>OZ023268.1:13333817-14580460 GCA_964006375.1 Tillus elongatus | reverse complement strand
ACTTCGCTTCTTTTTAATTCCACTGATTTTCTATGTTACTTTAACCTAATTTGATTGTATAGATGTTCTGGAACATCCATGTTATAAACTTTAACAAGCTGACATAACAGTACATATTTACCACAAGCTTTTATGTTTAGAATTTTCAAAGTTGATGACTTACATACTTTATTATTGTTTTCCAGGCAAGTATACAACTAATATATATATATATATATATATATATATATATATATATATATATATATATATATATATATATATATATATATATATAAAATTACTTTTCTATTACAGGGTCGTATTATAATCAGAACCAGGGTTATAGAGGAAGCAGATATAGTTATAAAGGAGGTTATTATAATGACAAATTTATAGGACATCCAAACAATTACCGAAGATATTAAGTTACCAATAAGGAATATTTGTTATGTTTGTAATTTGATGAACAAATATAAGATTAAAACAAATCTCAATAAAAATTGCTTTATAGTAGAAATAATGTACCATATTTTATCAAAATAACTTTTTTGAAAATGTACAAAAATTTTCCGAAAATAAACTTAAAATGTTTCCAAGAAAACTCATTCCCTAGCCGACGAACCTTAGGTTAATGGCAAATTAAGTTATTGAATTTTGAAGCATTTTGAAAATTCGCTACCAAAACGCACTTACTGCGTCTCGATTTTTTTTTACAAACATGCATCATATTTCGATGAAAGATGAAAAAATGCAATAAGGAATGTTCAAAAGAATTGTAGATATCACCAACGACTTATGGGCCAGTCTGTGATTGTCAAAATAATTTCATAAGATGCAGCTCAAGACACCCTATAAGTAACGCATACAACTTTTTCTCATATCTTGCATAATAACAACTATATTGAGCTTTTCCGTAGAAATGTGTATATATGTAAACAGAAAGTAAACCGGATATGGATTCTAGGGAGCCTAGTTTGCCCTCATTTGAAGCATCGGTCTCCTCAGTAACGAATTTTTTCTACGAAAATTAGCTAAAAATTATAGACCATTAAACAACAAACTTAACTAAAACTACTACTAAAGCATCAGAGAAAGTGTCTATTTGTGATGAATTTCCTGGAAATGGTTGAAACTGAAACTTAAGGGTTTGCAGAACACTCTTTACATAATCCGTATTTCTTTCTGACTCTTTGCCTGAAAGTTGCCAATTTTGGCGTTTCAAATCGCGACTTTTTACGTTTTGAGGAAAACCCCAATTTTTTTTTTTAAATGCCTCTAACTTTTTGCCAGAACTAAATTTTGGTAAATGGTTCAGCCTATATATATATATATATATATATATATATATATATATATATATATATATATATATATATATATATATATATAATTCAAACTGACCATGGATATGGGTTCTAGGGGGCCTAGTTCGCGCTCATTTCAAGAAATTTTTTCTAAATTTAAAAGTCGGGATCTCCTCATTAGTGATTTTTTTTTTAAAGGAAATTCACAAAAACAGGCACTTGTGAAGTCACGGGAAAAGTTACGATTGTATTATATATGGAACAGTTTCACTAAGTAAAGTGAAATGAGATTAAAAAAATTGACAAAAAGTAAAATCACTAACTCGGATTGGAACTCGTCATGTCGGAGTCGACTATCCGATGTACACGGCTCAACCAACTGGGCTATGCCGGATATATATGTACAAGCAACTAGCAGGTATATCTCTCGTAATACATGTTAAGCGTCTAACGTTACTATTTACATAAAACAATTTTGATTTACAATATATTTTTTGGTCATATTTTAACGAAATAAACTTAGACATATATGTAGGAGTTTGTTAGTCATTTATTGTGGTATTTTTCACCCATATTCGTACTCCTACCATGATTCTCATTTTTGACATTTTAACTTTCTTCAATCAGATTTAATTATTTAAAAATTAATTTACCTCTAGCTTTTAGTGAATTTTCTTGAAAAAAATTCACTAATGAGGAGATCCCGACATTTGAATTTTGAAAAAAAAATTTCAAATGAGCGCTAGTTAGGCCCCCCAGAATACATATCAGGGGTCAGTTTCAATTTTTATATGTTTATATATATATATATATATATATATATATATATATATATATATATATATATATATATATATATATATATATATATATATATACATATATATATATACATATATATATACATATGTATCACACCGATAACTCAAAAAATAATAAACCGATTGTGATTAAATTTGGTGAATACCTTCCTTTTGCAAATAGCTTCGATAAGTTCGTTAGTCAGGAAAATCGGCACAGGTTTTCCCAAAAAATTGTGTGTTTTCTTTCAAAAAAAATTTATATCTCCGGAATTAACAAAGTAAGGGCAACCAAATTTGGTAAGCTGGTTTATATCGTTATAGGTGAGCTACCTACAATTTAGCTCTGTAGGTCAAAAGACAAAAAAGTTATGGGCATTTAAAGAAAAATAAATTGGGGTTTTCCTCAAAACGTCAAAGTGACAATTTAAAACGTCACAATTCGCAACATTTAGGCAAAGAACTTGAATCTAATACGGGCTATGGAAAGAAAATGTCTCAAGAAAAATGTTTTACAAACACCAAAGTCTTAGTTTCAACCGTCATTGTCCTTCAATTTACTAAAATATTTTCAGAAAAATCATTTCAAATAGACCCTTTCTCTGATGCTTGGCAGTAGTCTTAGCTATAGAGTTTATCGTTTAATGGTATATAATTTTTGTCGAATTTTCGTAAAAAATCAATAAAGCTCAATATATCCGTTATTAGACAAGATATGAAAAAATATTGTATACATTAATTATACAGTGTTTTGAGCTACATGTTAAAAAATTATTGCGACAATCACAGGATGGCCCATAAGTCGTTGGTGATACAATTAATTTTTTTTAGTCGAAAACGCCTTATGTTTTTGCATTTTCCATCGAAATATAATGCATGTTTGTAAGTTAAGAAATTCTGGATGCAGCAAGTGCGTTATGGTAGCGAATTTTGATTAAATGCTTCACATTTGAAAAGCCCAATTTGCCATTAACCTATAAGGTTGACCAAGAAACGGATTTTTTCGGTTACACTTTAAGTTTACTTTTGGAAATTTCTGTACATTTTCAAACAATCAACTTATTTTGATGAAACATGGCACATTGTTTTCACTATATATGTTATACTGGTAATCAAATTTGATGCCTGCTTTCTGAAAAAAAACACACACATATTTGCCATTAAAAACACTTTTTATGAAAATTCACTACCATAACGCACTTTCTGCGTCCCGAACTTTTTAATCTTACGTATAGATCTAAATTTTCGTACATAGAATACACTTTATGACAGAAACCAGGACACCAAATTTAGTAGCCCTTATTTTGTTATTTTCAGAGATATAAATATTTTTCGAAAGAAAACACAAAATTTTCCGGGAAAACATGGGCCGCTTTTCCTGACTAACGAACTTAGCCAACCCACTTGAAAAAGGAAGGTATGCACAAAATTTCATCAAAATCGGCTCTTAACTTTTTGAGTTCTCGGTGTGATATATATATATATATATATATATATATATATATATATATATATATATATATATATATATATATATATAAACATATAAAAATTGAAACTGACCTTGAATATGGGTTCTAGGGGGCCTAGTTCTCGCTCATTTGAAGAAATTTTTTCAAAATTCAAAAGTCAGGATCTCCTCATTAGTGAATTTTTTTAAGAAAATTAATTAAAAAGGGCGCCGGAAAAATTGATTTCATTGAGCGGAGCTGGCAAACCTTGACCCTACCTTATTGGGCTGAAATGTGTTATAGTGTTATATGCGATAGTTTAATACACGCAGGTTGCATTAGGTACAAAAAAACCTAGAGGCCGTACTGTTAACGGAGAAGCAAAAAATATCACGGATAACCCTTGAAATCAACGGGTATAGATAGCACTGAAGGAAGGGGTCAAGTACATGGAAGTTTACTTGGAAACTAACCTGCGCTTTACTAAGCATGTCAACGAAGCCATTAAAAAAGTGGACAGGACAACGACAACTATTTCCAGACTAATGTCGAATATTACAAGACCTAGGGCACCACTATTAAACGCAGCTCCAATCTGGTGTAAAGGGACAAACAACAAGAAACTTGTGAAAAATCTGTCTGAAGCCAATGACTCTCAGATTATGTAACGCGTACAGAACCGTTTCAGCGGATGCGCCTGCAGTCACTGCATGACCTTTGGATATCAAGATAAATGACTGGGATAAATAAGTGGATATCCAGAGCCAGCCTGCTCCGTAAATGGCAGCAGAGGTGGGAACAGGCACATCACGGAATATGGACGCAAACACTTATATCAAGAATCGAGACATGGTTGCAAAGACCCAAGCAATTTCTGGTCATGGATAGATGCTTCAAAAAATTTCAAATATTTTCATTATTTTGGTCTTACACAAAATTATCACAAGTTTATTTTTTAACTAAATAATAATAGTGCTACGGAAAGTAATATTTTGACACTAGTCATAAATCTCTCTCAGATTAAACTTTGAGTTTATTGCTTTTAGTTCCATTCAGTGTTTACCTAATTAAAATGCCATTTAATTTAAAAGAAAAATCGTAATAATCTGGTTGTTTGGTGATCATGCACATAGCTGCTGCAAAGTTTAACACAAGACATCCCCAACGTTTTCTCAATAGTCATGGAAAAGCAGCGGCTATAAATGCTCTTTTCAATGAAATTGGCAGTGTTATTAACATCCATCGGGATGATCAATCTCGCCGAATACACCCATATCCTGTGGATAACGATATATTGGCGGCAAACGGGGCAAATCCATGTGTGAACCTTAGAGAGATATCGTCTCGACTAATTATTACTAGGGATAAAATCAGAAGATGTATTGTCGATCACAAGATCAAGCCCTATCAACCAAAGTTGTTACATACATTGAAAGACGGTGATGATAATAAAAGATTGGACTATTGTTACTGGGCCCAAGGCAACTTTATAAATGACAGACATTTTCTGAAGAAGAGAATGTTTACTGATGAGGCTACATTCACCCCTAATAGGGTTGTACCACCTTAAAAGTTTAGAAAATCGTCCATAGATAATCCTTACTGGTAACCTCACAGTAAAGATCAATACTCCCAGAAAGTCAATGTCTGATGTAGGATTTTAGGAGACCGAATAATAGGGTTTTTTCTTTAATCAACCATTGAATGGTGATAGTTTAGTTAGCTTCTTTGATGGGGAGTTTCGGGATGCAATTGAAAATCTCCGTCTTAATGTGCGACAGGATATGTACTTTCGGCTAGATGGTGCATCAATCCACAATTCAACGACTGTTCGTCAATGGTTGAATTAAATATTTACTATACGCTGGATAGAGTGAAATAGCCCCATTCAACTGTGGCCTTCGAGGTCTCCCGATATTACACCTCTCGATTTTTGTTTGTGGGGGATGATAAAAAATAAAGTTTACAAAACAAGGCCCAGCAATTGAGATGAACTTTGTGCCAGAATAAGGCAACCCTGCCAGGAAATCAGCATCTTAGACGACTAGCTAAACAGAATGCTATAAGGATCAAAAAATGTATTTGAATAGATGGAGAACTAGTCGAGTGGAATCACATTTGATAATTAATTATTTGCGTTATGAAAATTGACCATTGTTATAACTAAATTTAATCAATTTAAAAACATTGTTCTGCCATAAAAAAATTATTTCAACAACACACCACGAGGGCTCACAGCCTAAATACTATCGTACCGTCGACAAGGAGGAAAGAGGCAACTTGTTAATTCTGGACTTGAAGGTTTGGAGGTTCGGAGGGGAAGGGAAAACATGTGCCGTGTAGGAATTCCACAACTTGGAAGTCCTCGCGACAAAAATCGGGCATAACAAAATGTTCTATGTCTGGTGACCTGGACAGTAGAAGGGTGCATTTGCTCTGTTCCCCTGGTAGATCTGTTGGGGGCAGCAGGTGGAGGAACTATGGAAGAAAGCTCCTCCGAGCAGTGCCTGTGCAAATATCTGTAAAAAGAGAGAGGTCACCAACGGCACGTCGGTGGGCAAGGGATCGCAGCCTTTAGGTGAGAGAGGGTGACCGATGAGAAGTATAGCTCTCTTCCGAATTGAGTCCAGGATAGCGAGTCTAGAAGCGGAAGCGGCACCCCAGATGTAGAAGCAGTATTCGAGGTTTGGCTTTATTTGTTAGGTACATAAGGTATAGAGATTAGCTGGTAAAAAGTATTTGCAAGCCCGGAGGAGGAAACCTATCTTCTTAGCAATCGCTTCTGCAATTGATGTGACATCTTGGTGCCAATTGGGATTTCGATCCACAGAGATGCCAACAAGTGAAAAGGACTCATTACTTTGAATAACTTGGTTGTCAATTGTGATGTGTTTAGGGCTGGGGTATCTCTTATGAGATAGAAGGCAAGACTGAGATTTGGTGGAGTTGGATTTTATAAGATTTCTACTTCCCCAGTCCAATATTTTTTGGAGATCTACGGAGACAGAGACATGAGTCTGCGATCCTCATCTAATTGGGCTAAAGAGGCAGGCTTAGATATTGTATATATGAGTGGAGGGTGCTGTCGTCCGCGTAACTGTGAACTAAGTAGGCTGTCCTAGAGAGGAGGTCATTGATGTGGAGAAGAAACAAAGTAGGGGCTAAAGCTGAAACTTGAGGGATTCCTGCATTAATTGGATATAGTTTAGAGGAATGGCCATCCACGACAACAGATATGCTCCGGTTGGAGAGGAGATTTGCTGTCAAGGTACAGAGTTATGTTGGTAGTCTATGGGCCGGAAGTTTACTAACCAGCGCTGCGTGCCAGACCTGGTCGAATGCTTTGGATATATCTAGAGCGACAGTCTGGGATTCACCGTCTAGTTCCATAGGCTTGTTCGAAGAATGGGTGACAAAGGAAAGGAGGTCGGCAGTTGATCTGCGCTGACGGAATTCATACTGCCTGTCGTGGATTAGACTGTGTTTTTCAAGAAGTTTTAGTAATTCGGTGTTTATATACTTTTCCATCACTTTAGAGACGAGGGACAGGAGAGGAATAAGTCTGCAGTTGCTAGGAACCTCTTTGGATCCTTTCTTGTGGACGGGTTGTGCTCGAGCAGTTTCCAGTTACTAGGAAATATGCATCTATTGTAAGATGTCTGAAACAGACAAGTCAGGACAGGAGCAAGTTTAGGTGCGCATTTTTTTAGAACAATTTCTGGGATCTCGTCAAGGCCAGAGGCTTTCCTGGTGTTAAGAGAGCATCTTTCGTACCTTTTTAGTTTTAAAAATGATATCAGTAATTTTATGCGCGACATTGGGGACTGTTGGTGGTTGAACATTTGGAGGTGGGTTGAGAGTAGAATTGCCGGCGAACAACGAGGTGAAGTTCAGCCTTTCCTAGGGCGATATAAACAATTTCATCCCCTGAAACAAGAGGTGGGAACCTACTCTTGCAGAAATCATTCCCAATAGATTTGGCAAGAGTCCAGAACGGTTTGCTGCCGTTGAAGCTTGGGAGGATTTTATTTTTGATGTGGTTATTAAACGAGTTTTTGCCTAAGAAAGAATGCGGACATAGCGGTTTCTTGCGTCGTTAAATGCTTGACGGTTTTCTTGACTGTGATTGTGTAGAAGCTTTTTGTGAGCTTTGACCTTTTCAAGTCTGGCCTTGTCACAGGACTTAGAGAACCAGGGCTTTTGAGTGGCTAAAGAGGTTTTCTGTGTACGTGGAATAAATAATTCTATGCCAACGAGGATAATTTCGGTGACGTTTTGTGAGATATCAGAGGGATCAGGATGAGAGAAGCAGACAGACGCCCACGGAAATGAGCAAAAGTAATCCCGCATTTCTTTCCTGTTCGCGGAGTTGTAGTGCCAAACGGTACGTGGGTGTGATGATTGTGTGACCTCGGGTTGCATTGCGCAGGAAATAGTGACCACGCCGTGGTCTGAGCGACCAAGGCGGGCGGTGACTGATGTCTTATGGCATTAAGGTTTTGTAGTAAGAGGGAGATCCAAGGAATTTGAGCTGTGTGTTGGGATGTGAGAAAAGTAAGTAGGTTGCTGAACCATATTGGCTAAAGAATTGCTGACTGCAAAGGCCTCCGCTGCTCTCCCTTGTGGATTGGTTTTTGAAGATCCTAGTAATTTATTATTATGGACATTGAAGTCACCAAGATTAGTGACCTCGGAGAAAGAATATTCGGAAATCATATGGTCGGTTTTTTCAGAAAGGTATTCAAAGAGCTGGACAAAGTTGTTGTCAGAAGGTGACCGGTAAATGCAACAGATGAATTTAGTTGCAGCCCTGAGAGAAAGTTGAATCCAAAGTATGCCTTTTCTTCCAGCTTCCAAATTGGAGAGTCTGCTGCAGGGTAGATTGCTACGGACGTATGCGCACACACCTCCATGCGATCTAAAGGACGTTAGGAGCTCATACCCTGGGAAATTAAGGCGATTAAGCTGTTTTGGCACTCATTTGGGTTTCGGTGAAGAACAGCAATTGGGGCGTATTAGCCTGGAGGAAATGGTGGACGGAGTTCAGGTTAGAATTTAGGCCACATATATTCGAGAAGGATATGTTCAATCTTGATGCCGGCGCCCCCTGCACACCCCTCTCCCGGAGATCCGAAGGAAAGGGGTATTTTTTCTCCGGAATCCTTTGTACAAGAAGGAACCATCATCATTTTTGTTTATAAGGGAAACCGACTCATACACCAGAACCGGAAACGTCTGTTGGGACGCCACCGGCCCCTTGACGTAAGGGGTGATATCTCCTCGGGCGTGAAAAAATGCCTTTACTATCACGTAAAGGAAAAGTCCACTACCAATTAGGTCTTTGTAAGTGCTACTTATATTGCTGAAATATTTGAATATATGAAACTATTAAATTGCCAATGTGCTAAGTTATTACTTTCCATGCCAATCTTATTATTAAATTAAAAAATAGGCTTGTAATAATTTTCTCCAAGACCAAAATAATAAAAAAATGGAAAATGCGAATTTTGTCACGAAACTTGGTATGTGGGGTTAGGATTGTATTCTGAACAATAATATCCTCTAATAATTTTTTGATATCTGAATTCGCGCGTAGTAAACTGTGTTCGCAGTTCTGATTTTAGTTGAGTATCTTAAAGAATGTGACCCGTCAACCTGTATGGTTGTGCAAAAATTCAAAGCTGTATTTCATCAAATAGTGAAAATATAGGGGTATGTTTATGTTAAATGCGACACACTCTTTATTGGTATTTTGACACCACAATCGAGGGTAAATATACAAAAGATGTTATATTATAAAATTTACTCATCTTTTTCTTTATAATACATATGTGTGTAAAAAAGTTTAAATATACAAAAAATACAAAAATACAAAAGTAACTAAAAATATTAGTGCGAAATTATCCTAATAGACAGCACCAGCCTGTTTCCCATTTCGAAAATAGAACTTATTACTATGATGAATACTCCAAAAACTATCAAATTTTGTGTAAAATATCTTGCACTTACTTACGAGCTACCTGAAATTAAAGAAAATAATATTAAATTGCTAAAAAAATTTGCCATATATAAAAGTAATAATCATATGTTAATATCTAATAAACAATAAGAAGCTTAACTTTTATATTAACTCCCTACTGTCATTTCTCTGTTTATTAAAAAACTGGATAATCCACAAAAGAATCCTCAAACATTTCGTCTGCGTAACCATTAATGCCTTCTTGAGGGTTGTATGTGTCTAGTAAATCTGTTAAAGCGTCATTTTGTGCCATTCCCATAAAAGGTTTCATCAGCCCTTCTAGAAGTTGCATTGTACCCAATCGTTCTCCATTTTCTGTTGCTTTATTGGCCCCATTTTTGGATACCTTAATTGGTTTATTATATACTTTTTCACCAGTTGGTAAGGTGTCATTAAAATATTCTTCAAACATAAGAGGATTAATAGCACCTAGTACATGATCGAGTTCAGCACCCTTTAAATCTTCTGGAGTCTTCTTGTTGATATTCTGGCCAGTTAGAAGACCAGATTTTTGTCCATGTAAATTTTTAATATTCGGTTGCCTAAATAAACTGTGAGCTATATTTGGCCTAGGTTTCATTCTTTTCTCAAAATGTCTTGGTTTCGTTTGTTGATTTTCTGCTTTTTGGTTAGATCTTGTATTACTATAATGTGAATTTAGTTCTTCTATGTATTGCTCTAGATCCTTTTCCGAGCCTCTACCCATAAAAGGTGTCAAAATGGTCGGATTTGAGAAGAATCGTACACCAACGATCTCTTCCATGTCACCGTCATTTGGAAAAATCTCATGTGGTTCTAAATGAGTTAGGAAAATTCTATCTCTGACTTTTCCTCTATTAGCTTCTTTAATATTTGACACTATTTGTGGCTGATTTTCGTTTACTTCAACAATTTCAACTGATGACTCAGGTGATCTTTTATTTATGGCATGTGGCCGTAACTTTGACATTCTTGATACATTATTTTTCCAATAATTCAAGTAATCCCTATAGTTTTTCTTATAAACTTCTTGGTTATTCCAGTCTCGATGTGTGTGTTCTTTTCTAATATTGTTCTCTCTATTCGGGTTGTTTTTGTTTGCGGCAAGTCGCAGCCTTAAAAAAGGCTTTTTTGTGTCAACACCAAGTGCCTTTGAATTCTTATTTGTCAAATCTATTTGCTGGTTTTGCTTATCATCTATGTTAAACTTGAAACGATTCCCAAAAGGTTTGTCTTTAGTAACTGGAGAAGAAATTAGTTCCTCTAAAAATTGGTTGATTTCCTCATCTTCTGATTTATCTTCATTTTCTAAGCTTTCTGCGCTATTTCCATATATTTTCTTGTAAATATTATTTGGTTTTATATTTTGTTTATTGTCTTGTGTTATTTTACCTTTAACTCTAAAAACTCTTTCTTTCTTAAAAAGCTCATTTCTCATTTTATTTAGAAAATCTTTTGCCGTATTTGTTCCAGTGGAGTGCTTCACGTCAGAAAGCGTCTCTAAAGCCTGGCCCACTGTATTACCATGTAAATTGTGATTTCTTGGGTTAAAATTGCTTAAGGAGGCTCGTAGTTCTGGAAAAGGCTTACTGGTTCTTTCTAAAATTATTTTATCTAAACCCAGCGCCTTGGGTTTAGGCTTAGATACTCCAACAGCATCCATTATCTGACCCATTTTAACAAATTCAGGTCTAAAATCCATTGGATTTCTTCCCAAGCCTCTAGTTTTCTTAATGTCAAGAATTCTGGGCGTTAAAATTATTGTCTTGCTTCTTGGAAGTGTAACACCTAATCTTCTTTTGGCTGTTGGATCATGGGTATACGGTATTTCTATTTTTGGTATAGCATTTTGTGTAGTATAAATTATATTTCTAGCGTCTTGAGCTACATCACCTATATGTTTTAAAGTATCTTGCCCGGATTTGACTGATTCTCTCAAAACTGCACCAATTCTGTGAAAAGTATCTATTATCTGCAGAGGATCTTCCCCGCTTGTTCTCATATCATCCACGTCTTCACTTGATTTTCCAAAACGTGACAGCATTTGAGGATTTATCGCTTCGACTTCTTCACTGCTTGGATATAGGACCTCACTGACCACATCTTTGTCTTGTATTTTATCTATTTCATAATTAGAGGGTACCACAAGATTTTGCGGTGGGATTCTCAAAATAGAAAGTAAGACGTTTTTGCTTGAACCGACCAAGTTTCTGAAATGATATAAAGGAGACGTTTGGTCTTCGAATACATTTCTTGTAGCAGCGCCTATGTTTTCTATTGTCTTTGAAACATCCACTTTATATTTTGGATCTGTTATAAGCTTTATCAATGGAACAGATCTCTTCTTTTTGTTGTTTTGCATGGAAGAATTAATTTCTTGCTGTATCATCTCGCCAATCGCCATGTCAGCAAAATAGTTTGCGGCTGCGTATACTGAAGATTGTCTACTATGCATGCTTTCATTGTTTTGGGTAGAATTTTTATTAGAGTTTTTTGTTTTTTCTATTGAAGTATCAAAACTTGTTTTTAAATCAAAGTTAGAGGATGTACTGGTTTCTTTATGAGCATTATTTTTCCTGAACGAGTTTCTTAACTTTTGTTTGTTGAAGTTTCTTAAATAATCAAAGGATGCTGCTCCTGGGTCAGCGGCGTCCCTGTAATACATACTGTGCTGGTAGGATTCTCTGTTTTCTGGAATTTGAAACAAATATGGCGATTGTAACACATCTTTACTCTTATTTGAAGACGATTCCAAGGATTCTAATGTAATCGGTAATGGATCAGCTGTACTATTAACTATTTTGGTTTCTTTTATGTCAGGTGCTTTTTTTGTTTCAAAAGAGCGTGTTTTCCTTATCACTTTCAACTCATTATTTTGCATATGGTGTGTTGAAAATCCAGCATCTTTCTCATTTCCCAGATTTGGTAAATGGTCAACCAATAAAGCGCTTTCAGGTTTTTTAGCTTCAGAGCTTGAGGTTTTTTCACTTTGTTTTTCTAGAAGATACTTATATTTATTATTGTTATTATCATCAACTCTAAGCAAATATAATGATGGCTTGTTTGAAGCATATTCTATTTTCGAAGAAAGTACTTCGGTTTGAGGTGGAATAAAATCTTGACTCTCACTTTTCGTGAGTATCTCAGGATAAACGATATGTGTCTTCACTAGGGTACTATCTCTAAATTTGGGAAATACAGAGGCTTCTCTTTTGAAGTCATTTTTACTCTCTTTCAGAATTTGCTCATCTTTGTTAGAGTCGATTTTAAGGGAGGTCTTATCAAAAACAACTGCTTTTTTAGATGATTTGGACTTACTGATCATTTTTTGTTGCAACATGTTCTCCCTCGGAACTGCCTGAGCTGGAAGTGGAGCTTCTATCTGTAAAAATTAATTTTTGTTAAGTTTGGTTGGACGTACATACTACAGGATGGAACATACAAAAAACAAGAATGCAAATACGGAAATTATAATACGAAAAAAATCTTGACGCAGCAAATCCGTTTAAGTAGCGAATTTTCATAAAAATGCTTTATGTTTCTAGAGTACGGCTCACAATTGAATTCTGAAAATTAACGCACGTGGGTTTCTTAAAATTTACCGTTCACTAAAAAGATTGAAGTTAGCATAGGACTTCTGGTTATAGCGGAAGTAGACGTCAACTTTCTTATATCAAATAAAAAATGGTATTTTTTATTACGGATCTAGATTTCTCGTCAAATTCTATGGTAGGTTTTACTAACATATTATGTCATTTTTCTCAACCATTATCGAGATATTTGACTTTTCTCAAAAATTTCATAAAAAACATTGTCACATTTACACACCTGTATCTCTCTTATTTTTCAACCTGAAGAATTGAAATTTTAAAATGCAAATTTTAAGATGCTAAAAAATATTTTGAATTTATTAAAGCTAGTACAAGTTAGAAATAGACCGGTCAATCGTGACAACTTCAAAACCTAATAACTCTTTTATTTTACAGAACACCCTACATTTTATAACGTTAGTTCATGTACTTTTTATTGTTATTTCGATTGGTATCAGCATTCCTTATACCTAAGTCCCATCGATTTGAAGATATTTAAACATTATTTGCGATAAGAAATAATTATTAGTCAGTATATCAGGTTGCCTATGAGATGAAAATATTAAACGTCATCTTCCCACATAAGTAAAATATGCGACGACTTTTGTATATAACTTTTATTTACGAGGAGTATAATCGAATTATTAACAGAAGATGTCATGTGGTTGCAAAGAGATTTCCACATAAACACAGATCAATTCGTTACGTGATCAGAATACTACTAAAAAAAAATTCTAAGAATGAAGTGTTTCGTCCAAAATTTCATAGCGTAAAGCAATATTAGGTAACAAAGCGATTTGTATGTTATCACTTTACAATAAATGTTCGAAATTTGCACCGTTCACTTCGAGGCATATTTGCAATAAGAAATAATTAGCAGTCAGTTTATCAGGTTGCCTAGGAGATGAAAATTTTAAACGTCATCTTCCGACAGTAAACTTAATGGTTGTACTGTAAAGCACGTTTGTCAATTGTATTTTAATAAAAGAGAGTATTTTCAACAATAATGGCACACTTCAAATACTGAAACGACGACTTTTTGAATTTAATTATTATTTACAGGGAGTGTAATCGAATTGGTAGCAGAACATGTCGTGTGTTTGCAGAGAGATTTTTAGATAGACTTAGACCAACTCCTGACATGATCAGAAGACTATTGAAAAATTGTTCTGAGAATAGAACGTTTCGTTCAGAAGGTGATAAAAATAAACCACTGTTGGACAATGAAGAGACACAAATAAATGTTTTGGCATTTTTTACTGCCTATACGCATGCGTCAAGCAGAGACTGCAGTAGAAATTTGCATCTTTCAAGATGAACTATTCACATAATTCTAAAAATTAACAAATGGACACCATTTCCGTTCACTTTAAGACATCATTTAGAACCTGGGGATTTTTCCCGGCCTGTAGAATTCTGCGAATGGTATCTTTTGAAAACTCAAGAAGATGAAAATATCTCAAGAAAAAATATATGGTGCGATGAGTCAAAATTTTCAAAGATAAGCATTTTCAATCGTAACAACAGTCACTCTTGATCGGACGAAAATCCTCACATTACTAGAGAACGAAATTTTCAGGACTGTTGGAGTTTCAATGTATTTTGCGCAGTAAAATACAATAGAATTTTTGCCCTTAACATTTATGATGGGAACTCAACAGGTTGGTACCAATAATATTAAGCCACCGAATTTCATTTTCGTATTAGTACATTATGTTATTAAAATATTTATTAGACTCACTTAAACCAAATTTGAAAATATGACCCTTGTATTCATATCAGTAATAATGATAAGATTGGAAAAATTAGAACGAATTCTAAACGTGCAGTATTCACAGGTCCTAGATATTGTCGCATTCTGCAGCAAGTAGTAATACCAGCGCTGAACTCCTTGCATGAACACCAAGCTGCAGAAGTTTGGTATCAACAAGATGGAGCTCCACCACACAACTCACATATAGTAACCAGCCTACTCCAGGAAACATTTGAAGACAGATGGATAGCTAACGGTCGTCCTCATCCTCCTCACCAGACTTGACTCCACTAGATGTTAGTATCTGTGCTTGCATTAAGAACAAAGTTTACCAGGTACCACCTACTACAAGACAAGACATAATACTTAGAGCATTAGATGCCTTCAACGCAATGGAGCCAGATTACCTTTCTAGAGCCACGGGTTCCATCATTAAAAGAGCCATTAATTGCCTCGAATGAACGGTCCAAATTTTAAACATTTATTGTGAAGTGATATCACACAAATCTCTTTGTTCCCTTATAATGCTTTACTCTTATGAAATTTTGTATGAAACACTCCATTCTTAGAATTTTTTTAGTAGTATTCTGATCATATAACGAGTTGATCTGTGTTTATGTGGCAATCTCTTTGTAACCACACGACATCTTCTGTTAATAATTCGATTATACTCCTCGTAAATAAAAGTTATATTTAAAAAAATTTGTTTAGTAGTATTCGGATCATTTAACGAGTTGATCTGTGTTTATGTGGAAATTTGCAACCACACGACATATTCTGTTAATAATTCGATTATACTCCTCGTAAATAAAAGTTATATTTAAAAGTCGTGGCATATATTACTTATATCGGAAGATGACGTTTAAAATTTTCATCTCGTAGGCAACTTGATAAACTGACTAATAATTATATCTTATCGAAAATAATGTTTAAATATATTCATATCGGTGAGACTTAGGTATAGGAAATGCTAATACCAATCGAAATAACAATAAAAAGTACATGAATTAACGTTATAAAATGTAGGGTGTTCTATTTAAAATAAGAGAGTTATTAGGTTTTAAAGTTGTCACGATTGACCGGTCTATTTCGGACTCCCTGTCTAACTTGTACTAGCTTTAGTAAATTACAAATATTTTGTGGCATTTTAAAATTTGGATTTTAAAATTGCAACTCTTCAGGTTGAAAAATAAGAGTGATACAGGTGTGTAAATGTGACAATGTTTTTTAAGAAATTTAAAAAAAGGTCAAATATGTCGAAAATGGTTGAGAAAAATGACATAATATGTTTGTAAAACCTGGCATAGAATTTAACGAGCAATCTAGATCCGTAATAAAAAACACCATTTTTTTATTTGAAATAAGAAAGTTGACGTCTACTTCCGGTATAACCAGAAGTCATCTACCAACGTCAATATTTTCAGTGAACTGGAAATTTTGGGAAAACCACGTGCGTGAATTTTCAGAATTCAATTGTGAGTCGTACTCCAGAAACGGCTAATGGAAGGTCTACGTGGGACACCCTGTACATGCAAGGTACAATTGGATTGGATACGGTGACCCTCCTGGTATTCTCATCTATTAAATTAATGGCACTTTTGACTGTACTTTTAAACCGAGTTGTCATATCAGGAGGAAGGTGCACAATCAACCAAGGGTTGCGGTGCTATCGGGGCGGCAGGGCCGCGGACGAGCCCTGAGGGAACAAAAAAAAAGGTATTTTGTTATTTCCCGATAAGAGCCGGTTCTGTTGAGATTGCCCACTCTATCAAAGTATTATCAAAGCTTATCAAGAATAACTATGTTGTTGCCTTTATCTGCTTGAACTAGAAACAATCTTTCCTCCTCAAATCTCTTACAGTTCGCATTTGGCCTTTTTATTGTTGATTTCTCTATTTTGAAATCGGGTTTGAAAGGCAACTTTTTCTACGTGGGACTACCTGTATTGCCTCCCTAAAGTCCATAATCTGGGAAAGAAATGAGAGGAATAGTTTCTGGTATTGGTTCCCCAAATTATGAACTTTACAAATGGTTATCCAAAGAGCTCAGTACATTGGAAATTCAACCTCCTGCTTTTTGGGTGAAAAATTCCATTTAATTTATTACTAGAGTCAAAGAAATTAGGTTAAAAGCAAATGAAGCACTGATCTATTTTGGTGCCAAGTCGTTGTTCCCCAGCATCCCTATCGATATAGCTATTCGGAATCTTCGGGACTTGTCATGGTAACCAGCTATCGGACATCCAGGTGGAGGAATATATTAAGTTAACTTCGCTACGCATGTCTGAGAGTTTCTTTGGAGTCGGCGGGAGGTTTTATCGGCAAACGGAGGGAACCACAATGGGAAACCCATTATGTCACTTTGCTGGGGCGGTGGAATATTTTCCGAGGGTATGGTTAAAATATGTAGAGAATATTTTTGCCATATTTGACCTCAGTAAAGGTAACAACAATAATATTGTTAATAAGTTGAAGAGTAGATTCCCTTCAATCAAGTTTACTTACGAAATGGAGAACAACGACCAATTACCCTTCCTTGGTACTCTTGTCATCAAAAAGACAGATAGATTACAATTTGACATTTATAAGAAAGAAACTTCTACAAATAGCTTCATACCATCAAAATCAAATTATCCTTTCGGTCGCAAAATCTTGAGTTTGAGCCTTCTTGTTCGGAGGTTACTCAGTTTTCCTTTGAGCAATAAGCGATATTATTCAGAGATGAACAAAATTATAGAAATTGTGATTTATAATGGTTTCTCTTCCGACATTGTGTATAGATTAGTTGCTAAGCATAGGTGAACAATGTCGAGAAGTAACATTACGGTATTGAAGCCTGAATCTGATGAGCCACCCAAAAACGTCGCTGTACTTCCTTTCTATCCTTTTCTTGCAAAAGGGTTAGAGGAAATATTCAAAGATAACGACTTGAGAGTTGTTTATAACATATCTTGTAATAATTACGATATATATATATATATATATATATATATATATATATATATATATATATATATATATATATATATATATATATATATATATATATATATATATAAGAAATACTTTCTTTAATTGAATCTGCCGCGCTACAGTAGTTGGTAGTAGAGATGGTAAGACTGATGAAGACAGTAAGATAGAGAAGGAGACAGAGAAACAGATAGAAAATGAAAACACGCGTGTATTGTTTTAAATAATTAAACACTAGAAGATTATTTAAAATAAAGTACAATTAGTGGTGTAACGGAGAAAGAAACTTTAATTGTCGTTTCTCTTGTTACAGGTAAGGTGTAAATATTGTATATTATTGTAAAATAGTGATTAAAATTAAATACTCTTGTTACAGAGCAACATAATTGTTTATTTCTTTGAAAACCCTCAATAATAGAATAATTGTCTTATAAAACGACAGTATATTCAGATCATAAACCTTTGGAAAATTTAAATATAAAGGCTAGAACGGACGAAGAACTAGGTGATCTAACATATTATTTATCACAATATGATTTTAAAATAATATATTTACCAGGAAAGAATAATCTAGAAGCGGACTGCCTGAGCAGAAACCCAGTGTTAGATTCAAAAGAGGACAAAGAAGAACTGTCGAGAATAGTTAATTTAATAAAAATTGATGATATAAAGAGAGATCAAGAGAAAAACCAGACAATAAAAAACGGGAATCCAGAAATAATAAAAAAAGATGGAATTTTTTACAAAAAAAATAAGAAAAAAAGAGAAAATAATTTTATCAGAGGAATTTAGTAAGAAAATAATAAAAGATGTCCACGAGGAATGGTATCATATAAGTATCAGACAAATGCAGAGAAAAATTAGCACGGTATACACAGCGAAAAACCTAACAAGAAATATCAAAGAAGCATGTCAAAATTGTGAGGTATGTAAAAAAAATAAATCGAGAGGCCAATGAAAATACGGGTTAATGTCGTATTTAGGACCAGCAACGAAACCGTTCGAAATAATGTCAATAGACACCATTGGCGGCCTCGGTGGATCTAGATCTACAAAAAAATATTTGCATTTGCTAGTGGACCACTTTACAAGATATGCTTTCATTTCATCATCAAAAACGGAAAGTGCCAACGATTTTATAAAATTTGTGAAAGATGTGACGGAAACAAATGAAATTGGAGTGATCCTCACAGATCAATATCCAGGAATCAACTCAAAGGAATTTAAAGAATTCCTAGAAAAAAATAATATAAAAGTGATATTTACTGCAGTAAATACACCATCTTCCAACGGCTTGAACGAGAGACTTAATCAGACAATAGTAAACAAAATTAGATGTAGAATGAATGAACGGAAAGAGAAAAAAGCTTGGACAACAGTGGCAAAAGAATGTGTTGAAAAATACAACGAAACGGAACACTCAATAACAGGTTTTGCACCAATTTATTTATTAGATGGCACGAACGTTTCTACAGAACCTGATGAAGTAAAGAAAGAAACAGATATGGAATATTGGATTAGAGATAAAAGACTAGCATTGGAAAATACTATTAGATCACATAATTACAATAAAAAACTATTTGATAAAAACCGAAAACAACTAGAACTCAATATAGGAGACAAAGTATATATAGAGAACGGTAATAAACTAAATAGAAAAAAATTAGACGAACTACGAATAGGACCTTTCGAAATAATAGAGAAAATATCAAACACGATATACAAGATAAACACAGGAAGGAAAAAATCAGAGACAGGCCTATTCCATATAACAAAACTAACACCGATCTCAGAAATTGAAGAAGAAGCAAACAAAGAAGATTTAGAAAAAGATACATAATTCGAGAAGCAGCTGTTATTGCGAGTTTTCAGCCCAAGGGGGGAGATGTAAAGAAATACTTTCTTTAATTGAATCTGCCGCGCTACAGTAGTTGGTAGTAGAGGATGTAAGACTAATGAAGACAGTGAGATAGAGAAGGAGACAGAGAAACAGATAGAAAATGAAACACGCGTGTATTGTTTTAAATAATTAAACTAGAAGATTATTTAAAATAAAGTATAATTAGAGGTGTAACGGAGAAAGAAACTTTAATTGTCGTTTCTCTTGTTACAGGTAAGATGTAAATATTGTATATTATTGTAAAATAGTGATTAAAATTAAATACTCTTGTTACAGAGCAACATAATTGTTTATTTCTTTGAAAACCCTCAATAATAGAATAATTGTCTTATATATATATATATATATATATATATATATATATATATATATATATATATATATATATATATATAGGGTGCTACAGATTCGAGGATCACCATGGGTATCTTCTAAACCATAAGAGATACAGAATGGTTTAAATTGACGCATATATGCGCAATTATGGGCCTTGTAGCATGCTATCTTAAAATGTGCTAATTTCTGAGTACTTCCGAAGATATATGAAAAAAACCGAAAAATGTAAATTCCGTTTTTATTTTTGTCTGAAGTTATTTGAAACGATAAAAAAAACGAAAGGCACTTCTTCATTGCCACTTTTTCTACTATACAAGATACAGTGAACAGATTCTCAGTGAAACGTTTAGTTTCGAAGAAAACATTATCAACTTTGGTTTTTCATATGGCCGTTAAAATAAGCACTCCCTGTATTAGAAAGCATATTTCATTGAAAATTCAAAGATGTATAGCACGATAGGTTATTTATGTTGTTTTTTGCATTATTTAAATTTTCAACAATTTTCAATGCGTAGCAGGCGATGGAGACGAAAAGGTTACGATGTTTGTCAGGTCAGATATAATCAACACCATGATAAACAGTTAAGAGAACATGGTTCAAAGATATAGCCCTTTAATGGTAGGACGGACGGAAGGATGGCGTACCTAATAAGAGTAGGTACGCCATCCGTTGTTTTAAACTTACCCAATAGTGTCCTTCCTCTTCTTTTAATTGACTGGTTCGCTCGTTTGCGTTAGCTGCAAATACGTTGTAGTGTTAATTGAAAATAATAGAATGAAATAAACTTAACAAATATTTGCAATAATTTTGTGTGAACTAAAACTTGACTGTTATATCCGCCAAAAAATGTGTTTAAAAATTGTAACAAAATAAAGACTAAATTACGAAAATTTATCCGTAGTATAATTTTTTTCAACAACACATCACGAGGGCTCACAGCCTAGATACTATCGTACCGTGGGTGTCGACAAGGAGGAAAAAGGCATCTTGTTAATTCTGGACTTGAAGGTTTGGAGGTTCGGAGGAGAAGGGAAAACGTGTGCCGGCAAAGAATTCCACAACTTGAAAGTCCTCGGGACAAAAGGGCGGGCATAACAATATGTTCTATGTCTGGTGAACTATACAGTAAAAGAATGCATTCGCTCTGTTCCCCTGGTAGATCTGTTGGGGGCAGCAGGTGGAGAAACTAGGGAAGAAAGCTCCTCCGAGCAGTGCCCGTGCAGATATCTGTTAAAGAGAGAAAGGTCACCAACGGCAAGTTGGTCGGCAAGGAATGGCAACCTTTGGGTGAGGGTAGGGTCACCGATGAGACGTACAGCTCTCTTCTGAATGGAGTCCAGGATAGCGAGCGTAGAAGCGGCAGCGCCACCCCAGATGTGGGAGCAGTATTCGAGGTTTGGCCTTATTTGTGAAGTATATAAAATATAGAGATTAGCTGGTGAAAACTATTTGCGAGCCCGGAAGAGGAAACCTAATTTCTTAGGAGCCGCTTCTGCAATTGATGTGACATGTTGGTGTCAATTGAGATTTCGAACCACTGAAATGCCAACAAGTGAAAAGGACTCATTACTTTGAATAACTTGGTTGCGTAACTATATTGCATAAGGCCTACGATTTATTGGGTTTGATAATTTTAAAGAAAAACTGCATCCTTTGCAAGTATTCATCTTATTTATAAGATGCAGTTAATATGTAGTTCTTTTTAAAATAAAAGAAGTAAATCAAATAGGTATGTAAAAGTGTTTTATATATACACAGTGCAGGATATGTACATTTGGGCTTGAAAGACCGTTGCATGGGCTCTGAGGAAATGCTATGACTTACCCTCGGTCCTTCCGAATAAACACCTGCCCCCGTCCCACGCTCCCCGCCGAATTCGTCCGTGAACCAGACGAGCGCGTCCGGTGATATGCCCGGCGTCTCTTCCCGTCATGCCTCTCGGTCGAACATTTCCACTGTAAAGTTGTTTTCCCTGCAGATTCACGGGCTCACGAAGTCTAACCTCATTTCAAGCATAAACTCCTTCACGATCTCCTGAATTTTGCAGTGGCCGCTGAAGCCTGCGTTGATCTTCAGTCTACTATTGCAGACTAGTGTGTATAGTCCTACCCTGGCCTCCCTCATGATAACTACGTGTGTGGGGGGAAGGGGGGGAGCCAGCAACACCTCCATGACGGCTGTTGGGGTTGAAGTCAGGGCCCCTGTGATGCCCAGGCAAGCCATCCTTTGGATCTTGCCTAGTTTTTGTTTCGCACTGGATTGTGTCACCATTGTGTACAGCCAGTACGCCATACTAGGTCTTAGTCCCCACGTTTTTCCATATAGCCGCCTAGTCATGGCTAGGCTCATAATTGATTCACGCAGTATTTTTTCAACGTGACCATGCCACGTTAGCTTACAGTCCAATACGACCCCAAGATATTCTACCTCCCTGCCCATTGGGCTATCTCTACCGTAAAGATTGAGAGTTCAGTGGCTCCCCCACTTCCTCTTCCTCGTAAACGGTATGACTGTTGCTTTCTTGGGGCTCACCCCGAGCCCTTGACCAACCGTCCATCTTTCCACCACATTCAGTGCTGTCTGCATGCTCTCCCACACTGACTGAGTAACCTTTCCTCGGACTATGATAACCGTGTTGTCCGCATAGCCCTGCACCTCGTACCGCCTCCCGAGAGCCTCCCTAGCAGGCCGTCCACGACTAGGCACCTGGGAGCAGGAGAGACAGAACGCTTCCCTGCGGCACCCCGCTGCAACCCCCGTCAGTAGAGTCCCTTCCGCGAGTGAGGTGAACACCGCCCTGTCCTTGAGCATGGAACCGTTCCACCTGCAGCAGGTCTCCTCTATTCCAGACACTGACCTGACAACTGCGAATACCGATCCGAATGAGGTGTTGCTGAATGCCCCTTCTCTATCTGGGAAGGCCGCCAGCGCCATCTCCCTCTTCTCCAGCGTATTCTCCAGTTTCAGCACCAGTTGGTGCAGTGCTGTTTCTGTTGAGACTCCTGCTCTGTATGCATATTGTCCGCAGTGTAGGGGATATGCTTCCAGTACACCGCGCCTAATGTGCCGGTTGAGCAGTTTTTCCATTGTTTTAGCAAGAAGTCCATTGACCTCAACGACTTTGCCTGGTCTGTTGGATGCCCAGGTTTAAGAATGAGTACCTGGCCAGTCTTTGTGCACTCGGAATGAAACGATCTTACCCAAAAACAATTAAAAGCATTCCGTTGTCGGGTGCTAACTGGCTACCAAATTTGAATATGATATCTCAGTTCTTTCGAAAGTTATTGCACCTACTCATAGACAGACGTGCAGGCCAAAAGACCGACCGACCGGCAGACCGAGAGACAAACAAATTTTTGTTCCAGAATCAAGTTTTCCATACGTTTGAGACTTTTTAAGCCGTTTTAGCAACAGCAAAAATTCGAAATTACTGTCACCGATATTCCACTCCCACACATTCAACCGCTAACTTTATATTAGCAGCAAATACCAGATGATTGATGAGATTGAAAGTTGTCTAATAGGCAAACCCTAAAGCCTTATATTACCCGAATTTTAACGAAAACATGTCAGTTTTTACCAAATTAGCCTTAACTCATCCCCTTCCTCTGGAGAGATTCTACTCAAAGACAATCCAAACCGTTTGTTTGTCGGGTGCTAACTGTATACCAAATTTGAAGACGATATCTCAATTCGTTCTGAAGCTATCATGGCTAGAAACAGACATGCAGACCGACAGATAAAAAAATTGTTCAAAATCATATTTTCTATATGCTTTGACACTTCTACGCCGTTTAAGCAAAAAAAAATGATTTTTTTTGCCGATGCCAGGTCAAAGCTCACAAAACGCTTCTACATAATCCTAGTCAAGAAAACCGTCAAGCATTTAACGACGCAAGAACCCACTATATCCGCATTCTTTTTGAGCAAAAAACTGGATTAATAACCACATCAAAAACAAAGTCCTCTTAAGCTCCAAGGGCAGCAAACCCTCCTGGACTCTTGCTAAACTATTGGGAATAATTTGTGCAAGAGCACGTTCCCACCTCTTGTCTCAGTGGATGAAATTGTTTCTACCGCCCTGGGCAAGGCTGAACTTTTTGCCTCGTTGTTCGCCGGCAATTCTACTCTCAACTTACCTCCAAATGTTTAACCACCGACAGTCCCCAATGTCGCGCATAAAATGACGGATATCATTTCCAAAACTAAAAAGGTACGAAAGATGGTCTCTTCTCTTAATACTAGGAAAGCCTCTGGCCTTGACGAGATCTCAGCAATTGGTCTCAAAAAATGCGCACCAGAACTTGCTTCTGTCCTGACTCGTCTGTTTCAGACATCTTACAATAGAGGTATATTCCTTAGTAACTGGAAAACTGCTCGAGTACAACCCGTCCCCAAGAAAGGATCCATTCTTGGAACAAGTCTATGGAACTACAGGGTGAATTCCAGATTGTCGCTCTAGACATATCCAAAGCATTCGACCAGGTCTGACACGCAGCACTGCTTAATAAACTTCCGGCCTATGGCCTACCACCAAAACTCTGTACCGGGACAGCAAACTTTCTCTCCAACCGGAGCATTTCTGTTGTCGTGGATGGCCATTCCTCTAAACTATATCCAATTAAGGCAGGAGTTCCTCAAGGTTCAGCTTTAGCCCCTACCTTGTTTCTTCTCCACATCAATGACCTCCTCTCTAGCACATCCAACCCAGTCCACAATTACGCGGACGACAGCACCCTCCACTCAAATATACAATATTCTAAGCCAGTCTCTTTGGCCCAATTAGATGAGGATCGCAGACTCGTGGAGGGTTCTGTCTTCGTGGATCTCCAAAAAAATATTAGACTGGGGAAGTAGAAATCTTGTACAATTCAACCCCACCAAATCTCAGTCTTGCTTTCTTTCTCATAAAAGATACACTAGCCCCAGACCCATCACAATGAACAACCAAGTTATTCAAAGTAATGAGTCCTTTTCACTTGTTGGCATTTCTGTGGATCGAAATCTCAATTGGCACCAACATGTCACATCAATTGCAGAAGCGGCTGCTAAGAAATGAGGTTTACTCTTCCGGGCTCGCAAATACTTTTCACCAGCTAATCTCTATACCTTATATACTTCGCAAATAAGGCCGAACTTCGTATACTGCTCCCACATCTGGGGTTCTGCTGCCGCTTCTACACTCGCTATCCTGGACTCCATTCAGACTAGAGCGATACGTCTCATTGGTGACCCTACTCCCACCCAAAGGCTGTCATCCCTTGCCCACCGACGTGCCGTTGGTTACCTCTCTCTCTTTTATAGATATCTGCATGGGCACTGCTCAGAGGAGCTTTCTTCCATAGTTCCTCCACCTGCTGCCCCCAACAGATCTACCAGGGGAACAGAGAGAATGCACTTTTTTACTGTCCAGGTCACCAGCCATAGAACATCTTGTTATGCTTGCTCTTTTGTCCCAAGGACTTCCAAGTTGTGGAATTCCGTGCCGGCGCATGTTTTTCCTTCTCGTCCAAACCTCCAAACCCTCAAGTCCAGAATTAACAAGTTGCCTCTTTCCTCCTTGTCGACACCCACGGTACGATAGTATTTAGGCTGTAAACCCTTATGGTGTGTTGTTGAAATAAAGAAATAAAAAAATACTTCCACACGTATTTACGATGCGGAAGTAAAAATAGGTTGATGATGATTTCCGATCACGAAACGTCGTGCTGCAAAACTGACATTGTCGTGCAAAAGCTTATAAAAGTAGCTGCAAACAAGTGTTCTTTATTGTCTTCTAGCTCTAATAATAACATTAGAAAAAAAATTAAATGGATTAATTAACGAAAATTTAAGTTTTTTTTATTTCTCGGAAACAAAATTTAATAATAATAATTTAATATTAGTGACTGGACATTTTTTCCTATTTAATGAAAACTGTATCTATTACGGTTTTCGAGATCCTAATGATAGACCTCCTTATCTTGGTCACGCAGTATAGTTTTTAATAAAATAACTTGGTAGAAATATGGATATCTAAATATTTACTTTTGAATTCAAAAAGTATAAGCTTACCTGTTGAAAAAGCAGGGCTAGGATGCTCAGATTCCATTTCAATATTTTTGATCTGAAAACGTTGTCTGTTTTTGTTCTCTAAAATTGGTTCGCTATTGGCTCTTTGATTTACGTCATTTAATGGGGTTCTTGTCTCTGTATTTGAGTTACGTGGAAACGACTTTTCAATTAGGTGCTGAAACTTTTGCCTGTTCTGTTCTTCTGAAGCGGTAGTCACAATTTTAAGAGTCGTGGCTTCAATTGGCTCTAGTCCAATCAGTCTAAGATCATCTGTCCAACTCCTGTGAACATGTCTAGGGTCGGTGAGATGTGCATACAGCAATCTATCCCATTCCTTCTGTGATAGATGCTGCAGTTCCTCCGGCTGCTTTGGTTCTGTAGCACTTCCGGATTGTCTACTATCTAAACTTGATGTAAACAATTGTGCTGCATTTGCATTTGAGTTACGTGAAAACGAATTTACCATTAGGTGCTCAAACTCCCGCCTGTTCTGTTCTTCTGAAGTGGTAGTCACAATTTTAAGAGTCGTGGCTTCAATAGGCTCTAGTCCAATCAGTCTAAGATCATCTGTCCAACTCCTGTGAACATGTTTAGGGTCGGTGAGATGTACATACAGCAATCTATCCCATTCCTCCCGTGATAGATGCTGAAGTTCTTCCGGCTGCTTTGTTTCTGTAGCACTTCCGGATTGTCTTCTATCTAAACTTGATGTAAACAATCTTTCTGTACCACTACCAACAATTGAATCTTGCTTTGCGGGAAAAGATTCTAGATTCATCTGGTTTTTAAATTGCAGTTCATTTCCCTTCTCTGACAAACGACCTAATACATTTTCAGCTGTTCTACGTCCTTCCAGATCTATTCCCGCAAGAACTATATCGTCTTTCCAGCTAACATGCTCGTGGTTAGGATCTAAGAAATGGACAGCGAGTACCTTATTATATTCTTCATCCAGTAGATCTACAAGTTCTTGTGGCTTTGATTCCAACTTCCCTGGAACTGGTTCTTTTAATACACTCACTTCATCGTCACTCTGAGACGTTTCTTGATGAGCTAAAATTAACAAAAACGTATATTAGCCTATAAACTGTTGACTATTACCTAACAAAGCAAACGAGTCAATAAAGTAATGAATACATGGAATATCAACGACAGGTTACCTATTGTGACAATTGAAGCAAAACAACAGAATACCGAGGTAATACAAGTTTACTTTTCGAAAGTGAGGCAATATATATATATATATATATATATATATATATATATATATATATATATATATATATATATATATATATATATATATATATATATATATATAATTATACACAGGGAGACTGCTGTTCATGTGTGTGTACATGCCTTGTGTACAATGTTCCCAGGCCTGGTCAAAAAAACACAACAATTTGTTGGTCTCTTCTGATGCTCCTCCAGTTAACTTTAGTTCAGTTATAGGTAAGAGAATACATTATCTTGTGCCAAAATGTTGTTTAGTTGTTTTTTTCATTGTAGGCTTCTGTTGAAGTGTCAATAAGACACGAAATATGTAAAGCATGATATAACCAAGAACTTTCTTAATTGATTCATCTGCCCATGAAAGGTCGAATGCCCATAAATGAGGTTCTGAGTGTATACATAAGTATGTATAAATATATACACACATATAGCTAGCTATATATATATATATATATATATATATATATATATATATATATATATATATATATATATATATATATATATATATGTATATATATATATATATATATATATATATATATATCACTATGGACTATGGACTAAAAAAATAAATGGCCGACTTTAATAAAAGCTTGGTAATCATCCTTTTATAAATGGCTTGGATAAATTCGTTATCTACTTTTTTCCGGGGAAGTGTTGGGTGTTCCTTCGAAGAGCTTTTATATTTCCGAAATTAACAAAGCTATGTGAACTATATTTGCTACGCAGGTTTCTGCTAAAAACGTATAGTAGATACCAACAATCTGATTTCCAAGCGAAAAGAAAAAAATATAAGCATGTAATAAAAAAAATTGTGGAGTGCCACTAGAGGTCAGAGGAGAACTCAAAATGATCAAGAAATACAAGAGAAAATACTCTGAAAAGTTTATAGTTTTTTCGAAAATATTAAAGTGACGATTTGAAATTCCAATATTAGTGATTTTCAAACAAATATTCTGGAATTAGTGCTTTTTAAGCGGCAACTATTGCACAAAATGTCTTTAACAAAGTCAGTGTTTCATCTGTTACTCTTCTTCGAGTAATTAAAATAATCGCAGAAACTTCATTTAAAATAGACCTTCCTTGCAATGCAGCAGTTTGGATTGGACGAACTTAGGCACGGACGGCAGGTAGACATATATGTCAAATTGAAAACAAGAAACAAACCTATAATATATTGTCACATTTGTCTATGAGAATTAAGTTTAGGAACTTTGTTACTTCTATGGCAGTGTGTTGGTAACAGCGAACACTCTGGAATGATATTTCTAGAAGGGAGCAGAAGTGACAGGTGTAGAAAAGTGTAGACAGTCTAGAATCTCTATAGAGAGTATAAACAGACGAGCGGTGCGCAGAGTAAGTTAGTTCAGTATTGAATTAGTGTGGTGTAAAAGAAGTGACCATAGAGTATTAAGCGAGTCAGCAGTAAGTGTTGGTGTTTAAGAAACGATCATAGAAGGCGAATAGTGGAATATAGTTGTATGGACATTTAATAATAGAGAAGAAAAATATTTATATATATATATATATATATATATATATATATATATATATATATATATATATATATATATACGTTTGAGACGACTGGAAGTAATTAAATATCTATCAAATTTGCCCAAAACCTTGTAAAAACCTTTAGGGCTTACGATCTTAGAATTCAGGTAGAGATTTTACTTTACTACTCACCATTTCTCATCAAAGGATTTTGATCACTCATGCTTCCTAAACTTGACTCCTTAAAGTTGCCTTGGTTTTTTATTTCGTCTGTAGACTGCTGAATCATTTCCACCCTTTCATTTGCACTGGCTCCTTTATAGGCGGTGGCGTTATATAGAAGCTTACCCTCTATTAGGCCCTGGAACTCGTCTCTGTTCTGTTCTTCTGAAGTGGTGGTCACAATTCTCATAGTCGTTGGGAAAATGTATCCGATTAGCCTCAGATCTTCGTCCCAGCTTTCGTGGACATGTTTCGGATCATGGAAATGGACATGGACTATCTTTAACCAATCTTCATCTGATAGATCTGGTAGTTCTGCAGGTTTCTTGGCACCTTCAGCGCTTTGTCTTCTTGACAGATCAGCGTATCTAGCTTCCGCGTCAGACTCTTTAGCTGCAATATTTTTTAACAAATTAAAGATAATTAACAGTAATAATATTTATTATCCATCAATTATTAAATAGTACGCCATAAACGTAACATATTTAGTATATTACTAAGTCAATATTGGAACCTGTGATGAGCTTTGATAACTGACAATATTTAGTATATTTATCTATATTAATGATAAATTGTGTCATAAAAAAATAAGCTTACGTTTGTGTTTGTATATAACGGAATTCAAAAACTTCCAATAAATAAATGCGAAACACCTTCTGATAGTGTCTCTTTTGTAATTTGGTGAAATGCAAAATAAAATCACATAAAGTAAATAAAAAGTCTGGATGCAGCAAGTGCGTTATGGTAGTGAATTTTCATGAAAAGGTTTTTAATAGCAAATATGTGTGTTTTTTAAAGAAAGCAGGCATTTTGGTTACCAGTATAACTTATATAGTTAAAACAATGTGCCATGTTTAATCAAAATAACTTTATTGTTTGAAAATATACAAAAATTTCCGAAAGTAAGCTTAAACTGTTCCCGAAGCAAACCGTTTCTTGGTCAACCTTAAAGGTTAATAGCAAATTGAGCTATTCAAATTTGAAGCATTTAATCAAAATTTGCTACCATAACGCACTTGCTGCGTCCAGAATATCTTTTCTTACAAACATGCATTATATGTCAATGGAAAATGCAAAAATGCAATAACATAAGGCGTGTTCTATTAAAAAAAAATATATTTGTATCACCATGTCATTATCACCCTGTTATTGCAGAATATTTTTTAAGATGTAGCTCAAGACACCCTATAATTAATGTATACAATTTTTTTTCATATCTTATATAATAACGGATATATTGAGCTTTATTTATTTTGTACGAAAATTCGACAAAAATTATATAGCATTAAACGATAAACTCTATAGCTAAGACTACTGGCAAAGCATCAGAGAAAGGGTCTATTTAAAATGAATTTTCTGGAAATATTTTAGTAAAATGTAGGACAATGACGGTTGAAACTAAGGCTTCAAGGTTTGCAAAACATTCTTCTTGAGACATTTTCTTTCCATAGTCCGTATTATATTCAAGTTATTTGCCTAAATGTTGCCAATTTTGACATTTTAAATCACGACTTCGACGTTTCGAGGAAAACCATTTTTCTTTAAATGCCTATAACTTTTTTGTCTTTCGACTTACAAAGCTAAATTTTGGTCAATAATTTACTTATAGCGATATAAATCCGTGCACCAAATTTGGTTTCCCTTGCTTCGTTATTTCGGGAGATATAATTTTTTTCTAGAGAAAACACAAAATTTTCCGGGAAAACCTAGGCCGATTTTCCTGGCTAACGAACTTATCCAAGCCACTTGCAAAAGGAAGGTATTTGCTAAAGTTAGTCAATATATATATATATATATATATATATATATATATATATATATATATATATATATATATATATATATATATATATATATATATATAATCGAAACTGACCCCGGAGATGTGTTCTAGGGGGCCAAACTAGCGCTCATTTGAAGAAATTTTTTCAAAATTCTAAAGTCGGGGTCTCCTCATTAGTGAGAATTTTCTTTAAAAAAAATCACTAAAAGATCGGTGAGTGCCACTAGAGGTCAGATGAGAACTCAAAATGATCAAGAAATACAAGAAAAGGTACTCCAAAAGCTTATAATTTTTTTCGAAAATATGAAACTGAAGATTTGAAATGCCAATATTAGTGATTTTCAAACAAATATTCTGGAGCTGGTGCGGTGTATAAGTGTCAAATATTGCACAAAATCTCTTTAACAGAGTTCTAGATTTATGTTTCCTGTGTTACTCTTCTTGAAGTAATTAAAATATTCGCACAAACCTGCATTTGAAATATGCAGCAGTTTGAATTGGACGAACTTAGGTACGGACGGCAGGTATACATGTAGGTCCAATTGAAAAGAAGAAACAAAGACATAATATATATATATATATATATATATATATATATATATATATATATATATATATATATATATATATATGCGTTTGGGACGAGTGGAAGTAATTAAATATTTATTAAATTTGACCAAAACCTTGTAAAAACCTTTAGCCGCAATATCCGCTCTCTGAACAAGGCAACATCCAGAATACATCACCAGATCCAATAGCCTGCCACAACTATTCACAACAAGGTTCCGCTGAGAAATGTCCAACACAGAACACAAATTGCTAAGCGCTGCAACACTCCCACTCAGTATCCCAGTTACATATTCCGTAATATTGAAGTCCCCAACAATCAAGATATTAGCATCCTGCGTCAAAAGAAACAGCTCAATAGCCTCGAAGAAGTCTACATACTGGCCAACACTTGTTTTCGGAGGAATATACACAATTAAAACTATAACACCAACACTGCCAATTAATAGTTTAACAGCGACCACATCAATAGTGGGAATGATTGGTCCGTATACATCAAGCTGGGTGGATGGAATATCATGCTTAACTCCAACAAGTACGTCACCGCCCCTAGCAGCAACAATCGTCAAGTACAAGTACACTTGGAGAACCCAAATCACCACAACACATTTAAAAAAAGACCCGAAGATCGTTTCACTAACCAAGTTAGCGTCATCAGAGGATGAAAAATTCTAACTATTTTAAAAACTAACATCACCTTATATACCGGATCTTAGGTAAAGGGACCGAACTGAGGTGGGAACGCAGGCTAATTCTGCAGTGTATTGTATTTTTATCGCGGGACGAGGTCTACACTGCCCCTACTAACTTATCTATAATGTGTCCATCTTTAGTAATTTTGGAAAGGTTCAACGACACCTTAATTAACATAGTTTGCTTTGTCGGAACTATCTGTATTATTATGTTATCTCTAGGACGTGTTAAAAACGTGAGAATTTTTATTTAGCGAAGCAATCGATCAGGTGGCTCGTAATCGACGCTGGTGCCACGTTTATACCATTTTTGTTGTAACTATATTTCGCAATATATATACTTTCGAAGGAATTTAGCTGTCCTGGTTGTCTAACATTTTTTTTATTAATTTCAGATTATCTTCATTAACGTGATGATTATTATCCCAAATATGTCGGGCGACAGTAGATCTATCTATCGTACCGTAACGTAATTCGGCTAAGTGTTCTTTTTGAATCTAACTCCAATCGATCTTTTTGTTTGCCCGACGTACTTAAGATTACAATCTTGACAACTTATTTCATAAATTCCCGACATTTTGTCCATGCTATCCTTGTCTTTTGGGTTACCTAGCAAGTTTTTTAAGGAATTTTTTGTCGAAAATGTTAGCTGCAAGTGGACTTTTTTTAAAATGCTATCTAGACTTCTCATGATTCGAGGTTCAAATGGTAAGCAAACAAAGTTTATTTCGGTTTTCTCTCTTTTAAACGTTGTTGATTCCGTCAACATTTTCTTTGTTTTCTATTTGTTGATCAATTTTTCCACCAGGCAAGCAGTGTATCCGTTATATTCGGCCACGTTCTTGTTATAATTTAATTCTTTGATACATCTACTTTTGTTTAAAGGAAAATTAATAAACCGATTTACTAAAAAATTCACACTGGTCGTTTTTTGTGCGAACGTATGATGTGAGTCGTTCGGAATGTAGCTTATAGTGTTGGTTGCCTTTCTATAGACATCGGATTCTAAAGTGTCTTTATTCTTGATAACTAATACATCTAGAAAGGGTAATTTATTATTAATTTCTAATTCGTGAGTAAATTTTATTGAATCAGATTTATTGTTTATTCTGGCAATAAAATCTTCTATTCTGCAAATGTTTGTGTTAAACACTGCGAAAATATCATCCACGTAACGAAACCACACTCTAGGAAAATAACCACTTTCACTTTCAAGATCTGTTTCAAATCTGCTCATGAAAAGGTCTGCAATAAATGGCGATAGCGGATTGCCCATTGCCGTACCTTGTGTTTGTTGAAAAAATTCATTGTTGAATTGAAAAATATTTTGTTTGATACAAAGGTTTGTTAGAGTTAAATACTCTTTGCAGACATTTTCATTTATGTTATTCATTTTTAGCAACTGCTCTAAATATGTTAAAGTTTGCTCCGTGGGAACGCTAGGAAACAATGAGGTTACATCGAACGAAATTAAAACCTCGCCTTCGGTCAATTTAACCTCTTTGATCTTATTAATAAATTTAAGTGAATTTGTTACTGAAAGACTTTTATGTTTGACGGGCAAGCCTTTAAACTCATTTGTCAGCCACTTTGCTAAATTATATGTCGGGGAATCTATAGCCGAAACAATGGGTCTAATTAATTTTCCGGTTTATGGATTTTTGGGAGACCGTACTTCTTGGGGACTTTCGGATTAGAAACTTGTAACTGTCTTCCTAAATCTTTTTTTATGAGGTTGTGACAACTTTTTAGACTATTTTTAACGTTCGAAATCATTTTTGGTAGGAGGTTTTTATTTAGTTTTCTATACGGTCCTGTCGCTATGGCGTTATAAACTCTATCCTTATACTCGTTTTGATCCAAAATCACTACCTTATTGCCTTTATCTGCTTTAACATAGAAACACTCTTTCTCGCGGAATCGTTTAACTATTTTCATTTGATTACAATTTAGTTTTTTTGTCGATATATTTTCCATATCGCGGTGCTTTCTGAAGACATTGTATTGCGAACTAAATAGCTCACCATTATAAATACTCTCGTTTAGCCACGATTCAGTGCAAACAATGAACTCATACATATGGAAGTAAGAGGTTGTGACCGTAAAGAAGTCGTGGGTTTTAGTATTAAACCCCCCCCCCCCCCCCACGTTTTGATAATATATATTAAGAGAATTAAGAATTTCAGAACCTTTTGATTTGTGCAAGGAAGATGTGTCAGTGAGAAGTGCCGATAATTTCGGCTCGAAAAAGCTGCATTTTGTGCTTATATACAGAGCATGATTTATCCCAAGCCGCATGATTATTATCAAGTCTCGGAGAGATCCGACCAGCCGCCATGCAGTTACAACATTTAAATTCTTTGACAGTGCAATCGGTCACATGATGGTCACCCGCACATTTAGGACAGATAACTTTACTTTGGCATCCTTTGAACATATGATTACAACCATTACATTTAAAGCGTTTAATAGGTTCCAGAGCATCATACACAGTACAAGAATCATACCCAACAAAAATCCTTTTAGCAGTGAGAATCTTTTGATAAGAATTACTATCTAGTGGAATGAAAGTTCGATAAATTCTTTGCCTGGCCGACCTTACAACTAGCTTGATTTCAGATGTTTCGGAAAATCTATCAGGATTCCGGAGCTTCATAGTGGCGACCACTTGATCGGTCTCTGTTTTCTTTGAAATACCCACAATCCTGACACGTGGGCTCAGAGAAGGAACTTCTTTCACGGTGTATTTGGTGGAAAGTTTATCTTCTGGCAACTTCTTGAATTTATCCGCATCGCTCTTACTAAAACAACTTATAACAAGGCCTCCGACGTTAATACGCTTAATATTAGAGACTCCAACACCGGTCTCGATCGGGTTAATGTTCTTTGGTAAATTAGACTTAGTGACCGCACCTCCCTGCTGTGTAGTTGGTTTGATAATTATTGAAGAATATTTCTTACTGGCAATGTGAGCATAACACGTGCTGACAACAATTCCTGCATCTCCACCGTTAGACCTAGCGGAACTGCCGTCGACAAGATTATTCAAGAAATCATTTTCCTGACGTAGTAGGTCGACTTCATTTCTAAGCGAAATTATTTCATCATTTTGCAGAGCAAGTGTTTTATCGAAGCCCAATATAGCACATCTCATCTCTGAAAGCTGACCCACCAAGAGAGACTCTAGACTAGATAGCCTAGAGAATAGCCCAGGCATGTGGTCATTACAATTCTCCGCACATCCCGCGACACTCAATTGGCCACCCAAATCCAGAGGCTGGACAGCTTCACTTCCCAAGAATTGACTCTTCAGAATTTCATCTGCAACTGGACTCACGTCACCCATACAGGAACTGCAAAACCAAGCAATACCTTCCTCAGCCTGACGGCGAATTGCATGAAAATTCTCGATATCCAGCTTCAGACATTTCAAATGGAACAATGACTCGCACCTCTTGCATTGAAGATTATCTGTATGGCGACTACATTTAGAGGAACACACTTAACAAATAGGCCCAGGCATCACAGGCTTGTGACCATCTACCCTCCACAAGACAGACAACAATGCAAATAAATTGATCCTAATCTTTATGTTAGTGTTTATGTTTATGCCAATGAACAAATCAGTGTGAGGAGTCCTTTAGCTTTCCATCTGAAAACTGTACGGTTTATAATCAGCTGTTATCAATAAGTGATAATGACCATCCGAGATCCACATTATAATATATATATATACTATATATATATATATTATAAATTATATATATATATATATATTATATATATATATATATATATATATATATATATATATATATATATATATATATATATATATATATATATATATATATATATATATATATATATATATATATATATATATATATATATATATATAATATATATATATATATATATATATATATATATATATATATATATATATATATACATATATATATATATATATATATATATATATATATATATATATATATATATATATATATATATATATATATATATATACATATATATATATATATATATATATATATATATATATATATATATATATATGCGTTTGGGACGAGTGGAAGTAATTAAATATCTATTAGATTTGACCAAAACCTTGTAAAAACCTTTAGCGCTTACGATCTCAGAATTCAGGTTGAGATTTTACTTTACAACTCACCATTTCTCATCAAAGGATTTTGATCACTCATGCTTCCTAAACTTGACTCCTTAAAGTTGCCTTGGTTTTTTATTTCGTCTGTAGACTGCTGAATCATTTCCACCCTTTCATTTGCACTGGCTCCTTTATAGGCGGTGGCGTTATATAGAAGCTTACCCTCTATTAGGCCCTGGAACTCGTCTCTGTTCTGTTCTTCTGAAGTGGTGGTCACAATTCTCATAGTCGTTGGGAAAATGTATCCGATTAGCCTCAGATCTTCGTCCCAGCTTTCGTGGACATGTTTCGGATCATGGAAATGGACATGGACTATCTTTAACCAATCTTCATCTGATAGATCTGGTAGTTCTGCAGGTTTCTTGGCACCTTCAGCGCTTTGTCTTCTTGACAGATCAGCGTATCTAGCTTCCGCGTCAGACTCTTTAGCTGCAATATTTTTAACAAATTAAAGATCATTAACAGTAATAATATTTATTATCCATCAATTATTAAATAGTACTCCATAAACGTAACATATTTAGTATATTACTAAGTCAATATTGGAACCTGTGATGAGCTTTGATAACTGATAATATTTAGTATATTTATTTATATTAATGATAAACTGTGTCATAAAAAAATAAGCTGACGTTTGTGCTTGTATATAACGGAATTCAAAAACTTCCAATAAATAAATGCGAAACACCTTCTGATAGTGTCACTTTTGTAATTTGGTGAAATGCAAAATGAAATCACATAAAATAAATAAAAAGTCTGGATGCAGCAAGTGCGTTATGGTAGTGAATTTTCATTTAAATGTTTTTAATATCAAATATGTGTGTTTTTTAAAGAAAGCAGGCATTTTGGTTGCCAGTATAACTTATATAGTTAAAACAATGTGCCATGTTTAATCAAAATAACTTTATTGTTTGAAAATATACAAAAATTTCCTAAAGTAAACTTAAAGTGTTCCCGAAAAAACTGGTTTCTTGGACAACCTTATAGGTTAATAGCAAGGTGAGCTATTCAAATTTAAAGCATTTAATGAAATTTTGTTACTATAACGCACTTGCTGCATCCCGAATTTCTTTGCTTACAAACAGGCACTATATTTCGATGGAAAAGGCAAAAATGCAATAACATAAAGCGTGTTCGTCTAAAAAAAAATTCTGTATCACCAACGACTTATGGGCCATTCTGTGATTGTAGAAAAATTTTTTTAAGATGTAGCTTAAGACGCCCTATAATTAATGTATACATTTTTTTCATAACTTGTATATTAACTGATATATTGAGCTTTATTTAATTTGTACGAAAATTGGACAAAAACTATATATCATTAAACGATAAACTCTATAGCTAAGACTACTGCCAAAGCATCAGAGAAAGGGTCTATTTGAAATGAATTTTCTGAAAACATTTTAGTAAAATGAAGGACAATGACGGTTGAAACTAAGACTTCAGGGTTTGTAAAACATTCTTCTTGAGACATTTTCTTTCCATAGCCCGAATTAGATTCAAGTTATTTGCCTAAATGTTGTGCCAATTTTGACATTTTAAATCGCGACTTTGACGTTTCGAGGAAAACCCCAATTTATTTTTAAATGCCCATAACTTTTTGTCTTTCGACTTGAAAAGCTAACTTTTGGTAGGTAATTTACTTATAGCGATATAAATCTGTGTGCCAAATTTGGTTGCCCTTACTTTGTTACTTCCGGAGATATAAATTTTTTTCTGAAGAAAATACAAAATTTTCCGGGAAAACCAGGGCCGATTTTCCTGGCTAACGAACCTATCCAAGCCACTTGCAAAAGGAAGGTATATGTCAAATTTAATCAAAATCGGGCCATTATTTTTTGAGTTATCGATGTGACACAGACATACATATATATATATATATATATATATATATATATATATATATATATATATATATATATATATATATATATATATATATATATATATATATATATATATATATATATATATATATATATATATATATATATATATATAGAAATCGATACTGACCTCGGATATGTGTTATAGGGGGCCAAACTAACGCTCATTTGAAGAAATTTTTTCAACATTCAAAAGTCGGGATCTCCTCATTAGTTAATTTGTTTTAAGAAAATTCTCTAAAAAATCGTTGAGTGCCACTAGAGGTCAGAGATGAACTCAAAATGATCAAGGAATACAAGAGAACATACTCCGAAAAGTTTATGCTTTTTTTCGAAAATATGAAAGTGAAGATTTAAAATGCCAATATTAGTGATTTTCAAAAAAATATTCTGGAACTGGTGCGGTGTATAAGTGTCAAATATTGCACAAAATGTCTTTAACAGAGTCCTAGATTTATGTTTCGTCTACTACTCTTCTTAAAGTAATTAAAATATTCGCAGAAATCTGTATTTGAAATATGCAGTAGTTTGGCTTGGACGAACTTAGGCACGGACGGCGGTAGACATGTAGGTCCAATTGAAAACAAGAAACAAAGACAATATATATATATATATATATATATATATATATATATATATATATATATATATATATATATATATATATATATATATATATATATATATATATATATATATATATATATATATATATATATGCGTTTGGGACGAGTGGAAGTAATTAACTATCTATTAAATTTGACCAGTATCTTGTAAAAACTTTTAGGGCTTACGATCTTAGAATTCAGGTAGAGATTTTACTTTACAACTCACCATTTCTCATCAAAGAATTTTGATCACTCATGCTTCCTAAACTTGACTCCTTGAAGTTGCCTCGGTTTTTTATTTCGTCTGTAGACTGCTGAATCATTTCCACCCTTTCATTTGCACTGGCTCCTTTATAGGCGGTGGCGTTATATAGAAGCTTACCCTCTATTAGGCCCTGGAACTCGTCTCTGTTCTGTTCTTCTGAAGTGGTGGTCACAATTCTCATAGTCGTTGGGAAAATGTATCCGATTAGCCTCAGATCTTCGTCCCAGCTTTCGTGGACATGTTTCGGATCATGAAAATGGACATGGACTATCTTTAGCCAATCTTCATCTGATAGATCTGGTAGTTCTGCAGGTTTCTTGGCACTTTCAGCGCTTTGTCTTGTTGACAGATCAGCGTATCTAGCTTCCGCGTCAGACTCTTTAGCTGCAATATTTTTAACAAATTAAAGATCATTAACAATAATAATATTTATTATTCATCAATTATTAAATAGTACGCAATAAACGTAACATATTTAGTATATTACTAAGTCAAGATTGGAACCTATGATGAGCTTTGATAAGTACACTGACAATATTTAGTATATTAATCTATATTAATGATAAACTGAGTCATAAAAAATAAGCTTACGTTTGTGTTTGTATATAAAGGAATTCAAAAACTTCCAATAAATAAATGCGAAACACCTTCTGATAGTGTCACTTTTGTAATTTGGTGAAATGCAAAATGAAATCACATAAAGTAAATAAAAAGTCTGGATGTAGCAAGTGCGCTATGGTAGTGAATTTTCATAAAAACGTTTTTAATAGTAAATATGTTTTTTTTTAAGAATGCAGTCATCAAAGTTGGTTCTCGGTAAAAGCTATATAGTAGAATCAATGTGCCATGTTTCATCAAAATAACTGTTTTGTTTGAAAATGCACAAAAATTTCCAAAAGTAAACTTAAAGTGTTCCCGAAAAAACTGGTTTCTTGGTCAACCTTACAGGTTAATAGCAAAGTGAAATTCAAATTTGAAGCATTTAATGAAAATTCGTTACCATAACGCACTTGCTGCGTCCCGAATTTCTTCACTTACAAACATGCACTTTATTTCCATGCAAAAGGCAAAAATGCAATAACATAAGGCGTGTTCGATTTAAAAAAAATGAAAATTTTGTATCACCAACGACTTATGGGCCAACCTGTGATTGCATATTTCATAAATATACTTTTAGAAATATTTTAGAAATATACATACAATAGTTAGAAGATAAAATCAACACCATCATAAAAGAGACAGACCCAAACATTAAATGGATAAAATACGTCGATGATATATTAATAATATACGACAATCAAAAAACCAACATAGACAATATCCTCGAAAAAATAAACCAAATTAACAAAAACACAAAATTTATAATAGAAAAAGAATCAAACAACACTATAAATTTCCTAGACTTAATACTAATTAAAAAAGAAAACCAGATTGAATACAAAATATACAGAAAACCTACACAAACAGACATCACTATACCTAAACACTCACTACACCCACAAACACACACAAAATGGCCGCATACAGATACTTAGTAAACAGAATGCTAAATATACCACTTCATAACGACGAACGAGAAAAGGAGTACAACATCATAATACAAATAGCAGAAAGAAATGGATACAACAAGTAAACAATAGAAAAGCTAGTAAAACAAATCAAAAACAAACAAATCAACAAAACCGAAAACAAAACACCAGAAACAAACACAAAATACACAACATTCACTTATAACCACTACATCAAAAAAATTACACAAACACTCAAACAATATGACTTAAAAATGAGCTACAAAACCAATAACAAAATAATAAACAAAATAAATAAAAAACAAGAACACAACCCACATGAATTAAACGGAATATATCAAATAGAATGTAACACATGCAATAAAAATATATAGGAATGACAAAAAAATCAATAGAAACAAGATTCAAGGAACATATAACAGCATTAGATAAAATCCACACACCTAGCTACAAATCAAGCGTAGCTACACACATTCACAACACAAAACACCAAAAACCAGACATCACCCAATCACAACTAATGAAGCATGTTAAAGACCACAAAAAATGGAAATCTGGGAACAATACTACATTCAACAAACAAACAATAAGAAACAATTAATGCCAGAACAAATCCAAGTACAAACATTTAAACAAAACATAATAAAGGCCATACAAATAAACAAATTATCAAACCACGGTGATCAAGACAGGAGACCGACACACACGAAACATTCCGAAGGCACCACCAATCAGAGAACAGTAGACCGACCAATAGAAGCTCACGGCGCAGGCGCCACGTACAATCTTAGACGTAGACCACACAGGAGCGATAACAGTCAGTATCGTGCTGATGATTAACCGGGGCGATTCGAAACTGCAGTCCACGCAAACCAATAAGAAATCACAAACGTACAGCAAACAAATAAAGTGTTTATTCAAAAGTGATTACAGTGTAGTGCAATATATATATATATATATATATATATATATATATATATATATATATATATATATATATATATATATATATATATATATATATATATACTTGGGAATTAATTATGGTATACATTATGTTTTGGCTTTTGAAATTGACATCAGGTCTTATGATATGCCTGTAAATATTTCTTTTTACTTTCCCTACGTCGTGATATACATACAGATAAATTTCGCTTCTCAGACAGACTAGCTGTTCATGAAGTTTATGTATTTACTTCGTTGACATCGCATACATCAAAAAGTAGGTTTTTAGTGAATTTTCTTTAAAAAAATTTACTAATGAGGAGATCCCGACTTTTGAATTTTGAAAAAATTTCTTCAAATGAGCGCTAATTAGGCCCCCTAGAACACATATCCGGGGTCAGTTTTGATTTTTATATGTTTATATATATCACACCGATAACTCAAAAAATAATGGGCCGATTTTGACAAAATTTAGTGAATACCTTCCTTTTGCAAATGGGTTGAATAAGTTCGTTAGCCAGGAAAAGCGGCCGAGTTTTTCCCGGAAATTTTCTTTGGAAAAAAAATTATATCTCCGCAATTAACAAAGTACCAAATTTAGTACGCGAGTTTATATCCTTATAGGTAAGTGGCTTGGATAAGTTTGTTAGCCAGGAAAATCGGATGAGGTTTTCCCGGGAAATTTTGTGTTTTCTTTAGAAAAAAATTCATATCTCCGAAAATAACAAAGTAAGGGCAACCAAATTTGGTTCATCGTTTTATATCGCTATAGGTAAATTACCTAGCGCTGTAGGTCAAAAGACAAAAAAGTTATGGGCCTTTAAAGAAAAATAAATTGGGGTTTTCCTCAAAACGTCAAAGTGACAATTTAAAACGTCAAAGTTCGCAACATTTAGGCAAAGAACTTGAATCTAATACGGGCTATGGAAAGAAAATGTCTCAAGAAGAATGTTTTACAAACCCTGAAGTCTTAGTTTCAACCGTCATTGTCCTTCATTTTCCCTAAATGTTTCCAGAAAACTCATTTCAAATAGACCCTTTCTCTGATGCTTGGCAGTAGTCTTAGCTATAGAGTTTATTGTTTAATGGTATATAACTTTTGTCGAATTGTCGTAAAAAATCAATACAGGTCAATATATCCGTTATTCTACAGGATATGAAAAAAAAATGGTATACATTAATTATAAGGTGTCTTGAGCTACATCTTAAAAAAATATTTCTACAATCACAGGGTGGCTCATAAGTCGTTGGTGATACAAATATTTTTGTTAGTCGAAAACGCCTAATTTTTTTGCATTTTCCATCGAAATATAATGCATGTTTGTAAGTAAAGAAATTCTGGACGCAGCAAAGTGCGTTATGGTAGCGAATTTTGATTAAATGCTTCATATTTGAAAAGCTCAATTTGCTATTAACTTATAAGGTTGACCAAGAAACGGATTTTTTCGGTTACACTTTAAGTTTACCTTCGGAAATTTTTGTACGTTTTCAAACAATAAAGTTATTTTGATTAAACATGGCACATTGTTTTTACTATGTATATTATACTGGCAATCAAATTTGATGCCTGATTTCTGAAAAAAAAAACACACATAATTGCTATTAAAAACATTTTTATGAAAATTCACTACCATAACGCACTTGCTGCGTCCCGAAATTTTTATTTGTTTATTAAACATTGTTCGGTTTCCCTTGGGGTGTTTTAAATATTTTGTTGACTTGTAGTGTGTGTAACTTTTATGTAAGTGTATATACGTGTGGATATTTTCTCTGTGACCCCCTTTATAAATACATATCAATATATAGGTTTCCCCAAAACGTCAAAGTGCCGAATTGAAACGCCAAAATTGGCAACATTTAGGCAAAGAACCTGAAACTATAACGATTTATCTAAGGAAAATGTCTAAAGAAGGCTGTTCTGCATACACTTAGGTTTTTGCTTCAACCGTCATTCTCCTTCATTTTACTAAAATCTTTCCAGAAAATTCATTTCAAATAGGCCCTTTCTCTGATGCTTCGGCAGTAGTTTTAGTTAAGTTAATGGTTTAACGGTCTATAATTTTTAGCCAGTTTTTATAGAAAAAATCCGTTAATGAGGATGCCGAATGATTTGTTACAACAAATTTTCTTTTTGATGATAACCAAATTTGGTACGCGGGATTATATCATTATAGGTAAGTTACCTACAAAAATTTGGCTCTAAAGGTCGCAAGACAAAAAAGTTATAGGCATTTAAAGAAAAATAAATTGGGGTTTTCCGCAAAACGTCAAAGTTGCGATTTAAAATGTCAACATTGGCAACATTTAGGCAAAGAACTTAGATCTAATGCGGGCTATGGAAAGAAAATGTCTCAAGAAGAATGTTTTGCAAACCCTGATGTCTTAGTTTCAACCGTCATTGTCCTTCATTTTACTCAAATTTTTCCGGAAAATTCATTTCAAATAGACTCTTTTTCTGATGCTTGGCAGTACTCTTAGCTATAGAGTTTAGCGTTTAATGGTATATAATTTTTGTCGAATTTTCGTAAAAAATCAATAACGGTCAATATATCCGTTATTATACAAGATATGAAAAAAAATGTATTCCTTAATTATAGGGTGTCTTGAGCTACATCTTTAAAAAATCTGCAATCACAGTGTGGCCCATAAGTCTTTGGTGGTACAAAATTTTCTTTTTTTTTTTAATCGAACACGCCTTATGTTATTGCATTTTTGCCTTTCCCATCGAAATATAATGCATGTTTGTAAGAAAAGAAATTATGGACGCAGCAAGTGCGTTATGGTAGCGAATTTTGATCAAATGCTTCACATTTGAATAGCTGAATTTGCTATTAACCTATAAGGTTGACCAAGAAACGAGTTTTTTCCGGAACACTTAAGTTTACTTTCGGAAATGTTTGTACATTTTCAAAAAAATAAAGTTATTTTGATGAAACATGACACATTCTTTTTACTGTATAGGTTATACTGGTAACCAAATTTGATGCCTGCTTTCTTAAAAAAAACACATATTTGCTATTAAAAATATTTTTATGAAAATTCACTACCATAACGCACTTGCTGCGTCCAGACTTTTATTTCATCAAGCTGTTTCTGAAACATGAGACCAAACCCTGACTTTTAAGACACACTGTATATGAAACGTATTTACTGCAGATTTTTGCATTAGATATTTACCTACAAATTGACTTTTAAAGAAACAAATTATCAGACTTAACTTCCGGGTCAATTGCTATGAAATAGGATCTGTAGAGTCAACTAAATACCTTGGAGTTATCACTGACTCTCCTTTAAAATGGGAGGCGCACATAATGAGTGTTGTTGGTAGACTTCGGTATCTGGCGGCGCGTTTAAAGAAGTTGAATCAAGTGTAAGGATTTGCTTGTTTAAAAATTATTTATTAGGCTGTGGCTTCACTCATTCGGTATGGCATGGTTGGTTGGGGTTTCGCTGCGGAAACACACGTAAAACACCTGAAAGTTATGCAGAAAATTTTCATTAAGATGATTATGCATAGACCTACAACACACTTAAGCGATTCCTTGTATAGAGAGAGTGAGTTACTTGATATGAGATAGTTGTAGGCAAGATCGATACTGATAACACAGCATAGAGATGAAAATTTGCTAAGAAACATATACAACACGAACACTATACAAGGTACAGGGAGGTAGTGATGGGAAAACAGTTATTTTCTGTTAACAGTTGAAGCCGTTAACGTTATTTAATAATAACCGCTGAAAATAACGGCTTCAGTTATTTTAAACTGGATAGTCGATCGATAGTATCCTACATTCACAAAGCTGTGAGCGAGAGCGAGCACACTAGTATAAATGCATTGTATTTTTACCCTGTTATTTCACGTAGTGTATAAATCTCAAATTTTGTCGATATGAAAAGAAAACAAAGGGTTAAGAAATTATAATAAGCGTGTCGTAAATCTTTTGCCACTCTGAAGTGAAACTTTTAGAAATCAGAAAGGAGTCTTCTATAAGAATTTACTTAGATGTTTTAGGAATTATAAACTAGTCATTTCTCACAAATTTATTTTATCAGGGTCTTTACGTAAATGTCAATGCCACAGCAAGAATCAATAAATATCATTATTTATCACGCCTTGGGACGTTAGACTTTAAAACTTTTATTGCTACACAGAGAGTGATTCTAAGAACTCCATAACATAACGCAGCTCATAAAATTTCGGTAAAGAAACAGTATAAAAAATTGAGTTTGAGTATTTAAAAAAAAATTGGAAGATATATAGTATTAATTGTTTATTTACTTATTTTAATATTCGTTGTTTTAAAATTAGTTTCAAAAATTTCAAAGGGCTGTAACTTGGAGGAGAAGGGGTTTCAAGAAAAACTTAATAAAAAGACACCCCTTATTTTTTGCCAAAGAATCACCCTGTAACATTTTTCGCATCAATTTGGAAACACCCTGTATATATATATATATATATATATATATATATATATATATATATATATATATATATATATATATATATATATATATATACGTATATATATATATATATATATATATATATATATATATATATATATTCATTTAATTTTTTATATTTAAATGTATATAGATATTAAAAAATGTTGTATCATTATATTTTTTTATCAATTTGATAACTATTATCAGACAAACGAAAATGACGTGTTAACTGTTTTCTTAGGTAATGTATATAAATTTAAATAAATAAGTACTTTAATTTCACGTGAAATAACCCTATTTTGCGTTGTCTATAGTGAAAGTAATAACACGTTTTTACAGAAATTCATCTTTTCACCCAACATTTTTTATTATTAAATATTTGGCTTTACATACTAGTGGGAAACTCAACTGTTTCAAAAATAACAGATTCTCAGTTTAACAGAATAACTCTGTGTAGTAGTGTCCGTATGCCGTATCCCCATCAACAACCGGTTAAAGTTAAAATTAAACCGTTTTATTATACCGAAAATCCTACGTTCCTAAAGCTGTTAGCGAGAGCGAGCACACAGTATAAATAACGTGTTTAGCATTCCCAATCTCAAGGCTATTCATCCCGTTAAATAGTTAAATAAACAGTTGCCGATGAAAACCGATGTTTATTCATCGAAGCCGAACTAGTTGCAGTAGAACTGAAACAGACACGACTCCGAAATCTAGTTTAGTGTAAAAAGCGTTATTTTTTAAGCTGCTATTTTTATAAATCCATAACTGGTGGTTACCGTTACGGCTCGGTAACCGTTTAAAAATATCTGACAGTTAAATAACGACCCATCACTACAGGGAGGTAGCTGAATTTGATGTTATTAAGTGCCAAAATACGATTGGTCAAAAAAGTTACATATTCATTGCACCCAGACTCTACACTAGGATCCCAGTTCACCTAAGAAATATTGTAAATATAAGTGTTTCTAGAAAGAGAATTTCTGGTTGCGTATGTCAAATATTTTTGAGCATATGAGAAAACAGTTTAATACAAAGTATTATCTCCACGTTGAGTAATTACAGCTCTACATTTATTGCTCATAGACAATATGAGATTGTCAAAGTCTCCTTGTGGTAATCGTGCCCACTCTGCTGTCAGACGCTCCTGGGATGTAAACGCATTATTGATGTTACCCAAATGTGGAGTAATTCTTCGTTTAAGCATATCTCAGACATGTTCGATCGGATTCAGGTCTGGGAATTGTGCTGGCCATGGTAAAACTTCAATTGCTGCGTTATCCAACCAGTTGGTTACGATGCGTGCGGTATGTGGACGGGCATTATCATGCATTAGGCGGTAGTTTTGACCAACAGAGCCTGCAAATGGATGCAGATGGGTTGAAGAATGGTATCCAGATATAGCTGAGCTGTTAGGAAGCGATTTGGAAAAACGAATTCAGTTCTGCCGCCAATAATTATTCCGCCCCATGCCATTATTGTACCACCTCTGTATGTGTACACTTCCTGAATATGTCTTAAGCGTTCCGCATTTCCAGATCGTCTCCACACCCTTATTCGACGAGAATCCGGATGGAAACCAAACCTAGATTCGTCTGTGAATAAGACTGTAGCCCAGTTATCTGCAGTCCAATTCATATAATTTTGACACCAGTCCAATCTTGCAGCGCGATTGCCTCTGGAAATAGGTGGACATCTGAGTGGACGTCTACTAGAGAGGTTTGCTTCGTGAAGAGGATTTCTTACAGTATCTAGACTAATGGTTACATTATGCGCCCTTTGCAGAGTCGTAACCAATTCAGGTGCCGTAATTGTAGGCTGCCTTCTGGCAGTTAAACAAATAAATCTATCCTAACCTGCCGTCGTAGAGCGTCCTCGTCCTGAATGTTGCTCGGCCGGACTGTCAGTTTCCCTAAAACGCCTCCATAAACGACTTATCACACTTTGGGAAACACCCATCCGCTCAGCTACTTCATTCTGTCGCATGTCCGCTGTGACGCCAAAGTGGGCATGGGCCAAAATTTATATGACCCCGCCGCGCTTCCTTTTATACCAGATGACAAATGCTCAAATAATTCCTGACCTATCAACAAACCTAATTTGTCATTGGCATAAGCTAAGTTACCGGGAAGTTAGAGGGCCGCCAGCTTTTATACAGTGGAGATGGGCGTGGGTTAAAATAAGATGTTAATTAGGGGCGCCACTTGATTGTTTAACCTCTACTCCCGGATATTCTAATAAGATGTTACTAATCTGCTTCCTTGCCCAGATCCAACACAACCAAGAACTCTTGGATCACACTGGCAACTATAGCCAACCACAATCGAGCACAGGAAGCTACAAGGGAGATGTAATTACGATAACACCAACTAAAATTCGGAACGGTATGGTCTCATAGACCCACAAATAACGATAACGGTAATGATCTAATCTATCAACAGTCCTGAAAGAAAACACAAACACACAAAACCACAACACCTAAAATATGATAAAATATGGGCTTTTATTAAGCTTCTTTGGCATACAGAAATCTATTAAAAGTTGTTTTAAAATTCTGATCTAAAGCAACAAATAAAAATAACTATATATAAGTCTCTATAATATCACAGAAATGGCTTGCTACCAAATACTCAAGATCTTTACTGAATATCTATGAAGGTACTACAAATATAGTTGTTCTCCGGAAAATTCCACTTTTCGTGCACGCAAAGCTCACAAGTTATTTTCCCCAATTATTACTTAATTACATGATAAGTACGGTAAGTGGCTTGATTGAAGATCAAGTCCCAAACAGTAATCAAAAAGCTGGTCTAATGCTAACAGCAAATGATAACTAATGGTACTCTCAAAAGTGAAGCAATTATATTAATAATGGTCTTATAAAAATCTGTACCATATTTAGTGACGTTAAAATAAAATACATTCGATTTGATTTTAATAAATTTAACACACATGAATAGCAAAAATGTACCTTATCAAGAATGTCTCTTATCACTTTATACGTTATCACAAAACGGAAAATTCTTACTTGAAATTCCTGGGCTTCTAGGCCATCTAATTATCATCAAATTCCAAACCAACCAAGGCCTCTAGGAATACGGGACTGCAACCACAGGAATAATGCAACCACGGGAATAATGCAAAAACGGTACGGCAATGCGACGACGATAGGGAAGACCTTCTTACTGAGATCTTAATTCATTCCTCCATTTAATTCAGTAGCCATATACTTTGTTCGGTACCTCAAAATTCGCTCATCCATGTGAGACTTGTCCACTCCAAATTTACGGTACGTGAATTTACCAAAGATATCGCCCACTACCATAATGCTGCCTACCACAAGGCTATTCGGCACACTAATCGCCCTACATAAAGACTTCGTCGGTACGAGAATAATATCTCCGGTACAAGAAAAATCCAGTCGGTACTTGAAATTCCTCCTAGCCGGTACAAGGTATACTTCCTCCGGTACAAGGGGACGCTAGCCGGTACAAGGAGAATATCTCCGGTACAAGGAGACGCTAGTCGGTACTTGGACCCTAAAAACAACAAGGAACGGGATGCTAAAGGTGTTATAGTTAAGAGAGAGAATGATTTCTTACCTCCAGAGAGGGAAACGAAATTCCACAACGGGATACGATAAATGTGGTCCTTAAATCCCCTAAACGGGTCTCTCCACAGCCTTCGGCACTAAATCCGTACATTACGACATAACCAGAAAGACTGCAGATTAAATTCTGAGAGCAACAAAACCCACAAGGGAGGATACTTAATATCCAAAACTTGCTCCTCAGACGGAACCACGTGTTAACTCCACAAAAATTACCAACGAACTCTCCCTCGAAACTTCCAGCAAATTCATATCTCCGACTCGAAAACACAGGTGCTGCCACATCCTTCGCTCTCTCTCGCCTCACATACGTCTCCAGCCATCTATCCTCTTCAACATGCGGACCCTTTCCGAACTACGGCCACGTCACGCAAGCGTGTAAGCCGGCCCGATATACCAGGGGTAATACAAATATAAATAATTTACGAAAGATCTAAATTCGATACATTATACGAGGGGTATCCAGAAGAATTAACCACAGTTGTCGCCAATAAATCTTTTTACAAAGCAGGGGAGGAACCACAATTACGTCCTAATTAGCTTAGATGTTTAGCTATCCAAATTATACCGTTACACCGCTTGAAGAAGGCCTACCGCTCGATTCATTTCGCCTAAAGCCAAATGTCGCCGTTCCATGGTAAAACACAATATTTTAAATGCAGCTACTAAACAACAACTCAGGAATGACTGAATTCGAAATTAAATTCAACGGTACATATGAAAATTCTACTCATATATCGGGTTTATCAATTTTGATATCATTATAACTTTTTTGAACAACAGATGGTTTTATATTGAGTGATTGATTAAATACATACACCGTGAGTGCAATTTGACCGATTCTAAAATGAGTTTGTTTCCGTTTTTGTATTATTTAAAAATATCTCTAGACTTTTCCGATGTATATATATATATATATATATATATATATATATATATATATATATATATATATATATAGTATTAAGTTTTTTGTGACGGTAATATTGTTATTTACTCAAAAAATTGTGGAAAAGCCGTCAGTTGCACAATAAAACTCTTTATAAGTAAGGATGAAATTTCCAAAGTGTCTGGAGTGGTATATTGTATTCCAGGTAATAATTGTAGTTTAAGATACATTGGCCAAACAAGCAGAGTCCTTAAAGATAGATTAACGTAGCACAAAAGTGACATACGTTTACAAAAAAGAACTTGCGCTCTGTCTAAACATAATCTCGATACTGGCCACAATATAAATTTTAGTAATGTTTCTATTTTACACTGTGAAACCTTAAGTAATAAAAGAATGTGTTTAGAAGAATTTGAAATTAATTTTAACGACAATTTAATAAACTTAAAGAAAGATAATAATTTTAGAAATGACTACCCCTATTTATATTTCCTAGACAAAAACAAAAAACAAATTCAAATACACACTAGTCAGTTTGGCGCTTTTCGCATTCACTCAAATTTACGAAAAGGTTTTTTTCATGTTTGTTATTGCATAATTAGTTATAGTAAAACTCACGTTATATGAGAATAAAATTAACTTTTCCGAAACTTCGGCTTATTAATAAAGAGTTTTATTTTGCAACTAACGGCTTACCCACAATTTTTTGAGTAAATATTTCGATGAAGATGACAAGTGCCTTTCTTCTATTAATGTCTTGAACGAGTTCGTTAGCCAGGAAAATCGGACAAGGTTTTCCGAGAAAATTTTGAGTTTTCTTTCAAAAAAAATTTTTTTCTCCGAAAATTACAACGATATTTTAATGAAATTTAACGTATATATTTCCTTTATAATTATCTTACTATGTACCAAAATTCAACTTTTTAAGTTTATAGAAAATTGAGTTATTCAAATTTTGAGTTTTCTTTCGAAAAACATTTTTTTATCTAAAAATTACAAAGCTCTTTTAATGAAATTTGGTGCGTATGTTGCGCTATGAAAGACCTTTCTACATACCAAAATTCAACTCTCTAAGTTTATAGAAAATTGAGTTATTTAAATTTAAACATTTAATAAAAATTCACTACCATAACGCACTTGCTGGATCTAGAACTTCTTTTCTCTTTTTTGTGTATGTTGTGCCGAGTTTATAATATAGCACTATGGTGTTACTTTTGGTCTCACTTACAGGCTTCTAACTTCTGTGGGACTAAACTTTATTATTATTATTTATTTGTTTGATTGTTGTTGTTGTTGTTGCCATCATGCAGATAATATATATATATATATATATATATATATATATATATATATATATATATATATATATATATATATATATATATATATATTATTACAAGCTTTTGAAACTAAATCGTCCCAATGCTTACAATTTTGAACTTCAGTTTTGCACTTTAAGTTTTAACTCACCATTTCCAACCCAAAGGGTTTGATCGCTTTTGCTTCCTAAAACTGACTCTTTCAAGTTGCCTTGATCCGATGTTTTGTCTATAGACTCCTGGATCATTTTGACCCTCTCATTTGCACTGGCTCCTTTATAGGCTGTGGCGTTATATAGAAGCTTGCCCTCTATTAGGCCCTGGAACTCGTCTCTGTTCTGTTCTTCTGAAGTGGTGGTCACGATTCTAATAGTCGTTGTGACAACAGGTGTGTATCCGATTAACCTTAGATCTTCGTCCCAGCTTTCGTGGACATGTTTTAGGTCATGGAAATGGACATGCATTATTTTCTCCCAATCTTCGTCTGATAGATCCGGTAGTTCTGCACGTATCTTGGATTCTCCACCACTGTTGGATTGTCTTCTCAACATATCGGCGTTTCTAGCTTCCATGTCAACTTCTCTAGCTACAATATCTTTAGCAGAAATGTTAATATATTTGAGATCATCTTCCCAGCTGACGTGTCTGTGTCGTCTATCGGTAACGTGTCTGTAATACAGGTGATCCCATTCATCATCAGTAAGAGCTTTGAGGATACGTGGTTTCTCAATTCTTTGGGCTGTGGCTGTACGTGGTACATCTGGTTGTGAAAAATACAACGACAAAAATTCATCACCTGCGTCCCTCGGGTCTTCTGGGGGATTCATAAAATCTTGTTGGTATTTAAAAAAGGGTGCTAATTCATGAATCCTCACTTTTAATGGGAGTACTGTGGAACTCTCCAATGACTTGCTCACTATAGACTCTTGTGTTGTCGAAATTGCAAGCTTCATCTGGTCGTAAAATTGATCCCTAATCTTTTCTTGCGCCAAAGATGTCTTTGCAGTTTTAGTTCTGGTTTCTTGTGGATGTATAGCAGCAAGTTTTAGATCCTCATCCCAACTTATATGCACGTGGTTAGGGTCATGGAAATGGACCGATTTTAACTTTTCCCAATCTTCATCTGATAAGTTATTCAATTCATTCGGTTTACTTAATGACTGACTAACAATGAAGGGTTCTTCGTTGTCGATGGTATGCCATTTGGTAACAGAACCTAAAATTTAAAAAAAATATGTTTTGTATTTGCTTATATATTTATGTATATTTACATTTGTTTTATACACCACACCAAATTAGAGTAGGCGGGCAAACAGTAGTGAATTGTACGTACATAACATTTATATATTAAACATATTATAAACAATGGAAGTACTATAACAAAAATGTCTGGACGCAGCAAGCTCGTTTTGTTGGCGAATTTTCATTAAAATATCCAAATCACTAAAGTAACAAAATAAGTCGTTTTGGAAATACCAATTTTTTTACGAGAAACAACTTTTCTTTTCGAAAAAAGATTTGATTAGTTTGGCTGATGAACTTATCCAAGTGATGTTTGGAAAACCTATAGCTTTAGGGCGGGAGGTCAAATATCTGGGGGTGATCCTGGACTCCAAACTAATATGGGGGTCGCAAATAGAACGGACTGTAAGAAAGGGAGTAGTGACCCTCTGACAGCTGCGTCGAGTGATAGAGAGGACCTGGGGAGTTAATCCTCGGATCCTTCACTGGATTTACACTGCGATTGTCAGGCCGAGAAGCCTCTATGAGGTGTTGGTTTGGTGGTGCGATGTGAACCAAACTACCGGCAGGAAGCTGGCCAAACTCTAAAGGCTGGCAATCCTGGGTATCACAGGCGCTATGAGGACGACACCCTCAGCCGCGCTAGAGGTCCTGTTGATGCTGTCACCGCTTCCCATCTGTGTCAGGAGGGAGGCTATGGCGTCGCATCTCAGAATGCGAGACGCAGGAAACTGGTGCGGAGAGGGAGCAGTAATAGGGCATGCAAGAGTCGCCAAGAAGGTGGAAAAGAAAATTCCGATTTCCGCCATAAAGGTGCGGGATGCCGAGGATGAGATTAGATTGACCAGGCCATACACCCTCAAGATCCCCAGTGGAGGGAAAATGAGGTTTAATTCCAGCCCGCAAGCCTGGTCTGTCTCACCGACGGATGTGCGGCTGGAGGACCAACAATCCTCCGGGGCATGAATATACATCGAGGGCCTGGGGGTGCGCGAGAGCTATGCTCTTGGCACATATACCACGGCATTCTAAACAGAGGTGTACGCTGTTCTGTCTGTGGCCAATAGACAGGATGTGAAGAGGAGTCCCAAGAAATGTGTGTACATCTGCTCGGATAGCCAGGCAGTCCTCCGGGCAGTCTGCGCGGCCAGAATCAGGTCTACACTGGTTCAGCAGTGCGCTGACGCCCTCAAAGGAGTAGCCAGGACAAAGGAGGTACAACTAGTGTGGGTTCCGGGACACTGTGGCGTAGCGGGGAATGAGGTGGCGAATAATCTCGCAAGGCACGGTTCCCGGCGGCCGTTCTGTGGCCCGGAACCGGCCATAGGTATAAGTAGGGAGTCGGTCTCCGTCGGCTTAGACAGGTGGACCGAGGAAGCAATGAAGAGGCACTGGGGGTCGGTTGGTTGCTGCAGGCAGGCGAGGGACTTTGTGGAGGGGCTGGACAGAGATAAAGCTGTCTGGCTACTCGGAAGGAGTCGACCTACGCTTCGTCGCATCCTTGGGGTGCTAACAGGCCACTGCGCCCTTAGAAGACACCTCACATTGATAAGCGTAGAAAGGGATCCCATTTGCCAGGAATGCGGCGAGGATGAGGAAACTCCTACCACTACCTGTGCGAATGCGAGGCTTTTGGGAGTCTTTGAGCAGAATTATTCGGATCGAAGACTCTGCAGAGGAATCAGGTAAGTACCGTCCAATTGAAGACCGTCACGGCCTCCATCTCGAGGTCGAGGCGGTTTGGCGACGGAACCGAGGAGGAGTAGGGCCTGACTGCTGGGTTGCTGTGGTTGGCAAAAAAGGCCCATGGTGGCCTACTAGCTTGGCGTTGGCCTCCCCACAACTGCTACTACTACTACTATCCAAGCGATTGATTTAGGGGAAATTGAAAATTAATGAGATAGGTACTTTCCATTTTGTAGTTAGCTAAGGTAAGTTTGTTAGACGCATAAAATTTGGAAAACTTCTATATTTTTGTGTAGTCTTTAAAAAATTATCTAATGAAGAGATCCAGACTTTTGAATTTTAAAAAAATTAGACATATCCGGGGTCGGTTTCAATTTATGTATAAATCTAAATCTATATATAGTTGTCACACCGATAACTCAAAAAATAATAGGCAGATTTTGATCAAATTTGATGACTGCGTTCCTTTTGTTAATGGCTTGGAAAAGGTCGTTAGTCAGCAAAATCGCACCAGTTTTTCCTAGAAAATTTTGGGTTTTCTTTCGCAAAAAAAACCTGTATCTTCGGAAATAAGAACGCTATGGCAACCAAATTTTGTACACAGGTTTATCTTATAAAAGGTATACTATATACTAAAGTTTAGATCTCAAAGTTAAAAGAAAAAAGTTACAGGCATTTACAGAAAAAAAAATGGGTGCCAGTGATGACCAGAGAAACGCATAAAGCCAAAAAATATTTTCTGTAAATAACAAAATCTGTTGTATATTACAGATGAAGATTAAGTTTTTGACGCAAAAGGGTCAAGAAATACCAGAAAAATCATTTTGAAAATTTTAAAGTTTTTCTTCTTGAAATGTCAAAGTCGATTTAAAACGTCAAAATTGGCAATATTTATACAAGGAACCTGATACAAATACGGGTTATATAGAAAAAATGTCGTAAGAAAGTTTCAGCTTCAACCGTCACTGTCCTTCATTTTACTGAAATATTTGCAAAAAATTAATTTCAAATAGACCCTTTTTCTAATACTTTCGCAGTAGTTTTAGTTACAGAATGTATGTATCGTTTAATAGTCTCTATTTTTAGCGAATTTTCATAGATAAAATTCGCTATTGAGGAATTGAGCAGATCAGTCAACTAACCAGAAGCATTCTTACAACCAGAGCAGACAATCCGCACATAAAATTTAAGCATAAACTCTCATTTTCAGCAAAGCAAAAAAGGCATATAAGATATAGTACAAATGTATATAATGTAAATATGTATGTAGTGTCAATAATTATAAGATAGTTAGGACATTTTTAAATCAAAAACTAAATAACGCTAAGGCAGGTACTCACTAACTTTCCTGCCAATTAAACAAACTTGAGATCACATTAGGAACAACGCAAAAACCATAGACAGCATTTTTCTTAAGAATATGCCAAGCCAAGAAAATATGTAAATGCCCGAATGGTATAAACACCGTAGCCAAAATACCAACATTACACACAAAATAAATAAATATATATATATATATATATATATATATATATATATATATATATATATATATATATATATATATATATATATATATATATATATATATATACAGGGTGGCGCATTGATAACGAAACAGACCGATTTGCGTCCAAAGAATATTTTTTTTAAGAAACGCTGAACCACGTCAATTTTAATATTTAGGGAGACATGTTTTGACATAACACTCAACTTTGTCACGTCAACCCCTTAAGGGTGGTGATAACAACCCTTATATTTTAAATAGGTAACATGCGTCGAGTGTTACATCATTTGAGAGCTCCTTCTTTTCTCAATTCAGCACACTAATTATTCTCGAAGTTTTATTAACTCGTTTAAAAATTATTCACAGTTGGAGTTGCAAGAACGTATTTTATTCATTGTGATAAGAAATGCACTGATTAGTCAAGTTTTCGTTGAAAAAAACTAAAAAACAAAAACAAACGTTCAAAAATGTTTGTTCAGTTAAGTAAGTGTTCAAATTGTTGACCACTAGCTTCCATACAAAAGTACAAATTTTGTTCAAAACGAGCTCAGACATTCTGGAGCATTTGTGGAGTTATTAGACGGCATTCTTCAACAATGCGTCGTCGTAATTCATCCAGAGACTCCGGTTCTGTTGCAAGAATTCCACTCTTTAAACAGCCCCATAGAAAGAAGTCTAAAGGAGTTAAATCCGGTGATCTAGGGGGCCACTCAATAGCACCTCTACGTCCAATCCACCGCTCTGGAAACTCTCTGTGTCCCTAACACCTTGTGAAAAATGCGGAGGAGCTCCATCTTGTTGAAACACTAATTGATTTTCTTGATAGCGATTATCATTTTCAACAATGTCAATTAGTAGAGGGTACACGATATCTTCTAGCAACTACAAATACGTTTCGCCACTCAAATTGCCATCAAGAAAAATCGGTCTGATTAAACGGTCTCCAAAAATGCCAGTCCAGACATTCGATTTCTGTGGAGTTTGATTGTGGACGTCGTGAAAATTTCTTGGATTATTATCTGCCCATTAACGACAATTATGACGATTGACTGTAGAGTTTAATAAAAACGTACACTCGTCTGAAAAACAGATATTGAACAGAAAGTTACCGTTTATCAGCTATTCGTGCAGTCGTAACTTCACAAAACTCCAGCCGCTGATCAAAATCATCTTCATTCAGTTGTTGTACAAGATGAATTTTAAACTGGTGAAATTTATGATGCTTCAGTATTCGCTGAATAGTTCTTCTTTTGACGTTTGAAACAGTGGCCAAGTTTCTCGTTCTCAAAGTTGGGTCTGCAGCAATTTGTCCTAAAACTTCAATCTCAGTTGTCTCATTTCTAACCGGAAATTCACGTTCAGGATCCCGTTTTTTGTTGCCTACTGAACCACTTTGTCAAAACTTTGCAACTAACTCCAAAATGTATTTTCTGTTACCATGTCTGTTCGGATGTCGTTCATTTGCGGTACGGTTGGCACGGTTGGCACAGTCATCGTTTTTACAAAAAAGAGTAATTATTTCAACTCTTTCTTCTACAGAATACACCATTGTGAAATTAATTTGCGGTAGTACTATCAAGTATCAAACCGGCCGATAAACTGAAATAATAAACCGCATTTCTCTCATTCCGATAAGAAATGTTCTGATTGTCATTTTTTTGTTTACAAACCAACAAAACATTTACTATCAGCAAATTTCTTATCGGAATAAGTGAAATGCGTTTTTGCATCTTCAACTGTGAATAATTATTAAACGAGTTGATAAAACTTCCAAACAAATTAGTGTGCTGATTTCAGAAAAGAAGGAGCTTTCAAATGATGTAACACTCGACCCATGTTCCCTATTTAAAATATAAGGGTTGTTATCACCACCCTTAAGGGGTTGATGTGAAAAAGTTGAGTTTTATGTCGAAACATGTCCCCCTCAATATTAAAATTGACGTGTTTCAGCGTTTCTTAAAAAAAAATTCTCTGGATGCAAATCGGTCTGTTTCGTTTTCAATGCGCCACCATATTATATTTAAAAAGTCTGGACGCAGCAAGTGCGTTATGGTAGTGAATTTTCATAGAAATGATCTGGCACTGAATATTTTATTATAACTTTTTTTCCCTGTAACATAGAAATCTTAGTTTTGGTGTATAGTTTACTTTTTATATCGTAAACCTACCTACCAAATGTGGTTATCATAGATTTTTTATTTTTTAAGATAAAAAATTTTTTCAATTGAAAACTCAAAATTTTTCCGGAAAACCTCGTCCGATTTTTTTAATTAACGAACTTGTCAAAGCCATTTACAAAAGGAAGGTACATGCCAAATTTTATCAAAATCGGCCTATTATTCTTTGAGATAAAAAAATTTTTCTAATGAAAACTCAAAATTTTCCCGGAAAACCTCGTCAGATTTTCCTGACTAACAAACCTGTCAAAGCCATTTACAAAGGGAAGGTGCATGCGAAATTTTATTAAAATCGGCTTATTACTTTTTGAGATAAGAATTTTTTTCGAATGAAAACTCAAAATCTTCCCGGAAAACCTCGTCCGATTTTCCTGACTAACGAACTTATCCAAGCCATTTACAAAAGAAACGTACATGCCAAATTTTATCAACATCGGCCCATTCTTTTTTGAGTTATCGGTGTGATACATACAAAAGTCGAGATCTCCTCATTAGTGAATTTTTTCTAAGAAAATTAAAATGTAAACATAAACCATGGATAAATCTTAAGATAGGAGCCATGTTTATACTGAGCAAATTGTATAATAATATTGTTGGATATCTAGTTTTCTCTGTTTATAAACTAAAACTTTCTACCTGACATATTGTAATATAATGTACCTTTGAATTATTAATAAATAAATATTTTGCTCCCGTGGCATGCTGGAGGCCCGGGTTCGATTCCTGCCCGGTTTATGTAACATTTTGTTTTATTTCACTAATTTGAATATTTGGTAGAACCAATATTCTCCAGGCTTCATGCGTTCTCACCAAGATTTTTCATTTTTCAACGCATCTGGATAACTTGGTCAGCTTTAAGTTAAAATGATAATGTTTAGCACACATTTTTTATTGTTGATATTGGTGTTTTTTCATGAAAAAAAGAAGAATTTGCTTTAAGAAACTTTTGCTGTTGTTGGAAACCTGGTTCGATTAAGTTGACTAAAACGAAATCATCCAGGCGATCAATAAGGTAAAATACCTGCCACGTTTATAATTTGGCAGATACATTTTTTTTTCTAAATATGAATTAGGTTTTCTTCTGGAAAGCTTTTGTAACACAGGTTTCTTTTAACGAGACTAATAAAACCTAGGTATATCTAATTTTAATTTTCTAGCTTCACAGAAAATTGTATTTTGGGCATTTAACGTATTTTTCTTAATTGGGGCTAAAACACAAGATTAAAATATTTTGTATGATAGTAGAGAGATATACATGTTAAAAGTTTCGAAACTTTTCGTAAATCCAGCGTGAATTAGGACCTCTTGAGTAGATCTTCAAAGTCTGTGAATTTAAAGTATTAATTTTAGTAATATCTCGTACTAATCGTGTACAATTCTTATGAAAATTCACTACTATAACACACTTGCTGCGTCCCGAATTTTTTTCAGGTCATTGCGCATTAGCCTGTGGTCTACCTGTTTTGTTGGACTTTAATACATGTCTACGTTTTTTTTTGTATGTTAGAATGGGTAAGATTTGAATTATTGATTTTTATAGCTATTTGTATTTTTAGTGAATTTTCATTAAGAAAAATTCGCTAATAGATAGGTCACGATGAAAAGCTTTTGACAACATTTCTTCAGAAAACGCGAATTTGAGTCCCTAGAACCCAAAACCAAGATCAACAATATTTAGAGTATTTTCCAAATTAAAAATAAAATCCCAAAGACATGCGTTGAAACGACTTAGTGGTTAAAGTTCAATGCCTAACAGACAGAGTAGTTAACTGCCACGCGTAAACTGATTCATACAACAGGTATAAATCATACATCCACGGTAACCAAACTAAATATATACGAGGCATAAACCATACTACCCGAACCAACAATGGCAAAGTCTTGGTCGCAATTATGGAAAATGACAGAAGACATGAAATTAAAAATTTGCCAAGTGATTGTTATTTAACTGGGGGATTCAATCAATTATTAAAATACACTATATTTGTAGCTTTATTAACGGCTCCAAACACAGTTTTAGCGCAGCATTGATATATTATACTGTGGTATAATATATAATGTATAATTTATCCTGTCACCGTTACGTCAAAATAATGTTTCTGTTGAAAAAGATGTAGAATTTAATTTGAGTCAAGTTGTATAATATAGAAGTTTTTGATTAAAATGAAGAAATAGATTTCAAGTACCATCCATATTTCTATAAATTGTAATGGTACATAATGAGGTGACGTAATTTTGGAGATTAGAAATCAGATGACAGAACTTTAGAACAATTGACATTTAGATTAAAATTTAGTCAAAATTGCATCATTTGCAGCCACAAGTTTAGACTTATTTGTAAGATGCTTTGTACTATTTATATAACAATAAACTATAAACTAAACTAAACTAAACTATAAATGTAAACCAAATGAATCCAAGTCTGTATAAAAATGATTCTAAACTAGTTTCTTTTATCTTTAAACATAAACATAAGACGTCATATAAGACCGAAACAGTCGTGGGATGTGTTTCAATGGTAATTCTACTAATTCGGTAATTAATTACCTATACTTTGAATATAATATCCCGAGCATGATGCTGATCTAAAGTATCAGGAAAATAAAACGTTAGTTGACATGTGCCTAGATGGCTCAGGGGGCATCGCGCTTGCCTCCTAAGCAGAAGGAGCTCCAGCTCTATGAATCCATGTTTTTTAATGTTTTATTTTGACATTTGGAGAAACAATAGTGCACAGATTTCATACGTTTTGAACAAGATCTCATTTTTGTGTAAAACGCCTAAATAAATTTGTCACCTTTGAGCCTGAAACTATAATTTTGTTATTGTTGATATTGAAAGAACCGGTTCGATATGGTTGACTAAAACGAAATCATACTGGCGATAAATAAGGGAAAATAACTGCTACGTTTATAATTTGGCAGATACTTTACTTTTCTAAACATGAATTATGTCCGGAAATCTTCTGTATAACTTAAATAAAATTTGTAATAAAAGTTTATTTTAAAGAGACTTACACTATCTACAGATTAGCAAATTTTAGTTATTTAGCTTCATAGAAAATTGAGTTTTGGGCATTTTTCTCAAAAGGAGTTAGAACGCAAGGTTTTTTGATAATAGAGAGATATCGATGGTAACACTTTCGAAAGAATTCTTCAAATGTGCGCGTACTAGGACCTCTAAAATCGATCTTCAAGGTCTGTGTAAGTTTAAAGTATTAACTCTACTAATATGCCGTATAAAAATAGCGTACAATTCTTATGAAAATTCGCTACTTTAATGCACTTGCGGCTTCCTCAAATTTTTGATTTTTTGGTTGAGTAGGGTAGCAATTTGCTACACTTTTCCAAAATATAAAATCCCTATTTTTGTAATATGTGTGTAACATACAGTTTGTTAATAAGGTCATGTTATTATTTTTATTATTAATAATATTATAGATTTAGCGATTTCTAATTTCAAAGTTATTTTTGCTTAGCCGAGCAAAACATCGACAATACACTTTTTATCTTACTATAAAATAATTAAATTTATCTTACCTTTTCCTAAATTCAACCTTGTATCTTTGGTTTCAGTCTCGCTACTATCAGTCAAAACTGAATCTCGAACGTTCACTTGATTCCCAATTTTGTCTGTAGTCTCCTGGATCATTTCCACTCTTTCATTTGCACTGGCTCCTTTATAGGCGGTGGCGTTATATAGAAGCTTACCCTCTATTAGGCCCTGGAACTCGTCTCTGTTCTGTTCTTCTGAGGTAGTGGTCACAATTTTAATAGTAGTTGGAACAACAGGTGTATATCCGATTAGCCTTAGATCCTCGTCCCAGCTTTCGTGGACATGTTTCGGATCATGAAAATGGACATGCATTATCTTTTCCCAATCTTTGTCTGATAGATCCGGTAATTCTGCACGCCCCTTGGCTTCTTCCTCACTTGTGGATTGTCTTCTCGACAGATCAGCGTTTCTAGCTTCTATATCAGCTTCTCTAGCTACAATATCTTTAATAGAACGGTTAATATATTTGAGATCATCTTCCCAGCTTTTGTGTCTGTGTCGTCTATCGGTAACATGTCTGTAATACATCTGATTCCACTCATCGTCAGTCAGAACTTTAAGGGTACGTGGTTTCTCAATCCCTTGAGCTGTCGCTGTACGTGGTAAGTTTGGCATTGAAAAATACATCGACAAAAATTCATCACCTGCATCCCTCGGGTTTTCTGGGGGATTCAAAATATCTTGATGGAATTTTAAAGAGCGTGCTAAATCTTCCATCATAGGATCTACCTTATCTACTTGTACTGTGGAACCTTCTAATGCTTTACCGACTATAGAATCTTGTGGTTTGGTGGAAAATTCCATTTGGCCCTGAAATTGACCCCTATTCGTTTCTTCTGTCAAAGGTGTCGTTGCAGATTTAATTGTTGGTTTGCTCAACACTTTGCCAACAATAGCGTCTTTAATGTGACTATCATTATTAGATTCAGGATCTACAGAAATTGTATCTTCAGACTGTCTTGGAATCGAAGGTATAACAGCTGATCCTGGTCGTCCTTTTTCAAGCTTTAAAACAAAATTTAAAATATTTCTATCAACTGTTTGCTTGTCGTTTGCTTGTTTATTGCCTGATTCGCTTTGAAATCCATTTTCATCTCTCAACTGATCACTTACTTGGATTAATTCCATAGCATTACGTCGATCTGCGTCTTGATTTGAGCGAGTATTGTCGTTATCATCTTTCGCAACATATGATTCTGCTTGTGTCTCAGGCAGATTATTATTAAAACTGTTTGAGTCTTTTGCAGTTAATAGCTGTACACCCTGGTCACGCAATAATTGCTGAGTATTATGTATTTCACTTTCCAACTTTTGGTTCCTTTTAAAATTGCCGTTCTGTGCTTCAGATGTAAATAAAGCACCATCAAACTTTGAATTAGTTAACTGTTTGGTTTCAAGTTCTTCCGCCTGTGTTGGGACCTTACCAGAATCTCTGAAAAATCCGTTTGTTGCAGAGCCAGAATGTGTGGGACCTTGATTATGTATCCCAGAAAATTCGTGAACAGGAACAACGTGGCTGTCTGAAACATGACCTCTTGAAACATGACCGCTTGGAACATGACTCTGAACACCTGATCCTTCTATGTGGACGGGAATGAAGTGGCCATTGCTTGGAAACCCTTGATGTGAAATTTTGTGACCATGTACATCAGAAAAACCAGTTTTACCAGGAGCATTAATATGGCGATCCAGACCTCTACCATTAAGATAACGATCCATATTTCTACGATTAAGTTCATCAAATCCAAGTTCTGTAAACAGATCTGCTTTTTCCTCTGCATCTCCTTCTCTCTCTTGTAGATCTCCAGAAAAATATCTTCTCAGAAATTTTTGTTCTTCTTGTCGCGTCAACATTTCTTGTTCTGCAGAATGCAACCACAAAGAGCCTAAAGGACCGTTGGAGGCGGTGGGTTGTGTAGGGAATTCCTGGAACATTGCTTTCCCTACAATTGGACTTTTAAATTCTTGTTGATTTTTTGCTGAAATATTTTTCCTAGTATCATTAACTTGATGGCTCTTATCTTTCTTGTTATTGCTGAGTTCGTCTGGGAACCTTAAATCAATATGGATTTTTTCAGGATTATCTTTTGACCTGTGATTAACCGATTGACTCGAATGGGAACTTGTATCCCTTACTGCGTCTGGTATTTTAGATTCCTGGATATGCTCTGATTTTGGTACGACATCTTGTTTGCTGGTGCTGCTTGCAGAACCAAAATGTCCATCTAATATTTTCTGGACGTTCTTACCTCTGAAAATTATTTCAGATATGCCGTCGTCACCGTGTGTAACAGGAGTATTGATTTGGTGTCTATTATCCAATCCAGTAACCACACCCGTATTTGTTTGATGTGTATTTTTCGATAAACCATCTCTAAAAGCATCTAAACCACCACTGTTTAAATTTTTGATATTGCTGATTTGGCTCATTTCAGAAGGTGTGTTGAAGAAGTTTCCATCAATCCTTCGATCCATGTTGAGATTTGGTTGATTGGTGGCATGACTGAATCCATTATCTTCAATTCTCCTGTTGAGCACTCGGCTGGGTTGATTTTCCTCATTATGGAGTATTCCTTGATTATTAAAATTTGAAGGTCTACTTTCGGGATGAAAATTGCCAAATCCATTGTTAGTTTGTGGTATGTTTCTTAAGGCATCGCCTCCAAATACCGATGAACTCTCAAAGTTATTAATATTTCTTATGTCACTCAAATGATCCCTTCTGGGGAGGTGACTGAGGACACTGCTATCAATTCTGTTGGGTATATTTTGCATATGTTGGTGATTTAAAGGTGGAAACCTATTTTGGTCAATCATATTCGGAATTATTGGTTGTTGGTTTAAGTTGCCAAAATTTTTATTGAAATTAGGATCAAATCCACCAAAATTAGTATGTAGGGGGTTGGATATATCTGGTCGTTCGTGGTTGTTAGTTAAATCAAAATGTTTGTTTTTATTTGGATTTGGTATTTCATATTTATCAGACGGCGTATTTATCAGTTTCTGAACATTCTCATAAGTATTGCCAACTTTCTTGAAAAAGTCAACCATACCCTCACCCAAAGGTTGTAATACCATCGGATTTTGAGGTATTTTTTGTGGACCATCCGTCGACTCTAAATCCTCAGCTGATTTACCGTATTTATGTTTTATATATACTTTCTTCTTGATCGAGACTTTTTTCTTGGGAAAATGAACAGTGGCTTCACGTAAGTGGCTATCTGGCACATCATCTGAGAATTCTATGGGAGTAAAAAGAATTTCTCCGGAATTTGGATCATCAACGTCAGGTAAAATATCCCAAAATTCTGGTCTTTCCTGGAGATCATGCATTTTGCCCATTACAGAGTTGAATTGTGGAGACTGGAATGAGGGTTCTTGTTGCAATGGAACAGGCTCATTTACAGGTTGACCTACAAAGAAAAATTTAGTATTTAGCGAATTATCATAACAACTTGTTAATTTTTAAACCAAATTTTCAAATGAGCACAAATTAAACCCACGTTGAGGGCCCGTTAGAATTTGTATCTTTATATACATATATACTAGCTGACCCAGCAAACGTTGTTTTGCCATATGAATTATTTCTAGAGTATGAAAATATATATTATTTATTGTAAGTGTGTGCGTATGTGGTATATGAGTGGAAGAGGAATGGAGCGCTGTGAACGTTGACGGAATGTAAAAATAACAACACACCAAATACTATTTTTTTTAATTTATAGTCACTTTTTTTTTAAATTATATATACAACGAATTCTGAAAATATTAGTCAACAATATTAATCTCTTAGTGCAATGGAGTGTACAATATTTTTTGTCATTCCATCTTTAGCTAACACAAACACACTGGATGGTTTGCCCACTCGAGCGCATGCCATGTATAATTGTCCGTGTGAAAAACATGGTGTGCTCAAATCTAAGCCACAAACAGACATCGTTTGACCTTGAGACTTATTAATAGTCATTGAAAATGCCAATCTAATGGGGAACTGAATACGTTTAAATTGAATTGGCACATCTGTGGGTATAACAGGGATTCGTGGAAGTAATATACTTTCACCCGGAATTTGCCATTTAAAATAATGGCTTCGATAACGTTGTTCATTAATTTTTTAACGACTAATCGCGTGCCGTTGCACAGCCGTAGTGGGTTCAAATTACGAAGCAAAATAACCGGAGATCCAACTTTGAGTACTAAATTATGCAGTGGTATGCCTGGTAAATCCAATGAGTTTAATGTATCAATTATTCATAAAATAGGAATGAATAATGGCAGCCCTGCAGATTAATAATAAATTTACTTGAGAATTAGACTTAAATAGTAAAATGATATTTGTAAACGTATGATGATAAACAGCATGGTATTAATGTGTTTATTTATCTTCTATTATTTAACCTACCTTTCACGGTATTTTTCCTTTAGAATAATACAGTAGAAATACTTTTAATATTATTAATTATTATTAATAATTACAGCACTGCAAATTTATAATAAATTTTGTTGAGAGTTACACGGAAATGACAAAATGATAATTGTAAACGTCACTACTGCGATCGATGTACAAACAATAATAATGGCCGAAATTTTCCTGAAAACTGTGTAAGAAGTGAGATACAGCTTATTGCAAGAGAGACAGGAGAACGCTCCCATCCCTACTCCGTGCTGTTTACGGGGTGAGAAGTGACACCGGTAGACCCTTGGCGGGGATAGTTGATCAAGTGTTAATTGATCAGCTATCGACTGGGGTTAAAAAATATAAAATGCTATTAGAAAGTAGTGATTTGTGGTATGAGGGTGAAAGTTAAGGACTGAATGTATTTTTTAATGCCACACCATAAAAAAAACTAAAAAAGAATGTCCCAAAAAGGAAAAAAAATTGGGGTGAGCCACCCTTAACACTTAGGGGTATAAAAATTTGTTATAAACCTATTCACAGACCTACTGAATATACATATGGAATTTCATCAAAATCGGTCTAGCCGTTTCGGAGAAGTATAAACACTAAAACTGTGACCCGAGATATATATATATATATATATATATATATATATATATATATATATATATATATATATATATATATATATATATATATATATATATATATATATATATATATATATATATATATATATATATATATATGATATTAAGGGCAATTACGACCAAAAATTGAGGGCTATATCTTAAAGAAAGGTACTCTGTACTAAAACTCCATATATTTTGCCAGGAGTTCCTGGCATCTTCAGGAGCACTAAAAATGAACAGAATCAGCACAAACATCTAGATTATGCATTAAAAAACACTTACAGCACTGTAACTAATTATAAAAGCAAGGCCTAAACATTGAAAACAGGGCAGCTCTGCCACAAAACATGCTAAAAAACAACAATGCAAAAAACATTCTTAAAATACATGTGAAACTCACGCGAACATTTCTACTTTCAAAACATTCAAAGCTAGTCATGAAAAAGTATAAAAAGTTGTCATTAATGTTAAAAAACTAAAAAAGCTTTGAAAAATTCGCGTGTAACAACTGTAACACTGTAACGACTGTTACTCCTCCCTTCTGACTATCTATATATATATATATATATATATATATATATATATATATATATATATATATATATATATATATATATATATATATATATATTTGTGTGTGTATGCAGGGTGATTCACATAGCCCGTTCGTTAGAAAATTTTCGATTCCCGAAATCGTATTATTGTTAAATTCGATATCAAGTCGACTGCTGCAAGTATAAATAAAATATTTCCAAAATGGCGGCACTTCCGGACGTACCGTAAATCGAATCGAATTTTCTTTAAAAAAATTCACTAATGACTAATGACCGGATCCCGACTCTTGAATTTTAAAAAAATTTCTTCAAAATGAGCGCGAACTAGGACTCCTAGAACCCATATCCAGGATCAGTTTGAATATATATATATATATATATATATATATATATATATATATATATATATATATATATATATATAGGTTTTTGTGACGGTAATATTGTTATTTATCAAAAAATTGTGGGAAAGCCGTCAGTTGCAAAATAAAACTCTTTATTATATGCGGAGCTTTCGGAAAAAATTTATTCCATTCTCAAGGAAATAACGTGAGTTTTACTAAACTAATTATTCAATAACAAACATGAAAAAACCTTTTAAAAAATATGAGTGAAGGTTTTTTCATGTTTGTTATTGAATAATTAGTTTAGTAAAACTCACGTTATTTCCTTGAGAATGGAATAATTTTTTTCCGAAAGCTCGGCATATAATAAAGAGTTTTATTTTGCAACTGACAGCTTTCCCACAATTTTTTGATATATATATATATATATATATATATATATATATATATATATATATATATATATATATATATATTTGTGTGTGTGTGTGTGTGTTTGACACACCGATAACTTAAAAAATAATCGGCGATTTTGATCAAGCTTTCTGAGTACCTTCCTTTTGCAAGTGGCTTGGATAAGTTCGTTAGCCAGAAAAATCGACCCATGTTTTCCCGAAAAATTTTGTGTTTTCTTTTTGCAAAAATTATATCTGCGGAAATAACAAATTAAGGGCAACCAAATTTGGTGAGTCTGTTTCTATTATAGAGAGTGAACCATGTGCCAAAATTTAGGTCTAAAGGTTTAATGACAAAAAGTTATGGGACTTAAAGAAAAATAATTTTGTGTTTTCCTCAAAACGTCAAAGTCGCGACTTGAAACGTAAAAATTGGCAACATTTAGGCAAAGAACCTGAACCAAATACAGACTATGTAAACAAAATGTGTGTTCTGCAAACACTTAAGTTTCAGCTTCAACTGTCATTGTCCTTTATTTAACTAAAATATTTCCAAAAATTTAATTTCAGATAGACCCTTTCTCTGATGCTTTGGCGGTAGGTTTAATTAGGCTTATAGTTTAACGGTCTATAATTTTTAGCTAATTTTCGTAGAAAAAATTCGTTATTAAAGGAGACCTGGACTTTTTAATTTTAAAAAGATTTCTTCAAATGAGCGCAAACTAGGCCTCCTAGAATTCATATTCGTATTTAGTTTCAGTTTTTATTTATGTACATATATACAGGGTGACGCATTTTTACGGTAAAGCTCAATATAATTGTTATTATACAAGATACGAAAAAGATACGTTAATTTTTGCTCTTTTTTATCTAAATATGACGCATGTTTGTAAGAAAAAATCCAGACGCAACAAGTGTGTTTTGGTAGGGAATTTTCATTAAATGCTTCAAATTACAATAACTCAATTTGCTACTAACCTAAGGTTTATTGTCCAGGAAAACCATTTTCTCGGAAACATTTTAAAGTTTTTTTACGGAAACTTTTTTAGATTTTTAAACATTAAGTTATTTTGATGAAATATGGCACGTTTTTTTTTACTATATAGGTTATACCGGTAACCAGACTGATGCCTGTTTGCATTATAGAGACATATTGACAGGCTCAGTTTTCGAGGTGAGTAACCTCTCGAATTGGACTAGGATCGAATGTGGAAAGGCCGGCTTCTGATGAATTATGGGTGGTGTCCCTTGTCTGTATGTGTATGTAAGCTCCCCTGCACAGGTCAAAGACTTCTAGGTGTGAAGTTTGTCTACTGTGGTGTTATTGTATCTGCTATTAAAACATTTTTATGAAAATTCACTTCCATAACGCACTCGCTGCGTTCAGACTTTTTTTAATGGAAATACCTCATTTTGATAACATACTTTGATCCTGCATCAAATTCTGAATTTAGAACCTTCAAGTTGTCAACACATATCTGTCACAGTTTTGACATATGTCACATTTTGGCAAAAAATCAGGGTTGCAGTGGTCTATCAAGAAATTCATTACTCCTGAACCATTGGAAATAAATAAATGGTTTTTTTCTTCAGTTTTTAAAGGCTCAGCGAACATTTTGCAGCATTACTTTACACTTTAGACCTTTGCTATCGTGCGCCTACTGCGATGTTTCAAATTCGACAACCAAAAAATGTCAAAAACTTTTTTCAAGTCGCACCTAGCATCTCTAATGCCAGAAATCAATGTATAATTAAATTTAAGGCCTACTTTTATTAACATTATAGATGCCTATCTTCAGTCATTTTTGAGTTATTGGCATTTTTGAAAGAAATATTATTATTTTATTAAGGATAGTAGACTTTGGAAAAAATGTTATATGTCAAACCTAGTCGCTGTTCTGTCATTATTATCTTCCTGTTTCAATTAATTCGTGCAATTTTCATCGTGGAACATTATCGGACTGGTGTTGTTTTTGATTTGTTTGTACTTTGTGGGGTAAATATCAGAATAATTGACCTAAAATGTCCCACGTTCAACTTCAATTATCCACATTTACTGCAAATGACGAGGAGAAATTTTTTAAATTATTATATATCGAAAAGTTTTATCCAAAAATCCGCCATCTGGTGGCCAGAATAAGAAAACAAAAAGTTCGAAACGCAGCAAGTGCGTTATGGTAGTGAATTTTTATTAAATGCCTCAAACTTGAATAATTCAATTTTCTATCAACTTAGAAAGTTGAATTTTGGTACACAGTAAAGTCTCGCCCAAGGCAACATATCAACGTATATAGTAAATTTCATTAAAACAGCTTTGTAATTTTCGGAGAACAAATTTTTTTTTCGAAAGAAAACTCAAAATGTTTCCGGAAAACCCCGTCCTATTTTCTTGCCTAACGAACTGATCCAAGCCAATAATAAAATAAAGGCACTTGCCGAGTTTCATCGTAAGCGGTTAATTATTTTTAGAGTTATCGGATGGAACCCATATATATATATATATATATATATATATATATATATATATATATATATATATATATATATATATATATCTAAACATATAAAAATTGAAACTGACCCCGGATATGGGTTCTAGGGTTCCCAGTTAGCGCTCATTTGAAAAAATTTTTGCAAAGTCACACCATCGATACCTCTCTATTGGTGAATTTTTTTAAATAAAAATTCACTAAAAGAGATTTCCTGAATTATACTTGAAATAGCCTTTCGAGTGATTTTTTTTTTCAAAGCTCTAGTTGCCATAGTTACCGATATATGAATGTCGCTCACCCAAAGAATCACCATGTATATCTCCGCTCCGATGCACTTTTGAAATACCGCTATTACATATTCTGTATGAGGTACTATCAAAGCATCCTAGGTTTATTCGTGGCCGCTAAAAAAGTGATCATCCCAGAATGACGTCTTATTTTAAAAAAAAACGAGCCTCGGTGGTTCAGTGGTAAGAACGCATGCCTCTGAACCGAAGGGTACTGGGTTCGATCCCAGGGTTCTCCTTTCACTTTTTGAGTACATACTATATGTTAAGGCAGTTCAAGATGTTGCGAATAGTGTCGTATTTCCTGTATCAGGGTAGGCAATTTTAAGAACGGTGACGTGTGTGGTCATCTCCACCTAATGGGGTGTCGACAAGGGATAGTTCATATAAACTAAAGACTCTACAGAACACAACTGTATTTCATGTGAGGCAGTCACAAATGTTTTAGCTTTAGTTACATTGATATAGTAAAATTTAATTAATAATATAGTATACATATAATCTAGTCAGTGCCAGTTAATTGGCAAAATAAAAGGAATCTCATCCATGTTATTAAATAAGTGTTTGTTCTTTGATCTTTTATTCGAACCAGCGTGTACCTCAATTAATTTAATACCAATACCACTCCGTCTCAATCGTTAAAAAAACAATTTTTTTAAATGTGTCCACTGAATTCGAAGGTGTGTATTAAACACTATACAATTAACATCAACCGAGGTTGTGACATTTGAGCAACTTGATTGTCTGCGCGTTCCGCCCTTCGGAGGAGGCGTAAATCTATCAATCCCCTCCCCATGCGATATTGTGCACGTTAAAGATTCCTACCTTCCTTAGAAAAAGGCAGGGGTTCGGCCAAATTTCCAGAATAGTGAGGTGAAACTCCTCCCTGGCGTCGGTGATTGGCCATGGTAGCGGAAATAGAGCGACGTTAAAGAAACAGAACACACACACATTCAAAAAAAATTCAGGACGCAGCGAATGCGTTATGCTGGTGAATTTTCTGATCTGGAACCAAATATTTTTTATAACTTTTTTTCTTGTAACATAAAACTCTAAATTTTGGTGTATAGTTTACCTTTTATCTCGTAAACCTACCTACCAAATTTGGTTTTCTTTTTTTGAAATATTTTGTTTTAAAGAAAACTAAAAAATCTCCCGGAAAACCTGGTCCGATTTTCTTGGCTAACAAACTTATCCTAGCCACTTACAAAAGGAAGGTACATAAGGATTTTAACAAAATCGGCCCATTATTATATATATATATATATATATATATATATATATATATATATATATATATATATATATATATATATATATACAGGGTGCTACAGATTCGAGGCTCACCATGGGTATCTTCTAAACCGTAAGAGATACAGGCTGAGTTAAATTAAGGCAAATATGGGGCTTGTAGCATGCCATCTTAAAATTTGCTAATTTCCGAATACTTCCGAAGATATACGAAAAAACCGAAAAATGTAAATTCCGTTTTTATTTTTTCCTGGAGTTATTTGAAACGATATAAAAAAACGAACGGCACTTCTTTATTGCCACTTTTTCTACTCTACAAAATGTAGTAAACAGATTCTCAGTACAGCGTTTCGTTTCGAAGAAACCATTATCAACTTGGTTTTTTCATATGGCCGTTAAAATAAGTACACCCTGTATTAGAAAGCATATTTGATTGCAAATTCAATGATGTATAGCACGATAGGTTCCTTATGTTGTTTTTTGCATTATTTTAATTTTCAACAATTTTCAATGCGTAGAGAGACGAAAAAGTTACGATGATTGTCAAGTTAGACATAATCAACACCATGATAAACAGTTAAGAGAACATGGTTCAAAGATATAGCCCTTTAATGGTAGGACGGACGGATGGATGGCATACCTACTCTTATTAGTAATGGGTTTCCGTTTTTGTATGAAACCCTGAAAATACGGTTCATTAATCTAATGTGCGGTTTATTTAAATTTGATAATTTACAATGGGTGGGCTTTGGACATGAAACACTAGTACAGCTGTCAAAATTCAAAATGCATAGAAACTCAACAATCAGACAGACGCCAGTTTTGGATCTCAATCATGTTTAATTCTTATCATTAATTTTAAAATACTTTATTTGACGTTTTGAGAATCTTGACTATAATGCAGTTTTATAATCAAGAGCAAAGTGACATGTTAAGAGTTTTTTATTTGTGCCAAAGAAATGCGTTTCGTGCTACAGATATGTATTTTCAACAATATCCCAAGCGAAGTCAACCACATAGAACTTATTTTACTGGATAAACACTTAAGAGAACATGGTTCATTTAGTAGGCGTCGAAAGCAATATGGAAGCAAAGTAACTAATGAAGAAGTGACTGCAGTTATTACACATGTAAGTAAAAGTAAAGTTCCCATATAGTCGCACCAATTTTGATTTTAATGTTTAGGTAACTGCAAATACTTCTGCATCAACGCGACAAGTAGCGGCAGAAGCAAGTATCCCATCTCTCAACAATATCAAGTGTTGGCGAATTTTGAGGAAGCAAGGTTATAGACCGTATAAAATTAGAATTTCTCAAACATTGTATCCCGGTGATAGTGAGAGGCGACTTGCATTTTGTCGTTGGTTGATGGAGAATGTAGAGGCCAATAATAACTTCCTAAGTCAAATAGTCTGGTCCGAGGAGTCTAAATTTTCAAATGTTGGAATTTTCAACAGGAATAACGAGCATGTGTGGAGTTTGGAGAACCCGAGAGGCCACAGACAAGCCAGACCACAAGTTAGGTTTGTGGGCTGGGTTGATAGGTGACAGATTGCTAGGCCCACATCTTTTTGAACGAAATATAACGTCTGAACGGTGTTTTTGACTAACGAGTTTCAAGATTTCCTAATGGAGATTTCGTTGGCCGCATTACCTAATCTGTGGTATCAACAGGACGGCGCTCCCCCACATAATGGGAGAAATATCAAACAATATTTAGATAGGGAATTTACTAACAGGTGGATTGGAAATGGAAGAAGTGTAAAGTGGCCAGCGAGATCTTCAGACCTATCACCCTTAGATGTCTTTCTCTGGGGAGCTCTCAAATACATAGTTTACAAAACTCCCGTAACCAGTCTAAATGAATTAAAAAATCTGATTATTAGTGCATGTAGATCCATCAGAAGATCAATTCAGCGGTCTATTGAAAAGTTGGGGAGAAGAGCACGCAAATGTATCCAAGTAAACGGCAATTTATTTGAGCATTCGCCTCATTCACACCTAAGCTTAAGATATTAGTTATTTAGTTGCAGACACTTCTTCATTACGTACTTTGCTTCCATATTGCATTCAAAGCTTAATAATGAACTATTTTCTCTTAGGTGTTTATCCAGCCTAGCAAAATCAGTTCTATGTGGTTGACTTCGCTGGGGATATTGTTGGAAATACATATCTGTAGCACCAACCGCATTTCTGTGGCACAAATAAAAAACTCTTAACATGTAACTTTGCTCTTCATTTCAAGACTGCATTGTAATCAAGATTATCAAAACGTCAAATAAACTATTTAATTAATAATGATATTAATTAAACGTGATTGAGATGCAAAACGATGCAAACTGGCGTCTGTCTGATTGTTGAGTTTCTATGCATTTTGAATTTTGACAGCTGTACTAGTGTTTCATGTCCAAAGCCCACCCATTGTAAATTATCATATTTAAATAAACCGCACATTAGATTAATGAACAGTATTTTCAGGGTTTCATACAAAAACGGAAACCCATTACTAATAAGAGTAGGTATGCCATCCATCCGTTCGTCCTAATATTAAAGGGCTATATCTTTGAACCATGTTCTCTTAACTGTTTATCATGGTGTTGATTATGTCTGACTTGACAATCATCGTAACTTTTTCGTCTCCATCACCTGCTACGCATTGAAAATTAAAATAATGCAAAAAACAACATAAGGAACCTATCGTGCTATACATCATTGAATTTGCAATCAAATATGCTTTCTAATACAGGGCGTACTTATTTTAACGGCCATATGAAAAAACAAAGTTGATAATGGTTTCTTCGAAACGAAACGTTGTACTGAGAATCTGTTTACTACATCTTGTAGAATAGAAAAAGTGGCAATAAAGAAGTGCCGTTCGTTTTTTTACATCGTTTCAAATAACTTCAAGAAAAAATAAAAACGGAATTTACATTTTTCGGTTTTTGTCGTATATTCTCGGAAGTATTCGGAAATTAGCAAATTTTAAGATGGCACGCTACAAGGCCTATAATTGCACATATTTGTCTCAATTTAACCCACCCTGTATCACTTACGGTTTAGAAGATACCCATGGTGAGCCTCGAATCTGTAGGACCCTGTATATATATATATATATATATATATATATATATATATATATATATATATATATATATATATATATATATATATCAATTAAACCTGACCCCAGATATGGGTTCTAAGGGTCCTAGTTCGCGCTCATTTGAATTTTTTTTTCAAAATTCAAAAGTCGGGACTCCCCATTAGTGATTTTTTCTACGAAAATTCACTACAAGACTTTTTAAACATGAATTTACACATAAGCATTGAAAATGCATGCTGTATCATTGAATGACAGACTGACTGTTTTTATTGAAGTAATAGATAAGAGGTGTGTCATAACTATGATAAGAAAATTATGATTTACAATAATTGATATTGTTTAGGATCCGACAAACAATTTGTCTATTTTCAGTTGCTCAAAATAATAACGTAGTATACCGGAAACAACAATTATGTATTTACTGTTAAAGGGTTATTGATTCGTTTGTCTGGGAACAGTTCTATTTTTAAATGTTTGTTTATTATCGGAAATAATTATGTAACAATAAACGCGACTGTTACAGAAATAGAACAAATAGCTGTTCACTCTAATTATTTTTTTGATAATAAATAACAGTAAATAATAAGACAAAAAGTCTGGACGCAGCATGTGCGTTATGGCAGTGAATTTTCATAAAAATATTTTTAAATAGCAAATATGTGTGTTTTTTTAAAGAAAGCAGGCATCAAATTTGGTTACCAGTATAACCTATATAGTAAAAACGATGTCCCATGTTTCATCAAAATAACTTTATTGTTTGAAAATGTACAAAAATTTCCGAAAGTAAACTTAAATTGTTCCCGAAAAAACTGGTTTTCTGGTCAACCTTATAGGTTAATAGCAAATTGATTCAAAATTTGAAGCATTTAATGAAAATTCGCTACCATAACGCACTTGCTGCATCCCGAATTTCTTTTCTTACAAAGATGTATTATATTTCGATGGAAAATACAAAAATGCAATAACATAGGGCGTGTTCGATTAAAAAAATTCACTAAAAAAAAAGGAAAATTTGAATCACCAACGACTTATGGGCCACCCTGTAATTGTGGAAATATTTTTTAAGATGTAGCTTAAGACACCCTACAATTAATGTATACAACTTTTTTTCGTAACTTGCATAATAACGGATATATTGCGCTTTAATGATTTTTTACGATAAAAATGATATTGACCATTAAACGATAAACTCTATAGCCAACACTACTGCTAAAGTATCAGAGAAAGGGTCTATTTGAAATGAATTTTCTGGGAATATTTTAGTAAAATGAAGGACAATGACGATTGAAACTAAGAGCTCAGGCTTTGTAAAACATTATTCTTGAGACATTTTCCTTCCATAGATCATATTAATTTCAGGTTCATTGCCTAAATATTAACAATTTTGACGTTTAAAATCGCGACTTTGACGTTTTGAGGAAAACCCAAATTTAATTTTCTTTAAATGCCTGTAACTTTTTTGTCCTTTAACCGACAGCGCTAAATTTTGGTAGATAGCTTACATATAACGATATAAACCCGTGTGCCAAATTTCGTTGCCCTTACTTTGTTAATTCCGGAGATTTCGATTTTTTTCGAAAGAAAACACAAAATTTTCCGGGAAAACCTCGGCGGATTTTCCTGGCTAACGAACTTATCCAAGCCACTCGCGAAAGGAAGGTACTCACCAAATTTTATCAAAATCGGTCCATTATTTTTTTAGTTATAGGTGTGACACATAAATATATAAACATATATATATATATATATATATATATATATATATATATATATATATATATATATATATATATATATATATATATATATATATATATATATATATATATATATATATATATATATATATATATATATATATAAACATATAAAGTCTGAAACCGACCTCGGATTTGGGTTCCAGGGGTCCTAAATAGCGCTCATTTGAAGAAATTTTTTCAAAATTCAAAAGTCGAGATCTCCTCATTAGTGAATTTTTTTTAAGAAAATTCACTAATAATACCAGCCACTTTTCTTTACGAAAGTCACATGCTTTGATATTGTGTTAAGGATATTATAAACAAATTTTGTTTCACTATTTTTCTTGTATTAGCGAATTTTTCGTAAAACAGAAAATTCACAAATGAGATCTGTGCTTATATATATATATATATATATATATATATATATATATATATATATATATATATATATATATATATATATATATATATATATATATATATATATATATATATATATATATATATAGATATGTATATACAGGCTGTTTCAAAAAACATGCATCATCGCTCGTGGGGCAATTCCTTACTAAAAAATAAGAAAAAAAGTTCCTGTGCACATGGGCCCGGAAACGCATAGTTTCCAATATACAGGGAGTTGAATTTTAATAATTTTTTAAATTTTTTATCAATAATTTCAAAACCACTGGATTGATTTTAATGAAACTTGGAACTTGAAAGTGTATTATGAAAGTGCATATTTTCAAGTGAAAATCTACTTACAACTGCGTCAGTGGCGTGCGTACGGGGTAACTGTAAAAATTCATTTGGGGAAAAAATATGTGCGCCACTGTCTTTTTCCAATTTTGATACATCAGTTATGAAGCTTATTACATAAGCAACAAAAGCTACCTCTTGGTATTTTTTCGTTCAGGGTATCCCTTAGGAGATATGATTAATTTTATAAAAAGGGGCAAAGTACCGATTCGTTGGAGTAATGAAAACAGTAATCGTAAAGTGCCATGAAACTATAATTTTTGACAGTTCTCTAAATTCTACAATTTTGAAGTGCTTTGTAGGCGTCAAAAGAGTTTTCGTGCTATTCTTTAAATTTTGATACGGTGCAGTATTTTCGTTTTTAGTTATTTGTTGATACTGAGCTGCTCATTAATATTATTTCCTCCTCTCAAGATGGTTTTCATTAAGTACACTTCAGCGGATTTGACTGATATGTTGTTAATTTATGGACAAACAAATCAAAATGCTAGACAAGCTGTGCGAGCTTATCAGGAAACTTATCCGCAAAGAAGAATTCCTGACAAAAATATTTTCCCACGTATTGTAAGACATTTGAGAGAAACTGGTTCTTTAAAACCTTTAAAAGCTGAGTCTGGACGCAGAAGATACCGCCGAACTGTACGAGTTGAAGAGGCAATATTAAATAGAGTTGAACGTGATCCTAGTACAAGTACGAGAATTATTGCCACCGAACTGGGTAATATTTCGGCATCATCAGTTCACAGAACTCTGAAGGATCAAAGTTTATATCACTATCATTTTACACGTGTCCAGGAACTTCTACCTAGAGACTTTCAACCAAGGGTAATGTTTTGTCAGTGGTTCTTAAACAAACTTAGGCACGACCAACATTTTTCTAAACGTGTACTATTTACTGATGAGGCGTCATTTACGCGAAAAGGTATCGTAAATTTTCACAATTTATATACATGGGCCGATGAAAACCCACACTCTCTAAGAGTTGCAAATTCGCAGTATCAATTTTCCATCAATATTTGGGCTGCTATTATTGAAAATCACATAATTGGTCCTGTTGTTCTACCGAATCGTCTTGACCATGAATCATATTTAAACTTTTTACAAAATGATTTGCCGTTGTTACTACCGCCTTTTATGAGAAATGGTACAATGTGGTTCCAGCATGATGGTGCCCCGCACATTTTGCAGCAGTTGTAAGAACATATTTAGCCAACACATACGGTCACCGATGGATTGGTCGTGGAGGTCCGGTGTCATGGCCACCTCGATCTCCGGACCTGAATCCTCTCGATTTTTATTTGTGGGGTCATTTGAAAGAAACATTGTATAAAACACCAGTAAATACACGAGAAAACTTGTTGGGAGGAATAGAATATGCATTTGACAGCATTAGAGAAGATCAAAATATTTGCAGAAGAGTAAGAAGATCTTTGCGCAGAAGGTTAAATAATTGTAACGACGCTAATGGTAGTCACTTTCAACATTTTCTTTAGCTTTGTTATTAAAATCAATTGAGTAATGTACAAAAAACAAGAGTTTGGAAAAATGATGGTGTCTTTACGATTACTTTTTTCATTTTTTATTTTTATTTTTTATTTATCATTTTTTATCAATGTTTGTAATATTCATTTCAATGTTTATCACCAATAAGTTTTACGTAGGTTAGTTATTTGCACGTTTATTGCTGTAATGTTTACTGTATGTTTTGTTTTTCATATTCTTATGGTTGCAGTAAACATATATTATTATTATTATTATTATTATTACGCCGACTAATCGGTACTTTGCCCCTTTTTATAAAATTAATCATATCTCCTAGGGGATACCCTGAACGAAAAAATACCAAGAGGTACCTTTGTGGCTTATGTAATAAGCTTCATAACTGATGTATCAAAATTGGAAAAAGACAGTGGCGCACATATTTTTCCCCAAATGAATTTTTACAGTTGCCCCGTACGCACGCCACTGACGCAGTTGTAAGCAGATTTTCACTTGAAAATATGCACTTTCATAATACACTTTCAAGTTCCAAGTTTCATTAAAATCAATCCAGTGGTTTTGAAATTATTTATAAAAAATTAAAATAAAAAAAATTCTACTCCCTGTATATTGGAAACTATGCGTTTCCGGGCCCATGTGCACAGTAACTTTTTTTCTTATTTTTTAGTAAGGAATTGCCCCACAAGCGATGGTGCATGTTTTTTGAAACAGCCTGTATATATATATATATATATATATATATATATATATATATATATATATATATATATATATATATATATATATATATCAACGTAGCCCTGAAAAATTACCCCCGCGAAGCAGTGGTATTCATAGTTAAGACTATGAAAGCCATGTTGCGATTTCAACATTTTCCATCCATGTGGAAACTTTCCGACATTATCAATATCTCACAACCCAGCAAAGACCCGCTGTTCCCTCAGAACTACAGACCTCATTCACCTCTGAGAACCATATACTTCGGGACGAGCATTTCGGGTTCAGACATCAGCACTCCACCACAGACCAAACCCTTCGAGTGGTGGAAAACATCACTGAAGGATTCAACAAAACAAGTCAACGGGTAGAATATTTCTCTACATTACTCAAGCCGTCAACATGGTTTGGCATGCAGGCTTCCTAAACAAACTACTATCATTTCATTATCCGCTCCCTCTGATACTGCTAATCAATTCATACCTGCATCAGAGGAAGTTCCAGGTGACACATCTGGGAACCAGATCTAGAACCTACTCAGCCACGCCTGGCCTCCGCAGGGTTCTGCTATATCTCCTCTGCTGTACAATATATTTATATTTGTCGCGGACATACCGACACCGGCCCTAAACGTGACATACGCACTGTATGCAGACGACACTATAATCAGCTCTGCTCAGCGCAGGATAATAACGGAACGTCTACAGACCGCCGCGCCGTAGACAAGCTGCAAGGTTGGTATATGAAATCATGTCTAGCCATAAACACCGATAAATGTTCAGAAGTCATATTTTCCAAGAGGAAACCAACACTTCATGAACACGTATAATTATACAACCGTCTAGTTCCCTGGCAAGACTCCGCCAAATACCTCGGGGGTTTCCTCGACAAACGCTTTACACGGCGGCCCCATGTCCAACATACCCGACGGAAAGCTTCGATGTTATCTCGAAGTTTTCCACACTTCTTAACATAAATTGTACATGAACAATAAACTGCTTGTGTAAAAAGTCATAATCTGGCCAGCTCTGACCTATACATCCCCGGCATGGGCCACCGCGGCCGACATACACGTCGAGGCCCTGCAAATCATCGAAAATAAAATTCTGAGAATGGTTACCACAACGCCATGTTTTGTCAGAAACAGTCAGGTTCACTCTGATTTGAAAATACCTTCGATACTTGAGTTTAGAGCTCAACTATCCACCACTCAGTTCGAAAAAGCCATTTCTCACTCAAATGCTCTTCTCCGTAGTGACACCGACTACGATGCGCAATTTACACTTAGGCATAAGCGTCCAAAGCTTATCCTTACCCAAAAACGCCCACGCGGTTTAACAGAATGGAAACATTCAAATCCTAACGTCATTGGGTGAAATATTCTCGACGGAAGTATGGACTAAGGTCCGGTACTCCAGGGGGCGCATTTTAGTGGGTAAGAGTCCCACACTACCTCGATATCCCACAATCTACGGTGTTGTGAATAATAAGGTGTCCATGCAGCATTCTCCACACTTATATCCACAAACAAACAAAAAAAAACATATATATATATATATATATATATATATATATATATATATATATATATATATATATATATATATATATTTATTTATTTATATATAAACATAAAAATAAAAATGAATACTTTGTTATTATTTCAACAACACACCACGAGGGCTTACAGCCTAAATACTATCGTACCGTGGGTGTTTGGAGGTTCGGAGGAGAAGGAAAAACATGCGCCGGCAAGGAATTCCACAACTTGGAAGTCCTCGTGACAAAAGAGCGGGCATAACAAGATGTTCTATATCTGGTGACCTGGACATTAAAAGGGTGCATTCGCTCTGTTCCCCTGGTAGATCTGTTGGGGGCAGCATGTGGAGGAACTATGGAAGAAAGCTCATATGAGCAGTGTCCGTGCATACATCTATCAAAGAGAGAGATGTCACCAACGGCACGTGGGTGGGCAAGGGATGGCAGCCTTTGGGTGAGTTTAGGGTCGCCAATGAGACGTATAGCTCTCTTCTGAATGGAGTCCAGGATAGCGAGTGTAGAAGCGGCAGCAGCACCCCAGATGTGGGAGCAGTATTCGAGGTTTGGAATTATTTGTGAAGTACATAAGGTATAGAGATTAGCTGGTGAAAAGTATTTGCAAACCCGATAGAGGAAACCTAATTTCTTAGCAGCCGCTTCCGCAATTTATGTGACATGTTGGTGCCAATTGAGACCTCCATCCATAGAAATGCCAAGAAGTGAAAAGGACTAATTACTTTGAATAACTTGGTTGTTCATTGTGATGGGTCTAGGGCTGGTGTATATCTTATGAGAAACAAAGCAAGACTGAGATTTTGTGGGGTTGAATTGTACAAGATTTCCCAGTCTAATATTTTTTGGAGATCCACGGAGACAGAACCCTCCATGAGTCTGCGATCCTCATCTAATTGGGCCAAAGATACAGGCTTAGAATATTGTATATTTGAGTGGAGGGTGCTGTCGTTCGCGTAACTGTGAACTGGGTTGGATGCGCTAGAGAGACTGCTGCATTAATTGGATATAGTTTAGAGGAATGGCCATCCACGACAACAGAAATGCTCCGGTTGGAGAGGAAATTTGGTGTCCAGGTACAGAGTTTTGGTGGTAGGCCATAGGCCGGTAGTTTATTAAACAGCGCTGCGTGCCAGACCTGATCAAAAGTTTTGGATATGTCTAAAGCGACAATCTGGGATTCACCGTGTAGTTCCACAGACTTTTTCCAAGAATGGGTGACAAATCTAAGGGAGTCGGCAGTTGATCTGCGCTGACGAAATCCATACTGCCTGTCGTGGATTAGACTGTTTTTTTCAAGAAATTTTAGCAATTCGGCGTTTATATACTTTTCCATCACTTTAGAGATGACTGAAAGGATGGAAATAGGCCTGTAGTTGCTAAGAATCGCCTGGGATCCTTTCTTGGGGACAAGTTGTACTCGAGGAGTTTTCCAGTTATTAGGGAATATGCCTCTATTGTAAGATGCCTGAAACAGACGAGTCAGGACAGGAGCAAGTTCTGACCCGAAATATGGGTTTTAGGGTCTAAGATCGGGCTCATTTGAAGATGTCGTCAAAATTAAGTATCATCAGGATCATCAACCAAACTAACATTCCCTAGAAGAACCTATTAAAGAACAGACGCAATAAAGTCCTTGTAGTATGTTTGTTGTTCAAGCTATTATGCTAAAGGTATTTTTCATAAGACTGAGATACTACAAACATGTTCATTTATTTGTTAAGCTGTAAATTATTATAGTAAAACCATTAATCTATCCTTCTGACTGTGAACGATTCAAACAATTTGAATTTTTTATAAATCGGTGATTAATGAAAGATCATTTTCAGCGCTAATTTTCCAATCGCAATCGCAAGACAGTGAAATTCCCAGCTTACTGTAGAGGTGTCCCATTTTGGTTGCAATTGCTGGGTATGTCGGTTTTAAGTGTAGATAGAACTTCTAGAACTAGAAAGCTTTGTGAATGAAAAATCTTTACTTGCCTCTTACAAAGTTTAATATCAAATAGCTATACGTAAAAACCCCCACACCATTGAAGATCTTATTATGCCAGCTGCGATTGAGATTGTAAATGTTTGGAGAAAATTGCAATCCATATCTCTATTAAATGATATTGTTGCCTGTCGAATTCGTGATATAGTTGGTATGTACAGCATCAGCTTTTCGGGTAGTTCGTTAAAAAAATTTGTTCATTTCAGCCTGATGACGCAACAAATAGCGATAAAAATGCTAATTTAATTGAATATGCTCGATGTTGTGCTGGTGTGTGTATCGATGACTTTTTTGTCTATCAGCGTTACTACGTTAAATACCTAGAGAGAAACCCCAAAGAGCCAGATTAATGACAGCTAATCTCAGACTTGCCTCATAAGACATACACCAGCCCTAGACCCATCAGAAATGAACAACCAAGTTATTCAAAGTCATGAGTCCTTTTCACTTGTTGGCATTTTTGTGGATCGAAATCTCAACTGGCACCAACATGTCACATCAATAGCAGAAGCGGCTGCTAAGAAATTAGGTTTTCTCTTCCAAACTCGCAAATACTTTTCACCAGCCAATCTCTATACCTTATATACTTCACAAATAAGACCAAACCTCGAATACTGCTCCCACATCTGGGGTGCCGCTACCGCTTCTACACTCGCTATCCTGGACCCCATTCAGAAGAGAGCTATACGTCTCATCGGTGACCCTACCCTCACCCAAAGGCTGCCATACCTTGCCCACCGACGTGCCATGGGTGACCTCTCTCCCTCTCTTTTATAGATATCTGCTCGGGCACTGCTCGGAGGAGCTTTCTTCCATAGTTCCTCCACCTGCTGCCCCCAACAGATCTACCAGGAGAACAGATCGAATGCACCCTTTATTGTCCAGGTCACCAGACATAGAACATCTTGTTATACCCGCTGTTTTGTCCCGAGGACTTCCAAGTTGTGGAATTCCTTGCCGGAACATGTTTTTCCTTCTCCACCGAACCTCCAAACCTTCAAGTCCTAAATTAACAAGTTGCCTCTTTTCTCCTTGTCGACACCCACGGTACGATAGTACTTAGGCTGTGAGCCCTCGTGGTGTGTTGTAATATAAAAAAAACATTCCAGATGCCGCTTTAACAATTTTATTAATAAATATAAAACTAGTTAACATATCGTGTTTCTCAAAATGTTCGAAAGTTTGGTTTACTGCCATTGTCACAAATATACTTTCACAAAAAAAAAAAAATTTAAAAAAACCAGCCGAATTAAAAAATGAATCACAACATATATATATATATATATATATATATATATATATATATATATATATATATATATATATATATATATATATATATATATATATATATAATTAAGACAAACAGTGACATCGCATAGAACAAAATTTGGAAACTGTCACTTGCTTCCAAGTAAACAATAAACAGCAGCAGTTTTTGCATAGCATACTGCAAAATTTTGATTGAAAATCATCGAAATTATGATTTTTTCGTTGTTTATTAAATTAGAGAAAATGCTTGAGAAAATGCCGTTTAATTTTTTGACAAATATGCAGTGGCGCATTTAGAAAAAACAAATATTGGGCAAAATTTCAAAAACAGTAATAGAAAAAACGAACTATGCCGCTAGATTCTACGTAAAAAGTTCTAAAAGGATTCGTTTTTACCTTTTTAGTGAATTTTCGTAGAAAAAATTCGGATGGGGATTCCGACTTTTGAATTTTGAAAAAATTTTTGCAAATGAGCGCGATCTAGGACCCCTAGAACCCATATCCGGGGTCAGTTTCAATTTGTATATGTTTATATATATATATATATATATATATATATATATATATATATATATATATATATATATATATATATATATATATATATATGTCACACCGATAACTCAAAAAATAATAAGCCGATTTTGATAAAATTTAGCATGTACCTTTCTTTTGTAAATGGCTTGGATAAGTACGTTAGTCAGGAAAATCGGATGAGGTTTTCCGGGAATATTTTGAGTTTTCATTCGAAAAAAATTCCTAGCTCAAAAAGTAATAAGCCGATTTTAATAAAATTTGGCATGTACCTTCCTTTTGTAAATGGCTTTGACAGGTTTGTTAGTCAGGAAAATCGGACGAGGTTTTCTGGAAAAATTTTGAGTTTTCATTCGAAAAAAATTTTTATCTCAAAGAATAATAGGCAGATTTTGATATAATTTGGCATGTACCTTCCTTTTGTAAATGGCTTTGATTAGTTCGTTAATCAGAAAAATTGGACGATGTTTTCCGAAAAAAATTTGAGTTTTTATTTGAAAAAAAATTTTTTTTTTTAAATAAAAAATCTATGATAACCAAATTTGGTAGGTAGGTTTACGATATAAAAATTAAACTATACACCAAAATTTAGATTTCTATGTTACAAGAAAAAAAAGTTATAATAAAATATTTTGTGCAAGATCATTTCTATGAAAATTCACTACCATAACGCACTTGCTGCGTCCAGAATTTTGACAAGTTGTCAGACAACTATAATATAAGGGGTACCGGAAAATGCAATACAATCAATATCGTCCTGTAGCTCGAAAATTAAGAGATATATGAAAATTTTGTTTGCGCCATCTTTCGTTTCCCAAAAAAGTAGCTTAGGTTCGCGAAAACCGCAAGGTTGTATCTTCACTAATAACCGAGATACCCAGCAATTGCAACCAAAATAGGACATCTTTACACGGTCAGACGTTACCCACAATAATCTGATACATTGTTCTGGACATCGCTATTAAACGAGCAATTTAAAATTAAAATTTAATTCATGCTTTAAATTGTAACCAAATATGTACATACCTGCAGGTATTTCTTCGAGATCTGCACCATTTCTCCTTAAAATCTCTCCTCTGCTGTCGCTACCCACAGAATTCCTAAACCACTGGTTTATAAATGCGTTATTGCCCTGGCTAGTTAAGGTCTTGCTGCTTCTTTGACTTCCAGAACGATCTTCCATGATAGCAGCATCGTCATCATGGGCGTGTGGATTACGGGTTTGGTAAGGACAGTTTGACAATATGGGATCTCCACCAACTGGTACTGGATTGCTAGCACTATAAGGGCAACCTTCGGATTGAGCCATTACAGCTTGTCTCGCGTGGGGTACTGTTTCATGTTGACTGTTCTCAATAGTTTTCTTAACGCGGTCTGGTTGTAGTGTTCTTTGTGAATTGTCTATTAACTCCGAACTGACTTCGTACAGAAGAGGAAGTAGTAGTAATATCTTTGGTGGTAGCTGTTGGTATCAAAGAAAAACAAAATTATTAATATAAAATGTGTGATATTTAAAGATGAAACCAATTTTAAAATAATGTATCGATATTCAAAAACAATTAATAACATTTTCAGTAAACTCAAAAGTAAGGATGAAATTTCCAAAGTGTCTGGAGTAGTATATTGTATTCCATGTAATAATTGTAGTTTAAGATACATTGGCCAAACAAACAGAGTCCTTAAAGATAGATTAACACAGCACAAAAGTGACATACGTTTACAAAAAAGAACTTGAGCTCTGTCTGAACATAATCTGGACACTGGCCACAATATAAATTTTACTAATGTTTCCATTTAACACTGTGAAACATTAAATAATAAAAGAATGTGTTTAGAAGAATTTGAAATTACTTTTAACGACAATTCAATAAATTTAAAGAAAGATAATAATTTTAGAAATCACTACCCCTACTTATATTTCCTAGACAAAAACAAAAAACAAATTCAAATAAACAATAGTTAGCTTATCTGTCAGTTTGGCACTTTTCGACTTAACTCAATTTTAAAAAACTCTGGACGCAGCAAGTGCGTTATGGTAGTGAATTTTCATAAAATGTTTTTATTGCAAATATGTGTGTTTTCTTTTTAAGAAAGCAGGCATCAATTTTGGTTACCAGTATAACCTATATAGTAAAAACAATGTGGCATGTTTCATAAAAATAACTTTATTGTGTGAAAATGTACAAAAGTTTCCAAAAGTAAACCTAAAGTGTTCCCGGAAAAACTCGTTTCTTGGTCAACCTTATAGGTTAATAGCAAATTGGGCTATTTAAATATGAAGCATTTGATCAAAATTCGCTACCATAACGCACTTGCTGCATCCAGAATTTCTTTTCTTATAAACATGCATTATATTTCGATGGAAAATGCAAAAATGCAATAACATAAAGCGTGTTTGATTAAAAAAAAAGAAAATTTGTTTCACCAACGACTTATCGGCCACCCTGTGATTGTGGAAATATTTTTTGAAGATGTAGCTCAAGACACCCTATAATTAATATATACAAATTTTTTTCATATCTTGTATAATAACGGGTATATTGAGCTTTATTAACTTTTTACGAAAATTCGACAAAAATTATATACCATAAACTCTATAGCTAAGACTACTGCCAAGCATCAGAGAAAGGGTCTATTTGAAACGAATTTTCTGGAAATATTTTAGTAAAATGAAGGACAATGACGGTTGAAACTAAGACTTTAGGGTGTGTAAAACATTCTTCTTGAGATATTTGATTTCCATGTCCCGTATTAGATTCAAGTTATTTGCCTAAATGTTGCCGATTTTGACGTTTTAAATCGCAACTTTGACGTTTTGAGGAAAATCCCAATTTATTTTTCTTTAAATGCCTATAAATTTTTTGTCTTTTGACCTACATAGCTAAATTTTGGTATGTAACTTACGTATAGGGACGTAAACCCGCGTACCAAATTTGGTTGCCCTTACTTTGTTAATTTTGCAGATATAATTATTTTTCGAAAGAAAATACAAAATTTTCCAATCCATTTGTAAAAGGAATTTATTCACCAAATTTAATCAAAATCGGCCCATTATTTTTTGAGTTATCGCTGCGATACATATATATATATATATATATATATATATATATATATATATATATATATATATATATATATATATATATATATATATATATATATATATATATATATAACATATCAAAATTGAAACTAACCCCGGATATGTTTTCTGGGAGGCCTAATTAGCGCTCATTTGAAGAAATTTTTTTTAAATTCAAAAGTCGGGATCTCCTCATTAGTGAATTTTTTTAAGAAAATTCGCTAACAACAGTTTGTGAATATTTTCCCAACGAAATTCAAACGAGTTGTGACAATTCCAGGTGAATACTGAATAGCTTTTTGGGTAATTCCTTCTAACATGCTAAAATTCTAACAAACAAAAACTTATTCAAATATCAAATGATGAAATTTTTTAACTACAATTTCTTTCCCAGAACATGGATCATTTTGGACTAAAAGAATGCAAGAATACTCCGAACTGGCAAACTAAGCTTTTAGATGTTTGATTCCATTTGCAGCATTATATTTAAAGCAAGTTAAGTTTCATCCATGATTGTTATTAAAAAAAGTGAGAAATCGCCTGGAACTTGAAAATAATATCATTGTATGTATGTATCAGATACACAACTCAGATTCAAATAAACCTACCTACTAAATTTGGTTATCATAGATTTTTTATTTTTTAAGATAAAAAATTTTTTCAAATGAAAACTCAAAATTTTTCCGGAAAACCTCGTCCGATTTTTTTGATTAACGAACTTGTCAAAGCTATTTACAAAAGGAAGGTACGTGCCAAATTTTATCAAAATCGGCCTATTATTCTTTGAGATAAAATTTTTTTTCGAATGAAAACTCAAAATTTTTCCGGAAAACCTCGTCAGATTTTCCTGACTAACAAACCTGCCAAAGCCATTTACAAAGGGAAGGTACATGCCAAATTTTATTAAAATCGGCTTATTACTTTTTGAGATAAGAATTTTTTTGAATGAAAACTCAAAATTTTCCCGGAAAACCTTGTCCGATTTTCCTGACTAACGAACTTATCCAAGCCATTTACAAAAGAAACGTACATGCCAAATTTTATCAAAATCGGCCCATTATTTTTTGAGGTATCGGTGTGATACATATATATATATATATATATATATATATATATATATATATATATATATATATATATATATATATATATATATATATATATATATATATATATATATATATATATATATATATATATATATATATATATATATATATATATATATATATATATATATATAAATATATATAAACATATGAAAATTGAAACTGACCTCGGATATGGGTTCTAGGGGTCCTAGATCGCGCTCATTTGAAGAAATTTTTTCAAAATTCAAAAGTCGAGATCTCCTCATTAGAGAATTTTTTCTAAGAAAATTCACTAATAAAGGTTTTTTTCATGTTTGTTATTGCATCATTAGTTATAGTAAAACTCACATTATATGTAAGTATTTTAAACATTTATATTTTTCCTATGTAAATTGTAAACTTTTCTTTCCATGTTGTAGCCTTGAGAATCGAATAAACTTATCCGAAAGCTCGGCTTTTAATAAATAGTTTTATTTTGCAACTGACGGCTTTCCCACGATATTTTGAGTATATATATATATATATATATATATATATATATATATATATATATATATATATATATATATATATATATATATATATATATATATACAAATGAAAATTATAATTGACCACGTATTTGGGTTCTAGGGGGCCTAGTTCGCGCTCAATTGACGACATTTTTTAAAATTCAAAATAGTTATCTCATTAGTGATTTTTTCTACAAAAGCAGAAAGCTTTTTAAATTAGATGCTTTAATTTTTGCTAACGGATAAAAAAGTTCTTATCAATTAAAAGGTTTGCACCCACGATCGTTCCCTTGCAAAATTTTGATTAGTTTGAAATTGCCTACAGAATAAGGTTATGTATAGCATCAGCACGTTTGTTAGCGTATATACTTCATATGTTTAGCTTGAGTATTGTAGATTAAACGGTTTCCGACATATTAAGTTTTGTTAAATATCTGAGGCAAATTTGAATCCTCTAGGGTACAACTTGCTATAAGGCAAAGTTGCGTTAAATCGTCGTATTTTTGACTTCTGGGTACCCACCTGCTTCGTATCGAATCTTATACGGAAGACCTTGTATAATAAACTTATAAATAGTCAAAGTCATCCTGGATATGATGGGTCCTCAATGGTGCTAATTGATACTTTTACGAAAGTCTGAACGTCGTGATCTCGTCCAGAAATTTCTCTCAAAGACCAGATTTTTTTCCTTGTTTAGAATTTATTACCAGCAGCCTCGGTGGTCCAGCGGTAAAAACGTGTAATTCAGGACCGGATTCTATTCCCAGTAGAAACGTCAAATTATTTTTTTGAGTATATATTGTAAAGTAACATCTACCGAGCTTGTGACATTGTGTTTGAGCAAATTCAATGTTTGCTCACGTTTCGCTCTTCAGAGTGGGCGTTAAGTCGTCTGTCCCGTGTACCGTGCGATTTTGGGCACGTTAAAGATCCATACCGTCCTTACAGAAAGGAGAGGACCTGGCAAAATTTCCAGAATAGTTAGGTGAAACTGCTGTCTGATGTCGGTGATTGTCCATAGTCGCCGAAATACCAAAGTTAATAATCAAAATACAATACAATTTCTTACCAAACCGCTTACGCTGTGTCAAGACATTTTATTGTAGCAGGTAAATTATAAGTATGTTTACTTCTATACCAATAAAAATTAATTTTACATATAAATCCAGACTAATATAATGTGTTTAGTGGCTTTCTTTAAAAAATTCACTAATGAGGAGATCTCGACTTTGAATTTTGAAAAAATTTCTTCAAATGAGCGCTAATTAGGCCCCCCAGAACACATATCCGGTATCAGTTTCAATTTTTATATGTATATATATATATATATATATATATATATATATATATATATATATATATATATATATATATATATATATATGTATCACACCCATAATTTAAAAAATAATGGGCAGATTTCGATTAAATTTGGTGAATACCTTCCTTTTGCAAATGACTTAGATAAGTTCGTTAGCCAGGAAAATCTGCCTAGGTTTTCCCGGAAAATTTTGCGTTTCCTTTCGAAAAAAAATTATATCTCCGGAATTAACAAAGTAAAGGCAACTAACTTTGGCACGCGGGTTTATATCTTTATGGGTAAATCACCTATTAAAATTTAGCTCTGTAGGTGAAATACAAAAAGGTTATAAGCATTTAAAGAAAAATAAATTGGGGTTTTCCTCACAACGTCAAAGTTGCGATTTAAAACGTCAAAATTGGCAACATTTAGGAACTTGAATATAATAGGGGCTATGGAAATAAAATGTCTTAAGATGAATGTTTTACAAACCCTGAAGTCTTAGTTTCTACTAAAATGTTCCCCGAAAATTCATTTCAAATAGACCCTTTCTCTGATGCTTGGCAGTAGCCTTAGCTATAGAGTTTATCGTTTAATGGTATATAATTTTTGTCGAATTTTCGTAAAAAATCAATAAAGCTCAATATATCCGTTATTATATAAGATATAAAAAATTTTTGTATATATTAATTATACGGTGTCTTGAGCTACATCTTAAAAAATTATTTCTAAAATCACAGGTGGCCCATAAGTCGTTGGTGATACTTTTTTTTTTAATCAAACACGCCTTATGTTATTGCATTTTTGCATTTTCCATCGAAATATAATGCATGTTTGTAAGAAAAAAATTCTGGACGCAACAGGTGCGTTATGGTAGCGAATTTTGATCAAATGCTTCATATTTTAATAGCTCAATTTGCTATTAACGTATAAGGTTGACCAAGAAACGAGTTTTTTCGGGAACATTTTAAGTTTACTTTCGGAAATTTTTGTACATTTTCAAACAATAAAGTTATTTTGATGTCATACTGCTAACGAAATTTGATGCCTGCTTTCTTTAAAAAATACACATATTTGCTATTAAAAACATTTTTATGAAAATTCACTACAATAACGCACTTGCTGCGTCCAGACTTTTTATTGCTTAGTAGATATTTAAACATGTTTGCCTAATTCAATGAGGTAATCAATCAATTATCGATTATTAATCGAATGCATGGCATGAAACTGATGACGATGTAAAATTCTGCAATTATGTAATGTTTATACCCACACTGGTTGAATTTGTTATATTAGCAACTTTTATTAAGGTTGAAGTTGAAGTTTAATATGCATTAATTAAATGCAAATTTAAAATATTTAAATCTATATGTATAGGATTAGTTACAGTACTTCCTTCTTGTTTACAAGAAAAAATTGTAAAACTAGAATTCCGCAAATAAGAACCTATTAATGAATACTACTGAGGAGACGTGTGCATATATATATATATATATATATATATATATATATATATATATATATATATATATATATATATATATATATATACAGGGTTTTTCACGATAGCCGTGCATTAGAAGTTTATGAAGCTCCCTAATATCTTAAATTTTGAAATTTTGACAGCGGTCACAATTCGTAATTGTCTTTTATCCAAAAATATTTTCAAGGTCACATCACTTCCGGTTAGACCGGAAGTAGTCATCAACTTTGCTAATTTAAATAGAATGCCCTATTTTTTATTGCATAATCGAATTCTCCATAAAATTTTGTGAAGATTTATATAAGGCTTTCCTATCCCTATTTTCAACTGTTCCAAAGATATTCTGATTTCTCTGTATATCGGTGATTTTACAACCTTATTTATAATAGTTTGTATTTCACATGTTTTTAAAGATAAAAGGCTCGAATTTAGAATTTCCTAACTTGTGGGAAAGAGCTTTCATATTATGTGTCTTAAGTTTACCTGTGTCATACAGAGTGTTCTAAATTTAGTTACTAACTTAGGCATATTCAACGTGGCAAAATGATTTTTTTTCAAATAGAACACCCTGTATATTATTAAAAATTCGAGTTCTAAATGTAATTCTACACCGGTTTCATATAAGTTTTGCTTGTTATTAGCATTTTTTCCCCTTGTAAAGAGTACATGTTAGACTACACAACAAATGCAGCTGTGATTGTCAGTCAGATAACAAAAGTGATATGATTTCATAAAAATATTTAATGTAATTATGAATTAAAAAAAAATTAAACAAATATTAACAATAAACAAAAAACTGAACAAAGACAAATAAAAAAAGTTAATTCAAATTTAAATGCTACGATCACCATAAATGTTCTATGTGACCACCATCTTGGTCAAGGCACTGCAAAATTCTACGGTTCATCTCATTCGTAGTAGCTCTTTTGATTTCATTTGGATCCAAATCTATAAAAGCTCTAATTACACGATTTAAAAGATCCTCTCTACTTTGCACTGTTGTGTCATAGACTTGACTTTTTATACGCCCCCAGAGATAAAAATCGGCAGGCGTTAAATCAGGAGACCGGAAAGGCCATCTCCAAGGACCATTGGGCCCAATCCATTTGTCTTCAAATAATTGCGTTAAGTGCCAGTAAACTTCACCAGTGGAGTGAGCAGGCGCGCCGTCTAGCTGATACCAGCAGCTTTGCCTTGTATCTAGTGGTAGCCTTGCCAGAAAGTTACGGACAGATCCCCTTAATAGTTCCAAATACTTTTCACCGTTTAAATTTTCTTCGTAAATTTCATAAGAGACCTTATTGTCCATAATAATGCAAAGCACATTAAAACTAAAATTTGTTTGAAAGCGCCCTTCTCTAAATATATTAGGGTTTTCACTTGCCCAAAAATGACTATTTCTGCTATTCACAATTCCTTCCCTTCTAAATTTCGATTCGTCGGTCCAGATAATTTTAGAGAGAGAATTCTCATCTTGTTGAATATTCAGAAACATGTGTTCGCAGAATTCTCCCAAAGCTCGAGTAGCTGCAGGAATAGAGCTACGCGGGTAAACTTGAAAATAAGCCAAAACGTTTATCTCATTATCTACATTTTCAGTTACTGGCTTTGGATCTTGTCGTGTAGTTTTGACACTTCCAGTCAATTTAAATCGTTCATCTATCCTTGCGAATTTTCCTCTCGTCATTGCCGATAGCGTGGGATACCTCTCGTTAAACATCCTGCATGTTCTGCTTACAATCCGATTGCATTCCCCATGGATATAAAATAAATGTAAAATATCCATATTAGAGTAATCTTCACTATTCTGCATTTTTATTGGCTTATTATTTCTATAACGTGAGTAATACAAACACACTCAGATTAACTTTCAAATATAAATAACGCTTTAGAAATCATGTGTTGTCAAAATTCTGTTTTCTGACAGCCACAGCTGCCTTTATTGTTCAGCATGATGTATATTCTCTAGAAAAGGAGTTTGTTACCTAAAAACTCTAGTAGCAAGTTACTCGTAAGAGATAGGTATAGGAAAACTTATATGAAACCGGTGTAGAATTAAATTTAGAACTCGAATTTTTAATAATATACAGGGTGCACCATTTGAAAAAAATGACTTTTGCAACATTGAATATCTGTAAGTTGGTCTTTAAATTTAAAACACTCTGTATGATACAGGTAAACTTTAGGTAGAGAATATGAAGTCTTCGTCCTAGAAGTTATAGTATTCTAAATTCCAGCCTTTTATCTTTAAAAACATGTGAAATACAAAGTGTTATAAATGAGGATAGAAGTTACGCAAAATGTAAAAAAATCAAAATATCTATGAAATAGTTGAAGATAGGGATAGGAAAGCCTTATATAAATCTTCACAAAATATTATGGAGAATTCGAATATGCAATAAAAAATAGGACATTCTATTTAAATTAGCAAAGTTGCTGACTACTTCCGGTTTAACCGGAAGTGATGTGAGCTTGAAAATATTTTAGAATAAAAGAGAATTACGAATTGTGATTGCTGCCAAAATTTTAAAATTTATGATACCAGGGAACTTCATAAATTTCTAATGCACGGCTATCGTGAAAAACCCTATATATATATATATATATATATATATATATATATATATATATATATATATATATATATATATATATATATATATATATATATATATATATATATATATATATATAGATATATATATATATATATATATATATATATATATAGATATATATATATATATATATATATATATATATATATATATATATATATATATATATATATATATATATATATATATATATATATATATATATATATGTCGTACCGATAACTCTAAACATTATGGGCCGATTTTAAATAAATTTGGTAGATACCTTCCTCTTGTAAATAGCTTGGATAGGTTCGTTAACCAGAAAAATTGGACTAGTTTTTTCAGAGAAATTTACGGTTTTCATTCGGAAAATTTTTGTATCTCCGAAAATAACAAAACTACGGCAACCAAATTTACTACTTAATGTTCTACCAGTTAAACAAGTTATAAGCAATTAAAGCAAAAAATTGGGTACCACTGGTGATCAGGGAAACGCACAAGAACAAAATGTTTTGGGTGGATAACAAAATCTATTGTACATGACAAAGATTAAGTTTTCTTGACGCAAAATTTTCAGGAGATACCAGAAAAATTACTTTGAAAACTTTGTTCTTTTTCTTAAAACTTAAAAGTCCCGATTTTAAATGTCAAAATTCTCAATTTTTAGAGAAAGAACCTGAAACTTATACGGATTATGTAGAGAAAATGTCGTAGGAAATGTATTTTACAAAGCCTAACTTTCAGCTTAAACCATCATTGTCCTTTATTTCAACAGAATATATGCAGAAAATTTATTCCAAATAGACTCTTCTGATGCTTCTAGGGAGATGTTTCAGTTATAAAGTTCATGACGTAATTGTTTTATTTCTAGCAAATTTTCGTTGAAAAAATTCCTTATTGAGAAGACCGCGACTTTTCAATTTTGAACTAGCCGCCAACTAACAAATTTGCCGTCCCAATAGCACTGCAGCCTTTGACTTATTGTGCATGCCCTTAGTCTTTTTACTACAGCCATTCCAAAATCACTGTGCTTTGAACTAGTCTGCACAGCGATTGGTAGGGTGAAGTTTTATATTGCTCTGTCTCCGATCTAGACTGACCGTAGATCAGTTGTCTTTTGCGATCCAGAGCTTTATACTCGCACAAGATGTGCTGGGCTGATTCCTCCCCTCGCCGCAGAGTCCCCCTCGAACCGCCCCATTTTATGGAGGTGTTTCTTGACGGCCATGTGTCCCGTCAAGAGACCTGTTATGTTTCTGAGCTGTCCTCTGGTAATATTTGGCAGCTCCACAGCTCTCTTTGAACTGGGTTCGTCAATTACTGACTTCCCATGTCTGAGCCCTGGACAGTCTCCCCAGTAAACTTTTTGTTCGTTTCTGACCCAGGACTTAGTGGCTCCCCTGGCCGTGCCCTTTGTCACGCCCAGAACCGGTTCTGGTCCCATAAATGGTTCTGCTGACCCTCCCTTCGCGAGACTGTCAGCTTTTTCATTGCCTTTGAACCCCAGATGAGGGTGACATCATTCTGCCCAGCCAGGTCGCTCGCCTCGTCTTGACACTCACTCACCAGCAAGGAATTTACTCGTGGGCTACTTAAGGCCTCAAGGGCTGCCTGGCTGTCTGTGGCTATGAGGATCCGCTTGTTGGTGTAGCCCCTCCTCTTGTTCTCCCGCACACAGCGCAGGATGGCGTACATTTCGGCCTGAAAGACCGTTGCATAGGCTCCGACGGAAGTACTATGACTTACCCTCGGTACTTCCGAGATAGATAGTTAGTATATCAGTAAATCATATTCTAAGAGCAGTGTTAACCTAATTTATAAGGGAAAAACCGACTAACGAACCTGTCCAAGCCACTTGGAAGGTATTCACCAAATTTGATCAAAATCGGCCATTATTTTTTGAATTATCGGTGATATATATATATATATATATATATATATATATATATATATATATATATATATATATATATATATATATATATATATATAGTAGCGATAGGAAGACGGTTAAATTAGCAATGTTTTGTAGAATTTCATGCTCATTCCAAATATGACTTGTATTTTGCCCTGCCGCTTTTAGTTTTCGAGCTATTTTAAAAAAACCAAAATTTGTCGATTTATTTTTTCTTCAATATCTAAGTGGGCGTTGATCTGACATGTCTAAGACTTGCACTTTTTACAGAGTAATGTTTTTGTGCTATTCTCAACTTTGTATTGTCTTTTTTTTTAGCCTCAGGTATCAACGTTTGTTTTTATTATGGCAGCCATATTGTATTTTTTGCTCATATGGTAGCCTGTGAAAAGAGCTTTCCAATGATGTACAACATGCTTGAGAAATCTTGTAACTGCAATGACAATTTTGAGAAAACCTGTTTTGAGGATAGTAGGCTATGGAATATAATACCAGAAACCGAATGACAAAAAAAAGTGATCAAAAAGCAGTAGGCCATGGAGTCTAACTTCTACTTTTAACATAATTTTCTGTAATGATTCACGATAAAAAATATTGTGATTTAATTTACAATACTTATTTAGGTAATAATGCTAGGTAATATTATGTGAAATAGTTTAATAACGAAACCCGGCAATAACAAATAGAAACTTAAACTCCACAAAACAACACAATTAGAAATGGAACTCAACAAATAGAAACTTAAAAATACACTAAATAGAAAATTGTTCGATATGGCCACCATTTTGTTCAATGCACTTTATACACCTTTATGAAACATGCCTGCAAACCCTGGTGAGGGGTTTTGGTTAATATGATTTATAGCTTCCGTGATTTTGTTAAATATAGCTCAAATTGTTCAGATAATTAAGACTGACAGTATTCTTAATTGTCGCGATAGTGTTATATCCATAGCAAACTTTCTTTTGTTGTTTTTCAGTTGACTTACCTTTAAAAATCAAACAATTTGCAGAGGCGTCTTTGTAACTCATTAATCTGCGTTATATTGAGTTCTGTTAGTAAATTTACTTATTTACTAGGTTTACCTATTTAATTAAATTATAACAATTTTTAGGATAATGTTGTAATGTAAAATATCATTTGTAATAATGGGCCGATTCATTGGTGTGCTCAAAGTTCCTATTTTTTTATCGTAAATCATTACGGAAAATTATGTTAAAAATAGAAGTCTATTGTTAGACTCCATGGCCTACTGCTTTTTGAACCCTTTTTCGTTGTCATTTGTTTTCTGGTATTTTATTTCATAGCCTACTATCCTCAAGACGGTTTTCCTCAAAATTGTCAGTGCAATTACAAGATTTCTTAAGTATGTTGTACACTATTGCTCACACTATAAGCTCATTTCACATGAGCAACAAATACAATATGGCTGATATAATAAAAACAAACGTTGATACCTGTAGCTCAAAAACAAATGACAATCCAAAGTTGAGAATAGCACAAAAAGATTACTCTGTAAAAAGTGTCCTGATAATGTGCAAGTCTTAGACATGTCAGATCAACGCCTACTTAGATATTGATGAAAAAAAATCGACAAATTTTGGTTTTTTCAAAATAACTCGAAAACTAAAAGAGGCAGGGCAAAATAAAAGTTATATTTGGAACGAGCAAGAAATTCTACAAAACATTGCTAATTTAACCGTCTCCCTATCTCTAATAATAACGGATATACCACTACATTCCCACCCAGTTTGGGACACACTGTATATATATATATATATATATATATATATATATATATATATATATATATATATATATATATATATATATATATATATATATACAAATGAAACTGTCCCCAGATTTGGGTTTTTGGGGTCCTAGTTTGAGCTCATTTGAAAAAAAAATTCAAAATTCAAAAGTCGCGAACTACTCAATAGTGAATTTTTTAAAGAAAATTCGCTAAAAATAAGTACGCGTAAAAAATTGTTTTGCTTGCTTTTGTGACTGAAAAACGATATTACTTACACTGTTGAAAATATGTATTATTAAATAATTTTGACTTACCATTTTTCCTAAGTACCAGCAAATAATTTTAATGAATTTGAACACTTATTAGAGAGAAGCAGACGTCATGTTCTTCTTCATGAACAGGCAATTAGAAAATAATAGATAATGAAGAGAACTTAACATTAACATAAATGTTATTATCTGCTGATGCGGCACTTCTATAAACAACATTGTACAACATTGACAAATAAATTATACATGACCCATTTTCAATAGCTCACCTTTTGTTTAATTAACTCAATCAATCAATGTATATAAATAATAGATTATACTGGGTGAAAATTTAAATATTTTTAAATCATTTTTTAAATCATTTTTATTTTATTTATATCTATATTTTATTAATAGCTTGGATGAGTTCGTTAGCCAGGAAAATCGGACGGGGTTTTCCGGGAAATTTTTCAGTTTAATTTCGAAAAAAAGTTTTTCCTCCGAAAATTGCAAAGTTATGTTAATAAAATTTAACGTATATATTGCCTCAGGAGAGACCTTACTACGTACCAAAATCCAACTTTTTAAGTTTATAAAAAATTGAGCTATTCAAATTTTAAATTTTCTTTGGAAGAAAATTTTTTTCTCCGAAAATTACAAAGCTATTTAAATAAAATTTGGTGGATATCTTGCCTTAGGAAACACCTTACTACGTACCAAAATTAAACGTTCCAAGTTTATAGAAAATTGAGTTATTCAAATTTGAATCATTTAATAAAAATTCACTACCATAACGCACTTGCTGCGTCCCGGGGTTTTTTTATTAACTCGAGATTTTCTTCGTCTACATGATGATTATTATTTCAAATATGCTGAGCAATATATGATTTGTCAATAGTGCCATATCTCAGTTGTGCTAAACGTTATTTAAATCTAGTTTCAATAGTTTTTTAGTTTGCCCAACATATTAAAGTTCACAGTCCTTAAAACCTATTTCATAGACTCCTGACACTTCCGTGGTTTCATCTTTATCTTTTGGGTTAAATAGCAACATTTTCATGTATTTTTTGTATAAAATATTATCTGTAAATTGGCTTTCTTAAAAATACTATTAAAACCTCTCGTAATTCGCGGTTCAATGGTAAACAGACAACGGTTTTTTCTGGTTTATCTTTTCTGAAAGGCGTAGATTCCGCTAACATTTTCTTTGTTTTATGTTTATTTACTAGTTTCTCCACTAAACAGACAGAGTAACCATTATAATTAGCTACTTTTTAAATATATTCGGGTTCTCTGTTGTATCTTTTTATTACTTAATTATCTAGAAAAGTATAAGATACTGAACCCTAATCAATACGGTTTTCAACCCGGCTCTAATACAGAAAAAACAGTTAGTGAAGTAACAGAATATATTTATAAAAATTTAGATAATGGATTGGAATATTCTTGGACCTTGCTAAGGCATTTAATACCATTTCGCACGAAATTCTAATACAAAAACTTGAAAATCTTGGGATAAGAGGAATCTCTCTGCGTTTACTCCAATCTTATATATCCAACCGTCGACAGAGAGTTAAAATTGACGAGTCGTGTAGTAACTACGGCCTTATCACATGTGGAGTGCCTCAGGGAACTGTTCTTGGTCCTATTTTGTTTCTAGTATATCTAAACGATTTGCTAAGTGTTAACATTCCTAGAAAAATTGTATGCTAAGCGGATGACACGGTGTTACTTTTTCAAGAATCTAACTGGAAAACTGTAAAATAAACAGCAGCTGAGGGTATTATGGCGGTAAAGTCATGGCTCGACTCCAATCTGTTGACTTTAAATCTTAAGAAAACAACATTTATAACATTTGCTCCTAGGTTGTCACAAATACCAGATATGAACAGTATATATATATATATACTATACATGACTATGACTGCTATAATGAAAATAACTGCTCCTGCGAGAACAAAATAATACGTACAGATAACACACGATATTTAGGTGTCTTTATTGATCAACTGTTAAAATGGAATTTTCACACAGATTATATAAGCAACAAACTGAGAAAAACAGTTTATGAATTTAAGCAATTAAAGCATATTTTATCGTGGAAGTGGCTAAAGTGCGTCTATATTTGTATTGTTCAGTCAATCCTAAGTTATGCCACAGCATTATGCTGTGGTTATGCTATCATAGCCTGAGGAAACGCGTACGAGGTATAGCAGAGATGCCTGAACATAACGCAAAAATGGATCATAAAGACAATGCTGAATGTGTCAGACCTCTTCATATTCTCAGTTGCTAAATTCATGAAAAAATTTCCCATTTATCATTCAAATATTTCTCATTGTATTACAACAAGATCAATTAGCTCAAGCAAAGTAACAGTTCCCTTTAGGTCCTTAAATCTTTCACAACTGCACATTTCATACATGGGGCCACTAATATACAATGATATACACACAGGGTACTTTTCAAAATCAAGGATCAATTACGCAAAAAACTCTCACAAGCTTAACGAACACTATTTCATTGTTAAACTATTTAATGTTTATTTTTGTGTTTGTATTTTTTTTCTTTTCTTTACATTCATTTCCTTCAACTCATCTTGGATATTATATAATTTTTAAAATTATTTTTTTTGTTTTTTTATTGTATATATATATATATATATATATATATATATATATATATATATATATATATATATATATATATATATATATATGTATATATATATGTATATATATTCTCTTATAAAGATGCCTTAAATAATATCGAACTTCCATTACCGGGACATAAGTAAATAATGTGTACACACAAACCCGCACGGGTTTACAGTACACGCATTAAAAACATTTTTTAGTATATTAAATTTAAATTTAAATTAGAATAAGACCTAAATTAGACTTTAATAATATATTAGAATTATTTTTATATTAGATTTAAGTAATGTTGTCGACTTTTGAATTATTCTGTAATTGTTTAAATGAACAATAAACATATTATTATTATTTTTAAGGGAAACTGTATTAATCTATGAACCAGAAAATTTAAACTAGCTGCTTTTTGTGGAAAACTATGGTGTGAGTCAATCGAAATGTAACTCACATTAGTGGTTTCCTTTGTCAAATTCTAAAGTGTCTCTATTGTTAATGACTAATACTCCAAGAAAAGGTAATTTGTTGTTAATTTCTATTTCATGTGTGAATTTAACGGAGTCAAATTTACTGTTTAATCTGGCAAGAAAATAACTTCTAATTCGTGGATGAATCTTATTAAATCAAATTGGTACTTCAGTCTATTATTAAAATAATTAACTTTGCCTACATTTGTGTTAAATACTTCAAAAACATCGTCCACATAACAACATAACAAAAACATACTCTAGGAAAATAGTCATTTTCGTTTGCTAGGTCTGTTTCAAATCTACTCATGAAAATGTCTGCAACGAATGGCGAAAGGAAGTTGCCCATTGATTGCCATGGGGTTGTTAAAAAAATGCATTATTAAATCGAAAAAGATTCTGATTCATGCACAGATTTATTAAATTTATATATTCTTTGCAGACCTCTTCATCTATGTTGTTTATTTTTAAGAAATGGTCTAAATACTTTAGCGTTTCTTTTATGGGAACACTGGGAAACAACGAGGTCACATCAAACGATATTAAAACCTCGCCTTCAACCAACTTAATATTTTTAACTTTATTAAGAAATTCAAGTGAATTTGAAACTGAAAAACTTTTTTGTTTGATTGGCAAGCCATCAAATTCGTTTGTTAACCATTTCTCTATATTGTATGTAGGGTAATCTATAGCTTCACTCATAAGTTGGCAATTAAAAACATAAAATTGACTTGTCCGAGCGTTTTTCTTGAAAAAATTAAATAACGCATTTATGAATTATATTCCAAATTGTATCAACACACTGTACATACATAGCCATTGGACGTCCTAAACATCTATCGCGTATATCCATTAGATATCCAATGGACATTCATTTGCTGTGTATCGGCAATTCTACTCTCAACCATCCTCCAAATGTTCAACCACCAACAGTCCCCAATGTCGCCCATAAAATGACGGATATCATTTTCAAAACTAAAAAGGTACGAAAGATGCTCTCTTCTCTTAATACCAGGAAAGCCTCTGGCCTTGACGAAATCGCAGCAATTGTTCTCAAAAAATGCGCATCAGAATTTGCTCCTGAGGCATGTTTCCTAGTAACTGGAAAACTGCTCGAGTACAACCTGTCCCCAAGAAAGGATCCAAAGCGCTTCCTAACAACTACAGGCTTAATTCTCCCCTTTCAGTCGTCTCTAAAGTGACGGTGACGGAAAAGTATATAAACACCGAAATGCTAAAATTTATTGAAAAACACAGTCTAATCTGCGACAGGCAGTATGGATTCCGTCAGCGCAGATCAACTGCCGACCGCCTTTCCTTTGTCACCCATTCTTGAAACAAGTCTATGGAACTACACGGTGAATCCCAGTTTGTCACTCTAGACATATCCAAAGCATTCGACCATGTCTGGCACGCAGCGCTGCTTAATAAACTTCCGGCTTATGGCCTACCACCAAAACTCTGTACCTGGACAGCAAATTTCCTCTCCAACCGGAGCATTTCTGTTGTCGTGGATGGCCATTCTTCTAAATTATATCCAATTAATGCAGGAGTTCCTCAAGGTTTAGTTTTAGCCCCTACTTTGTTTCTTCTCAACATCAATGACCTCCTCTCTAGCACATCCAACCCAGTTCACAGTTACGCGGACTACAGCACCCTCCACTCAAATATACAATATTCTAAGCCTGTCTCTTTAGCCCAATTAGATGATGATCTCAGACTCATGGAGGGTTCTGTCTCCGTGGATCTCCAAAAAATGTTAGACTGAGAAAGTAGAAATCTTGTACAATTCAACCCCACCAATTCTTAGTCTTGCTTTCTATCTCATAAGAGATTCACTAGCCCTAGACCTATCATAATGAACAACCAAGTTATCCAAAGTAATAAGTCCTTTTCTCTTGTTGGCATTTCTGTGGATCGAAATCTCAATTGACACCAACATGTCACATCAATTGCAGAAGCGGCTGCTAAGAAATTACGTTTCCTCTTCCAGGATCGCAAGTACTTTTCACCAGCTAATCTCTATACCTTATATACTTCAAAAATAAGGCCAAACCTCGAATACTGCCCCCACATCTGGGGTGCCGCTGCCGCTTCTACACTCGATATCCTGGACTACATTCAGAAGAGAGCTATACGTCTCATTGGTGACCCTACCCTCAGCCAAAGGCTGCCATCCCTTGCCCACCGACGTGCCGTTGGTTACATCTCTCTCTCTCTCTCTCTCTCTCTTTTATAGATATCTGTACGGGCACTGCTCAAAGGAGCTTTCTTCCATAGTTCCTCCACCTGCTGCCCCCAACAGATCTACCAGGGGAACAGAGCGCATGCACCCCTTTACTGCCCAGGTCACCAGACATAGAACATCTTGTTATGTCCGCTCTTTTGTCCCGAGGACTTCCAAGTTGTGTGCGATAGTATTTAGGCTGTAACCCCTCGTGGTGTGTTGTTGAAATATAAAAAAGGGTCTTTATTCTCTAGTAAAGGCAAAAAATAAAGCACAATTTTACATTTTAACATTTATTAAAAATACATACGCAAAAACCATAAATTGCATTTTTTTACATTTTTTCACACCAATACCATTAGAATAATAATAGTAATAATAATAATAATAATAATAATAAACTTTACATTAGGTACAATTGTACACAGCTTCAGCTCAAAAAACAAATGAAACAGTCCTTATATCAAAATTTCGTCGACAAGGTCAACACTGATTTAGTAAAATACTTAATATTATATACAAGTCATGTACAAAAAAAATTGTTCGCAAATTATTTTCCTTAACTACAAGAAAAGAAAATACACTGCAAGCAAAAAATGTAATATAGATAAAATATATTAAAAAATAATGTGAGCACACGTAGACATCTGGTTTCTTTTGTTATTTATCTATAGTTAACGCTTGAATATGATTTCGTTTGTTATTTTTTGTATTATTATACGTTCTTGTTCATCTAAGCTGCCTACTTTTGTAGTTTTCCAGTTCTTCTACAAGAAGATAAAATTTACAAATCGCTTTGACCAGGCCCTAGAAAATCACAACACATATTATTTACAACAACAAAAAACAAGCTACATAAAATGTAAAACTTTCGAATGCAGCCAATGCGTTATGGTGGCGAATTTTGATTAAAATGAGTTTCCATGAGAAGGTTTTTGGTTGAATAATTAATACAAGTTGAAAGAAATAATAATAGTAAATATAAATATATGAGGAAGAGCATACAGTTCAGGTTATATAAAAAAACTTAAGTTTTCAAATATGTCAGTTTTAAATTAGATCTGGTATCGTTTAGTTAGAGTATCCAAAATGATCACTTCTTTAATCAGTGAGATTGAATTAAATGTTTTTTAACATATCTTTTTAGTGAATTTTCTTTAAAAAGTTACTAATGAGAAGATCCCGACTTTTGAATTTTGAAACATTTTCTTCAAATGAGCAGGAACTAGGGCCCCTAGAACCCGTATCCAGGGTCAGTTTCAATTTTTATATGTTTATATATATATATATATATATATATATATATATATAATATGTGTGTGTGTGTGTGTATGTATGTATGTATCACACCGATAATTCAAAAAATGATGGACCGATTTTGATCAATTTGTGTACATACCTTCATTTTGCAAGTGGCTTCGACATGTTAGTTAGCCAGGAAAATCACCATAGGTTTTCCAGGAAAATTTTGTGTTTTCTTTCGAAAAAAATTATATCTCCGGAAATTTGGTACACTGGTTTCTGTCATAAAGAGTATCCTATGTGCCAAAATTCAGATCTCTATGTTAAAAGATAAAAAGTTAGAAGTAAATTGATGTTTAAGTAATTAAATCTGATTAAAGAAAGTTAAAACGTCAAAATTGATAATTATGGCATGCAGTCGAAACAAATGTGAGTGAAAATGCGACGACGAAGAAATGTCTAACACGCACCTACATCTGTGTCTGTTGTTATTTTCCCTGATATCGTTAAAATATGAGCAAAAAATCCATTGTAAATAAAAATTGTTTGATGTAATCGTTTCGAAACGTAACTGCTGTATGAACTTAATGAAGTTGACCCTGACCAGCGTGTGCATTTTTGTGAAATAATGCAAAATATATTCAACCGCAATCCAATCTTTGTTCGTCAAATTCTTTTTTAGGACGAAGCATCATTTTAGTGAATTTTCTTTGCATTTCAACAATTCACGAATGAGGAGATCGCAACTCTCAATTTCTTAATTGAGCGCGATTTAAGACCCCTAGAACCCAAATCCGAGATCGGTTTCAAACTTATATATATATATATATATATATATATATATATATATATATATATATATATATATATATATATATATATACAGGGTGCTTCGCGGTGAGTGGCCTATTAGACGTTTCTGGAGAACTACATCTATTTAAATTCTAAAAATTGGTATCCGCACGTTTTTGATACTGATCTTTCTAACTGAAATATTTTCCATTTGCCTGCACTTCCGGTTATACCGGAAGTCGACACAAACTTTGTTTTTTAAATAGAACACCCTGTATATTATTAGCTTTTTGAATTACATTTAAGTGCCATTTTGATCACGATGTATTCGGGCTAGTTCGTACCGTTTCGGATTTATTCGCCATTTTGTAGAAAAAATTACGATTGGAGCGCTTTAGAAAAATTCCGATATCTTTAAAGACATGCAAGATAGAAACATGCAGTTTCCACTATCCCAGTAAGTTAAATCCTGATCTGCCACTAATGAGTGAAAAGAAGTTTAGACGGATTGAGTTAAATTTCCTAGAATTTGGTACTTTTAAGGCACCCACAGTTAATCCCAGTTAATCCCAGTGCAGTGACTAGAGGTGAAGATGATGAAATAACTGTCCTGTCGTATTTCGAAGCATATCCACATGCCTTTATTTGCACTGCAGTGAACGACATAGGTATTCCTTACTCCTCTGTAGAAATAATCTTGTGGAAGCACAAAATGCACAACTATAAGTTTACTTTAGTGCAAGCTCTGCATCCAGAAGATGCTAGTTTTGTGAAACGATGTTAATTCATATTCAAGGAGATGATGACTTATATATATATATATATATATATATATATATATATATATATATATATATATATATATATATATATATATATATATATATATATATATGTGTGGGCTGCTGAATCGAAATTTTCTCATGAAGGAGTTTTCAATAGACATAACAGTCATGTTTGGGCAAATCAAAACCCTTACGCTATTAGGGAAAGGGGATTTCAAGTAAAATTTAGTTTCAATGTGTTTTGTTTATTGAAAGGTAATAACTTCTAATCGTTACCTGGAAATATTAAGAACAATAGTTACAGACTTTTCAGACAATTTACCATTATGAGAATATAGAACTTGTTGGTATCAACATGACGGAGCTCCTGCTTACTCTACACGAGAAATATCACACTCGACTAACTATTTGAAGATAGATGGATTGGAAAGTGCGGTCCCTGGATATGGCCCGCAAGAAGTCCAGATCTTACCCCGCTTGATTTTCAACTTTGAGGAAAGATAAAAACCAAAGTGTATGAAACGCCCGTCAATTCACGCGAAGAATTAGAGATTAGAGTAAGAAGGGCGTTTGAAGAGTTAGATAGGAATGGGATTCTGTCAGCAACCACTAGCGGCATTACGACACGAATATTAAAATGTTTGAGTGTTAATGGACAACATTTTGAGCAGTTACTAGTTTAGGAGGTGTGAGTTGTTTTGTTGCTCGTGTTGTAATGATACTTCGAGGAGTTATAATATTATATAAGGTAATAATATCACTGTTGTTATCCTTAGAAATTTTTTTAATTTTTTTAAAATATTTTAAATACATAATTTTCAAACACAGTAACAATATTGCTTTATTATAATTTTTAGCTTGAACATGAAATTTTTTTTTCAACTGTATTTTTTTTGTTACGTATAAAAAAAATGACATCTCCCCGCAAACAATTACTATTTTCAAATCAATTTTCAAAGAAAACTATATGAGATAGGTATAGGGTAATGTATACTTAAAAGATAAGGAATTTAACACTAAATCAGATGCTGGGGACATATGGGTACCGTTCCATTAAAAAAAATCAAGTTATCTCTGATTGAAAATTTTCAAATTCAAATGTATGTTATAAATAACAGTTATTTTCAAATAGTATTGTGTTTATAACAGTATGTAGGAATTTTTACTCTCTATGGGATAGTGAAAACCGCATGTTTCTATCTTGCATGCCTTTAAAGATATCGGAATTTTTCTAAAGCGCTCCAATCGTAATTTTTCCTACAAAATGGCGAATAAATCCGAAACGGTACGAACTAGCCCGAATACATCGTGATCAAAATGGCACTTAAATTGAACGTGTAATTCAAAAAGCTAATAATATACAGGATGTTTCATTTAAAAAAACAAAGTTTGTGTTGACTTCCGGTATAGCCGGAAGTGCAGACTAATTGAAAATATTTTAGTTAGAAAGATCAGTATCAAAAACGTGCGGATACCAATTTTCAGAATTTAAATAGATGTAGTTCTCCAGAAACATCTAATATGCCACTCACCGTGAAGCACCCTATATATATATATATATATATATATATATATATATATATATATATATATATATATATATATATATATATATATATATATATATTTATTTATTTTTCTCAATGAAAATTTACCAAAAAGATATGATACTATATTTGGAGTTAAATGATGTAATCAGCAGTTTTTTAAATGATAATTGAAAGTTCTTTTCTGTTTTTATTGCTTCAACTAAAACAGAAGCAGAATAATATATTACGTAACAATTATCTTTAGAACAGATACAATTATTTCAATATGTAATCCCTAATTCTGCTGCAATTGGAACATTTTTAATGACACATAATAATTATTATTTTTTCTTTAACGTCGGTCTATTTCCGCGGTTATGGCCAATCACCGACGCCGAGGAGCAGTTTCACCTCACTATCCGATAACTTTTGCCGAACCCCTCCCTCTCTGTAAGAAGGGTAAGGATCTTTAACGTGCATGTTGGGCACGTTGAAGATCCCTACCCTCCTTACAGAAAGGCAGGAGTTCGGCAAAATTTCCAGGATAGTGAGGTGAAACTGCTCCCTGACGTCGGTGATTATACGGAACCGACGGCTTTACGCCCCCTCTGAAGGGCGGAACGTGCAGACATTCAACTTGCTCGAATACAATGTCACAACCTAAGTGGATGTTGAGTATACAGTATGTACTGAAAAAGTGAAAGGCAAACCCTGGGAATCGAACCCGATACCTCTCGGCTCAGAGGCTCTTACTTAATTATTAATACTTGGTACTAAAGCTAATGTAGATGTGCAAATTTACTGAAACACTAAGGTACATTAGTATCTAGTTACATATTTTAAGTAAACGATAATTTGTTGAATAAGTGTTTTATTAATTAAACTTTCGTCTGGTTTAATCAAATTAAAATCATTTGCATTTGAAAACAGTTACGAGTAAATATGATGTCACATTTAGTCACTAACAAATACCTAATATTATAAGTTAATATTGTTATTCAAGTAAAAAAAATCATGCTGTTTTGTATGACAAAATCTGAACAAAATAAAAACAAAAACAAAATGACAATGAAATACGATTAGTAGATATTACTTTGGCTAACAAACTAATCTCATATGCAGCAAACTACACCTTTAATATTTGATAATAAAGAAAAAATTTAGTCACTTTATAAGATTTGATATGAAAGCAATGTAACCCGAAAATGAAGCTGATGATGACAAAGGATTAGAAGAAAATAATTAACTCACAGTTAAAGGTGGTAGTGACTTTTCAAATGCAAACAAAATTAATTTAATTAAAGACATATGTCGCTAATAACTAAATAAAAAAGGTGGAGTTTACTCCAATGAGATGTAAATTTTAAGGCTTTGGCTGACAATTAATCAATAAATACTAATGAGGCTGATTTTGCAGTCTAATAAATTATTCTTCTATTTTTAAGAAACAATATTGATTAATCGATTACCGCGATTTTTTTATTAAAACGATTGTCACTTATTAGAAGATGTAGATCATTTATAAGAAAATCTTGTTAAGTTAAATTCAACAAACAGTTATTATAATTATTGTTTCTAATATAAATGTGTGTTTTTGTTTCTTACTATCTACTTTCTCTCTAACGTCGGTCTATTTCCTCAACTATGGCTAACCATCGACGCCAGGGAGCATTTTAACCTCACTATCCTGGAAATTTTGCCGAACCCCTGCCTTTCTGTAAGAAGGGTAGGGATCTTTAACACACCCAACATCGCATGGACACGGGACCGACGGATTTAAGCCCCTTCCGAAGGTCGGAACGTGCAGACATTCAACTTGCCTAAATAAAATGCCACAACTTCGGTTGATGTTAATTTGACACTATGTACTGAAAATGTGGAATTTAACCCGGTACCCTTCGAGTCAGGGGCACACGTTCTTACCCCTTAACCACCGAGGCTCTTTTCTAATATAAAAATAAAGTGATGTAAATCGGTCCATTTTTCCTGCAAAACTCTCGTCAAATGAATCGTCTGTTTCTTTTAGAAAATGTAAGCATTATTTATTTTGACTAAGTGGAGATTGGAACCTGTGATGAGCACTGATAAGCACACTTGGAGAACCCAAATCACCACAACACATTTTTAAAAGACCTGGCCAAGATTGTCATCTTAAATACATCGGGCAAACTGAGAGATATATTGAAATTAGATTTAAAGAACATTTAGCACAACTAAGATAGGGTACTATAGATAAATCATTCGTGGACCTACATATTTGGGATAATAATCACCACGTAAATATAGAGAACCTGAAATTAATCAAAAATGTTACACAACCAGGACAACTAACGCTTTCAAAAGTATATAGGCTAGTGCAACCAAAATGGGATGGAAGTACTCAGTAAGTGGTGGACGTGTCGCCACATAGTTGCGGAACCAAGTAGTATGCTGTCACGCCAGCTCCAAATAACACAAAGTGTTAAAAAATAGAGACTGGATACAGCTAACTAACAATTTGGAAAATTGTCAGCCCTGGCCCATTTCTACCCCAATATAGGGACAAAGTATGTAAGACTCGATGCATTTTCGCAACAATTAGAACCGTAGACCGGTTTTGCTCTCATTAGAGCTCTTCAGTACGGCATACTAATTGTAGCAAAAATGCACCAAAAATAATACGGCTATCGTATAGCCAGTCTTAAAATACTCAGTAAGTGGTGGACGTGCCGCCACCTAGTTGCGGAACCAAGTAGTATGTTGTCACGCCAGCTCCAAATAACACAAAGTGTTAAAAAATAGAGACTGGATACAGCTAACTAACAATTTAGAAAATTGTCAGCCCTGGTCCATTTCTACCCCAATATACTTACTGAGTATTTTAAGACTGGCTATACGATAGCCGTATTATTTTTGGTGCATTTTTGCTCCAATTAGTATGCCGTACTGAAGAGCTCTAATGAGAGCGAAACCGGTCTACGGTTCTAATTGTTGCGAAAATGCATCGAGTCTTACATACTTTGTCCCTATATTGGGAAATGGGCCAGGGCTGACAATTTTCTAAATTGTTAGTTACCTGTATCTAGTCTCTATTTTTTAACACTTTGTGTTATTTGGAGCTGGCGTGACAGCATACTACTTGGTTCCGCAACTAGGTGGCGGCACGTTCACCACTTACTGAGTATTTTAAGACTGGCTATACGATAGCCGTATTATTTTTGGTGCATTTTTGCTGCAATTAGTATGCCGTACTGAAGAGCTCTAATGAGAGCGAAACCGGTCTACGGTTCTAATTGTTGCGAAAATGCATCGAGTCTTACATGGGGTGAAAGACTGTGAATAAATGCTGAGGAATTTTGAAAAACTTTTTTTGGAAATGGTAGGTAGCTGCACACACGATGTTTTCAAAATATTGCTATGATACAGGCAAGTCCGAAAGACTTGTAGCGAATCAAACTTACGAATTTTAAAATAAAGCACCCTCTATATAATTATCTATATAAATTGTCCTGGTCATTATGACAATTTTGATATAAGGTTTATTAGGTCTAAACTTTATGGTAAAGGATTAGCAGAGATTAAAATTGAAAAAACACCCTTATGTAGGCCACTTTTTCTCAAAACCTAAATCCGTTGTAAAAAAAATAAATGTGGAATTTTTTGGCAATCTCCCAATATAAAAATCTCATAAATGATTTCTTGAGTAGTCAAAACGATTCTTACCAAATAATAGTTATTCGTATATACCAGTTGTCAACAAATAATAACCACTGACATAAAAATGTGTAGTTTTGCAAGTTTATGTCATGGCCTCTTTATATTTAGTTTTAATCGTATAGGGAAGCAGAAAATTTGATTTTACGAAAAAAACTATTCGTCAGGGTGGTATCACGTATGATGTTTTTTTAAGTTGATAATGTTGCCTTTTTGTGGTGGAGGGATCGGGGGACCAAATGACTGCAGTGGGTAAGCTGAGAAAGTGGGAACAAAAACCTGACCTTTCGATGAATCTTTCCCCAAGACCGTCATGCGCGGTGAAGAGCCGCATCCTGCATGAGGTGACCCTGCTTATAACAAAGGATGACGGATCTATATGTGGGGGCCGATAAAACTCCCCCAATGAACGGTGTCACGTGAACCGTGCAAAGGGATGTATGTTACCAGTGCGATGGTGTCGTGAACGAACCTCTGGAGTACCGGGAAACCCTCCAGAGTAACCCGTCTTGCACCACACAGGGGGTTCTGATGGTGTGGACTGTGATTTCCCCCATTCTTGTGGGAACAAACATGGAAAGTGAAGACACCAAAATAAATAAGGCTCGAGGAGTGGCTCCGGCTACAGGCTCGTGCCTTCAATCGATCCCGGAAATTAAGACGAGCCGGGAGGCGGCAGCGTTCGCGGACTCTGGTGGTCTCTCGACCGACGCAAGAACAGAGGGTCAGGGGGTAGCTTCGGCTACGGACCTGTCCCCAGCACTTAAGCAGAAGGCTAGGTCTCACCGGAGGGCGGCGATGTCCGCGGACTCTGGTGCTCCTCCACCAGCGCCAACCTCACTGCAGGGATAAAAGGACTATCCCTGCAGTTCAAGCGTCTTTCCGGAGCGCAAAGAAAAAAACTTCGGAGGGCAGAGAAAAAGGCTACCGGGACATGGGCGGTCAAAAAACCTGCAAAGGCGCAAGAGCGCAGTGCGAGCCAGAAGAGGCAACGCTCGTACTCGAGCACGCCTACCACGGACAGGCGTCCCAAAAAGAGCCAGCGCTGGAACGGAGCAGACTGGCTCTTATAGGTAGGCTGTGGAAGGACTCGGGATGGCGGTGATTGCCAGACACCATCCTTAAGACATTCTAGACCAGGGGAAGGGGGACTTAATCCATGATAGCTGCGGCGGACTCTCTGCCGCAAAGGGAAAGTCCGCCTCAATTCCACCAGGTGCGCCTGGCAGGGGCATCCTCTGAATCACCTATGCAGAACAATCGGAACCCTCGGACAGATTTGGGACGGGGCGGACTGGACGGCCGTCGAGCTCAACGACCTCCCAAAAAGGCACAAAGCCATCGTATGGATTCCTGAGACCGACGCACAAAAGGCTGTGGTCAGTCAACTCACGATCCAGAGCCCGGAACTAAGGCCGAAATACTGGTCGATTCTGAGCAGGAAGGCGAAAGAGAAAGAAGAGACTCTTGCCTTTTAGATCGACCAGGCATCCTGCGGGGGCCTTGAGGGATCTTTCTTCAAAGCGTTCTGTGGCCTGGGCAGGTGTAGCATCCGCCCACTGTGGTAGCAACCAGGGGTTGATGGGGCAGCCATGGCCGGACTACTGATGGCTCTGAGGAACGCTGATGTGGCCCTCGTCCAGGAACCGTACTCCTATAAAGCAGAGTCAAGGGACTCGGCGGAGCTGCTGGAAAGCTTGTTTACAGCAGATCCAGTGAGAACACGAAGGCCTGTATTTTTGTCAGGGAGGAAATAGTGAATTGGGTTCTCCAAGTGTACTTATCAGTGCTCATAACAGATTCCAATCTTCACTTAGAAAAGACAGTGGTGTCAGATCAACAAATATTACATTTAGTAAAACGTTATCACGAAAAATTCAGAAAACTCAAGAAGACAATAAAATCTGGGAACACGGAGGCGCTTAAACAGGAAGTGAAAAAGTTCAGAGAGAGTGCAGAAAAGAATAAAACTTTGAAGAAACACCAGAAGATGAATGAAAAAACACTACAAGCTATTTACTTTGATGGCCAAAAAGATCAAACTCTCACTTAATGAAAATTAGGTAGTATGGATGCATTGTGGAAGCCGATACTTGATGTAAATCCATTGTCAACTTAAATAAAGAAACAAATTGATTTACAAAATTTTATTGAACGTATAACTGCAGTTACGCTGAAGTTCTCAGCTTTGTCAAATACAGAATGAAATCAATATTTTAACTGTCAATATCTACTTCTTGTTGAATTAACCTTTCTGTCTCCTCGGGTAAACGGTATCGACTCGGAACTATCTGTTTTTATGACACAGTCAGGTCAGCAAAGCCTACTCGCTTAATTATTATTTTGTGCAAACACGTTTAGTACATTTCCAGTATTTTTTGTTTGTTAATTTCTACACAAATCTAAAATTTCGCGCAAAGTTAATCTAAAACCTTTTGTACCTAATTTGAGGATGTCGAAACCATCAATTTAAAGATGATTTTGACATCTTCAAATTAGGTTAGACCATTAATATTTAAAGACTCATTGCAGCCAACATTGTTTTAGCGCCTACCAGTTCAAAAAATATATAAAAAACGCATAAACAAAAATACAGTTTGTATTAACTTAAAAAGGCTAATAACCAATTCGTTCCAAATTTATACCTCGATTTGAAAACCTGGTCCAACAATTTAACAAGTTTTTTCGAATTTCTCCCTCCTATATTCGATTTTTCAGGAGGCACTTGTTACTTCGTTTCTCTCTAAGGACTGTTCGGGAGTAGGTGTAGGATTATCTTCTGAACTTTCTAGTAATTCAATTAAATCCTTATTAACATTTCTAGAGCTTAAAATTCTTGGACATTTTGCTAACAGACCTGCTACGGCACCTGTTTTATTCGACTCGGCGTGTTCCTGTATCAACTTAAACGCTTTGGACGGCAATATATCGTAATCCTCAAATTCCTGCCAGCTGTCGTAATAGTCTTTATACTCGTTATTACCATTATTATTATTATAAAACTCCTGGGGTGTCTGTGCTGCTGTAGAATTATCTGTGCTGCTTCTTCTCGGAGACATAAAACTACTCACGTCTTCTGCGGTATCAGTATCGTTTTCTTCTTGCAATATCTTAACAGCAGCTGCTCTCAATTTGTTCATAGACATACTCCTAAATATCTTACCTTTCTTTTGCTTTAGCATACTCTGGATCAACTCATTTACCAATTTTTCATTTACTGGAGATGCCAAATTACTCGATGAAGCACTATCAGGTTGACTTAGAACGTTTTGCAAAGGTAGACTCAATTTATCTTTCCTTTTCGCCATTTCTTTCTTTTCTTCCTCTTGTTTGGCTTGTTCTTGCCTTTTTCGAATAGAGAGCTTGCTGAATTTATCAACTGGTTTTACAATTTCTTCCGGTTTAGATAAGATATCATCATCTTCATCATCGCCCTCTTCCTGGAGAAGCTTAAATAGTCTTGAGTGTGTAGCAGCCCTTTGATATTTAGACATTTTACCCAGTTCCGAAAACTCTTCATTATCGGAAATATGGCGACTCATATCCGTCACTCCACTGTCGAAATCATCTTCCTCACTAAGTTCTTCGAAGGATCTTAAACTACTCTTTGTCGACGTCGTGGTTTTGCTCAGGGTTTGATTTTCAACTACAACTTCCAAAGTAAACATTTTTTCTTGTTTCTCCTTTTCTTTGGCAACTTGCGCCTTTGCCTCATCTGTTCTTTTAAAGAGCATTTGTTTCTGACGGACACTTTCTTGTAAGGCTTTTATTCGCTCTTTAATTGACAGAGGTTGCGGTATTTCATCAATAGCTTCTTCCCCTTGATTGGAGTTATCTTCAATTTCTTCATCTTCTGATTCACTAGAGCTACTATCACTAATACTGCTATCATAATTATTGAGATCATTAGAAATGTCTTTTGTGGTTTCTACTACAATATTTTGACTAGAAATAACAATATTTTTGTCTTCATTTATTGCTTTCTTATCATCTAATTGACTAGGTTTATTTTCATTTTCATTTTTATCGCAATTTTCACTAGCCTCTTTCTTTTCTTCATTATCACTGCACATTTGACTCTTGCTGTAGCTACTACCTTCAATAGAGCCAGCAGAATCTTCAGCAGTATATTTGCCAAACAATTGTGTTTCTTGAGCTTCCATGTATTCTTGAACCTCAGTATTATTTGATGTATCAAAAACATTTTCTATTTGGCAAATATCTTCGCTGTTTATAGATATATTTAAATTAGTTTCTTTAGGTTCCTTATTTTCCATGTATCCTTGAACCTCAGTGTTATTTGATGTACCATATGAGTTTTCTATTTGACAATTATCTTCACTGTTTTTAGATATAATTAAATTTGTTTCTCTGGGTTCTTTATCTTCAATGTATTGTTGAACCGGAGTAGTATTTAATGTATCTAATACATTTCCTATTTGACAAATATCTTCACTGTTTATAGATATGTTTAAATTAGTTTCTCTGGGTTCCTTATGTTCAATGTATCCTTGAACCTCAGTGTTATTTGATGTACCAGATGCGTTTCCTATTTGACAATTATCTTCACCGTTTTTAGATATAATTAAATTTGTTTCTCTGGGTTCTTTATCTTCAATGTATTGTTGAACCGGGGTATTATTTGATGTATCTAATACATTTCCGATTTGGCAAATATCTTCACTAATTATAGATATGTTTAAATTTGTTTCTCTTGGTTCTTTATTTTCTGTGATTTTTGCACAAAGATCATTTAAAGCATTAAAGTAGTCTATATTTGGGGTGAATTTTTCTTTTTCTATATTTTCAGTCGTTGATTTAGCCGGATCATAATCTTCTTTGGTTTCGTTATTATCACCACTCTCATTATTGTCGTTATATATGTTACTGTCATTATGATTAATATAAGTTTGGTTTGTAGTATCACTAAGATCTTCATACTCTACGTCGTTATATCTATTATACCATGAATTGCGTTTACTTCTTGGTGCAAAATTTTCATCATCGTCTTTCTTTATTATACTCCAGAAATCTAAATTATCTTCTTCTTTCTTTTCGGGTTTTATTTCCTCCATCTTTATATTGTTATTTTTTATCTTATTTTCATCATCAACCAACTTAGCATTGTCTTTGTTAATAGATGCATCGTCAGAATTGCACTGTTCTTCTGTCTTAATCTCGCTAGATATTTTAAGATCAATTTCCTTATCTTCGCATATTTCTTTATTCTTTACTTTACTTTTTGCTTCACTCTCTTTTGTATCCCTAGCAATGCTTTCAAATGCTTCTATTTTATATTTGACGTTCCTTCTTAGGGAATCTGTGTCATTTTGTATTATGGTACTCCAGAAGTCGATTTCAGGTTCTTCATCTTTTTCTTCGAATTTAGTCTCATCTTCATTTTCCTCAACTCCTTGGGGAAGTTGGTCGTCTTCCTTATTATATTCATACACATATATATGCTTTGAATAATCATCATCTTCTTTGGTAATACAGTTACCACTCAAGTCTTCCTCATTTGCTAAAATATCACAACTCGCCTCTATTTCTTCTCTAATATCTTCAATAATGTCTTCTTCTAAACGACAAGGCGACCTGTTATGTTTTGGTGTTAAGGACGGACTTTTTAGCGTGACTGTCGCACACACTTCTATTTCACCGTGTTCTTCAATGCCTTCTATTTTATTTTTACGCCTAACTGGTAAGCTAACATTTACAGCTGTACAAATTTCGTCTTCAATATCTTCAGTTCTATCAGCTATAGTTGAAGCGTCACTGCAGACTGATTCTCTCCGTGGTTTGCTAAGTCTTGAAGTGTCGGTTCTTTCGCTTTCTTCTAAAATTACACTTAATTGATGTGGCATAGTTTCATCTTCTGCTACATAAACATATTCTTCTTGTTCTCCATCTTCACTGCACTCTGAACTATCTGAATCAGAAGAGTCGGCTTCTGCTACTTCTACATAAACACTTATATCGTTAACAGACTTAAAAGAATGCAACTGGTTAAAGCTTTGATTTCTAGATTTGCATCTTAAATCTTTTTCTGTGTCACTGTCAGATGAATCAGAATCTGAGGAGAATTTATCAATTTCTGTTTCAATATCATCAGACAGAGACAGTTCATTTTCCTGTTTTACTTCAAAGTAATTATCTACTTGTGTTAGTTCCGTTTCTTTAAAAGTTGTATCAATAATGTGATTTTCTTTTACTGCCTCTGTATGACGGTATTCATTACTTACGTACGCTTTGTCTTCGTTTGCTTCTTTGTGGTCATCATGCAGAGAAGATTCAGCGACAGGCGTTTTAACTTTCTCATATATTTCATTTCTTGCTTTATGTTCATGATCTTCTTGGTTAAATCTATTAGCGTATAGTGCCATTTCATCCGTGGAAGAATATCCTGCAGCCTCTTCCTCGCCCATACCATAATAACCATAGGGAGGGTACACAGGAGGATATCCATAGTATGGTGGGTAGTAATATGGGTCCCAATAAGGTGGATAAGCTGGTGGGTAATAATTTTCATCATAGTTTTCATTATAGCTATAAGCTATATCATCATTTGTTTGCGTTGATTCTTGACCTTGAAATGGAGGTCCATATGGTGAATAATATGGATTGTAACCCCAAAATGGCAAAGGCGTTTTTCTTATAGATTCAGTGTCTGATTCTATGTCAGATGTTGGCGTCATTAAAGGCCTTGGTATAAAAGGATATGGTGATGGACAATAATTCAAAAAAGGTACTGGAGTTTGCCTAGGAATTGATCTAACCTCACTTTTGCATCTTTCGTTTCTGTTTCTGACAGGTGACTTGTCGCCTGTCCTACTGTCCTTTCTATTTTCATTACTCTCAGAAAACGACACAGGGGTTTGGCTAGGGATTGATCTAGTCTCACTTTTGCATCTTTCATTTCTATTTCTAGGAGTTTCTCTACCATTTTGATTAGATTCGTCTTGAAAGAGCTGTTTATTGTTATTTGGGTAATAATATGAATTGTAATTGTGATGATACCCCATAAAAGGTACAGGTGTCTGTCTACCTGTTTTCCTAACCTCACTTTTCTGCTCTTCGCTTTCATTTGTTGGCGTTTTGCTACTTTCTCTGTCAGTTTGTGGACTTCCATGTCTAGAAAGTTCTGATCTGTTATGTGGGTGGTAATAATAAGGGTAGTTGTAGTCATACCAATAGGGTGGAGGGACAGGGGGATAATTAGGATCGTAGTAGTAGGGGTAATTATAAAAGGAGGGGTCGACGAGATTTTCGTTTACTTCGTTGGCATAAGCTACAACAAAATTTTATTTGACATTTAAAAAAACATATTTTATACTTATTAGTAATTTTAAATTTCCTTACTAATAAGAATATTTAATTGTAAAAATTAAACAACTAAAGCTGTATTTAAAAAAAATAGTTTGTAACTTTTCAGTTAATGTCTAAAATTTTATCAAGTCAAAACTTTTTTTTCAGATAAAATAAGGAAAAAATCAAAATAAATTTGAAGATATAATAAACAAACATAAATAAAACTGTTTGGTAGGCTGATAAAAATATCACAAAAATTTTAAAATATTATTTAGTGTCATTGGTGTGCAAGTAAAAAATGAACTATGAAGTATGACATAGATTTTGTTAGTTTTGACAATGAGCTATGATTGAACGTGGTTAAAATTTTGAATGACTATATAATTCATTGTAAATTGTACAACGACTGTGAGAAACGCAATATATATATATATATATATATATATATATATATATATATATATATATATATATATATATATATAAAGTGGCACAGTGAAAACGAAACCCGATTTTTCATGTTTCTGTTATTTAAAAAAAATCGCACAGACATGTTAATTTTTACTTCGAGGGGAAAATGTTTTGCCGATAGTTTCAGCCTTGTCAATTCATCCCTCTGGCAGGTCTAACCCCCGAAAATTCTATACGAAAAGTGGTATTGAGTAGCACCGTCTTTTGAAGCCTATCAAATTTGCATTAAAAAAGGTATCTGTTATTGAAAATCGATTCAGTATTTTTCCAAACAACTCATTTTAAAGTGAAGTTGAATTTTTGAACGCTCTGTAGAGTATTGCGCAATATTGACTACAGTAGTTGATGAAGTACCAAATCCACTATTAAAAGCTAGTAAGTTTTTTTACGACATCATCTGACAATGGACAAAAGATTTTTTTTTTGAAAACCTGACATACGTCGAAAAAACAAGATATCTGGTAAAACGTAAAATATAGGTATAGGGATCCTTGGACTAAGTGAACCTTATTTTTCCCATATAATTGAACAACGTTGTCAAATACCGGGTGTTCCATAAGAAGAAACATAACTTTGAGGTGTCACACTTTTTTTGATCATCCTGTAAATTTGAAAATAATTTTTGGTTGTAGTCCTTTTCAACCTAGATAATCTCCATTTGAACTATATTCGAAATAATGAAAATTATAGACGTGAGAGCCCGTGGCGTATGTGGTGGGCCACCTTGTATAAATGTACTATTACTTGGATATCGTGAATTGCATGCGCGCAAATTACAACATGCTTACACATTCACTGTAGAAGGATCGACACGACTCAAACTGGCTGGAACTGAACGAGATGCAGCATTTATACACACCGCGCAGACGTCCTAGAATGTTCGAAATAAATCGGTGGGTGTCCGTAAGATGGGGGGGATTAGAATTGTGACTGAAAATTGGGTGGCAAATACTAAAAAAATTGAAAAACGCTGTGCTAAGGGAATAAAATATAATGTAAGAGACTTAATTCTTTTGTTTCTCACCCAATATTTTGTGTGAATTGCGTTTTCTGAAAGCTACTAAACCGATTTTTAATATCGGATGTTTTTCAGAAAGATAATTGGATTCGCTTCAAAATGAGCTTTCTTAATACCCCTTCCCGTTTAAATTTTCAGCGCTGAAACTGACAGGGTTAAAAATATCAGCAACACGTTTTCCCTCAAAATAAAAATTGCTATGTGCTGGCGATTTTTAAATGACAGGAGATATGAAAATCGGGTCTGTTTCGTTTTCATTGCGCTGCTCTATATATACAGGGTGTGGCGCCAATATTTATAGTTAGCCGTTTCTCAGTAACCACTTAGACTTGAAATTTGAAAATTTACAAGCATACGTTTGAAGTAAATTCCAGTTTAGTGAAAATAGTTTACTTTATGTCAGACTTCCTGTTTAACAGGAAGTAACCATCAACTTGCTTATTTTAAATACAACTTGGTGATTTTCATTATATTTTTGATTTCTGCATTGAATTGAGATAATTTATTACGAATATATCATATGTGAAAAATCAACCATTTTCGAAATTTTTCGACTTTTTTGAAAATTCTCGCAAAAGCCTAGGTGAACTTTACACGTCATCTCTCTGTGGCAATACAACTGCGAAGACCCAGTTTTTGCACAGATCACTCTCAGATTAGCGCCTAAACGACACATTTAATAACGTTTCTTTTAAATATACAGGGTGATGAGAATTAGCTGCGCCATTTGGTAAAATGGAAATCACAATTACTCGCTTATTTCAAATGAAGCACTCTATATTTTATGAGCTATTTCGGTTTGCATCTCGTTTCCCTTTCAACATGTACTAGCATTCCCTATACTCAAATTCCACAGTTTCTGGAATATTTCAAGTTTATTGGATTAACTTAATTGAAATAGTCACAATAGATTTAAAGCAGGCTTTGGAGCTGGATAAAATGCTTGTTAACGTCTACGTGTCAAAAGAGCGTCAAGCGAAACTTGTTGCCATAAAAATCGAGATACTATCAGTCAATGCGGTGCAAGAATGGAAAATATACAGTACACACGACGATTTTTGGAGCTTCTAATTATCTACGGTAAATGCCAACGAATTGTGCGCCGAACACCTAGTGCATTCGCAGAAAAGTGCCCCAGGAAACCGACACCCAGCCACGACATGATAAAGAGGTTACTGCAAAATTGTTTTCAGAATGGAAGTTTTCGCCCAAAAGTACAGAAGCGTAAGCCAGTCGTCGATAAGGAGGTAAACGAAGTGAACGTATTCGCATTTTTTGTTGCTGATCCCAAGGCATCCATCAGGGATTGCGAAAAATAAATACGCTTGTCAACGAGAACGAGTCACTGAATTTTAAAAAAGCATCATTGGAGACTCTTCTCTTACCACCGGATACATGGTTTGCAACCAAACAATCTTCCTAGACGTGTTGAATTATGTGAATGGTTCCTATTGAAAACATGAGAATTTCTGAAAGAGAATTATTTGGTGCGATGAGGCGAAGTTCTCCAAGAATGGCATGCACAAACGCCACAATAGTCACTTCTGGTCAGATGAGAATCCCCATGTTACCAGCATCAACTATTTCTTAGACAGGTGGCTATTCAATGTGTTTTGTGCAATTAAGAACAATAAGATATTCTGGATTCAAATAGGGTTTGTACAATTAAGAACGATAAGATTTTCGGGATTAAAATATACGATGAAAATCTCACTGGTGTGAGTTATAATGATATTTTGCACGAAGTGATTCTAGTTTCTCTCAACACATTAAATTTAGAAGAAGCTATAACAAACTGGTATCAGCAAGTCGGAGCACCGCCCCACAATTTTCCTTAAGCTCATGATTTTTTGCACTAACATTGTGAAGACAGGTGGATTTCCAATAACGGCTCACATAAATGACCACCACGGTCCCCTGATTTAACGCCTCTGGATGCAAGCATCTGGTGCTACATCAAAAATAAAGTTTACCGCGAACCTGCCACCACAAAAGAAGACATGGTAGGTAGAGTTTTACGTGCCTTCTATTCACTGTGTTCGAGACAAACCAGAAAGGCTATGAACAATAACATTATTAGGCGAATAACAAATTGCCTACATATCAGTGGGGGTAATTTTGAGCATTTGTTATAAGTTCCACAATCTTTTTATTTGTTTTTGTGTTTAGTTTTCCACTAGTTAAGTTCTGTACTTATTTATAATAAATAACTACCTACCTTGTTGAGTTGTATTTTGATTTTACAAGTTAGTTGACATATTGATTTTACAGAACTAAATAAGGAAAATGCAGCGATTTGGATGCAAATACAAAGTGTTCTCTTTTTTACGCGAGCGGGCTCAACAAATGTTAGGTTCGCATTTGTAAGAGGTGAGACTTGACATGTAGACGTCAAGAAGCATATTATCAAGTTCCAAAGCCTGCTTTAAATCTATTGTGACAATTTGTTATCAGCAATTGTGACAATTTGAATTAAGTGAATCCAATAAAATTGAAATATTCAGGAAATGGTGGAATTTGGGTATAGGGAATGCTAATACACGTTGAAACGGAAACCGGATGCAAACCGAAATTGCTCATAAAATATAGGTGAGCCATTTGAAATAAGCGAGTAATTGTAATTTCAATTTTACCAAAGGGTACGGCTAATTCGCATTACCCTGTATATTTAAAAGAAACGCTATCAAACGGGTCGTTTAGGTGCCCATCTGAGGGTCATATGTGCAAAAACTGAATCTTCTCAGTTGTATTTCCAGAGAGAGATAACGTGTAACGTTCACCTTGGTTTTTGCGAGAATTTTCAAAAAAGACAAAAAGTTTCGAAAATGTTTGATTTTTCACATATGGTACGTTAGTAATGATTTATCTCAAATTTAATGTGTGATTCAAAAATATAATAAAAATCACCATGTTGTATTTAAAGTAAGAAAGTTGATGGTCACTTCCGATTAAACCGGAAGTCCGAGATAAAGTAAACTATTTTCAATTAACTGAAATTTGTTTCAAACGTATGCGTGTAAATTTTCAAATTTCAAGTTGGAGTAGTTTTTGAGCAACGGCTAACTAAAAGTCTTGGCGTCACACCCTCCATACATACACAATCTAGCCACTTAAGAAACTCAATATCAAAATATAAAAACATTTTTTTTGCAAATGTACAATCAAAATGAAATGCATTTCTCATCTATTACTGTATAATTAAGTAATTACACAATTAATTTCCAATATTACTTATAGTTACGTAAAGTTTTGGTATTCTCACCACAAGTGTCAGGTGCTGTCATGGCTTGCAGTATTTTGAATGACCTGCTTGGTATTGAGCTGCCGGTATATTTTTTAGGCTCAGGCACAGTCTGCTCGCTGGGAGGTATATATTTTCGCTCAGGTTCACCTGAAAAATTGAATGTAACGTGAATCATCTAATTTTAAAATATGTGGAAAACGTTTATTCTAACCACTATAAGGCCAGGGCCGAAGCCTTTAAAAATAATAAAAAGTGAAAAAAAAAATTAGAACAGAATGACACCCATTCGAAAAGGAAGGAAATAAAACAAGAATAAGAGGAAAAATAAACTACGGGCGATTTGAGGTCGAGAAGTGGAATGGGGTGGACTTTCAAGGGTGGAAAACGGTTTAACACGATTACCGGCAAAACTACAATTCCTATCGAAAAAAGTTAAACAGCAAAGTTGTAGGTAATAAAAAGATCTACAACTTTTGTATCCACACTTTTTTCACATAACCTCAAAATATCTGCGAAAAATCAAAATTATTGATTGGTTTTTTATTTTTCTCTCCCATAAAAAAATAATTTTTTCACGACATTTGCCGGAAACTTACCTTGTTAAGTCCCAAACACGATGTAATTTTTGCGGTTCAAAATATTTATTTTTTCCTTATTTTGATTTTATATCGAAAAAGTAACTTCATTTTCAATCGAAAATTCTCACGTCAAAAAAGCTTCTTTAAAAAAAAAATCGGTGAGCTTTTTGTTCGTTGAAACCTCTACTTTCTGATGTGGTACAAAAACATATACATTACTATGCAAAAAAAATTCAGAAGATGCAAAAAAACGAAAAATCTAGATTTCGAAAAAAAAATTATTCATTGTTTAAAATTTTGCGCTATTTATTGAAATTTACACTTTAATTACACGCAAAATGTAAGATTCCATGTTGCATTGATCAACTAAGAAATTGCAAATCGATATATATATATATATATATATATATATATATATATATATATATATATATATATATATATATATATATATATATATATATATATATAAGGAAATATGTAAGGACACTCTAAGGCCTCAATCTGCCTTAGAGTGTCCTTACATATTTCCTTTACCCACGTTTGTCCACCACTCTAAGGGGTAGGCAGATTGAGGCCTTAGAGTGTCCTTACATATTTCCATTACCCACCTTTGTCCACCACTCTAAGGAGTAGGCAGATTGAGGCCTTAGAGTGTCCTTACACATTTCCTTTACCCACCTTTGTCCGTCACTCTAAGGAGTAGGCAGATTAAAGCCTGAGAGTGTCCTTACATATTTTCTTTACCTCTTGAAAATGGCTCCAAAACAGGAGCCGAAACGTCGAGTTTCCATAAATTCTGGACGCGGTTTAACCCGAGAACCAAGCATGTCTCAAATTAAAGACCGCGGAAATCATTCTGAATATATGTATATATATATATATATATATATATATATATATATATATATATATATATATATATATATATATATATATATATATACATATATATAATTAACAACCAGATAAGTTAATAAACTTAATAGTTTATAAGATATCTACAATATTTTCAGAAAGTTGTAGGAAAATGTTTAAATTATATGCGTCGGGGCCTATTTATTGCCTTTCTAAGAAAACTTCTATACCCGAATGGCTTACGGGAAATTTCAGCCCATCGGAGGGTATATAATAGAAAAGTGGGGAAGGGGCTGGCAGGGTCTGGGTCTTACTACCTACTTTTCTGATATCATTTCGAAGTAGCTGAAAAAACCGTTAGCATTAGCCAGTATTCGAGCCACAGAGCAGTGAACAGCAACGTTTATAAAAAAATACACGTAAATATATTATTAGACGATAAAAATTTGTCAAATTTGGCCAATATCTTTTATAAAAAAGATGCAAATGAAGAAAATATCGAAAAAAATGGATTTCAATTAATCAAATCAATTTATAAATGTAAAAATGAAAATATAACACTGAACAATTAAGATTTCGGAGAAATCAATTGGCAAGAATAAAATCATCTTTTATATTGGCAAACCTCCCACCAACAGAAAGCACAGCAGAACAACATTGTTACAGGGCATATTATCAGCTTCAAACTTTGCTGGGTAACAAACTGACAGCAACAGATTGGGACTGGAAGCAACATCAACGTGGAATTATGGCCAACTTGACAGATAAAGAATTAATTCCTGAAATATTGCTCAAAACTATTTGCTGCAGCTGTGAAACTAGATGTAACAGTCTAAAATGTGGCTGCCAAAAACATAGTTCGAAATGAACAAATTTATGTTCAAATTGTCATGGTTCTGAAAAATGCTCCAAGGTTGAAGAAAAAACTTACAAGGAAGTAAGTGATTCAGATGAAATTGTGGATGAAGAACCAAGGCAGACTGGAAAAATATTAGAGACGAAGATGGTCTTAAAGATTTCTAAGATCCACTAGAATCGGAAAGATTTGTCGAATCTAACGATGAAGAAATACCATCAAAGGGGCAAAAACTAATGGACAAGTGAATAGACTTCCAGATAAGGTGATAAATGTGTTTCAAAATATTATAATGAATAACATCTTAAGTATTTCAATTGAATCGTATAATTTTAAGGATAATTTTTTTCAATTGAAATGCCTAACAAGTATATTTATATATTGCAACTTATTACAAGGTTATCTATTCCATAAATGTAATTAGAATTTAATGAATCATCTTTAATATTTAGAAAACTAAATATTTTCGCATGTTTTCTATGTTTGATGAATTCACAACTTCTTAGTTTACCAATGCAACATGAAATCTTACATTTTTCGAGTAACTAAAGTGTAAATTTCAATAAATAGCGCAAGGTTTTAAACAATGATTAAAAAAAAGTTTCGTAATCGAGATTTTTTATTTTTTTTTGCATTTTCTGAGAAAAATCTTCCGTAGTAATTTATATTTTTATAACACCATCAGAAAGTAGAGCTTTCATCGAATAAAAAGCGTACAGACTTTTTTTTTTAAACTAGCTTTATTGACGTGAGAATTTTTTATTGAAAATGAGGTTACTTTTTGGATATAAAATGAAAATAATGGAAAAAATAAATCTTTCAAATCAAAAAAATTACAGCGTGTTTGGGACTTAACAAGGTAAGTTGCCACCAAATTTCGTGAAATTTTTTTTTGTGTGGGAGAGAAAAATAAAAAACCAAAAAGTTAATGATTTTGATTTTTCGCAGATATTTTGAGGTTATGTGAAAAAAGTGTAGATAGAAAAGTTGTAGATCTATTTATTACCTACAACTTAGCTATCCAACTTTTTTCAATAGGAATTGTAGTTTTGCCGGAAATCGTGATAAACCGTTTTCCACCCTTAAACACCCTTCCCCATTTCCCGACCTCAAATCGCCCGTAATTTATTTTTCCTCTGTTTTTTTTTTATTTTCTTCCTTTTACAATGGGTGTCATCCTGTTCTAATTTTTTTTGGTCTCAGAAATTGTCGGCCCTGGCCTATAAAGGATATTACAATTCTAAATATACTCTGTGTTTGAATTTTTAAGATAAGTAAGACCTAGATTTTAAAATTCAGTTAAAACATGTGTAATAAGATGAAGATGTACATACCTTCTATCTGAATCGGTATTGTCCTAACCTGTGGAGTTTTTCCAGGTGCTGGGTTACTAGAAACTGGAAAATATTAAAAATAATAACATATTTTCCTTTAATCTTAAATTTCTCTGGTAGATACAAATTGAAAAAAGAAACAGGCTGTTCATTTAAAGCGTGGCTAATAATTTCTGTATAAATCGTGAAATTATTCACCTACACACTAATAAAACATCCTGTATATAAAATATATATGTTTAAGCATTCTAAAAGCATGCAAAAAAAGCAATAATATAAGAATGATTACAAATAAAGGCTCATTGATACAGTTTAGCAAATAAATACTGAAATGGCTTAGATGGATCATGTTTAAGTAACTAAAATTTAGTATTATAATAAAATTTTCGAGACGCAGCTAGTGCATTAGGGTAGCGAATTTTCATTAAAAATGCATTTAGGTTGACATGATTGGAAAATAGGCCGTTCTGCGCAGATGTGTAGAGGAACCTTTTAGAACGATTTAGTTTTTGGTTCAGAAAAAGTCCTTATTCTTCTCCTTGGTCGAGCTATCGTAACCATAGTGTGGAAGCCATTTTGTGTCACCGCTTGTGGAATAATCTTTGTATACCGGCTGGTGCTTGCAGCCGGAGTAGTTAGAACATTCTTCGGTCGCTGGCATATCAGTATAAGTAATAAGTAATCTTATATTGTGCAACACACGAGGTACTGGAGTTGATATTGTTTGGGGCCATCGTGAGTAGCGATGAAGCAGACCGCCGTTATATGCTATAGGAACGCTGCCGGAGGTCGTTGTGAAAAACACAGGGAGCCATCTGCAGACTGGTGCTTGTCGGAGATTCGTAGTTGATGAGACCACTTCGTTCACCACCAGGGTCATCTCGACTGGTTAGGGTTAGCTTGGATTGGTCTAGGATATCGAGGACCAGTATTCCCTGGAGACTGACATTAGATGAGTATACAATCACTATCTCATGTATTTTCTTTCAGTGTATTGGTGCAATTACCCTATCAAATATTCTTTTTGTATGCGACATCGCCATTATAGCAAGTCAGATAAGTTACTTCGACGTATAGTGACCTATAATGTCATCGTCAGCCATGACCTACCTTTAATCGCTGTATTGAACATAAGACCGCCTTTTTACCTGCTACTTTCATATTCAGTGGACTTAATTGTTATTTCAACGTAACCTTGTCCTGACAACTGTCATTTTAATTCAAATTTTTGTTGAACCTGGTAAGCATCTCCGTAGTGTTGTTTAATTTAACTTGTATATAGTAATCTGTTACTTTTTGATGGAGATCTAACCCCACTGATAATGTTCACGTTATTATTTTAAGTCTGTTTACCTACAAGATCGTTTATGTTATTGTTTATGGAACATTACTCCACAAGGAGGCTTCACCTCTGAGTGTTTGTTTAAGTAATTTAGAACAGCGAGTTAATAATGTGGTTGTTCAGGCTCTTCAAACATATTATTTTAGCCATAGTTAATTTGTTATTGTACCGTAATGTACACTTTTTTATGAGCTCACATAAAAGTATTAACCACCGATGTTATTTAAACACCATTGATGTACCCATGTATTATGCAGGCCTAATTGTACTTATATACGTCCATGATTTTTTTTCTCCCTCAGGGCTCGTCCGCGTCTTAGCCGCCCCGATAGCACTGCAGCCTTTGGCCTATTGTGCATGCCCTTAGTCTTTCTACTCCACCCATTCCAAAATCACTGTGCCTTGAACTAGTCTGCACAGCGATTGGTAGAGTGAAGTTTCCTATTGCTCTGTCTACGGTTTAGACTGACCGTGGATCAGTTGTCTTTTGCAGTCCAGAGCTTTACACTCGCACGAGATGTGCTAGGCTGATTCCTCCCCCTCGCCGCAGAGTCTGCATGCGAGGTCCCCCTCGAACCGCCCCATTTTATGCAGGGGTTTCTTGACGGCCATGTGTCCCGTCAAGAGACCTGTTATGTTTCTGAGATGTCCTCTGCTAAGATTTAGCAGCTCCATAGCTCTCTTTGAACTGGGTTCGTCAATTACTGACTTCCCATGTCTGAGCCCTGGACAGTCTTCCCAGGTTCTGGTTCCCCTGACAGTGCTCTTTGTCACACCCAGAACCTGTTCTGGCCCCATAAATGGTTCTGCTGACCCTCTCTTCGCGAGAGCTTCTTCATTGCCTTTGACCCCTGAGTGACCGGGACCCAGATGAGGGTGACCACATTCTGCCCAGCCAGGTGTCTCGTCTCGTCTCGGCACTCATTTACCATCCTGGAATTTACCCGTTGGCTGCGCTATTTAGGGCCTTAAGGGCTGCCTGGCTGTCTGTGGCTATGAGAATCCGCTGCTTGTTGTAGCCCCTCCCCTTGTTCTCCCTCACACAGTGCAGGATGACGTACATTTTCGCCTGAAAGAGCGTTGCATGGGCTCCGAGGGAAATACTATGACTTACCCTCGGTCCTTCCGGATAAACACCCACCCCCGGCCCACGCCCCCCCCCCCAGGACCCGTCCGTGAATCAGACGAGCGCATCCCTTGGTAATCCCGGCGTCTCCTCCCGCCATGCCTCGCGGTCGGAGATTTCCACCGTAAATTGTTTTCCCTGCAGATTCCCGGGCTCGCGAAGTCTGACCTAATTTCAAGCATGGGCTCCTTCACGATCTCCTGAATTTTGCAGTGGCCGCTGAAGCCTGGGTTGATCTTCAGTCTACCATTGCAGGTTAGTCTTTATAGTCTGTCCTCCCCCATGATAACTAAGTGTAAGGGGGCAGAGCCAGCAACACCTCCATGGCGGCTGTTGGAATTGAAGACATGGCCCCTGTGATGCCTAGGCAAGCCATCCTTTGGATCTTGCCTAGTTTTTGTTTGGCACTGGATTGTGTCACCTTAGGCCACCAGACCAGTGCCGCGTATGTTAACGATTATCTGACCACCCTTGTGTACAGCCAGTGGGCTAAGTCCCCACGTTTTTCTATATAACCGCATAGTGAAGGCTAGGGTCATAACTGCCTTACGCAGTATTTTTGCAACGTGACCATTCCAGGTTAGCTTAGAGTTCAATATGACCCCAAAAGTCCGTGATATTACTACAGCGTATTGCTTTACTTAAGCATAATACTTGTGCTACTGCTGTTTAATTTATGTGTGAATATATGGGTCACTATTATGTCTTGCATTATTTTTTGTTAACCGTACCATTGACTCATCAAGTTATAGAATCACTGAAGAAGTAGACGACTTTGTTTGAATTCATATCTTGTTGATAGTAGTACTGATAACCTTTCTGGTTACGCAGTATTGTGTCTATATAATAACTAATGAGCTGACAACTTGTGCATTTGTTGTGACAGTAGTCTCAAGTCAACGAGTCATCATAATTACCCTCTTAAGTACTAATGTCATCCAGAAGATTGCAACGGGTTGCGGAGTAGTAGTTAGCGCCTGTTATAACAAGTCCGACTTGAATAGACCTCAGAGTGTTAGCGAACACCCGAACCCCTCTGTGATGTCTCTATGCTCAAGCTTTGCTTAGGCCTCCGCTGCTTATTGGGGGAATTGTGGTGATTGACACCTTTCATATAGTTTCTCCTCTAAACTGTATCCAATTAATGCAGGAGTTCCTCAAGGTTCAGCTTTAGCCCCTACTTTATTTCTTCTCCACATCAATGACCTCCTCTCTAGCACATCCAACCCAGTTCACAGTTACGCTGACGACAGCACCCTCCACTCAAATATACAATATTCTAAGCCTGTCTCTTTAGCCCAATTAGATGAGGATCGCAGACTCATGGAGGGTTCTGTCTCCGTGGATCTCCAAAAAATATTAGACTGGGGAAGTAGAAATCTTGTACAATTCAACCCCACCAAATCTCAGTCTTGCTTTCTTACTCATAAGAGATACACCAGCCCTAGACCCATCACAATAAACAACCAAGTTATTCAAAGTAATGAGTCCTTTTCTCTTGTTGGCATTTGTGTGGATCGAAATGTGAATTGGCACCAACATGTCACATCAATTGCAGAAGCGGCTGCTAAGAAATTAGGTTTCCTCTTCCGGGCTCGCAAATACTTTTCACCAGCTAGTCTCTATACCTTATATGCTTCACAAATAAGGCCAAACCTCGAATACTGCTCCCACATCTGGGGTGCAGCGGCCGCTTCTACACTCGCTATCCTGGACTCCATTCAAAAAAGAGCTATACGTCTCATCGGTGACCCTACCCTCACCCAAAGGCTGCCATCCCTTGCCCACCGACGTGCCGTTGGTGACCTCTCTCTATATTATAGATATCTGCACGGGCACTGCTCAGAGGAGCTTTCCTCCATAGTTCCACCATCTGCTGCGCCAACAGATCTACCAGGGGAACAGAGCGAATGCACCCTTTACTGTCCAGGTCACCAGACATAGAACATCTTGTTATGCCCGCTCTTTTGTCCCCAGGACTTCCAAGTTGTGGAATTCCTTGCCGGCACATGTTTTTCCTTCTCCTCCGAACCTCCAAACCTTCAAGTCCAGAATTAACAAGTTGCCTCTTTCCTCCTTGTCAACACCCATGGTACGATAGTATTTAAGCTGTAAGCCCTCGTGGTGTGTTGTTGAAATTAAATTAAAAAATGGAAGCAGGGAAGTCGTAGCAAATAACAGAAAGCTATGCGCTAGTAACGTATTTTGACAACAAAGTTGTTTTGAAAACTTTAAAGTTTAGCGACAGCTACTGATGAAGACAACTTAGTTCTCGAAAAACGTATCTAGCGCATAAATCTGTTATTATTTTGTGGTCTTTTGGGGTGATTCTGCTTTCTGTTTCACTATAACACTTGCCACGTCCCGAGTTCTTTTAATAAGGTATTGAAGAGGCAAAAAATTCTGATCTCTTAGTATTGTAATTATAACATGATGTGAACCGCAGATTCATGCGATTTTTTTATCCAATCTAACCCAATCCAGTTTCTAAATTTGTAGTGTTATGGGTTATACCCAGTGTTAATAGAAAAAAATAAAGTAAAATGTAATGAAAGTAAAGAGCCTACCAGAAGCACTATGATTAGGACCACCAGTCATAGATTGAAGCAGTCTGAAAGCTTTGGACGGAATCTCTCCCCCACGATACCTGGGGTCTACCTCATTATGTAATGATCTATCTTCATCTATTCCTGGTGCATTAGAAACACATAACATGAAGATTGTCTGTGCGATACCAGCAATGAGTTTAAATATTATATAGACACCAAATATACCGTTGGTATGAGAAAAAGACCATATACGTCTCAAAGACAGTTCTCACCGTTTCTAGGCTTACTTATAAGCTGTAAACTTCTAATAAATATACATTACTTCTGAATAAAAATATAAATTTTTGTGAATTTACGTAATACATTTGGCTTTATTTCAGACACACAACAGTATGGCTACATAACATGTTGGTTTCGCCTATGCATGAGTTTTTATGTTTTATTTATGTTTTTCCTGCGTGTCTTAGGACCATCAGCTCATATTTGGATTTGGTTTTGTCTTGTATTGCTATTCCTTGAATTTTTTATTAATTTTTTGGTCACTACTTTTTCAGTCTTCTCTTTAAACCGTAGCCCTGCTCATTTTTCTAACTTTTGCCTTTTGTACTTAAGTATTTCGGTTCATAGTCGGCACCAGTCTTTAAGGCAGTCTTCTTTCATTTAACTAGACAAATTGTTTCAGTAAAACAAAGTAAAAGAATGCTCTTATTGAGCTACTTAAAACATTAAACATTTTAGTATGTTTTTTGCATAAGGACATGAGTCTAAATAATGTTTTATGAAAATACTACTCTTATTTCGCTAGTAAATAAACTCATACTAGCTGTAAGGCTAGATGCATGTTCGCAACAATTAGAACCTTAGACCGGTTTCGCTCTCATTAGAGCTCTTCAGTAGGGCATACTAATTGCAGCGAAAATACACCTATAATGTAATACAACTATAGTAGCCAGCCTTTCAACACTAAGTGAGTGGTGGACGTGCCGCTACCTAGTTGCGGAACCAAGTAGTATGTTGTCACGCCAGCTCCAAATAACACAAGTGTTAAAAAATAGAGACTGTATACAACCAACTAACAATTTAGTAAATTGTCAGCCCTCGCGGCACGTCCACCACTCACTTAGTGTTGAAAGGCTGGCTACTATAACCGTATTACTTTATAGGTGTATTTTCGCTGCAATTAGTATGCCGTACTGAAGAGCTCTAATGAAAGCGACCCCGGTTTATGGTTCCAATTGTTGCGAGAATGCATCTAGCCTTATATACTTTGTCCCTATATTCGGGTAGAAATGGGCCAGGGCTGACAATATACTAAATTGTTAGTTGGTTGTATACAGTCTTCATTTTTTAACACTTTGTGTTATTTGGAGCTGGCGTGACAACATACTACTTGGTTCCGCAACTAGGTAGCGGCACGTCCACCACTCACTTAGTGCTCATACTAGCTATTAGGTAACACATGTGAAGTTTTACCAAAATCGATCAATTATTTTTTATACAGTTATACATTTATTTCTAAACTGGCAATATTTCAAATATTTATTTCAGTTCATATCCCAGCATAATAACTGTTTGTGTTTTCGTAAAGATACAGTAATACAGAATACAGCAGACACCCACTCGATAAGAAGAAGAAATAGATCTATAGTCTGGGACTTTGTATGGTTAAGGTTGCCCTCGTTGAAGCTTTTATAATGCTGACAACACTGCTTATTTTTCTAGGTATTAAATATAAATCAATTATTCATGTCGATATCTCTGAGGCAGTTGCGAACGTTTTCACAACCCTCCTCCAAAAAAAAAAAAATGGTGAATTTTTGTAAAAGATAATTTTTGCAAATTTTCATGGAATAATTTTTTTAAATTTTGCTCTTAAAGGTGTTTGTGAATAACTATGTCTTGGCATGTGTGTAAATGGCTTCAAGGGGTTCGTTGGCTAGAAAAATCGGACCAGTTTTTCTGGAACTTTTTATTCTTATATTTTTTCGGAAAATGTTTGTAATTTTTGAAATAACAAAGCTAATTTAATTAAACATGGTCTGTTGTTGGTACTATATAGGTTATACTGTCATCCTTTTAAAACAAAACATATTTGTCATTAAAAATATTTTTACGAAAATTCGCTACCATAACGCACTTGCTGAGTCCAGACTTTTATTTCTTGGTTGTCTTTTATTCCTTGCCTTTTTAACATTCTCATTTCCTGTCGTCTCCCATCAAATTATGATGTCATGTATTTATCAGTTCTCAGTTTGAAAGTTTTAGTTTTCAGTATTCACTATTCGATTCCTGGTGCCTGATTTCTATATTTCAGTCTTTGATTATTGATGATAAAGTTGTAGAATATATAAAGCCAATGGAAGCTTTTCGCAAATAAAAAGATAATTGGGAAAAGTGTTTCTTTGTTTTTGAAGTAGCTACACGAAACATAGCAACTAAAATATTTGTACGTTTGTTTCTATATTTCAGTCTTTGATTATTGATGATAAAGTTGTAGAATACATAAAGCCAATGGAATCTTTTCGCAAATAAAAAGATAATTGGGAAAAGTGTTTCTTTGTTTTTGAAGTAGCTACACGAAACATAGCAACTAAAATATTTGTACGTTTGTTTCTATATTTCAGTCTTTGATTATTAATGATAAAGTTGTAGAATACATAAAGCCAATGGAATCTTTTCGCAAATAAAAAGATAATTGGGAAAAGTGTTTCTTTGTTTTTGAAGTAGCTACACGAAACATAGCAACTAAAATATTTGTACGTTTGTTTCTATATTTCAGTCTTTGATTATTGATGATAAAGTTGTAGAATACATAAAGCCAATGGAATCTTTTCGCAAATAAAAAGATAATTGGGAAAAGTGTTTCTTTGTTTTTGAAGTAGCTACACGAAACATAGCAACTAAAATATTTGTACGTTTGTTTCTATATTTCAGTCTTTGATTATTGATGATAAAGTTGTAGAATACATAAAGCCAATGGAATCTTTTCGCAAATAAAAAGATAATTGGGAAAAGTGTTTCTTTGTTTTTGAAGTAGCTACACGAAACATAGCAACTAAAATATTTGTACGTTTGTTTCTATATTTCAGTCTTTGATTATTAATGATAAAGTTGTAGAATACATAAAGCCAATGGAATCTTTTCGCAAATAAAAAGATAATTGGGAAAAGTGTTTCTTTGTTTTTGAAGTAGCTACACGAAACATAGCAACTAAAATATTTGTACGTTTGTTTCTATATTTCAGTCTTTGATTATTGATGATAAAGTTGTAGAATACATAAAGCCAATGGAATCTTTTCGCAAATAAAAAGATAATTGGGAAAAGTGTTTCTTTGTTTTTGAAGTAGCTACACGAAACATAGCAACTAAAATATTTGTACGTTTGCATTTTATTTGGATAAATCATTGCTAGGAAATATGTAAAATTAATTTTCGTTCATTGTTTTATTTGGTGCCTATATATATTTAAATCAATGCGTTGATCGATTAGTTTAGTATGCATTTATTATTTAGAAATATATTATTTATTTACAAGTGTTTTAAATAAGCAATGTAAATGCTCGTGATATGAAACAAAAAATGCATATAGCTAGGTTAAAAACAGTTAGAGTAACTTAACACTCTGGTTTCAGAAAAACATTTACATCTCATTTTGTTTTTCAAATTTATTTAATCATTTTAAAAGTGCACATAGTCTTAAATTAAGAGAGCTAGCCCAAACAGAATATTGAAGAATTAGGCGATATTTTTTAAGAAAAATGTTTAAGTAACATTAAGATAATGAAATGTTCAAAGTAAAATCACAATTTTTTTAATTATGATCTACCACCGCCAATGAAGATAAAATCTACCACCACCAATAATAAATAAAATCTACCACCACCACCAATAATAAATAAAATTGTATACCGGTTTCATCCAAAAATTTGAAAATTCTCGATGGTATATGACCTCCACGATAACGAAAATTTTCCTCTTCGTACAGATTGATACCTAAAAGCATTTTAAATAACTTTGAATTTGTCCAACGAAAAGTATTTACGTAAACTTTATATTCCAATTTTACAATTTTTTATAACCTCATAAACCTTATAATTTACAATCAACAAGTAGACAATACATTGAATATGTGAAAGCTACACTACAGTGACACGATAGATACAGTGTGGCCATTCGGTGATATCATTTTCTATTGGTTGGCCAGTCACGTGGTACAAAATCCACCATGAATCATCCAAACTGTTTGTTTACATTCATTATTTACGTGTACGAAGTAGTGAGTGCCGTAATTTCTGAATGGTTTTTATGTTATTTTAGCGTCAGTGATCAATTAGGACATAATTAAAAACATTTGTTTCTACTGTTATCATTGTATCTGTGGAAAAGGTGAGTGAAGTGTAACACGTATAAATCGTAATAAAATCAAAAGAAAAAGCATTGTATAGAGTATTTCTTATCTTTTACTTCAACGTCGGCCTAATTCCGTGACTACGGCCAATCACCGACGCCAAGGGGCAGTTTCACCTCACTATTCTGGAAATTTTGCCGAACACCTGCCTTTCTGTAAGCAGGGTAGGAATCTTTAACGTGCCCAACATACCGTGGATACGGGGCGGACGGCTTTACGCCCCCTCTGAAAAGCGGAACGTGCAGATATTTAACTTGTTCAATTATAATGCCAAAACCTCGGTTGATGTTTATTAATTACAGCTTGTACTGAAAAAGTTAAAGGGAGACCCTGGGAATCGAACCAAATACTCTTCAGTTCAGAAGCACACGTTCTTGCCCCTGAACCACCGAGGCTTCTATTGTATAAAGTAGCTGGGTGCTTATGTTTCAAAATAAATTCTTTATTTTATTGCAACGAACAAACATTTAACTTTTTTTTAAGACTGGAAATTATTTACCGCCAGTCATTTTGTTTTGTTCGGACGCAAAATATCAATTTGAAGTTATTCTTTGTTAAGAAAATGTCATTGTTTAGATGTAATGCATGTTTTACCTTGCCATGACATGAAAAAAATTGTGAACAGGTTTGTTGTATTCAGGCTAAAAATAGCGAGTAAAAGGCTCATTTCAACAACAAAAAGTTACATGCTAGCAAAAATATAATGAGGACATGTTTAGGAACACTGAATAGAGTTTTATAATAATTTTTACATTTTTGTTTTCTCTTCCGGATGAAAATGATAATTAATTGTAGTAAGATCATAAACTATGAGTTTTATTTTGGAATGGTGAAGGATTCTAAAAATCAAACGACTCTATTGAGAGACGATCTCTGCTGGTATGCTAACGGCTCCAAAACCAATATGGGAGTAGGAGCCGACGCATATGGTGGCAACACAGATGCTAGACTATTAACTACCCTCGGCAAGTACGCAACCATACACCAGGCAGAAGTGTATGCCATCGAAATGTGTTCAAAGAAAAGTATAGAAAACCAGTGCACACACAAATCGATAAACATATATACAGATAGCCAAGCTGCAATTATGTCTCTTGGGTCCTACCGTTGCAATTCAAAAACGGTATGCAGTTGTAAATCTGCTCTCGACGAACTGGGCAGCTGTAATGAGGTGTCGCTGGTCTGGATACCGGGTCACTCGGACCATGATGGCAATGTTGCGGCCGACGCGCTTGCCAGGAGTGGTGCCCAGGGGGACTTTGTCGGACCAGAACCGGTGCTGGGGATAACATCATGCACAGCAAAACGCACTTTAAAGACCTGGACAGAAAAAATGACAATTCAGCAATGGCAAAATCTGCCAGGATTAGCTCACTCTAAGGCCTACATAAATGGTTTGTCTGAGTCTGGCGCTAAAAAAACTTCGAGATCTAAACAGACAACAACTGAGTACTCTAGTCGGCCTGTATACAGGACACTGTCGCTTGCGTCACCACATGCATCGAATTGGAGTCGGTCAGGAAACTGAGTGTCGGCTGTGTATGGAGAGTCACGAGACAACAGAGTACGTACTGTGTTCCTGTCCGGCAGCGGATAGGACTAGACACCTGCTCTTTGACAAGACAAGGCTTACTCCGGAAGATCTGGATCAACTTTCGCCAACAAAGATTATCGACCTCTGCAGGAGACTGGATTTGTTGGGCAAAATATAGACCATTAGGCGTGAGCCACAATAGACCTTATGGTCGCAGTGGAGGGACCAGTCTGGCCCACTTACATTCAAACCTAACCTAAGAAACTTTCCAGGACGCAAAAGAAACAGAACAGCTACAAATGAGGAAAACGCACTTAATGTCCTGTTAACTTCACATGAACAACCAAGGACTTCGCTGCCAAAACTGGCCGTAAAGCACAATATTAGTGAACGAACTGTGACTACGATGTTAAGATCCAATAATTTTTATATTTTAAATAAAACTGCAACAAAAATTGAACAAAGGCGATCCTAATAAACAGTCTTGGCAATAAATGTTGGATGTCATTGAAGATAATGATAGCTTCATCAACAACATAGTATTTTCTAATAAGGCAATACTTTGTCTCACCTGTTTTGTAAATATACATAATTTTCGGTACTGGTCAGATTACAATCCTAACTGAATGGAAAAGACTCATACCCAATATCTGCAGAAAAGAAAGGCCTGTGTGGGTATAGTTGAAGGAACAATTATTGGACCTTTCTTTTGAGTGAAACTTTGAAGGCGGATCGAACAACTTCTCCGTGAGCAGATTCTGTCAGAACTTATTCGTTTATTTAATTACCTCGCGAATAATCAACACTTTTCAGACAATATTTGTTCTCGGCAGGATGTTGCTCCACCTCACTCTACTGTTGAGATCAAACAATATCTAAATAAAGTATTTCTGCGGAGATGGAGGAGGATACATAGAATGGCCGGCGCGGTCACCAGATTTAACCCGAGTGGACTATTTCCCTTGTGGTCATTTAGAATCGGTGGTATATAACAAACAAAAACCAAATAAATAGTTGAAGATTATTTACAGCAAGTTTTCAAATTGAAACCCTTCAGCGGCCTGGCAATATCCCAAGCTATCGACAAATGACCTTAAAGCGTTTTAAATATTTTTTGGTGTTAGTTTGTGGGTGCCAGTTCTGATTTGATCTTCCAGCTCCAATAAAGATGGAGAAAGGTTCTCATAAACCACCGACTTTATAAGAATAATAACCCCATTGGACTATTTCCTTTGGGGTTATTAAAAATGTATTGTAGAGTTCTCCAAAATGTACTTATCAGTGCTCATCACAGGTTACGATATTCAATCAGTGTTAAAGGTTAATATTCCGGAAAATAAAAACTTTTTTCTTTTATAAATCCTTTTCTCGTGCGTTCATGTTAATAACCCCCCGAGGTATAGTTTAGCAATCAAAATATCAAAGAATGTCATTAGTTAAATTATTATCACAAGCTATAAGCAAATCTTACCTTGTTTGAATTTATTCATCAGGTTTCTGTCGTCATCATTCATCTTCATTTTCCTGAATTCCTGGTTGAACCTGGGAGAATGTTCAGTTATTGGTAAGTTATCGTCATCGTCATCCTCAGTTTGCGTTATCTTCTGAATCACTTTAAAACATTTGCTTTGTGTCGGTTTATTACTCCAGCTTTGTTGACGATTCAGTGACCTGAAGAACATATACATTTTTCAGTGGGTACCCAAAATATTTCAATTAATTTCAAGTTATACCCACAATAGTATATAGTATGAGTCATGCTGGGCTTTCTTGTTTTAGTCGCGTTATATTATTATTTGCGTATTCAAGCAAAATGCACAAACGCGTTAACAAGGAAACACGTAATATAAAAACACCACAGTATTATTACCGCCACAGTAGACGAAGTAGACAAACTCCGCACTCAGAAGTCTTAGAGTTGTGCTGGGAGGAGGGGGGGGGGTGTCTAAACACATATATAGACAAAGGCCACCGCTAATAACTCATGAGAAGCCAACCCTTCAACGTTTGAGTGAATAAAACCGACTGTCTGAATATGGGCCTGAAGTCTTGGGACGGGATGGCACCGGCTTCTGCCGCAAGATCGTGAGCTGTCTCAATACGGGACCGCCGCGACCTTATAGTCTGAATTTTAGAAGCTACTCGCTTCAGGAACTGGACTATTCGGTCTGCCAGAAAATGGAATGAACAAAAACAAACTAAAAGGTTCTGAGGGCTGAACCAGAAGAAAAAACTATAAAGTAAATTAAAAAAGAGATATTAACTTGGATAAACATAAATATCACTTTAAAGTCAACTGCAGAAAAAAAAATACTGAGCAAGAAAAAACTAGAACGAAGGGAAAACTGTGGCGACAGAAGCACTAAAAATTTAAAAAGGTAACCGGTGCATATCGATTAAGAACGAAACGGTTTACAGTAAATATAAAAAAATATATAAAAAAAATACCCAATCAACATAGGGAATCGAGTATTCATGCAAAATAAATAGTGAAGAAATCCAAAATTGCATTAAGAGAGGGTGGTTGTATCAAGCTTACCAATATGGGCATGGTCTGAACATGAGGGTTCAGACGACACCCTCCATTTGAGGATGTTGGTGCTCAACAGCCTTGAGCTGATCGTGAGATCTAAAACTTCTCTTCGGTTAACCGTTAGAAAGGTGGGTTCCGAGCCTATGTTATTGAAAACGAGCTCATCCCCTAATATGTATTCAAATAGTGACTCACCTCGTCTGTTAGTGTCTGTGCTCCCCCAAACCAGATGATGGGAGTTATCATCACACATTACAAGGTGATAATTGTTCCTCTTGCAATAGGTGATATGCATATGCATTATAAAGAAGGAACAAACCGTAAGGTAATAAAAGACAACGATGACAATTTATAACTAGAAAAAAAGACATTGCCAAGCACTGGAAATCGTATCCAAAGGAGTTATATAGCCGAGAGGAAATTCATTGTCGTGAAGAAAAATATATTCTATAGGAAACAAGAAAGGTGATGATAATATGGGTTTGTCTATTCCAAAAGAAGAATTTAAGAGAGCCCTTAAAGATCTTCACAAAGAGGGAATCAATTATTGTGAAGAAAGGCATATTATATAGGAAACAAGAACCGCAAACCCAGATGATATGGGTGTGCCTATTCCAAAAGACGGATTTCAGAAAACCTTTGAAGGACTTCACAGGGAGGGAATTGATTGTTGTGAAGAAAAGTCTATTATACGGGCAACAAGAAACGTAAGCCCAAATGATATTGGTTTGCCTATTCCAAAAGAATAATTTAGGAAAACCGTTAAAGGGCTTCACAGAGATGGATGATTGTTGTGAAGAAAAATATATTATACGGGCAACAAGAAACGTAAGCGCAAATGATATTGGTTTGCGTATTCCAATAGAATAATTTAAGAAAACCGTTGAAGGGCTTTACAGATAGGGAATTGATTGTTGTTGAGGAGTTGGTCTATTATATAGAAAACAAGAAAGGTAAACCCAGATGTTATGGGTTTACCTATTCCAAATAAGGATTTAAGAAAGTCCTTAAAGGGCTTCACAGAGAGGGAATTGATAGTTGTGAAGAACGGTCTATGATACACTAAACAGGAAACGCACACCCAGATGTTATAGGATTGCCCATTCCAAAAGAATAATTTAAGAACGCCCTTAAAGGGCTTCACAGAGAAGAAATTTGTTCTTCTGGAAAATAGTCTTTTATATACAAAACAGGAAAGCTAAACCCAGATGATATGGGTTTGCCTATTCCAGAAGGCGGATTAAAGAAAACCTTTGAAGGGCTTTATAGAGAGGGAATTGATTTTTGTGAAGAAAAATCTATTATACGGGCAACAAGAAATGTAAGCCCAAATGATATTGGTTTGCCTATTCCAAAAGAAGATTTTATGAAAACCGTTAAAGGGCTTCACATAGAGGGAACTGATTGTTGTTAAGCAGTTGGTCTATTATATAGAAAACAAGAAAGGTAAACCCAGCTGTTATGGGTTTACCTATTCCAAATAAGGATTTAAGAAAGTCCTTAAAGGGCTTCACAGAGAGGGAATTGATAGTTGTGAAGAAAGGTCTATGATACAGGAAACAAGAAATGCAAACCCAGATAGTATAGGATTACCCATTCCAAAAGAATAATTTAAGAAAGCCCTTAAAGGGCTTCACAGAGAAGGAATTGATTATTCTGAAAAATGGTTTATTATATACAAAACAAGAAAGTTAAACCTAGATGATATGGGTTTGCCTATTCCAAAAGACGGATTAAAGAAAACCTTTGAAGAGCTTCACAGAGTGAGAATTGATTGTTGTGAAGAAAAGTCTATTATAAAGGCAACAAGAAACGTAAACCCAGATGATATTGGTTTGCCTATTCCAAAAGAAGGATTTAAGAGAACCGTTAAAGGGCTTCACAGAGAGGGAATTGATTGTTGTTAAGGAGTTTGTCTATTATATAGAAAACGAGAAAGGTAAACCCAGATTCACAGAGAGGGAATTGATAGTTGTGAAGAAAGGTATATTATACAGGAAACAAGAAACGTAAACCCAGATGATATGGGATTGCCTATTCTAAAAGAATAATTTAAGAAAGCCCCCAAAGGGCTTCACAGAGAAGGAATTGATTATTCTAGAAAATGGTCTATTATATACAAAACAATAAAACTAAACCCAGATGACATGGGTTTGCCTATTCCAAAAGAATCATTTAAGTTAAAAAAAAATTGAACCAGCAAAGCTGCAATGAATACAGAACAATAACCGTATAACCAAGTAACCTATAGCCCTAGAAAATGAGCCATTTTCAAATTTTCTTTTGAGTCCGAGACAACCTGGTACTTCTCAAATGATAATTCACTTATGAAGGTAGATCTGTTCTTTTTCTTAAAAATATGTAGAACTTAAAACTGACAAAAATCTTGTAGAGAAATTGAGTTCCGTTAATGCTAGGAGGATTATTTTTTGTACTTTTAACATTTATGTGCAGCACAAAGGTTACTGAATCGTCAACATAAACAAAAAGCTGAGTCACAGGCAGTATTAATAAAAACAAAAGTGCAAACATACATTTTCGTGTTATATAAAGTGATTCAGAACATAACATTTAAATTATTAGATGTTTTCATGTACGCTTCTATTGAGGGATAAATATTCTGAAGCAGAATGTGTGTTACCGAGCAAGTTTCTAGGTATGAAATCTACATTATTTATAAAGGCTTTGTTGTCCATTTTTTGCAACCTTTGAAGGCCTCGATTTTAAATAGGGATTCATTATACAGTGTGTCCCAAACTGGATGGGAATGTATTGCTGTCTCCGTTATTATTAGAGATAGGGAGACTGTTAAATTAGCAATGCGTAGGTTTAAAAATCAGACAATTTTCAAAGGCGTCTTCGTAAATCATTAATCTGCTTTTTATAGAGTTCTCTTAGTAAATTTTGTTATTTACTATGTTTACGTATTTAATTAAATTATAACATTTTTTTAGGACAATGTTGTAATGTAAAATATCATTTGTAATAATGGGCCGATTCATTGGTGTTCTCTAAGTTTCTTTTTTTTATCGTACATAATTACGGAAAATTATGTTAAAAGTATAAGTCTATTATTAAACTCCATGGCCTACTGCTTTTTGAACACTTTTTTTTCATTTATTTCTGGTATTGAATTCATAGCCTACTATCCTTAAAACGGTTTTTCTCAAAATTGTCAGTGCAATTACAAGATTTCTCAAGCATGTTGTACATCACTGGAAAGCTCTTTTCACAGGCTATCACATGAGCAAAAATCCAATACGGCTTCAATAATAAAAACAAACGTTGATACCTGTAGCTCAAAACAAATGACAATCCAGAGTTTAGAATAGCACAAAAATATTACTCTGTAAAAAGTGTCCTGATAATGTGCAAGTCTCAGACATGTCAGATCAACGCCTACTTAGATACTGAGGGAAAAAGAAATCGACATATTTTGGTTTTTTCAAAATAACTCGAAAACGAAAAGAGGCAGGGCAAAATAGAAGTCTTATTTGGAACGAGCATGAAATTCTACAAAACACTGCTCATGTAACCGTCTCCCCATCTATAATAATAACGGAGATAGCAATACATTCCCATCCTGTTTGGGACACACTGTATATATTAAACATGATTTTAATCGCAAAAATCCTCAAGAAATATTACACTATGGATAAAGTTTTTTTGCACTGCATTGAGACTTATTGTCTTAGACTAGGTGACCTAACATGTGTTGATAAGATAACATATTTGGCGGCAGAGCTAAAATAAGTAAGTATTTCAATAGTACACAAAAATAATCGTTAAATGTTAATGTAAAATGGTGGCATATGGTCCTTTCGGCAGCCCATCCAAGTTTCAACTAAAATTCGTAGTATTTTGGATAATATGATTTTTTTACTCCAAGTATCAGGCTATGCATTTTCGCAACAATTAGAACCGTAGACCAGTTATTTCGCTCTCAGTAGAACTCTTCAGTACGGCATACTAATTGCAGCAAAAATACACCTATAAAGTAATACGGCTATAGTAGCCAGCCTCTCAACACTCAGTGAGTGGTGGACGTGCCGCCACCTAGTTGCGGACCAAGTAGTATGTTGTCACGCCAGCTCCAAATAACACAAAGTGTTTAAAAAATAGAGACTGTATACAACTAACTAACAATTTAGTAAATTGTCAGCCCTAGCCCATTTCTACCCTAATATAGGGACAAAGTATGTAAAGCTAGATGCATTCTCGCAACACTTAGAACCGTAGACCGGTTTCGTTCTCATTAGAGCTCTTCAGTACGGCATACTAATTGCAGCGAAAATACACTTATAAAGTAATACGGTTATAATAGTAGCCAGCCTTTCAACACTAAGTGAGTGGTGTACGTGCCGCCACCCATTTGCGGAACCAAGTAGTATGTTGTCACACCAGCTCTGTCAGCCCTGACCCATTTCTATCATAATATAGGGACAAAGTATGTAAGGCTAGATGTATTCTCGCCACAATTAGAACCATAGATCGGTTTCGCTCTCATTAGAGCTCTTCAGTACGGCATACTAATCGCAGCGAAAATACATTATTTTTTTTTTGATACAGGAGGGAGAGATGCCTCATGCAGACCTCATTCACGACACCGTAGTGCCGTGGGATATCGAGATACTGTAAGACTCGTACTCTTTGTACACCTACTAACTAAAACTCCCTGCCTAGGAGTACCGGACCTTAGTCCATACCTCCGTCGGAAAGAATACACACAATGACTTTTGGGTTTGAATGTTTCCATTCTGATTTTGCCGCTGGGGCTTTAGAGGGTACGTATAAGCTTTGGACGCTTATGCTTATATAGAAGTTGCTCAGCGTAGTCGGTGGCACTACGGAGAAGAGCATTTGGGTGAGAAGCGGCTTTTGCGCACTGAGTTGTGGATAGTTGAGTTATAAACTCAAGTATCGAAGGCATTTCCAGATCAGAATGAATCTGACTGTTTCTGACAAACCATGGCGCTCCGGTAACCATTTTCAGAATATATTCTGGATGATTTGAAGGGTCTTGATGTGGTGAAAATACACCTATAAAGTAATACGGCTATAGTAGCCAGCCTATCAACACTCAGTGAGTGGTGGGCGTGCCGCCACCTAGTTGCGGAACCAAGTAGTATGCTGTCACGCCAGGTCCAAATAACACAAAGTGTTAAAATGGGCTAGGGCTGACAATTTACTAAATTGTTAGTTGGTTGTATACAGTATCTATTTTTTACACTTTGTGTTATTTGGAGCTGGCGTGACAACATACTACTTGGTTCGGCAACTAGGTGGCGGCACGTCTACTACTCATTGAGTGTCCAAGTATGTCATTTTAGGATAGTTTCCCCTACTTCACCAACTGAAACCAGTTTTACCGCACCTTGTTCTCTGGGTCTGCTTGTTTTCTTTTTTACAAGAGTCTCATCATAATCATCACTATATCCATCTAACAGGTTGTCACCGCAACCATAACACTGTCTCCAGCAGTTATATTTATTTTATTGTAAAGAAGATTGGGGATTGGAATTTCTAACAGCTTATGACAGCCATGTTAGTTTATCTTTGGGCGTGAGATTTTGACAGATGAGTTAACTAATGTTGTCGCTGTAGTTTCTGAGACGAACTAAAAGAATATCCCGAATAAGATGATGTAGGTACATAAAAACAAATCCTAAAAGTTTATTTCGATTTTGAAAATCTTATTTTTATCTTAATTTCAATGCACCACAGTTGCCAATGGAAAGAAGGAGGGATCGTAGATTTATCTTGTGATTTAAAAAAATTGTCAAATCTTGCGCTCCATACCGATATGAGACAGGCGCTTGTATCTTGAATGGCTTAGGCTGCTGATATGTAATAATAAATAAATAAATAAATATGTTAACTATTACTCGGACCATTCATTTCTAAGTACCATGAAAACACCTTTGTAAGTGATAAGTCGAAAATAATGTAACACTTACCTGTCATTGCCTGGCGTGTTGGGGGTATTGGGAGATTGTATTGTAGTTCTGGTGGCGCCATTTGGTTGTAAGGGTATGACTCTTGAGGCTCCCTGGTTGCCATTTCTCGCGTATTGTTGTTGAGGACCAACTGCACCCCCTGGATGCTGAAAGACTAAGGGCTGGGTCACGTATACTGCTCCTGGGTTACTGTTTTGCTCTGAAATTTGAAATAAATATAAATAATTCCTTGATGTCGGAAGAGATTCTTAATAATTATCCAATGTTTTCTCTATTTCTCTGGTCCATTATAACTAAAATAGTACACAAAATACAAAAATGACGAACAGGAAGAATTCGGAATAAATAAATGTAGTAGTTGTTCGTCGTTTGAAATCAGTCAGTTAAATACAATTCAGCGGTACCACCTAATTTGGTTTTGTTGCTCTAAGAAAATATTTTTACGCATTTATTAAACTTATAAATACTATGAGAATTTTATTAAAATGACGAATAAGAGAAGAGGTAACTCAAGAACCACCATGGCCATGTTTTTCAAATGTCCCTTGTGGGCCAGGGGACTAACTAAAAGAATAGGCCCATGGTAACTCCTAGTTGTCGTACAAGGCGACTAATCGGAGTCAAGCAGGTGGTAGTAGAATTTTCCTTTACGTGATACTAAAGGATTTTTCACGCCCAAGGAGGTACTACCCCTTACATCAAGGGCCGGTGAAGTCACAACAGACGTTTCCGGTTCTGGTGTATGAGTCTGTTTCCCTTATAAACAAAAATGATTATGGCTCCTTCTTGTACAAAAGATTCCGGAGGTAAACTACCCCTCCATTCGGATCTCCGGGAGAGGGGTGTACAAGGGGCGCCAGCATCCAGATTTAACATATCCTTCTCGAATATATGTGGCCTAAATTCTAACTTGAACTCCGTCCACCATTTCCTCTAGGCTAGGCCCCAAATCATCTTCCTCACCGAAACCAAAATCTGTGCCAAAACAGCCACTAATCACCTTAATTTTTCGGGTATGAGCTCCTTACTTCCTTCAGATTGCACGCATGTGTGTACGCATACGTCAGTAGCAATCTATCCTGCACCAGGCTCCCTAATTTGGAAGCTGGAAGAAAAGACATACTTTGGATGAAACTCTCTCTCAGGGCTGCAACTAAATTCATCTGTTGCATTTACCGGTCGCCTTCTGACAACAACCTTGTCCAGATCTTTGCCTACCCTTCTGAAAAAACCGACCATATGATTTCTGAATATCCTTCCCCCGAGGTTACTATTCTTGGTGACTTCAATGTCCATAATAAGGAATAGCTAGGATCTTCAAAAACCGATCCACAAGGGAGAGCAGCGGAGGCCTTCGCAGTCAGCAATTCTTTAGACAATATGATTCAGCAACCTACTTACTTTCCTCGCATCCCAACAAACAGCTCAAATCCCTTATATCTTCTTGTTAATACGAAACCTAAATGCTATGAGACATCAGTCACCGCCCACCTTGATCGCTCAGGCCACGGCATGGTCACTGCTTCCTGCGCAATGCAACCCGAGGTCACACAGTCATCACACTCATGTGTTGTTTGGCACTACGACTCCGCGAACTGGGACGAAATGCGGGATTAATTTTCCTCACTTCCATGGGCGTCTGTCTGCTTCTCTCATCCTGACCCCTCTGATATCTCACAAAACGTCACCGAAATCATTCAAGCTGGCATGAAATAATTTATTCCACGTACACAGAAAACTTCTTCAGCCACTCGAAAGCCCTGGTTCTCTAAATGCTGTAACAAAGCCAGACTTGAAAAGGTCAAAGCTCACAAACCGCTTCTACACTATGCCAGTCAAGAAAACAGTCCAGCTTTCAACGACGCAAGAAACTGCTATGTCCGCATTCTTTCTGAGGCAAAAAACTCGTTTAATAACCACATTAAAAACAAAGTCCTCTCAAGCTCCAACGGCAGCAAACCCTTCTGGACTCATGCTAAATCTATTGCGAATAACTTTTGCAAGAGCACGTTCCCACCTCCTGTTTCAGGGGATGAAATTGCTTCTACCGCACTGGGCAAGGTTGAATTTTTGCCTCGTTGTTCGCCGGCAATTCTCCTCTCAACCCACCTCCAGATGTTCAACCACCAACAGTCCCCAATGTCACGCACAAAATGACGGATATAATTTTCAAAATTAAAAAGTACGAAAGATGTCCTCTTCTCTTAATACCAGAAAAGCCTCTAGCGTTGGCGAGATCCCAGAAATCAAAAAATGCACTCCAGAACTTGCTCCTGTCCTGGCTCGTCTTTTTCAGACATCTTACAATAGAGGCATGTTCCCTAGTAACTGGCCTATTTCTCTCCTTTCAGTCGTCTTTAAAGTGATGGAAAAGTATATAAACACCGAATTACTAAAATTTCTTGAAAAACACAGTCTCATCCACGACAGGCAGTGTGGATTCTGTCAGCGCAGATCAACTGCCGACCTCCTTTCCTTTGTCACCCATTCTTGGGACAAGTCTATAGAACTACACGGTGAATCCCAGATTGTCGCTCTAGACATATCCAACGCACTCAACCAGGTCTGGCACGCAGCGCTGCTTAATAAACTTCCGGCCTATGGCCTACCATCAAAACCCTGTACCTGGACAGCAAATTTCCTCTCCAACCGGAACAGTTTTGTTGTCGTGGATGGCCATTCCTTTAAACTGTATCCAATTAATGCAGGAGTCCCTCAATGTTCAGCTTTAGCCCCTACTTTATTTTTTCTCCACATCAATGACCTCTGTAGCACATCCAACGCAGTTCACAGTTACGCAGATGACAGCACCGTCCACTCAAATATACAATATTTTAAGCCTGTCTGTTTAGCCCAATTAGATCAGGGTCGCAGACTCATGGAGGGTTCTATCTCTGTGGATCTCCAAAAAATATTAGACTGGGGAAGTAGAAAGAAATTCAACTCCACCAAATCTCAGTCTTGCTTTCTGTCTCATAAAAGATACACCAGCCCTAGATCCATCACAATGAACAACCAAGTTATTCAAAGTAATTAGTCTTTTTCAATTGTTGGCACTTCTGTGGATAGAAATCACAATTGACACTAACATATCACATCAATTGCAGAAGCGGCTGCTAAGAAATTAGGTTTCCTCTTCCGGGCTCACCAATACTTTTACCAGCTAATCTCTATACCTTATATACTTCACAAATAAGGCCAAACCTCGAATACTGCTCTCACATCTGGGGTCAAGCTGCCGCTTCTACACTTGCTATCCTGGACTCCATTCAGAAGAGAGCTATACGTCCCATCGGTGACCCTACCCTCGCCCAGAGGCTGCCATCCCTTACCCACCGATGTGCCGTTGGTGACCTATTTCTCTTTTATAGATATCTGCACGGGCACTGCTCAGAGGAGCTTTCTTCCATAGTTCCTCCACCTGCTGCCCCCAACAGACCTACTATGGGAACAGAGCGAATTCATCCTTTTACTGTCTAGGTCACCAAACAGAACATCTTGTTATGCCCGCTCTTTTGTCCCGAGGACTTCCAAGTTGTGGAACTCCTTGCCGGCACATGTTTTTCCTTCTTCTCCAAACCTGCAAAGCTTCAAGTCCAGAATTAACAAGTTGCCTTTCTCCATAAGAGTTTTTCTTAGTTACATAAAATAATCCATCAATTTTTAAATTTTGAATACTATTTCGGATTTGTTGCATCTTTGTATTGAGGTTTCTATTACATCTCTTAATATTTCCTCACAGATCGTATACCAAAAACAATAAATAAATAAATTATAATTCTTTATTTATTTATTTATTGCTTAAGTTTATAAAGATGGACAATGATGTCATTTTCCTATGCGATACAAATATTAATTGTTTGAATGAATGGGGTGTAATGTTGAAGAAAACATTTTGCGGGCAACGTATAGGTTTGTTAATAAGGCGATTATTATTATTATTATTTTCCTATCAAGATATGGATAAAGGTGACCACCGATATAAACATGAATAAACGTCAGCTACAAGAGGTGAAAACGGGAAGGTGCTTACTAAACGAGACCATAAAGCGAAGTAGGCAAACTTTGCTGAATTCATTCAGAGACAACTCTCTAACAACAATATTTGAAAAACACATATTTGGGAAAAGGAAAAAAGCAGACCAGAATGAAAGATCTCAGAAAACTTGACCCAACTGATGGAGGAAAAAAAGTTATGGTTGGGACGACAAGGCGACACTGTCTTCAAGCTCAAATGAGGATGATGATTAATCAAATTAAAAACTTATAAAAAAACACCTACTAATTATATAAGGAAAATTATGTTGCTGTCATATAAGTAAATTCCTTTACTGAATTGTTTTGTTTCGAAATTAACGAACAATTTAACATTTTCTTTATATCCCTGTAAAGATCTTATACAAACCTTCTAGGTCCTGTATCATATCAAGACTAACTGGGCAGATCTTCTCTGTTCCGGTGATTGGATCAAAGATGACAGCTTTTGGTGAACATGGTCTGTTATGTTCATCATGAGTGATAATGTTGACTCGCAAGACACGGTCGTTGGCTCCAGGCCCCGAGTTCTGTGTCGTCTGAACTGAAGGGGACTTGGGCGCTCCCTGGGACCAACGGACACCCGGTTGTGGCTGCGCTGGGATCTGCGAAGGCTGCTGCTGAGGCACTGCCTAAAAAATATGATATATACTTGAACTAATTTGTTATTTATCACTGCATTTTTTATTGCTGTAAAAAAAAATAATTAAAACAATGTTTATGCCAATCTGCTGTGATTTTGGGGCAGTTAAAATTAGCTTGCTTTACTTTTTATATTTGCTTTGATTGATTTGTTGTAATTAAAATTTAATTCTCGGTCTTTACAAAATATTGAACAGACCCTTAATACAGCCAGTACAAAGTAGTGATCAAGTAAGTTGTCTTAAAATTAGCTTCATCGGGTTGAGAATTATATTATAATGTTTTTTAGTAGTGCTAAGGAAACGATAATATTTCGTTTCTTAGTGACTTTTCGTTAAAAAAAATGCTAATGAGGAGATCGCAACTTCAAAACATTTTTCAACTCTCTTCGAATTAGTACGAACTAGTGCCCCTAATTGGCTTGTCAGCTTAATCGGATCAGTTTTTTCCATAAAGTTTCAAGTGTTCTTCCATAAGCTGTTTATTTTTTCAAAATACTCATACTTATACCACAGCATCAGGAACAGTCTTCTTATTATGCTGGGCTTATACTTATTTATTAGTGGTCGAAATACATTATGCCTTAGAAAAAAGAAGATGCTTGTGTTTTTATTACATATTTTAGTCATAATCCTCAAATAATCAAACTGTCAAAACAATTTTATTTAATACAGCATTCTAAATTTTGTTAAATCCCGCTTTTTCTTCTCTTTCTTCTTCCACAAACATTTCTATAGTCGTTACAAGAATTTATCTTTACTCTCGTCTCAATATTTTTCTTTATTTGAACCAAACCCTCTTAAAAACATTACTCTTTAGCACAAAAATATTAAAATTTCACATGGCATATAAACAAAGAGATTGTGATCAAATGTGATCATCAATTTGCCTCCCTCGAAGCTGTAGCACGTACCACATGTTAAGTTTCTAATCTAATGAAAAATAAAGTCATGGACATTAAACAATGTGTTCAAAGCCAATGGACAACATAAGACTTCACGTTGTTAAGTGATACATGCGAAATACATATATTGACTATGCCTAATCTATGATTACGTGACCTGTCATAAATATATATATATATAATTAATAATTTTGGCAAAAATATGGTATGTGGAGATATAGTGATAGTTAAGATCGTGTATTGAAGTGGTTTAGATCTATCATAAATGAAGGTAATGGGTAAAGCATTAGATTGAAGAAATAAAAGTGAAGAATTTTTTTACCTGGTTTGTCAAAATTTGAAGTTTGTTGAATGTGATATATAATTGTCACATTGCTTTAGATATAACTTTTAAAATTATGTAAGTGTACACCACAAGTCTCAGACTTATTGTATAGGCATACTGTATAATTTTTATCAATAAATAAATAATAAAAATAATAATATATACAGTGAGCCCCAAATTGGTGATGCATGTATAGGGATCTCAAAAACTATAACAGATAGAGAAACGGTTAAATGTAAAAAGTTGTAGGCAATTTTATTACCAGTCCAAAGCTGCTTAAATTATGAGAAAAATAAGTTACTTTATATATTTATGTCTTTTTCTTTCTTTTTGAATTATACCCTACTTTTCAACATTAATTCTTAAAAAAAGTTAAACGAAGCTTCTCTTTCTCTTTATCTTTATCTTTCTTTCTCTCTCTCTCTCTCTCTCTCTCTTGCTCCTTAATACAAGTGTTTTACCTTTTTCCAGGTGGGAAATGAAAGTATAACCACTAACTAATAGTTGTTCGAAATTCTTTTACTCTTGAAGAAAAACTGCTAGACCCAACCTACCTTTGTCCACCGCTCTAAGGAGTAGGCAGATTGAGGCCTTAGAGTGTCCTTACATATTTCCTTTACCCACCTTTGTCCACCACTCTAAGGAGTAGGCAGATTGAGGCCTTGGAGTGTCCTTACATATTTCCTTTACCCACCTTTGTCCACCACTCTAAGAAGTAGGCAGATTGAGGCCTTAGAGTGTCCTTACATATTTCATTTACCCACCTTTATCCACCACTCTAAGGAGTAGGCAGATTGAGGCCTTAGAGTATCGTGACATATTTCCTTTACCCACCTTTGTCCACCACTCTAAGGAGTAGGCAGATTAAGCCTTAGAGTGTCCTTACATATTTCCTTTGCCTCTTGAAAATGACTCCAAAACAGGAGCCGAAACGTCGAGTATTCATAAATTCTGGACGCGGTTCAACCCCTGAACCAAGTATGTCTCATATATATATATATATATATATATATATATATATATATATATATATATATATATATATATATATATATATATATATAACTGCATTTACCTGTGGTTGTGATTGTGGCGTGTCCTTTCTGGCCCAAGGTGGTACCTCTTGTTGAGGCTGCTGTTTCTGCCACGGTTTGGGCGCCTTATTGAGCGTGGGAGTCCCGGGACTAGCACTCTCTGGTGACTGAGGCTGTCTTTCCGGTGGTGTAGGTGGTGATCTACCCTTCTGTTGCTGTTGGAAAACTCCAGTTGTATTCTGCTGCTGCTGTCCTCCACTAATGGGTGGTATGTACAGGGTACCCAAATGAGCAGTGCTGGTCTTCATTGGGGGAGTCGTTGCTTCTTGAGCTGGCTGTCGTTCTATGACCTTAATTGGTGGCGAAAAGTTCTTCGAACGGGGTGGTTCCTATAAATATACTATATAAATATATCCTCGACAACACGAAACAAGTACATATGGGCGATATTGTCTACATTTCAATTATTTACCTCTGTCTCTCTTACTGAATCGTTTCTCTGTACTGTAGCAGGTTGCTGGTATCTAGTTGGCTCTGGAATAGCTTGTTGCGCTGGTGGCGACCTCTGTTTCTGGTATTGTTGTTCTCTTTGCTGCTGGTACTGTGGTTCTCTCTGTTGTTGGTACTGTGGCTGTTGGTACTGAGGTGTGGGTTGTACAGGTGGTGTCCTCTGCAAAATTTTACGTATGTAATTTAAAGATTATTTTTATTTTTATATTTCTTTTCGTTGAATTTTAGCAGATTAGTCAGACTTGGGGTACAAAGGATGAAAATAGGGTAAACGTTTCTGTTGTGGTATTAGACTCATCGAAAGAAAGCAAAAACTGGCGTGTGCATCGTTTTTTTATTTTGTTATTGTGAAAAGTCTATAACTGAGAAATGAAATTTTGTGACAATTTCAACGCTAAACTCAGCAACTAACCGTTGGTTGCATATATTCAGCAACAAGTATTCGTACCTCGGAGCAGAACTGTATCAAGTCACAAAAAGGGAGCTTTGCAGCAGTCGGATTCGAAGGTACATTTTTTAGTTTGTTCCGTTATTTTAACATACCCACAAGTTTTAAAAGGGAACCAATATTTGAAAGTGCTATGCAGTCACATCTATCGGTCCATAATTAATTTTCTGTTAAGCGAAACTCTAGCAGTGTCCATTAGCTTTCGTTGACTTTCTGACTATCGTCGTACTAAATGGCGTTAGTAGTTGTTTGATTTTCCACTGCCCGCTATTAAGGCTTACCGTCAGGTCAGGTCAGGTCATTAGCGATTAAAATAATATATGGTTGTGTCCATAGTTTTCTTTGTAATGGCTTAAATTCGGTTACGGAGTGAGTAGCTTTTAAAGATTAGGGTGAGCTATTGTACGCATCACGTTTAACTATATATGTATAATTACGTGTATCTTCTTGGCAAACAGAAGGTTTTTGTTCCCTTGGATATCAAATTTCGAGTATAGTCGAAGTTTCCTCAGTATTTGGCTGGATGGCCATTATCTACTTGGAATTTCTACAAACATAAGGCCTACACTTCAAAGACTCAGAATGTTCTATATAAGTATTTATTTGTATTTATATTTATATTGATGTATTCAGTTCATATATTTATAACCAGTGATATAAAATCTATGAGTTTCCAATTTTGGTGTGTTCAAAAGGTCTATTTTAATATATCACATAATATAGAAAATTTCTTTTCCTTGCTATCAAGCTGACCTATGACCGAATATTCATTCCATGAACGAAGTGATGACTATAGACAGCTACTTTAAATAATCGTAAGTACATACCTACTAATTATATACCACTCTGAGTAATTATGTAAATTCACTTTTGTTGTTTGTATTACAATACTTGTAATCTCAGAAATATAGCCCAGCCATATTTAAAGAATTTACGTAATTAGCTCTCTATTCAGAGTAATTATTGGCTTATATCTCTTAATTTTGATTAAATCCAATGTATTGATTATTGTTGCCCTTACTTGGTGAAACTTGTCCATACAACATACAAACTTGGAGACTACTTCTCTGGCTTCACTGTTGGTTTTTGTATGTGAAGGACGTAGCCAGCGCGTGAGCTAACTGGAGCAAGTGGCCCTTCGAATTCTGGAAGTTCTAGGATGTTCTTCAATGCTTCTGTGACTATAGTTTCGCTGCTTGACAGCATTTTCAGACAGATTAAAATTGAATTAGTACGAAATCATGACAACTACAAATAAATATCTGTTGCTTTGTTATGATATGATGTTTTGATCAAAAAGTTTTATCAAATTAAAAATAAAATGAAACACAGATGACAGATGAGGTTTTCAAAATGTCTATGTGATGTATGTCAATATTTAACATAAAAACTAGAACTAGCGTATAATAACTATGATAACAGTTACAGCAATAAAATAACTAAACAATAACAGTATAAAAGTAGTCTCTATACAACGAAAATATCGACATACATCAACTCATTATTTTATTACAACTTTTTTGAAATAATGGTTAAATTTATTTTCTTTGACATATTTAATTAGAAAGAAGAATATCCAAGAAAGGGGAATTCATTAAATCAGTTTGCTCGTTTAAAACAAGGTAGTTATTGTCGTGTGTGTGCCTTTTGACTTCTAAAGCTTAAAAAAAGTCTAGTTTACGTTTGTCATTATAAAAATGTGGTGGTTGTATGCGGTTATTTATTGTAGGTCTATGTTCGGTATCAATAATATGTTTTGCAAATGTAGATTTGTCAGCGTGGTTATTTCTAAATGCAGAAATATGTTCTTTGTATCGGATGTTAAAATTTCTAGAAGTTTGACCTATGTAGATTGCGTTACAATGTGTACAAGCTAATTTATAAACTCCAGCTTTTGTCAGGAAACAAGATTTTTCTTTCGCGTTAAATAACAAATCACGCGTCGTGTTGTAAGATTTAAAAGCTACCTTTGTATTTGTACAGGTGTTTAAAATTTTTGAAATGTTTTCTGAAATGGATCCAAAATAAGTTATCGAAACATATCTGTTGTCGTCTTTGTCTCTAATATTTGGATAATTTCAATTAATCGCTAATTTGTATTCTTTTCTCTCTATAATTTTATCTATGATTTTAACAGAGTAGCCATTATTAAATGCTGTTTGCTTAATTATTGAAATTTCTTTTTCAAAATTGTTTTGTGACATAGGTATTGAAAATGCACGATGTGTCATAGAATGGTAGGCTGATAGCTTTTGTGAAAAAGGGTGACATGAATCGTATGGTATGGTTGTGTCAGTCTAAGTTGGTTTCCTATATATTGAACAGTCAAATGAATCATTTTCGAACTTTCTAATTGTTAAGTCTAAAAAAATTATACAACCGTTAGCTTCCTCTTCTAAAGTAAACTTAATATTTGTGTGAAAGTTATTAATAAAATTTAAAAATTCATTTAATTCTGTATGACTACGTTGAAAACATGCTAAAATATCATCTACGTATCTATACCAAAAGACAATATTATGTGAAAGTTCTGATGTTAAAATTTGGTTTTCTAAGTTTTCCATAAATATGTTGGCTAATAAAGGTGACAGCGGACTACCCATAGGCAGACCTTCATTTTGCATATAAATTTTATTATTAAATTTAAAATAGCTTTGTTTTATACATTCATTAAAAAGATTCATTATTTCTTGTCTTTTTATGACATTTACGTTCTTTTCTATTAAAACGTTCTCTAATAGAGGTAAACATTATTTAGGGGGTATCTTAGAATACATACTACAAACATCAAACGAGACTAATTTACTATTTGTGGGAATAATTAAGTTATTTAATTTTTGTGTAAGTTCATAAGAATTCTTAACTGAATATTTTGGAAAGTAATTGTATTCTTTAATAAGTGAAACCAGTTTGCTCGCTATCTTATAATTAGGTGTATTAACATAGCTAACTACTGGTCTCACCGGTATATTTGGCTTATGAATTTTCAGTTGGCCATATAATTTTGGTGGTTGCGGGCTTTTATATAAAGGATATTTCTTTTCTTGTTGACTAAACAGAGACACATTTTTAAGTTCAAAAAAATGAGCTTAAAAATGTGTCTCTGTTTAGTCAACAAGAACTTTTTTGAACTTAAAAATGTGTCTTTACATTTTTATAATGACAAACGTAAACTAGACTTTTTTTAAGCTTTAGAAGTCAAAAGGCACACAGACGACAATAACTACCTTGTTTTAAACGAGCAAACTGATTTAATGAATTCCCCTTTCTTGGATATTCTTCTTTCTAATTAAATATGCCAAAGAAAATAAATTTAACTATTATTTCAAAAAAGTTGTAATAAAATAATGAGTTGATGTATGTCGATATTTTCGTTGTATAGAGACTACTTTTATACTGTTATTGTTTAGTTATTTTATTGTTGTAACTGTTATCATAGTTATTATAGGCTAGTTCTAGTTTTTATGTTAAATATTGACATACATCACATAGACATTTTGAAAACCTCATCTGTCATCTGTGTTTCATTTTATTTTCAATTTGATAAAAATTTTTGATCAAAACATCATATCATAACATAGCAACAGATATTTATTTGTAGTTGTCATGATTTCGTACTAATTCAACTTTAATCTGCCTGAAAATGCTGTCAAGCAGCGAAACTATAGTCACAGAAGCATTGAAGAACATCCTAGAACCTCCAGAATTCGAAGGGCCACTTGCTCCAGTTAGCTCACGCGCTGGCTACGTCCTTCACCTACAAAAACCAACAGTGAAGCCAGAGAAGTAGTCTCCAAGTCTGTATGAAGTAAATCCAATGTATTCTAGTTTCCTTGGTAGGTATAGAGCATAGTAGAAGTTATAGACCTATGTATGTAAAACGCTTTGGAATGGAAATATATAGGGTGTTCTACTTGAAAAAAAAACAAGTTATTCCCGCTTGAATTTCCAGATTTTGTGAGGGTATAAACGCATACCCTGTATAAAAACTAGATTTTCGTTTTAGTGATTGTGCAAGACATGACTATCAGGAATCTGTTGCCCAAAAGCCGAAATTATAGATACAGTCGACAAAAATATGTCAAATTATAGAAAGAGCTGCAATAACGAATATTTTTCGAAAATCGACAATATTTCAAACATTAACAACGCTAGGTGTAGAGAGTACTATATGAAATTTATCACAAATTTGATCACTAGCCTGAAAATGCAAAAATATACAGGGTGCCTGGTTTAAAATAACGAAGTTGATAGCGACTTTCGGTATAACCGGAAATGCTAGACAAGTGCAACAGTCGTTTCTAAAGTGATGGAAAAGTATATAAACACCGAATTACTAAAATTTCTTGAAAAACACAGTCTAATCCACGACAGGCAATATGGATTCCGTCAGCGCAGATCAACTGTCGACCTCCTTTCCTTTGTCACCCATTCTTGGAACAAGTATATGGAATTACACGGTGAATCCCAGATTGTCGCTCTAGACATATCCAAATCATTCGACCAGGTCTGGCACGCAGCGCTGCTTAATAAACTTTCGGTCTATGGCCTACCACCAAAACTCTGTACCTACCTGGACAGCAAATTTCCTCTCCAACCAGAGCATTTCTGTTGTCATGGATGGCCATTCCTCTAAACTGTATCCAATTAATGCAGGAGTCCCTCAATGTTCAGCTTTAGCCCCTACTTTGTTTTTCCCAACATCAATGACCTCCTCTCTAGCACATCCAACCCAGTTCACAGTTACGCGAATGACAGCACCCTCCACTCAAATATATAATATTCTAAGCCTGTCTCTTTAGCCCAATTAGATGAGGATCGCAGACTCATGGAGGGTTCTGTCTCTGTGGATCTCCAAAAAATATTAGACTGGGGAAGTATAAATCTTGTACAATTCAACTCCACCAAATCTCAGTCGTGCGTTCTATCTCATAAGAGATACACCAGCCCTAGACTAATCACAATGAACAACCAAGTTATTCAAAGTAATGAGTCATTTTCACTTGTTGGCATTTCTGTGAATCGAAATCTCAATTGGCACCAACATGTCACATCAATTGCAGAAGCGGCTGCTAAGAAATTAAGTTTCCTTTTCCGGGCTCGCAAATACTTTTCACCAGCTAATCTCTATACCTTATATACTTCACAAACAAGGCCAAACCTCGAATACTGCTCCCACATCTGGGGTGTCCCTTCCGCTTCTACACTCGCTATCTTGGACTCCAGTCAGAAGAGAGCTATACGTCTCATCGGTGACCCTACCCTCACCCTTGCCATCCCTTATTATTCAGAAAAATGGTTTAGTCAGAAAGGCATTTCTATATCAGTTTTGATAATAATATAGGTATCATATAAATCATTTACAAAATATTTAAGGAACATCTATTTTTTTAAATAGTTTTTTGGTCACCCTGTAACTTGGAAAGGGCGTATTTCCGGACACATGTTTATATAAGATTTTTTGCTTATGTCGACTTCCAGAATACGCTGATAAAATATTTCCCTTTCCTCACAAAACATCCTGTATTAAACAAAATATGTGAAAAGATAATTTTAAAAAGTTTATACGGGCTTCATACAGTCATGTCTACAAAACCCTATATGAAAATAAAACTGCCCACGTTTAAAAATACCTGTGTTTAAAGTATTATTGGAGATTTTACTCTTATCTTCATGAAAACCACCTTCTAAATTAAGGAATTTCTACCAATTTACTTCTAATTGCTTCAAAACGCTGAGTCAGGGCAATTGTAAAGATTTTGAAGTCCTTAAAGTCGGATGTTGAGCCTTTAATCACATTGAAGTTGTTGATTATTGTTTACTAATGGACTGTATTTTAATGGTGGTTTAGTTGAAGTTCAAAACAGAGAAAGTTACACTTAACAATACTATCTTTATTATATACGCAAAGGAGACTATACAATGGACCGACGGAAAGGTCTGGTCGCTTCTAGATCGACATACAAATAGGCAGAGACAACCCCTTACATCTTTCGGTTACAATTTAATCTCAGGGGTGCCACCGTTAGACAATTGAGGGTATTTTTAGTACAATATTGGTAGTTATATACGACTGGGGTGCCTCTGGTTAAATTAGCTAGTAACTACAAAATAAAAATATTATATACAATTCTGGCGGGAACCGACAGAAGTCTTGCTACCCGCATTACATACAACGGTATGTATTATATAACAAACTTATGACTGATTTTTTGACTAAGTTGGATGGAAGTGAGTATATGTATGACACAGTCATCTGCACATTCCCGGTTTGAGATCGGCAATTATGCAGGTGAGTGCTACAAGAAAATATCTCGAAAGAATTTTTTTTTGTAACATTTTGGTGAAGTAAATAGGGAGATGGTGTAACATATTAAACGTCTTTTTGACATTTAACATTACATAATGTGGGACTAACCTGCTGTTGTTGATATAAGGGTTGCTGCTGATATTGCGGTTGTGCTACTGGAGAGTCTGGTTGTCCGTACATCTGTTCTATTACACCCTTCCTAGGTTTGGGTCCACTTGTTTTTCTTAGCAATGCCATTGGATTTTCTGGTATGATCTTGGTCATATCCGGTCTTTCTACCACTTGATTTTCTGTCGTCATCACCTTCTGTGTTGGGAGTGGTGGGGGTGGGGGCATGTTTTTGTTACTGGGTGGGGGAGGAGGTGGTGGTGGGGCAGCGTGTTGTTTACCAGGAAGAGTGGGCACTTGACCTGGGGGTAGCACCTGCAGAAAGCAAAAAACGTATCTTAGCTGTTAGTTGACTTATAACATCTAAATTCTTTGATAAAAAAAATTTGAGGCTACACATGTTTGGAACTCATACTGCAAGAACATTATATACATATATGTATATATATATATATATATATATATATATATATATATATATATATATATATATATATATATATATATATATAGGGTGGAGCATTTAAAACGAAACAGACCGATTTGCTTCCAGAATTATTATTTTTTAAGAAACGCTGAAACAAGTCAATTTTAATATTGAGAGATACATGTTTTGACATAAAACTCAACTTTGCCACATCAACCCCTTAAGGGTGGTAATAACAACACTTATATTTTAAATAGGGAACATGGGTCGAGTGTTACAGCATTTGAAACCTCTTTCTTTTCTGAATTCAGCACAGTAATTTTTTTGGAAGTTTTATCAACTCGTTTAAGAATTATTCACAGTTGGAGTTGCAAGAACGTATTTCATTCATTGTGATAAGAAATGCACTAGTTATTCAATTTTTCGTTAAACAAAACCAAACATTCAAAAATGTTTATTTAGTTAAGTAAGTGTTCAAATTGTTGACCACCAGCTTCTACACAAAAGTACAAATTTTGTTCAAAACGAGCTATGACATTCTGGAGCATTTGTGGAGTTATTAGACGGCATTCTTCAACAATGCGTCGTCTTAATTCTTCCAGAGACTCCGGTTCTGTTGCAAAAATTCTACTCTTTAAATGGCCTCATAGAAATAAGTCTAAATGAGTTAAATCCGATGATCTAGGGGGGCACTCAATAGCACCTCTACGCCCAATCCATTGCTCTGGAAACTCTCTGTTCAAAAACTCGCCAACACGTTGTGAAAAATGCGGAGGAGCGTCATCTTGTTGAAACACTAATTGATTTTCTTGATAGCGATCATTATTTTCAACAAAGCCAATTAGTAGAGGGTAAACGATATCTTCTAGTAACTCCAAAAACATTTCGCCACTCAAATTGTCATCAATAAAAATTGGTCCGATTAAACGCCAGTCCAGACATTCAATTTCTGTGGAGTTTGAATGTAGACTTCGTAAAATTTCTTGGATTATTATCTGCCCAATAACGACAATTTTGACGATTGACTGTAGAGTTTAATAAAAACGTACACTTGTCTGAAAAACAGACATTCAACAGAAAGTTCCCGTTATCAGCTATTCGTGCAGTCATAACTTCACAAAACTCTAGCCGCCGATCAAAACCATCTACATTCAGTTGTTGTACAAGATGAATTTTATACGGGTGAAATTTATGATGCTTCAATATTCGCCTGAATTTGATGTTTGAAACAGTGGCCAATTTTCTCGTGCTCAAAGTTGGGTCTGCAGCAATTTGTCCAAAAACTTCAATCTTAGTAGTCTCATTTCTAACCGGAAATTCACGTTCAGGATCCCGTTCTTTGTTGGCTACTGAACCACTTTGTCGAAAATTTGCGCCTAACTCCGAAATATATTTTCTGTTAACATGTCTGTTTGGATGTCGTTCATTAAACAAATTTGCGGTACGGTTGGCACAGTCATCGTTTTTGAAAAGAAGAGTAATTATTTCAACTCTTTCTTCTACGGAATACACCACTGTGAAATTAATTTTCGGTAGTAATATCAAGTATCAAAACGACCGATAAACTGAAATAGTAAACCGCATTTCTCTCATTCCGATAAGAAGTGTTCTGATAGTCAATTTTTTGTTTACAAACCAACAAAACTTTGACTATCAGCACATTTCTTACCGGAATGAGTGAAATGCGTTTTTGCATCTTCAACTGTGAATAATTTTTAAACGAGTTGATAAAACTTCCAGAAAAATTAGTGTGCTGAATTCAGAAAAGAAAGAGCTTTCAACTGATGTAACAGTCGACCCATATTCCCTATTGAAAATATAAGGGTTGTTATCAGGTTGATGTGACAAAGTTGAGTTTTATGTCAAAACATGTCCCCCTTAATATTAAAATTGACGTGTTTCAGCGTTCTTTGAAAAAAAAGTTTTCTGGACGCAAATCGGTCTGTTTCTTTTTCAATGCGCCACCCTATATCTATATATATATATATATATATATATATATATATATATATATATATATATATATATATATATATATATATATATATATATATATATATATATATATATATATATATATATATATATATATATATATATATATATATATATATATAATTCACTATTAGAGAGGTATCGGTGGTGAGACTTTTCAAAAAAATAATCAAATGAGCGCAAACTAGGACCTCTAGAACCCATATCTGGGGTCACTTTCAATTTATATATATATATATATATATATATATATATATATATATATATATATATATATATATATATATATAATCAAAGTGACCTCGGATATGAGTTCTAGGAGTCTTAGTTCGGGCTCATTTGAAAAATTTTTTTGAAAAGTCTTACCATCGATACTTCTCTGTGTGAATTTTTTTAAATAAAAATTCACTGATAGGTGTATCTCAAGTTTTGTATATTTCTGGTTACCTGTTTGAGAGAAAGGCATTTTCAGAATTTTCTTCCACCTGTATAAATTGAACTACAGTGCAACTATATTTATTATATGTGACAAATATTACCTGTACATGCATTTGCGGTTGCATAGCCATCAGTGTGGAAGGGGGCAAATTGTTAAGGTTCTGTGGTATCACTTGGGGTTGTCTGGGTACGTCAGGAACCCCTTCGAAATTGGCATTACGCTCGATACGACGTCCCAAACGAGGAGACTTGATCTCTGACAGGTCGATGCCACCAGGCGTGTAAGTGAAGGGTTTCTTGTCTTTGGTCATCATAGCGTTCTGTATACATTGTGGGGGATCCATTCTTCTTGATTTGTCTGATGCCTAAAAAATACATACACCTATATATTTGACCAAACATTACAAGAGGACATATAGTTTTGCATTGAATGAGAAGTAAAATTTTATTCGTGACTAAAGTTAAAACATACAAATTAGCCTATAAAAATTGTAACGCGATTAAATTCGTCAAACTTCCAGAAGTTTCAACATAGTGAGTAAAAGGTATTGCAAAATTATGTCAAAACGGTTTGACATTTCAATATGACATTTGGTAAGGTTGTCCTGTCAATACAGGTACATCTTTTAACACGATGATGCTCATTTGTTTTATGCATCACAATTTAGTCAGGTCATTTATTTTTTTCAAACGGCAACATTTTTTTTTTATGTCAACAACACACCACGAGGGCTTACAGCCTAAATACTATCGTACCGTGGGTGTTGACAAGGAGGAAAGAGGCAGCTTGTTAATTCTGGACTTGAAGGTTTGGAGGTTCGGAGGAGAAGGAAAAACATGTGCCGGCAAGGAATTCCACAACTTGGAAGTCCTCGGGACAAAAGAGCGGGCATAACAAGATGTTCTATGTCTGGTGACCTGGACATTGAAAGGGTGCATTCGCTCTGTTCCCCTGGTAGATCTGCTGGGGGCAGCAGGTGGGGGAATTATGGAGGAAAGCTCCTCTGAGCAGTGCCCATGCAGATATCTATAAAAGAGAGAGAGGTCACCAACGGCACGTCGGTGGGCAAGGGATGGAAGCCTTTGGGTGAGAGTAGGGTCACCGATGAGACGTATAGCTCTCTTTTGAATGGAGTCCAGGATAGCGAGTGTAGAAGCGGCAGCTGCACCCCAGATGTGGGAGCAGTATTCGAGGTTTGGCCTTATTTGTGAAGTATATAAGGTATAGAGATTAGTTGGTGAAAAGTATTTGCGAGCCCGGAAGAGGAAACCCAATTTCTTAGCAGCCGCTTCTGCAATTGATGTAACATGTTGGTGCCAATTAAGATTTCGATCCACAGAAATGCCAACAAGAGAGAAGGACTCATTACTTTGAATAACTTGGTTGTTCATTGTGATGGGTCTAGGGCTGCTGTATCTCTTGTGAGAAAGAAAGCAAGACTTAATTTTGGTGGGGTTGAATTGTACAAGATTTCTACTTTCCCAGTCTAATATTTTTTGGAGGTCCCCGGAGACAGAACCCTCCATGAGTCTGCGATCCTCATCTAATTGGGCTAAAGAGACAGGCTTAGAATATTGTATGTTTGAGTGGAGGGTGCTGTCGTCCGCGTAACTGTGAACTGGGTTGGATGTGCTAGAGAGGAGGTCATTGATGTGGAGAAGAAACAAAGTAGGGGCTAAAGCTGAACCTTGAGGAACTCCTGCATTAATTGGATACAGTTTAGAGGAATGGCCATCCACAACAACAGATATGCTCCTGCTGGAGAGGAAATTTGCTGTCCAGGTACAAAGTTTTGGTGGTAGGCCATAGGCCGGAAGTTTATTAAGCAGCGCTGCGTGCCAGACCTGGTCGAATGCTTTGGATATGTCTAGAGCAACAATCTGGGATTCACCGTGTTGTTCCATAGACTTGTTCCAAGAATGGGTGACAAAGGAAAGGAGGTCGGCAGTCGATCTGCGCTGACGGAATCCATACTGCCTGTCGTGGATTAGACTGTGTTTTTCAAGGAATTTTAGTAGTTCGGTGTTTATATACTTTTCCATCACTTTAGAGATGACTGAAAGGAGAGAAATAGGCCTGTAGTTGCTAGGAAGCGCTTTGGATCCTTTTTTGGGGATGGGTTGTACTCGAGCAGTTTTCCAGTTACTAGGGAATATGCCTTTATTGTAAGATATCTGAAACAGACGAGTCAGGACAGGAGCAAGTTCTGGTGCGCATTTTTTGAGAACAATTGCTGGGATCTCGTCAAGGCCAGAGGCTTTCCTGGTATTAAGAGAAGAGAGCATCTTTCGTACCTTTTTAGTTTTGAAAATGATATCAGTCATTTTATGCGCCACATTGGGGACTGTTGGTGGTTGAACATTTGGAGGTGGGTTGAGAGTAGAATTTCCGGCGAACAACGAAGCAAAAAGTTCAGCCTTGCCCAGGGCGGTAGAAACAATTTCATCCCCTGAGACAAGAGTTGGGAACGTGCTCTTGCAGAAATTATTCCCAATAGACTTAGCAAGAGTCCAGAAGGGTTTGCCGCTGTTGGAGCTTGAGAGGACTTTGTTTTTGATGTGGTTATTAAACGAGTTTTTTGCCTCAGAAAGAATGCGGACATAGCGGTTTCTTGCGTCGTTGAATGCTTGACGATTTTCTTGACTGGGATTGTGTAGAAGCGTTTTGTGAGCTTTGACCTTTTCAAGTCTGGCCTTGTCACAGGATTTAGAGAACCAGGGCTTTTGAGTGGCTGAAGAGGTTTTCTGTGTACGTGGAATAAATAATTCCATGCCAGCTTGGATAATTTCGGTGACGTTTTGTGAGATATCAGAGGGGTCAGGATGAGAGAAGCAGACAGACGCCCATGGAAATGAGGAAAAGTAATCCCGCATTTCGTCCCAGTTTGCGGAGTTGTAGTGCCAAACGATACGTGGGTGTGATGACTGTGTGACCTCGGGTTGCATTGCACAGGAAGCAGTGATAATGCCGTGGTCTGAGCGACCAAGGGGGGCGGTGACTGATATCTTATAGCATTCAGGGTTTGTAGTAAGAAGGAGATCCAAGGGATTTGAGCTGTGTGTTGGGATACGAGGAAAGTACATGGGTTGAATTAGTATCATTTCAAAACTGTCCATTCTAAAATAATAGAAGTATTAGGTATATAGATCATTCATAACGCCTAAGTTTAAAAGAAAAAAATTCTGGATGCGGCAAGTGCGTTATGGTAGTGAATTTTCAAAAAAATGTTTTTAATAGCAAATATGTGTTTTTTTAAGAAATCAGGCATCAAATTTGGTGACCAGTATAACCTATATAGTAAAAACAATGTGCCATGTTTCATCAAAATCACTTTATTTTTTTAAAATGTACAAAAATTTCCGAAAGTAAACTTAAAGTGTTTCCGAAAAAACTCGTTTCTTGATCAACCTTATAGGTTAATAGCAAATTGAGCTATTCAAATATGAAGCAGCTGATCAAAATTCGCTACCATAACGCACTTGCTACGTCCAGAATTTCTTTTCTTACAAACATGCATTATATTTCGATGGAAAATGCAATAACATAAGGCGTTTTTGATTAAAAAAATAAATAAAATTTGTATCAACAACGACTTATGGGCCAACCTGTGATCGTAGAAATATTTTTTAAGATGTAGCTCAAGACATCCTATAATTAATATATACAATTTTTTTCATATCTTGTATAATAACGGATATATTGAGCTTTATTGATTTTTAACGAAAATTCGACAAAAATTATATACCATTAAACGATAAACTCTATAGCTAAGGCTACTGCCAAGCATCAGAGAAAGGGTCTATTTGAAATGAATTTTCTGGAAACATTTTATTAAAATGAAGGACAATGACGGTTGAAACTAAGACTTCAGGGTTTATAAAACATTCTTCTTGAGACATTTGGTTTCCATAGCCTGTATTAGATTCAAGTTATTTGCCTAAATGTTGACAATTTTGACGTTTTAAATCGCAACTTTGACGTTTTGAGGAAAACCCCAATTTATTTTTATTTAAATGCCTATTCTAGGAGTCCTAATTCGCGCTCATTTGAAAAAATTTTGGCAAAGTCTCACCATCGATACCGCTCTAACAGCGGTACATTTTAGCCACTTTTCATAATTATAGGCAGGTTGGATTTTATATTATCCCCTATCAGTAGAAATTTATTTAATTTTTTTGTTTGTTTTTTTTTTATGTAAATAGACACGATACGCACTACTGAGCACCGGAAAATTCCCACTGGACAAGAACTTTGCCAAATCAACATCCATTGGCAAGTTAATGCCTGATGTGATATAATCGGTAATTAAGTTATTGGTGCGCATTTTTTTTTGTTGGATACAGGGAGAGAAATGCTGCATACATACCTCATTCACAACACCGAAGTGCGTGGGAGTTTTGAGGTACTGTGAGACTCCTAATCACTAAAACTCCCTCCCATGGAGTACCGGACCTTAGTCCATACCTCTGTCGGAAAGACTTCACATAATGACGTTTGGGTTTGAATGTTTCCATTATGTTTTTGTCGCGGGGGCGTTAGCGGGTAACTATAAGCTTTGGACGCTTATACCTATGTGGAAGTTGCTCATCGTACTCGGTGGCACTACGGAGAAGAGCATTTGGGTGAGAAGCGGCTTTGGCGAACTGAGTTGTGGTTAGTTGAGTTATAAACTCAAGTAGCGAAGGCATTTCCAGATCAGAGTGAATCTGACTGTTTCTGACAAACCATGGCGTTCCGGTAGCTATTCTCAGAATTTTATTCTAGATGATTTGGAGGGTCTTGATGTGTGTTGCGGCCGCGGTCGCCCATGTAGTGGATGCATAGGTCATGGCTGGTCATAACTTTGTACAATTTATTGTTCATGGATAATTTGGAATTTCTATTTAGAAGTGGGAACAGCTTCGAGATGAACATCGAGACTTTTCGTCGGGCGTGTTGGACATGGGAGCACCATGTTAAGTGTTGGTCGAGGAAAACGCCGATATATTTGGCGGAGTCTTGCCAGGGAATTAGACGATTGTCTAATGATACGTGTTCGTGAGTTGTGTGTCTCCTCCTAAAATAGGACTACTGGACATTTATCGGGGTTTATAGCTAGAAAGTATTTCCTATACCAGCCTTGCAGCTCGACTACGACGGTCTGAAGTCGTTTGGTTATTATCCTCGGCTTAGTGGAGCTGCTGAGGATGGTAGTGTCGTCTGCGTACAGTGCGTATGTCACGTTTAGGGGCACTGTCGGAATGTATGCGACAAATATATTGCACAGCAGAGGGGAGATAGCAGAACCCTGCGGGAGACCAGCCGTGACTGGGTGCGTTCTAGATCTGGCTCCCAGTTGTTTAACCTGGAACTTCCTCTGTTGCAGGTATGACCTGATTAGCAGAACCAGAGAGAGGATAATTAAATGATAGAAGTTTATTTGGAAGGCCCGCATGCCAAACCCTATCGAAGGCTCGAGCAATGTCAAGAAATATTGCACCAGTTGACTTATTTTTATTAAATCCTTCTGTGATGTTTTCCACCACACGACGGACTTGGTCTGTGGTGGAGTGCTGGTGTCTGAAACCGAATTGCTCGTCTGAGCGGATATGATTTTCAGAGGTAAATGAAGCTAGCCTTTTCTGAATCAGAATCGGCGATTTTGCCGATGACTGGTAGTAGGCTAATGGGCTTGTAGTTCTGAGGGAACGGCGGATCTTTGCTGGATTTCGGGATGTTGATAATATCGACAAGTTATTGTTTGAAAGGCATTTAAATGGGGAAATGTATACCAGAACATAGTGAGCTGTACGACAGTGTCGCCATTTGTGGCGCAGCCAGGTAATACGTTGTCACGGCAGCTATAATAAACACTGAGTGTTATATAAACACAGACTGTGTACAACTAACTAAAGAATAAAAAATTCGCTAGCCCTCGTACTTTCTTCCATTATTAGGGACTATGTTTCTATGTAAGGCCAGGTGCATTCCGGCGATAATTGCAAATTGCAATTCCCTAATATAGGTGGTGAGAATACATCTAGCCTTACATACATTGTCCCTATATTAGGGAAGAAATGGGCCAGGGCTGACAATCTACAAAATTGGTAGCTGGTTGTACACAGTCTCTATTTTATAACATTTTGTGTTATTTGGAGCTGTTGTGACAACATACTACTTGTTTTCGCAACGAGATGGCGACTCATGTCTTACATCTCACTATGTGCTGTGAGGTTGGCTACCATAGCCGTATTACTTTATAGGTGTTTTCTCGCTGCAATTAATATACCGTACTGGCTAGCTCTAATTAGAGCGAAACCGGTCTGCGGTTCTAATTGTGGTGACAATACATCTAGCCTTACATACATCGTCTCTATATGAGGGAAGAAATGGGCCAGGGCTGAGAATTTACATAATTGTCAGTTGGTTGTACACAGTCTCTATTTTATAACATTTTGGGTTATTTAGAGCTGTCGTGACAACATACTACTTGGTTCCGCAACGAGATGGCGACTCATGTCTTACATCTCACTATGACCTATGTGTTATATTTTGTGGCTCAGACCAAATATTAACAGAAATAGTGTCGCAGTAAACAAGTCGGTGATCCGATATATTTTGATACAATATTTATGATAGCATAATGAAGTGTTGAAAGACTCACTTTACCAGTTAAATGCTAAAATAACTGGATTATTACAATTTATACTACTTGTTTTCGCAACGAGATGGCGACTCCTGTCTTACATCTCACTATGTGATGTGGAAGTAATAAAAGGGTTCTAGTAGAGGTGAGAGAAGATAGATGCTACCTGAAAAAATAATAAGAGGAGGAAGGCAACATTTTTTAAACATTTTCTGATTGTATGGTTGTTGGCGAACATAAAAAATAATTATTTTAACATTTCTTCTGCGTAGCGACGCCGTTACTTCCAAAAAATTCTAACAAGTGACTCATGCCATCATTTGCATTAACAAATGAAATTCAGAACAGCCTTGACATATCAAAACCATCACTAGTAATGTTTTTAGATTTAGCTAAAGTCTTCGACACCGTTAACCATCAGGTTTTAGTAGACAAAATAGATACGTATGGAATAAGGGGTAGAACAAATAATTTAATAAAGGGCTATCTGACCAATCGAAAACAAATAATACAGATTTATAATGTGAATAGTTCTCCTTTAACAATAGAATGTGGAGTACCCCAAGGAACAGTGCTTGGTCCCTTATTGTTCATAACATATATAAATGATCTATTTTTACAAGCGGATGGTGTTAAGGTTGTATCCTACGCAGATGATACTGCCATATACGTTGAAGGAAATAGTTGGGAAGAGGTAAAGCATGTTGCTGAGCGGTCAATTCGGCAAATTTGTCATTGGTTTGACATAAATAGACCTAAACTAAACGACAATAAATCAAAATTTATCTGTTTCACGTGCACTAAGCGGACACAACCTGATCTTCCTCAAATAAAAATCAATTGAAATAGCTGCAGTGAAGATGACTGTGCGGGCTGTCGGTCAATTCAAAAAGTTGATCATATAACATACTTAGGGGTAATAATTGACAACCACTTAAAATGGGATTTGTACATAAATAGATTAGCAAAACTACTGCGCAAATTTTTGTATCTATTTAGAGTTTTACGGAATATACTAAATAAACAACTTCTCAAAAATGCTTACTATGCATTGGTTCAGTCACTTATTAAATACGCTATCCTAACATGGGGTGGCACGTATAATAAAAATGTCGGTAAAATTCTAACCATACAAAAAATGTTAATAAAAATAATTTGCAACAAACCAATGAGATATCCCTCAAAAACTATTTTTGAAGAGTACAAATTTATGAGTGTTGGGCAGTTATATATATTGGAAATGCTGAACTATTTCTTTAAAAATCGAAATACTTTACATGTATTTCAGCATGGATATGACTCGCGTTAAAAATACAACCCATTGTGTATTATACCCAGGGCAAATAAAACAATAACACAAAGATATTTTACTTATTATCTACCGAAAGTCTTTAATATCTTACCAACATTCATAAAAACAGAAAACATGAGTTAGCATCGGTACATCAGGCCGGTAAAAACATGGATACTGAGATCCAATGTAGAGATGGGTCTCCTCATATATAGTTATATTTGCATGTGTGTATTTTTTTTTATGTCAACAACACACCACGAGGGCTTACAGCCTAAATACTATCGTACCGTGGGTGTTGACAAGGAGGAAAGAGGCAACTTGTTAATTCTGGACTTGAAGGTTTGGAGGTTCGGAGCAGAAGGAAAAACATGTGCCGGCAAGGAATTCCACAACTTGGAAGTCCTCGGGACAAAAGAGCGGGCATAACAAGATGTTGTATGTCTGGTGACCTGGACAGTAAAAGGGTGCATTCGCTCTGTTCCCCTGGTAGATCTGTTGGGGGCAGCAGGTGGGGGAACTATGGAGGAAAGCTCCTCTGAGCAGTGCCCGTGCAGATATCTATAAAAGAGAGAGAGGTCACCAACGGCACGTCGGTGGGCAAGGGATGGCAGCCTTTGGGTGAGGGTAGGGTCACCGATGAGACGTATAGCTCTCTTTTGAATGGAGTCCAGGATAGCGAGTGTAGAAGCGGCAGCTGCACCCCAGATGTGGGAGCAGTATTCGAGGTTTGGCCTTATTTGTGAAGTATATAAGGTATAGAGATTAGCTGGTGAAAAGTATTTGCGAGCCCGGAAGAGGAAACCTAATTTCTTAGCAGCCGCTTCTGCAATTGATGTGACATGTTGGTGCCAGTTAAGATTTCGATCCACAGAAATGCCAACAAGAGAAAAGGACTCATTACTTTGAATAACTTGGTTGTTCATTGTGATGGGTCTAGGGCTGGTGTATCTCTTATGAAAAAGAAAGCAAGACTGAGATTTGGTGGGGTTGAATTGTACAAGATTTCTACTTCCCCAGTCTAATATTTTTTGGAGATCCACGGAGACAGAACCCTCCATGAGTCTGCGATCCTCATCTAATTGGGCTAAAGAGACAGGCTTAGAATATTGTATATTTGAGTGGAGGGTGCTGTCGTCCGCGTAACTGTAAACTGGGTTGGATGTGCTAGAGAGGAGGTCATTGATGTAGAGAAGAAACAAAGTAGGGGCTAAAGCTGAACCTTGAGGAACTCCTGCATTAATTGGATACAGTTTAGATGAATGGCCATCCACAACAACAGAAATGTTCCTGTTGGAGAGGCAATTTGCTGTCCAGGTACAAAGTTTTGGTGGTAGGCCATAGGCCGGAAGTTTATTACGTAGCGCTGCGCGCCAGACCTGGTCGAATGCTTTGGATATGTCTAGAGCAACAATCTGAGATTCACCGTGTAGTTCCATAGACTTGTTCCAAGAATGGGTGACAAAGGAAAGGAGGTCGGCAGTCGATCTGCGCTGACGGAATCCATACTGCCTGTCGTGGATTAGACTGTGTTTTTCAAGAAATTTCAGTAATTCGGTGTTTATATACTTTTTCATCACTTTAGAGACGACTGAAAGGAGAGAAATAGGCCTGTAGTTGCTAGGAAGCGCTTTGGATCCTTTCTTGGGGATGGGTTGTACTCGAGCAGTTTTCCAGTTACTAGGGATATGCCTTTATTGTAAGATATCTGAAACAGACGAGTCAGAACAGGAGCAAGTTCTGGTGCGCAATTTTTGAGAACAATTGCTGGGATCTCGTCAAGGCCAGAGGCTTTCCTGGTATTAAGAGAAGAGAGCATCTTTCGTACCTTTTTAGTTTTGAAAATGATATCCGTCATTTTATGTGCGACATTGGGGACTGTTGGTGGTTGAACATTTGGAGGTGGGTTGAGAGTAGAATTGCTGGAGAACAACGAAGCAAAAAGTTCAGCCTTGCCCAGGGCGGTAGAAACAATTTCATCCCCTGAGACAAGAGGTGGGAACGTGCTCTTGCAGAAATTATTCCCAATAGACTTAGCAAGAGTCCAGAAGGGTTTGCCGCCGTTGGAGCTTGAGAGGACTTTGTTTTTGTTGTGGTTATTAAACGAGTTTTTTGCCTCAGAAAGAATGCGGACATAGCGGTTTCTTGCGTCGTTGAATGCTTGACGATTTTCTTGACTGGGATTGTGTAGAAGCGTTTTGTGAGCTTTGACCTTTTCAAGTCTGGCCTTGTCACAGGATTTAGAGAACCAGGGCTTTTGAGTGGCTGAAGAGGTTTTCTGTGTACGTGGAATAAATAATTCCATGCCAGCTTGGATAATTTCGGTCACGTTTTGTGAGACATCTGAGGGGTCAGGATGAGAGAAGCAGACAGACGCCCATGGAAATGAGGAAAAGTAATCCCGCATTTCGTCCCAGTTTGCGGAGTTGTAGTGCCAAACGATACGTGGGTGTGATGACTGTGTGACCTCGGGTTGCATTGCACAGGAAGCAGTGACCATGCCGTGGTCTGAGCGACCAAGGGGGGCGGTGACTGATATCTTATAGCATTCAGGGTTTGTAGTAAGAAGGAGATCCAAGGGATTTGAGCTGTGTGTTGGGATATAAGGAAAGTAAGTAGGTTGCTGAACCATATTGGCCAAAGAATTGCTGACTGCAAAGGCCTCCGCTGCTCTCCCTTGTGGATCGGTTTTTGAAGATCCTAGCCATTGCTTATTATGTACATTGAAGTCGCCAAGAATAGTGACCTCGGAGGAAGGATATTCAGAAATCAGATAGTCGGTTTTTTCAGAAAGGTAGTCAAAGAGCTGGACAAAGTTGTTGTCAGAAGGTGACCGGTAAATGCAACAGATGAATTTAGTTGCAGCCCTGAGAGAGAGTTTTATCCATAGTATGTCTTTTCTTCCAGCTTCTAAATTGGGAAGTCTGGTGCAGGGTAGATTGCTACGGACGTATGCGCTCACGCCTCCATGCAATCTAAAGGCAGTAAGGAGCTCATACCCCGGGAAATTAAGGTGATTAGTGGCTGTTTTGGCACTGATTTGGGTTTCGGTGAGGAAGAGGAGTTGGGGCCTGTTAGCCTGAAGGAAATGGTGGACGGAGTTCAGGTTAGAATTTAGGCCACATATATTCGAAAAGGATATGTTAAATCTTGATGTTGGCGCCCCCTGTACACCCCTCTCCCGGAGATTCGAATGGAGGGGTATTTTGCCTCCGGAATATTTTATACAAGGAGGAGCCATCATCATTTTTGCTTATAAGGGAAACCGACTCATACACCAGAACCGGAAACGTCCGTTGGGACTTCACCGGCCCCTTGATGTATGGGGTGGTACCTCCTCGGGCGTGAAAAAATCCTTTACTATTACATAAAGGAAAATTCCACTACCACCTGCTATGGATTGGATTGGATCAATGTCTACCCCTTTAAAAATAAGATTAATAAAGGGACTATCAATTGTCCAGTAGTTATGATTTTCGACATAGTAGGAGGATATGTATATTGAGCAGTTATTGATTATAAGAAGGCCACACCTCTTCTGGTTATTTTGGAGTTACCTGTTCTTATGCTTCCTATACCTATAAGTAATAAACAATTCGAAAAATCTAAAATAAAATACCTGTTGGTCTTCAGACGTAGCGGTTGGGACATGTGTTTGCAACAAAGCGTATAATAAACAGTTTTGTATACGATTGTGTCGCATATGAATTGTATGGATCGCATCTTTGTTTTCGTTTGTCAGCACAGCAATTCATTTTTTTTTTAAGTTTTTTTTATTTTTTTTTTGCTTTATTTTTTTTTTGTAACTGAAATGTCACGCACAAGTTACATAAGTAACTTCTGTGACAAGCTAAACCTAATATGTAAATATTTTATACATTACTCTTTTAATACCACCATTTTGAAATAATATTGTACTTAATAATATTAATAAATTTCTATTAGTGAATTTTCTTATAAAAAATTCACTAATGAGGAGATCCCGACTTTTGAATTTTGAAAAAATTTCTTCAAATGAGCGCTAATTAGGCCCCCCAGAAAACATATCCGGGGTCAGTTTCAATTTTTATATGTTTATATATATATATATATATATATATATATATATATATATATATATATATATATATATATATATATATATATATATATATATATATATATATATATATATATATATATATATATATATATATATATATATATATATATATATATATATATATATATATATATATATATGTATCACACCGATAACTCAAAAAATAATAGGCCGATTTTGATTAAATTTGGTGAAAAATTCCTTTTGCAAATGGCTTGGATGAGTTCGTTAAGCAGGAAAATCTGCCTAGGTTTTCCCGGAAAATTTTGTGTTTTCTTTCGAAAAAAATTTATATCTCCGGAATTAACAAAGTAAGGGCAACCAAATTTGGTACGCTGGTTTATATCCTTATAAGTAAGCTATCTACCAAAATTTAGCTATGTAAGTCAAAAGACAAAAAAGTTATAGGCATTTTAAGAAAAATAAATTAGGGTTTTCCTCAAAACGTCAAAGTGGCGATTTAAAATGTCAAAATTGGCAACATTTAGGCAAATAACTTGAATTTAATACGGGCTATAGAAATAAAATGTCTCAAGAAGAATGTTTTACAAACCCTAAAGTCTTAATTTCAACCGTCATTGTCCTTCATTTTACTAAAATATTTGCAGAAAATTCATTTCAAATAGACCCTTTCTCTGATGCTTGGCAGTAGCCTTAGCTATAGAGTTTATCGTTTAATGGTATATAACTTTTGTCGAATTTTCGTAAAAAATCAATAAAGTTCAATATATCCGTTATTATATAAGATATGAAAAAAATTTGTATATATTAATTATAGGGTGTCTTAAGCTACATCTTAAAATAATATTTCTACAATCACAGGGTGGCCCATAAGTCATTGGTGATACAAATTTCCTTTTAGTGAATTTTCTTAAAAAAATTCACTAATGAGGAGATCTCGACTTTCGAATTTTGAAAAAATTTCTTCAAATGAGCGCTATTTAGGACCCCCGGAACCCAAATCCGAGGTCAGTTTCAGACTTTATATGTTTATATATATATATATATATATATATATATATATATATATATATATATATATATATATATATATATATATATATATATATTATATGTGTCACACCTATAACTTAAAAAATAATGGACGGATTTTGATAAAATTTGGCACATACCTTCCTTTTGCAAGTCGCTTGGATAAGTTCGTTAGCCAGGAAAATCCGCCGAGGCTTTCCCGGAAAATTTTGTGTTTTCTTTCAAAAAAAATCAAAAAAAAATTATATCTCCAAAATTAACAAAGTAAGGGCAACCAAATTTCATACGCGGGTTTATATCATTAGAGGCAAGTTACCTACCAAAATTTAGCTCCGTAGGTTGAATGACAAAAAAGTTACAGGCATTCAAAGAAAAATAAATTTGGGTTCTCCTCAAAACGTCAAAATCGCGATTTTGAACGTCAAAATTGGTGAGTACCTTCCTTATGCAAGTGGCTTGGATATGTTCGTTATTCAGGAAAATCCGACGAGGTTTTCCCGGAAAATTTTGTGTTTTCTTTCGAAAAAAATTTATATCTCCAAAATTAACAAAGTAAGGGCAACCAAATTTTACACGCGGGTTTATATCATTATAGGCAAGTTACCTACCAAAATTTAGCTCTGTAGGTCAAAAGACAAAAAAGTTATAGGCATTTAAACAAAAATAAATTGGGGTTTTTCACAAAACGTCAAAGTTGCGATTTAAACGTCAAAATTGGCAACATTCAGGAAAAGAACTTGAATCTAATACGGGCTATGGAAATAAAATGTCTCAAGAAGAATGTTTTACAAACTCTGAAGTCTTAGTTTCAACCGTCATTGTCCTTCATTTTAATAAAATGTTTCCAGAAAATTCATTTCAAATAGACCCCTTCTCTGACGCTTGGCAGTAGTCTTAGCTATAGAGTTTATCGTTAATAGTATATAATTTTTGTAGAATTTTCGTAAAAAAAATCAATAAAGCTCAATATATCTGTTATTATACCACATATGAAAAAAAATTGTATATATTAATTATAGGGTGTCTTAAACTACATCTTAAAAAATTATTTCTACAATCACAGGCTGGCCCATAAGTCGTTGGTGATACAAATTTTCTTCTTTTTTTTTTTAATCAAACACGCCTTATGTTATTGCATTTTTGCATTTTCCATCGAAATATAATGCATGTTTGTGAGAACAAAAATTCTGGACGCAGTAAGTGCGTTATGGTAGCGAATTTTGATCAAATGCTTAATATTTGAATAGCTCAATTTGCTATTAACCTATAAGGTTGACCAAAAAACGAGTTTTTTCGGGAACACTTTAAGTTTACTTTCGGCAATTTTTGTACATTTTCAAACAATAAAGTTATTTTGATGAAACATGGCACATTGTTTTTACTATATAGTTTTTTTTTTCCCACAGGGCTCGTCCGCGGCCTTGCCGCCCCGATAGCACCGCAACCCTTGGTTAATTGTGCATATACTATATAGATTACACTGGTAACCAAATTTGATGCCTGCTTTCTTAAAAAGAACACACATTATTGCTATTAAAAAATAGTTTTATGAAAATTCACTACCATAACGCACTTGCTGCGTCCCGAGATTTTCTATTCTATTCTATCAGTGGCAGTTAGCAGGTTCGTAAGCTGAAAAGATGTAGAAAACCACTTTCCACAGTATATTTGTGAAGCCAGAGGTATGACTGTAGTTAGTGCAAAATGGTTGTTTCCTAATAGTAAGTGAAGGGTGAAACCTGTGATGAGCACTGATAAGTATACTTGGAGAACCCACATCACCACAACACATTTTAAAAACCCTGACGATCGATCAGAAGTTTCCATCCTCTGATGAAGCTAACTTAGTTAGTGAAACGATCGTCAGGTCTTTTAAAATGTGTTGTGGTGATTTGGGTTCTCCAACTGTACTTATTGTTGTTTCCCAAGTTATGATAATCCTAACCCACTGAGCAAGGTAATATTGCATTAGCATTGCAGAATCTTTTCCAAAGCAAGTGTAAGTTTGATAGATAACTTGCAGAAAGCCTCCTGCAAGTTTGTTGCAAATGGCAAATCTTCCCCCCAGTGACTTTACATATGTAAGTGTTTCTTTTGTAACTTTACTGTAAGTTTACTGTAGTGAGCTGTTACAAACTTTCTTTATATTTACACATGTTACCTTGCAGCAAGCTTCAATTTTAAAAGGGCCTAGCAAAGTTGTCAAATTTAAACTTACATTTGCAACTTATCTGCAATTGTATATATTATATATACAGTGCAAGTTTGTAACTTGGGATAATTCCAATTAATCTACTTCAGCTTTTTTTCAAACATGCTCGGAGTCAGATAATATCCTCAGTTACAATCTTTTCAAAAATGTATTATACAATTTGTGTCAAATGTCATTGATAATTTTAGTAAATGACAACCTTAGCTTTTTGTTGACTATTTTTAAAGTACACATCAAGCGATACAAAACCACCAAATTTCAAAATTTTATTATAAATCTTGAGTTGAAAGCACGAAAAAAATTTGTGTAGTTAATCAATGAATAAAAATTTTAAATCTGCTGGTTTTCTACAACTTCACATGTAGAAACTTTAAAAATAGTCAATAAAAACCTAGGGTTGATTTAAAGAAATTATTGATGAAGTCATTTTTCAAATATGGTACATACCGTATAGATTTTTTAAGACTGCAACTTGAAATACTCATCAATGTGTCCAGGCATTTTTGACAAAAGGAAACTGTATTTGATTAAGTAAATTTATTTCAAGTTACAAACCAATACTGAATATAGGTATAGGTGTATTTATACATAATATATATTTCTTGTAAAACTGTAAAAAAATGACAAGAAAATGTTAATTAGAATAAAATCTTTATTACATAAAAAAATTAAAGACTTACAACATATTATTCATTTCTGCTGATAAATATATAGATTTTATTGACCATCAAATGTACATGCTAAGTCACTGCCTTTATAAGCACCGACTATAGTCACTAGATAGAGATAGTTAAGACATATAGCGAGAGTGCCCATGTTTAGGCTAAAATGCAGTTCTAGGCAAAACTCGACTACAAAATAGATAACTTGAACTTGTGATATCGTTATTAATTGAGTGACTAAAAAATTCTTTTTTCTAAATGAATACCAATTAATTTTTTTGATATTGTTTTACTAAATAACATTTAGTCGTCTAGGAAAACGTGTAAAACACCAATAACAAAAACGAAATCTTCTGCAGCATTACTTATTTTGAGGAGCAAGAATTTTTTCAGCTTCTAAAGTATATGGTAACATATGTGACATAAAATCAAGTCAACATATCAAATACTATTGTGAAAAAATAAATATCTAAAATGATGCATTCATTTCAATTTTAGATAAAGTTTCATTTAGCAAACGTAAGAATATGCAATGGATAAATCAAGCGCAAGGAAACGAATACAACTTCAATCCGAAAATAGCCTAAATATGGCGACAGTCTCTGACAGTGTTCACGCATGTATTAACTATCCCTATCGAGTAAGTATAGTATCGTCAATGTATATGTACCTGCAGAAACATCGAGTTAAAATAAAGCAAAATTATAACTACGATGAATTACGTATATATAAAAAAAGTCTGTGGCTATTGGAACTTGCATTCCAAAGCTTTTCCCTAACGCACACACACAACCACACATACACTACAAAGAATGAATACAAATAGTATGTAACACTATACACATTAGTTTAGAGCACTAATAAATTCCTTCACCTTGATTTTTTGTTTTATAACATCCACTAGTGTCTACTTGTTAGTGGGAAATCTTAATAACATTAGGTAGAAAATTGAGGAATTTGATTCCCAAGTAATTAAACATCTGCTTTGTTTTCTCCTTTTTGTGCAACCGTATTTTTATTTCATGCCTGCAGCTGGTATTGATGTTGCGAACTTCACCATTCACTGGATATTTTGAATACATATACCGAAGAAGAATATGGCGGCTGTAAGGGTACCTAAGTATCCCATTGGCCTCGAATACATCAGGGCAGCTTTTTCTTGGACCTACGCACACAATGTCCTTATTGCTCTTTTTTGCATGATAAACACTCCGCTGCTGACGAGTTAACCCATATGAATGTTCCATACGACAGGATACTGCGACAACGTGCAAAATAAGCAATTCTGGCAGCTTGATGGGTATTGTACTGATCCACTGTTCTTACGATGTCAATTGCTCCGGATAAGCCTCGTGCTTCCATAGGTCAATCATGTTTAACGTTTTTAAATGAATTGGTTTGACCAGGTAAGACATCTCCAGGCTGCTTCTAAGGACATAACAAAATTCGTATTTAGTAATTAGATTTTCTTTTTCGTTGAGTAGATTTCATAAAAAGAAACAAAAATACAAATAAGAACAGCCATTTTAGAATAACTCACCTATAGAGACATACCAACATTTAATTATGCTACAAAAAAGTTAGTAATTTTATTGAATTCACACATGTATTTAGTATATAGCTGTTTTAGGAATTCTTACCTGACATGTTTGTCGATATACTCCATGTTACATTATCCACACTCCAGACAACGAATTACTTAATTCAGGCTATATTGTTACGTTGTTCAATCTTTAAAACTTCCAGAAAAAGAAATAGGCATGGATCAAATAACAGCATATCATAATATAAACAACAATTCGCCATTAATCATTATTGCCGCGCGCTTTGTCAGAGTTAGTTCGCTGTTGGCATTGGTGTTGCTAGGTTGCTATTGGACGACGATGACATACAATCGAACATACACGATCACGAAAACGGGGGAAATTCAAATAAATGTTTGCAAAGTAAAACAAACTTTCAGAAACATTACAATTGTAACTTTACATGAGCTTACAAATGGAGAAAAACAACAAGCCGGCAAAGGAGATATTATATTTGAAAGTTACGTTAAAGTCTCATTTGTAAGTTTGCATTGGTTTTTAGGCTGCAAACATTTAGAAATGTTGCAAACTTAACTTGCTTAATGGTAAATTATCTAACGTTGCGGTAAGCATTTGTAAGTTACCATGCTTAGTGGAAATCGGTACTCTGATTTAATATTGACAGAACCTCGGTGGTTCAGGGGTAAGAACGCGTGCCTCTGAACCGAAGTGTACTGGGTTCGATCCCAGGATACTCATTTCACTTTTTCAGTACAAACTGCAACATTAACATCAACCGAGGTTCTGGCATTGTATTTGAGCAAGTTGAATATCTGCACGTTCCGCCCTTCGGAGGGGGCGTAAAGCCGTCGGACCCGTGTCCATACGATGTTGGGCACGTTAAAGATCCCTAACCTCTTTACAGAAAGGCAGAAGTTCGGCAAAATGTCCAGGATAGTGAGGTGAAACTGCTCGCTGGCGTCGGTGTTGGCCATAGTCGCGGAAATAGGCCGACGTTAAAGAAACAAAACACACACATTTAGTATTGACGATATATTTAGAGCACTCGTTGTATGTAAGTATACATGTTCCGTAACATAACCTGTATCTGAGTTTGTATATGAATTCAGAGGGTCACTTGCAAAGACACAACATACTTGTTAATTTTTTACTAATTTATGCGTAACGATTACAAAGTGGCGCCACTGATCTGAGTCGCTTTGTCCAGCGACAAATGCGTGGGTGACACTTCAGATAAAGACCTCAACATTCAAATTACAAAACATTGAACGAGACTAAACACATAACAAAATATTTTATGCACATTTTAGTGTCGCCTAGTTGGTTTCTGCAATTCGATGAAAAGTATTTATTTTATTGATTACATATAGGTACAGCGTGTGCCATAAATCATGGGTAGCGCAACAAGGATTAATGATTTGCTAAGATAAACATTTTATGATTCAAGAAGTACAAAACTTAAAAAAGCAAAAGTGAATTTTCTTAAAATGTTTTTAATAGAAAATATATATTTTTAATGCAAGCAGGAATTAATTTGGTCACCGGTATAACCTATACAGTAGGAACAATGTACCATATTCTACCAACATAACTTGTTTGAAATGTACAAAAATTTTCCAAAAATAAACTTAAAACATTTCCGAGAAAACTCATTTCCTAGCTGACGAACCTTAGGTTAATAGCAAATTGCCTTATTGAATTTTGAAGCGTTTAATGAAAATTCGCTACTAAAACGCACTTACTGCGTCTCGATTTTTTTTTACAAACATGCATCATATTTCGATGAAAAATGCAAAAATGCAATAAGGAATGTTAAAAAAAGTAGGTATCACAAACGACCTATGGGCCATCTTGTGGTTGTCAAAATAAGTTTATAAGATGCAGCTCAAAACACTCTATAGGTAACGTATACCATTTTTTCTTGTATCTTGCATAATAACAATTACATTGAGCTTTACCGTAGAAATGCGTCACACTGTATATATGTAAAGAAAAAGTAAACCCGGATATGGATTCTAGGAGGCCTAGTTTGGGCTCATTTGAAGAAATCTTTTTAGAATTCAAAAGCCGCGGTCTCCTCAATAACGAATTTTTTCTATGAAATTTAGCTAAAAATTATAGACCGTTAAACCATAAATTTAATTAAAACTACTTCTAAAGCATCAGAAAAAGTGTCTATTTGAAATGAATTTTCTGGGAAATATTTAATTAAAATGAAGGGCAATGATGGTTTAAGCTGAAACTTAAGGGTTTGCAGAACACTTTTTACATAATCCGTATTTCTGTCAGGTTCTTTGCCTAAACGTTGCTATTTTTGTGGTTTTTTTTCTTTAAATCCCTCTAACTTTTTTGTCTTTAAACTTACAGACTTAAATTTTCATAAATTGTTCACCCTTTATATATATATATATATATATATATATATATATATATATATATATATATATATATATATATATATAATTGAATCTGAGCCTGGATATGGATTCTAGGGGCCCTAGTTCACGCTCATTTGAAGAAATTTTTTCTAAATTAAAAAGTCGGGATCTCCTCATTAGTGATTTTTTTTTTAAGAAAATGCACTAAAACAATGAGACTATATGCATTTACTAGCAGGAATATCCTATTGTTGAAGGTTTTACAATTTAAATACAACCATTTTGTTTTACAATGAATTTTTTGGTTATATTTTAACTAAATCAAGAAAAATAACGACTTAGACACATATCTAGGAGCTTGTTAGTCATTTATTAGTGAATTTTCGTAGAAAAAATTCACTAATGGGGAGATCCCGACTTATGAATTTTGAAAAAATTTTGCAAATGAGCGCGAACTAGGGCCCCTAGAACCCATATCCGGTGTCAGTTTTAATTTTTATATGTTTATATATATTTATATATATTTATATATATATATATATATATATATATATATATATATATATATATATATATATATATATATATATATATATATATATATATATATATATATATATATGTGTGTGTGTATCACACCGATAACTCAAAAAATAATGGGCCGATTTAGATAAAATTTGGCATGTACCTTTCTTTTGTAAATGGCTTGGACAAGTTCGTTAGTCAGGAAAATCGGACGAGGTTTTCCGGGAAAATTTTGAGTTTTCATTCGAAAAAAATTCTTATCTCAAAAAGTAATAAGCCGATTTTAATAAAATTTGGCATGTACCTTCCTTTTGTAAATGGCTTTGACAAGTTTGTTAGTCAGGAAAATCGGACGAGGTTTTCCGGGAAAATGTTGAGTTTTCATTCGAAAAAAATTTTTATCTCAAAGAATAATTGGCCGATTTTGATAAAATTTGGCATGTACCTTATTTTTGTAAATGGCTTTGATAAGTTCGTTAATCAGAAAAATCGGACGAGGTTTTCTGAAAAAATTTTGAGTTTTCATTTGAAAAAAAATTTCTCTTAAAAAATAAAAAATCTATGATAACCAAATTTGATAGGTAGGTTTACCATATAAAAAGTAAACTATACACCAAAATTTAAATTTCTATGTTACAAGAAAAAAAAGTTATAATAAAATATTTTGTGCCAGATCATTTCTATGAAAATTCACTACCATAACGCACTTGCTGCGTCCCGAGATTTTTGTAGTATTTTTCTGTCACATTCCGATCAATCAATTTTTACATTTTTAACTTTCTTGAATCAGATTTAGTTAATTTAAAATTAATTTACCTCTAACTTTTTTGTCTTTTAATGTAGACATCTCAATTTTAGTACATGTAATACGCTTTATGACAGAAACCAGCGTACCAAATTTGATTGCCCTCACTTTGTTATTTCCAGAGATATACATTTTTTTCGAAAGAAAACACAAAATTTTCCGGGAAAACCTGGGCCGTTTTTCCAGAGTAACAAACTTGTTCAAGCCACTTGCAAAGGGAAGGTATCTGCCCAATTTTAACAAAATCGGACTGTTATTTTTCCAGTTATAGGTGTGGATACATATATATATATATATTATTATATATATATTATATATATTATATATATATATATATATATATATATATATATATATATATATATATATATATATATATATATATATATATATATATATATATATATATATAAACATATAAAAAGTTAAACTGATTCTGGATATGGGTTCTAGGGGGCCTAGTTCGCGGTCATTTAAAGAAATTTTTTCAAAATTCAAAAGTCGGGATCTCCTCATTAGGGATTTTTTTAAAGATAATTCACTAAAATTATTCAAGTGTTAAAAATTTGCTGATTTAAATCACTTTAAACACATTATTAGCAGTAGTGAATGTAATTTAAAATGAAACAAGTGTGGAAGTTGTGGTATATCAAACAGTTTCATCAGGCTTTTTAGTGAATTTTCTTTAAAAAAATTCACTCTTGAGAAGACCCCAACTTTTAAATTTTGAAAAAAGTTTTATTATTGTTATTATATATATATATATATATATATATATATATATATATATATATATATATATATATATATATATATATGTATCACATCGATAACTCAAAAAAATAAGGGACCGATTTTGATCAAATTTAATATGTACCTTCCTTTTGCAAGTGGCTTGGATAATTTTGTTATCCAGGAAAATCGGCCCAGGTTTTCCCCGGAAAATTGTGTGTTTTCTTTCGTAAAAATTAATATCTTCGTAAATAACAAAGTAAGGGCAACCAAATTTGGAAATTTGGTAAGCCATGTGCCAAAATTGAGGTCTGTAAGTTTAAAGACAAAAAACTTTTTGGCATGTAAAGAAAAAAATGCGGTTTTCCTCAAAACGTCAAAGTTTCGATTTGAAACGTCAAATTTTGCAACATTTGGGCAAATAACCTGAAGCGAATACGGGTTATGTGAAGAAAATGTCGCAAAAAGAGTATTCTGCAAACCCTTATGTTTCAGCTTCATCCGTCATTGTCTTTCATTTTACTAAAATATTTCCAGAAAATTCATTTCAAATAGACCTCTGATGCTTTGCCAGTAGTTTTAGTCAAGTTTATGGTTTAACTGTCTATAATTTTACTTCCACATCGTCACAACGTGTGGAAGTATCGCATCAGCGACAAAAATTTCAATTTTTTTTCCCTTAAACGTCGTAAGAGGTATGAAAACATATAGAAACGATGATTTGGGAACAAGACTTTTTTTGTCTGTCGGTCTGCCGGTCTGTATGTCTGTCTGTTTGTAGCCATGATAACTTTAGAGCAAATTGAGATACGAGTATTGTCTTAAATTTCGTATACAGTTAGCACTCGACAAACGAACGGTTCAGATTGTTTTTGGGTAGCTTTAGCCGATAGGGCATGCATGGAGGATGATTTGGTGAAAATTGACATTTTTTCGTTAAAACTAGTAATATAACGTAATATGGTTTATTAATTAGAAAACTTTTAATTTCATCAAACATCTGGTGTTCTGTGCAGAAATTAAATTAGGGGTTGAATTTTGGGAGGTGGAATATTGTTGCCAATAATAATAATATTAATAATAATAATAATAATAATAATAATAATAATAATAATAATAATAATAATAATAATAATAATAATAATAATAATAATAATAATAATTGGGATATTCGAAATTCTGTAGAGGTGCAGGCCAGCACCTAATACTGTGCTAATACGTACTCTCTAACCGATCTCGGTTGGATGAAGACCATAGGCAAAGTGGACAGGACAATGGATGCCTGATAACGACCGCGCAAGGAGAATGGAGTGGACCGATGATCTTCGGAGTGATCTTTTGTAGTGTAATGGCAACAGCTCGCTTGCAAGGAGGGGATACATGGGAAGGTTGCATACTTTGTGGATATCCATGCATCCTGAGCATGTTTTTTCCGCACAACATCTGCGGGATTATGTGTCATACCTGCACAGGAGATGGTACACAAGAATATCTTCCCGGATCCCAACAATACCGCGACCAATCACAGAACAGCTGCCGCTCCTCGCTGGAGCGAGTGAGAATGACTTGAGTCAAAGGGCTTTTTTCAAGGTGAAAGTTAGTCCTAGGGCTGAATGGCTCGCCCAACTGGATGCCAGTCTCAATGAGGAACTTCCGGAGGATGCCGACATCTAGGTGATCAACGCGCTGTCTATGCGGCTGCCTCTACCTTTGTGCCGTTAGGTCAAGGTGTCGAAACTCTCGCAGTGTCGCGCAGTTCAGGTGACGCATAGCACAGTTGCATATAAAAATAAAAATATTAAGACAGGAGGCCTCCCGTATTTATTGTGTGATAGTATATATAAGAGCCGGGAGGTCGTTTAGTAGGCGTGTGGCAGCCGTTGTTAGGCGCAAACATCACACACTGGGCATAACAGTGCTACAAAACATCAAGTAGCACGCCTTAGATAATATACGGGCATTGGCGACACCTAAAAAGTCGTTGCTGAGACAAGTGAAGGGAATAACTGATAACTCAACCTTTCAAAGAAACCCCTCTCGCATGCTCCAAGCACCTAGGCAACCAGTCAGTCACCAACTAAATAGTCAACATGTCGCGCGTTTCTGGAGGGAGATCTATGAGACTTCAGTTTAAAGAAGCCACTCCGGGCATGGCACACCTTACGGCTTACTGCAATGCCGAACAACCAGAGGTGTGCGCGGCAATCACTGATGATGAGGTTGCGGAAGGCCCGTCGGGGTAGCCGCAACTACGCTGCCCCAGAACCGGGCGGTATTAATTCCATCTAGTGGAAGAGTTTACCATCTGTCCACCGCCGGCTGGTTAGAATATTTAACTGATGGTTGAATCATGGGGAGCAAATTCCTCAGTGGTTTGTGGAAGGGAGAACCGCGCTGGTCTCAAAGAAAGGCGACCTGTCCCAGCCAAATAATTACCGGTCCATAACTTGCCAAAGCACCTGCCACAAGATCTTTACTAGGATTTTGTATGCTAGGTTGTTGCGGGCAGTGGAAACAATATTTGCGTAATTCAGTGAGCAGCGCGGTTCCAGGAAATAAATGGATGGATGTAGGGAGAATTTGTTGATTGTCCGGTACGTTACACAAGACGCACGGCAGTATCTCCGAAATCTGTTCATGGCCTGGATAGACTACCGCAAGGCGTTCGGCATGACGTCGCATGATATGTTGCGCTCCTTGTTCGGCAAACTTGCTGTACCTAAATCACTAGGGAAATGTATAGAACATATAATGTCGTTGTAGAGGACACGGTTTGTCATAACAACGGGGGAATCTTTCAGGGAGATTCCCTTAGGCCTCTCCTATTTTGCATCTCGCTGCTACCGCTTAGTGCAGCTCTCCGCAAGACCCGCGGTTATCTCTGTAGGCCACCCTCAAACGGAAGACACAGGATTGGTCATCTATTTTATATGGATAACTTAAAAATATATACCTGTGGTGATAGCGAGCTCCAATAAGCTCTTAGGGTGCTACAGGAGTTTACGCTTGACACAAGGATGGAGCTTGGCTTGGACAAGTGCACTGTGGACTTTAAGAGTATCCAAATGATGCGCGGCTCATCGACGGTGCCACCATAAAACATCTACGTGCCGGAGACACCTAGGTATCGAGAAGTCAGGCATTCAGGACGCTGCAAAAACGAAAGAGGCTCTCCACGGCAGGTATAAACAGTTACTTCGGCAAATCTGGCATTCAGAGTTGTCCGGGCCAAAAAAAGTGCTAGCCACCAACATACTTGCCGCTCCATCCGTTACTCCTTTGGAGTGATAAAATGGACAGTAGAAGAGTTGCGTCAATTGGGTAAGGATACCCGCAAGCTTCTCCACAAACATCGAAGCTTGAACTCGAGGACGTCCTTTCCTCGCTGATACCTCCCAAGACATCTCGGAAGTAGAAGACTACCAAACATGAAGTGGTTACACGGAAGAGGTCCTTGTTGCAAAATCCTTAAAAGCTCGTATCGTCCTCTGCAAATTGTCCAAACGCACGAAGTCGCAGGAACAGGAGCATTCCTGTTCAAGGCAGCAGGCAAATAAGTAAGTGAGCTCGGACTATGCTTCAATCACAGGTCGGAAAGAAGGTAAGATGATCGCCATTTGGTGAATGAGCTTGACATTCCGACCTTAAGATATAAAATTAGAGATGCCCTACAAAAACACCTATTGGGGCAGCATGTTGACAATCCTTTGCGCGGAATCCAATACGCTGCTGCGGGAACTCGAGCAAATTCTTGCATGCCACGCCGCTGAATATTCACTAGCTTGTAAGATGCAGAAATCTGTCGTCCTTGGGTCTTTACGTCTCCTCCCTTCTCTGAACCTGGATTAATGATTTCCGGCCCTGTGTTCTTTTACTGCCACTGGAGCGGGGCGAGGGCATGGGTGTAATGACGGGTGGACATCAGAGTGTGTCGGAGCTTCGGACGGTTGCGCAACATATTTTATTAAAAAAATAACAATAATAATAATTCCAAATTTTTGCGCAACTATTAGAAAAAAAGAGTGACGCACAAAAGACCCACTGGGATCACAGCGCTGAGAGGCCAAAGGCCTATGCGACTCAATAAACAATCTACAATCTACAGTAGAACCTCGGTGGTTCAGGGGTAAGAACGTGTGCCTCTGAACCGAAGGGTACTGAGTTCGATCCCAGGGTACTCCATTCACTTTTTCAGTACAAACTGTAACATTAATATCAGCCGAGGTTCTGGCATTGTATTTGAGCAAGTTGAATGTCTTCACGTTCCGCCCTTCGGAGGGGGCGTAAAGCCGTCGGTCCCGTGTCCATGCGAGGTTAGATCCCTACCCTCCTTACAGAAAGGCAGGGGTTCGGCAAAATTTCCAGGATAGTGAGGTGAAACTGCTCTCTGGCGTCGGTGATTGGCCATAGTCGCGGAAATAGGCCAACGTTAAAGAAACAAAACACACACAATCTACAGTCTACTATTACCATTTATATTATTATTTTATTATAACTATTCTAGAATAACTTACCTGTGTTTCTAATTGAGCTAGGTATTGACCGTTTCGTGATGGGTATGGGGAAGCTATTCCAGATCCAGGGAGCCTTTCTATTTGTCTGGAAAAAAAAACATTTAGATAATTAAAAAAGTTATTGCAGGTTTTAAAACTATATTTTATTCAGGATAGGTCAAATAGCCTGGTTCTTTTCTTACGCATTTAATTTAATAAGTATGAAAAAAATTGTGAAGAAATTTTTCTCAGTAAAAAATAACTTATTTTCATTTATACACGCTGGTCCATTTGTAGTGTGCAATACATAACTTATATATTTTACGTTCAATGTAAGCACAAGTTCCTATTAAGCACTAGAAAAAATATGTTCTTTGAAACTTGTTTAATTTTACCTTTAAGTTTGAACGCCCGTTATTTCGCTTTTGATTGCTGTCGAATTAATCTTTTCAGATTTCTCCAATCTACTGAAGTGGTATTTTTTTATGCTCCTCTACTTAAATATGTTAACACGCGCCCAAAAAGCTAGACATGTTCGTTATTGGTGGTTTTAGACATTGAAAGCTTTATACATCCCAAACAGATCAACAAACAAATGGATATGTCAGAAAAACATACGAATGATAGACCAAAAGAAAGAGGCTTTCCTGCTATATAAACAATGAACCACAGACAACATGGCCAAATTACTGAAGAAGAAAGCTATTGGCACCGTATTTGTTTCCACAACGAAAATCGGCACCATGCCTAGATCAGGTGAAGACACTAACTAGTCCTCTTTACACCTCAGAAATATATATATATATATATATATATATATATATATATATATATATATATATATATATATATATATATATATATATATATATATATGAGATACCGTGCGAACGCAGAAAGGTCTGTATCGGGCAAACAACAAGAAATGTAAAAACAAAGTTACTGAAACATCAACGCCATATACAGTTACTACAATCTGAAAATCTTACGATAGTCAAACATGTTATTTCGGAAAATCACAAAGTCCTGTCTGACAGAACGGAGGGTCTTACTGCCTACATGTTTAAAATAATGAGAACCAAAGAGGGCAATTCTTGAAAATTCTTGCCAGAATCCGAAATGCTATTCTCCCCCTTCGACGCTGACACCGTTCCATACTAAATACAGGCGTAGAGACTATTGCTCTGGCTTCACAAATAAAAAGAAATAGTCGCTGCGTCTGCATTTATTAGGTACATTCTAATCTCGGAGTGCAAACTGCAACAAAAGACAAAAATTTGTCGAAACTTCTATGATTACGTCATCTTTTCATAAAGGTGAACTCAATAAAGAAAAATTTCATGACGCATCAGATGCGTTATAGTAGTGAATTTTCATAAGAATTTGCGACGCACTTCCTTTTATACCAGATGACAATGCTCAAATAATTCCCGATCTATTCACAAACCTAATTTGTCATTGGCATAAGCTAGGTTACCGGGAAGTTAGAGGGCCGCCAGCTTTTATACAGTGGAGATGGGCGTGGGTCAAAATAAGATGTTAACTAGGGGCGCCACTTGATTGTTTAACCTCCACTCCCGGATATTCTAATAAGATGTTCACTAATATACTTCCTTGCCCAGATCCAACACAACCAAGAATTCTTGGATCACACTGGCAACTATAGCCAACCACAATCGAGCACAGGAAGCTGCAAGGGAGATATAATTATGGTAAAACAAACTAAAACTCAGAACGGTATGGTCTCATAGACCCACAAGTAAAAGTAGCGGTAATGATCTAATAACACTAAGTATTCTCAACAGCCCTGAAAACAAAACACAACCACAAAACCAAAACACACCTATAATATGATAAAATAAGGGCTTTTATTACGCTTCTTTGGCATACAAGAAATTATTAAAAAGCTGTTCTAAAATTCTGATCTAAAATAAAAAGTCTCTATTATATAACTGAAATGGCTTACTACAAAATAACCAAGATATCTAATGAGTATGCATGAATGTACTCCAAAACTATAGTTGTTCTATGGAAAAATTCCACTTTTCGTGCACGCAAAGCTTACAACTTATTTCCCCAAATAGTAATTAATTACACGTTAGTTAAGTTAAGTGGCCTGATTAAATATCAAGTCCCAAGAATAATCAATAAGCTTAACTAATGCTAACAATATATAATAAACGGTGGTAACTATCAAAAGTGAAGCAATTATATTAACGAGGGTCTCATAAAAATCTGTACCACATTTATTGAAGTTTAACTAAAATAAATTCAGTTTGATTTGATCGTAGTAAAACTTATTCTTTGATATAGCAAATTTAACAGATGTGAATATTTAAAATTTTAGCTTATCAAGATTGTCTCTCTTATCACTCTACTCTTTATCACAAAGCGGAAAATTCTTACTTGAACATCCTGGACTTCTAGGCCATAAAATTACCAACAATTTCCATACCAAACTGGGGCCTTTAAGGGTACGGAACTGCAACCACGGAAACAATGCAACAAACGGAAAGGCAATGCAACAACGGAAAGCGAAGACCTCCTCACTGAGATCCTAATTCATAAACCACAGATCTCACAGCTGACGGAAATTATCGTTGCTCTTGACTAGCACATAAAAACTCCATTTAACTCAATAGCCATACTTCTTTCGATCCATGAAAATTCGCCATTCCATGCGAGACTTATTCCATTCAAAATTCTCCTATGATACGTGAATTCGCCAAAGGTATTAGCCCACCAACACTGGGGCTTCCTAGTTAAAATCCAGATTACCTACTACGTGGATAACTGCCCAATACATGAATTTCTGACCAATACCTGGATTTCTGCACAATACAAGGATTTCTGCACAATACAAGAACTGCCCAGTGCAAGGATTTTCTACCCAGCACAAGGACTGCCCGATATAAGGATTTTCTACCCAGCACAAGGACTGCCCAGTAGCGCCATCGTTCGCTCTCACTTCATCCTATACGTCCCCAGCCATCTATCTTTCTCAACATGAGGACCATTCTCGAACCACCAGCATTTTTAGCCACATCGCAGGCGCGGCAGCCGACAAGATATACCAGGGGTAGTTCAAAGAGAAATGATTTAACGGTATATCTCAATTCCATTCAGTATACGAGGGATAGCCAGAAGAAATAACCATGATCGTCGCCAATAATTCTTTGTTTAAAGCAGAGGAGGAACCACAAATACACGCAATCTAGCCTAGCTGTTTAGCTACTCAATTTATACTGTTACAAATTGTACACTATTATTATCCGGCATATTACTAAAATTAATATTTTAACATAACACGGACCTTGAAGATCGATTTTAGAGGTCCTAGTACCCGCACATTAGAAGAATTCTCCATATACGGGTTTACTTTCTGTTTACATGTATACAGTGTGACGCATTTCTACGGTAAAGCTCAATATAATTGTTATTATGCATGATACGGGAAAACATTGTATACGTTACCTATACGGTATTTTGAGCTGCATCCTATAGGGTTATTTTGACAACCACAGGACGGCCCATAAGTCGTTGGTGATACCTACTTTTTTTTTAACATTCCTGATTGCATTTTTGCATTTTTCATCGAAATATGATGCATGTTTGTAAAAACAATCGAGACTCAGTAAGTGCCGTTTAGTAGCGAATTTTTATTAAATGCTTCAAAATTAAATAACGCAATTTGCTATTAACCTAACGATCGTCAGCTAGGAAAAGTGTTTTCTCGGAAATGTTTTAAGTTTATTTTCGGAAATTTTTTGTACATTTTCAAACAAGTTATGTTGGTAAAAGATAGTACATTGTTCCTACTATATAGGTTATACCGGTGACCAAATTGAGTCCTGCTTGCATTAAAAAGATATATTTTCTATTATAAACATTTTAAGAAAATTCACTTCCATAACGCACTTGCTGCGTTCAAACTTTTATTTGTTCAATTCTATCACAAATAACTTTGTATTTTTGGATAGATTACGTCTTTGATTTAGTTGTATATATCTCTAGTGGTTTGTTTAAAAATGGTACTACTGAATTTTAGTTATTAAATTGCGCCAAATTCAAATTCATAATGCTTCACAATACACTCGTTTAAAGTAAAATTGTATTAATCCAAGTACAGTTGCAGATTTACTTGCATTTTCTTAATAATTACCAACTTATTAACTGTAAAGTCTTTAGTAGAGTCTACAATAATTGTTCCTTCAAGAAATTAGACGATTCTTTTTTACTTGATGAACTGAAGCTTATCGAAATTAACATATCACCAATTATACGTCGATTAAATCACACACCGTCTGTTGTACTCTCTTTGGATTCTAATTATGTTATTTTTTTGCGTATAATTTATCGGTGGATGTCTGGATTTAATTAATAGAAAATATTTGCAGTTTGCGTTTTTAAAATATGAATTCGTGCATAAAACGACGTCTGCACTCTTTTAACTAAGTAAAGTAGAAATGGCTGCGATTAACAGATAATCATATAAATACCAGAGGATTTCTTTCAAGCATCATTCTCAGCTTGGTTGCTTAACGTTTGTGTTAACAACATGGGAGGAAAAATGGTAAGTCAAATTTTAATTATTATTATTAACGTCGCTATTATTACTATTATTTGTTTTGTGTGTACTTGTTTAATTAACTAATTAGGAGAGATATTCGCTTTAAAAACATTCCTACTGAGCGACGTGACTTAAGAACAAAATTATTGGCATCAAAATTTAGTGCACCAAAAAGACTACCATATTTTAGTGAATTTTCTTTAAAAAAATTCACTATTGAGGAGATCCCGACTTTTGAATATTGAAAAAATTTCTTCAAATGAGCGGGAACTAGGCCCCCTAGAACCCATCTCCAGGACCAGTTTCGATTTTTATGTGTTTATATATATATATATATATATATATATATATATATATATATATATATATATATTATATATATATATATATATATATATATATATATATATATATATATATATATATATATATATATATATATTAATATGTAAGTATCACATCGATAACTCAAAAATAATGGGCCGATTTTGATCAAATCTGGTATGTAACTTCCTTTTGCAAATGGCTTAGACAAGTTCGTTAGGCAGGAAAATCGGCGCAGGTTTTTGCGGAAAAATTTACCATTTCTGTCGGAAAAAAATTATATCTCCGTAAATAACAAAGTAGGGGCAACCAAATTTGGCAAGAGTGAACTATGTACCAAAATTTAGGTCTGTAATTTCAAAGACAAAAAAGTTATGAGCATTTAAAGAAAAAAAATGGGGTTTTGTCAGTCGCGATTTGAAAAGTCAAAATTCGCAACATTTAGGCAAAGAACCTGAAACCAATACGGGTTGTGTAACGAAAATGTCGCAAGAAGTGTATTCTGTGAACCCTTAAGTTTCAGCTTCAACCGTCATTGTCCTTCATTTTACTGAAATATTTCCAGAAAATTCATTTCAAATAGACCCTTTCTCTGTTACTTTGGCAGTAGTTTTAGTTTAGTTTATGATTTAACGGTCTATAATTTGTACCTAATTTTCGTAGAAAAAATTAGTTAAAGAGCAGATCGCGACTTTTGAATTTCAAAAAGATTTCTTCAAATGAGTGCAACTTGGCCCCACTAGAACCCACATCCGGGTTTAGTTTCAATTTTCATCTGTACAGGGTGATTCTTTATAATGTCGCCCCCTTTTAACTTTGTTATTTAAAGTGTCCCAAAAAAATTGGGCTGCATCTTATAAAATTATTTTGGTAATTACAGGCTAGCCCATAAGTGGTTGGTGATGCCTACAATTTTTTTTCGAACATCCCTTGCATTTTTCATTTTTTATCAAAATATGATGCAGTTTTCTAAAATAGACGCAGTAAGTGCGTTTTGGTAGCGAAGTTTCATTAAATCCTTCAAATTTCAATAACTCAATTTGCTATTAACCTAAGGTTCATGGGCTTCGAAACCAGTTTTCTCGGAAATATCTAAGTTTATTTTAGGAAAATTTTTGTATATTTTCAAGCAATAAGTTATTTCGATAAAATATAGTACATTTTTCTACTATATAGGTTAAACCGGTAACGAAATTAATGCCTGCTTGCTTAAAAACACGTATTTGCTATTAAAAATATTTTTATGAAAATTCACTTCCATAATGCACTTGCTGCGTCCAGACTGTTTTTATTGTGATAGTTTGCATAAGTACATATAAGTCTTGATAATTTTGAGGGCTTTAGAAATTTTTAACAAAAGCTGTTTCAAGAATTGTTCAATTATTGATCTACAAAAAAAGATCATGCATATTCTGACATTCGATTTTTAAATTTGTTCCATCTAGGTTATGGTAGCGTATTGTGTTGTATTTTGTTTTTTTAGCGACGGTATATTTCCGCGACTATGACCAATCATTGACGCCCGGAAGCAGTTTTACCTTGCTATCCTGGAAATTTTTGTTAATCCTTTTCTTCCTGTAAGCAGGGTAGGAATTTTTAACGTGCCCAATATCGCCTGGTATACAGGTCTGACTCATTAACGCCTGCGTGAATCATTACGGAAAATTATGTTAAAAGTAGAAGTCTATTGTTAGACTCCATGGCCTACTGCTTTTTGAACATTTTTTTTGTCATTTGTTTTCTGATATTGGATTTCATAGCCTACTATCCTCAAAACGGGTTTTCTCAAAATTTTCAGTGCAATTACAAGATTTCTCAAGCATGTTGTACATCATTGGAAAGCCTTTTTCACAGGCTATCACATGAGCAAAAAATTCAATATGGCTGCCATAATAAAAACAAACGTTGATACCTGTAGCTCAAAAACAAATGACAATCCAAAGTTGAGAATACCACATAAAGATTACTCTGTAAAAAGTGTCCTTATAATGTGCAAGTCTTAGACATGCCAGATCAACGCCTACTTAGATATTGAAGAAAAAAGAAATCGACTAATTTTTTTTTCAAAATAACTAGAAAACCGAAAGAGGCAGAGCAAAATACAAGTCATATTTGAAATTCTACAAAACATTGGTAATTTAACCGTCTGCCTATCTCTAATAATAACGGAGATAACAATACATTCCCGTCTAGTTTGGGACACACTGTATATACATATATATATATATATATATATATATATATATATATATATATATATATATATATATATATATATATATATATATATATATATATCTGAAATCAAACTTGAAACCTTTGGAAAAATTAATAGTATATATTCATAAGTTTCATGCATAACTAAGTTTTAACGCGATTTTAGCAAGTGACGTTTAAAAATACATTCGAGATATGGGTCAACTAAATATATTTACTAATTGTCCGCATAAAAAATATACAGAAGTCCTCTTCCATGACCTATCTTAAAATATAAGGTTTCAAAGATGCTTTAAATAACGTTTACCTCATAACGTAAAAATAAATTTTTATTAATCTTTTAAGATATTGAAATTACAAGGGATAATATGTTTTTATGTTATATTAATTCTTAAAGCTAGGTGAAAAATAAAATATATTGTGTAATTTTAGCGAATTTTCGTTGATCATAATGTACCTATGTATGAAAGTGTCACCATCATAGCTCTAAAACCAATCGATTAATTGCAATAACAGTGCATATGTCTGTTCCTTGCATAATTAAATAATAATATGAATAATAATAATAATAATAATAATAATAATAATAATGATAATAATAATAATAATAATAATAATAATAATAATAATAATAATAATAATAATAATAATAATAATAATAATCTTTATTGCTCATAATTATACAGCATGTCAATACATATAAGTCGCTGTCTTGTGCAGTATTTCGACATAATTTTACCAAACGTCATTCCAAAAATGTTTGAGAGGTATCCTCTGAATAACATACTTCAAATTTTGACATACCAATTTTCAAATTTAGATCTGCCTCTTTCTTTCTCTATCTAAAATTTCACCCAAAACTTTTACTGCCTCGTATTCCTTTCCATATGACAATACTTCAGAACAGGCAACTTTCTTTTCTGTTCCATATTTTTACCAAAATAACAAATTTTTTGAAGAGAAAAGTTACATTGACGTTTGCAATTGATATATATATATACATATATATATATATATATATATATATATATATATATATATATATATATATATATATATATATATATATATATATATATATATATATATATGTATATATATATATATATATATATATATATATATATATATATATATATATATATATATATATATATATATATATATATATGAATATCGCTTAGATATGTTTCCGAGACAGGAAATTATGACCAGTTTTCGAAAGAAAATTTGAGACTTTCGTTTAGATTTTTGTGTTTCCGAAAATTTGAAAAGCATTTTGATAAGCTTTGATGCGCGAGTTGCTTTTACTCTAAATTTGAAATTTATAAGTTAAAATAAAATCAAATTTTTATAGTTTGAGGCATACAAACCGACAGACAAATCCATAATGTACACCGCCAATCCTGAAAGCACTCATAGTGTTAGTATTAAGATTTTTAGTGACAGTTTTTTATTTTTATATGAATTTTGCATCCATAAAATTTTGATTTCAAACTAACATGTCAAATTTTAACAATTCAGACTGACTTTTCAACTAACTTTCTTTATTCACGGGCTAAAATTACCCATGATTTAATGACTTGGAAGAGATATGATATTGCGCATATGCCCCGCCCACTCCTATGACGTCACGTGGTGAGTAACGTTATAGAAGTCCAACTACACACTTAAAACAAAGTCATTCGCAATCAATAAGTTTCTATACGTCAGTTTAATGCGGTTAAAGTTACGCCTATATTGTCTTTTTCAGATAGTACAAACCGCAGCACTAAATTTTATCTTTTTCATTTTTATTACTTCCAACTGTATGTACTTACATATTAGTCAAATACGTAATTTGTTAAGAGGGTGACAAACCCCACTGCACGACAGCATATTATTGTTGCATTGGACCCACCACTTGACACCATGTGCGTGACATTTCTAAAAATAGGTGGTCTGAATACCATATCTCTCGTTATTTATATCATGAAAATTACCTATTTTATGTCTTATTTTGTTTTCAGGTAGCAGCGATTGTGTTTTATCTTGGACTGTCACTGGTCCAATGCTACACCTATGATCAACAGGTAAAACCTACTAAAAACACATACGATTTCAACTACAAACAGCCCATGCATGTCGCAACTGTCAGTAAAGCTTATTCAGTAGACGATAACCAGTCTTTTCAACCTAAGGACAGTAATCCTACGTACCAAGCTGGTGATAACTACGCTAATAATCATCCACATTATCAAGCTGGTGACAATTATGCCAACCAAGCTTACCAGACTGACGACAATTACGCCACTAGTAACCCAGCTTACCAGACTAGCGACAACTTTGCTTACACATCTGGTGACCACAAGCCTTATCCCGTAATTAAGAATTTGGCATCTTTCTTCAATACAGGAGACAAGGCATTTACTGTCGAAGGAAGTTACCCAGTCGAAGATAATTTTGCAAATGGTGTAAAGTACACTGGAACTGGTGACAACCAAAATTTGCATAGCGCTGCGCCATTGTCGGACCTACAATTAGAACCTTCAGCAACTACTTACCAGGCATTCCCATTGCCCCAACTACAATTCCACGCAAGCGATGCCAGCCCTGGATATGCAGGGCATTATTCCACTTACACAAATGGGGATAACATCAAAGATATAGATTCGCAAGAAGAAGTAGTAAAAGAGTACACCCAAGACCCTGATTTCCAAAACGAAAAAGATTTTCTGGACACTACAGGATACAAACAATACGATTCATCCAGTAGTTTTAACAAAGACGGTCCTCATCAAATAGAAACCATAAAGAGCAAGAGTTTCCACAGAGATGTCGCGCCTTACAGTCTACACGAATTCGATCACGAACACAAACATAAGGAAGAAGAGGAGCACGCAGAAGTCCACTATCACCAACACAAACATTTGCATAAACACAATCATAAACAGGAGCACGTTCACAAACACAAACAAGAACATGTACACAAACATGGTCACAAACATGAACAGAAAGCGGAACATCAACACAAACACATGAACCATCACAAACATGAACATGAGCAACATCACAAACATCAACACCATAACGAGCATAAACATCAACATGATGCACATCACAAACATGAACATCACAGTGAACACAAGCATGAACACAAGGCTCATAACGAACACAAACATGACCATCATCACGGTCACAAACACAGTCATCATAACGAACACAAACATGATCATCATAATGAACATAAACATGACCACCATCATGGTCACAAACATCAGGAAGATCACAAACATGAACATAAAGAACACGCTCATCACAACCATCACCACGGTCATAAACATGAAAGCAAACATCAGCACAAAGATGAACACAAGCACCACCACAAACATAAGCATTCAAAACATCATCATTGATGAGATATTTGGAAGAAAGTGTATATATTGTCAGTTTTATTGAGTTTTATGTTGTCTTGTTTGTTACTTTGTTGTGTACATGTTTTGTATTATAAATAAACACTGTTTTAAAAATACACGTCTATTATTTTACTATTAAAGAGCAAAGTATTGATATATTTTTTTAAGTTGGCACCAATTGTATACCAAAACTTTTACTTACATACTACATGAAAAATATATTGAAAGTTTGTAATTTAAAATGCCTTTAAATACATCATAACTGTCGATTACCAGTAACAATAGCAACAACAATATTAATAATAATAATAATAATAAAGAATTCTGAAAAAATCAAGTAGCCGTACCAGCCTCCTGCAATATTGGCGCGTGCTGGGTTAACGAAGAACGCAGAGCTTGCCAGAGTTTATTTATTTAATATGCAAATGCACAGTTCATAAAATCATTCACGTACTGCATAACAGGATAAACTATAACTATGGTGTACACCTATAATTCAACAATCTCACTTACTACCCGCCTTAAATCAAAAACAAAACAAAACAACATTTCGGCAAGCTTAAATTCCATTTCAGGCTTCACAGGCAGTCCATCAATTGTATAAAACTAAATTTAAATTTACTTTATCTATTCCAAATTCCTATCTAAATCAGTACAAGTAATTTGCAGACTCAACAAAATCAACAGGATAACATGGTTAGGCATGTATATGTTCAGTCAATGCGTTCTTAAATGCTCTTAAATTCATGTTAAAGATGTCAACATGCTTACACAGTTTGTTATAACTTAAGCACATTCTATATCCCGAAGAACTGAACAGACTATTCGTTCTGTATCTTGGTATACAAAATAGTTGCTCTAGTCTAATATCCCTCTGAGGAACCCTGAACTGAATCCTGCCCAAAAATTCAAAAAAATTTACCAAGTTTCTCAGAATTTTAAACAGAAACACCAGGTCAGCAAATATGCGCCTGCTTTGAAGACTGGCCATGTTAAACACAGCAAGCAAACTCACATAGGGTGTAAAATTGGGATAAGATCAAAAAAACTTAAAATGCAGAAAACGAACAAACCTCCGCTGAACTTTCTTCACTACATCAGGATGAACCCTGTAAAAAGAATTCCACACCACCGACAGATACTCCATTTTTGAACGTATATACGCATTAAAAAGAATTTTAGCTGTTTCAACCCTACGGAATCCCCTCGAGTTTCGTATAATAAAGCCCAAAGTTTTCAACCCTGAGGCAGCAATTTTCCCACGTACTTCGCAAATGTTAAATGAGTATCAAACTCAATTCCTAAGTCCCCAGGAGGACAGGAGCAAGTTCTGGTGCGCATTTTTTGAGAACAATTGCTGGGATCTCTTGGTGGTTGAACATTTGGAGGTGGGTTGAGAGTAGAATTGCCGGCGAACAACGAGGCGAAAAGTTGAGTCTTGCCCATGGCTGAAACAAGAGGTGGGAACGTGCTCTTGCAGAAATCATTCCCAATAGATCTAGCAAGAGTCCAGAAGGGTTTGCTGCCGTTTGAGCTTGAGAGGACTTTGTTTTTGATGTGGTTTTTGTCTCAGAAAGAATGCGGACATAGCAGTTTCTTGCGTCGTTAAATGCTTGACGATTTTCTTGACTGGGATTATGTAGAAGCGTTTTGTGAGCTTTGACCTTTTTAAGTCTGGCTTTGTCACAGGATTTAGAGAACCAGGGCTTTTTTAGTGGCTGAAGAGGTTTTCTGTGTACGTGGAATAAATAATTCCATGCCAGCTTGGATAATTTCGGTGACGTTTTGTGAGATATCAGAGGGGTCAGGATGAGAGAAGCAGACAGACGCCCATGGAAATTAGGAAAAGTAATCCCGCATTTCGTCCCAGTTTACGGAGTTGTAGTGCCAAACGATACGTGGGTGTGATAACTGTGTGACCTCGGGTTGCATTGCGCAAGAAGCAGTGACCATGCCGTGGTCTGAGCGACCAAAGGAGGCATTCCGGTTTTGTAGTAAGAAGGAGATCCAAGGGATTTGAGCTGTGTGTTGGGATACGAGGAAAGTAAGTAGGTTGCTGAACCATATTGGCTAAAGAATTGCTGACTGCAAAGGCGTCCGCTGCTCTCCCTTGTGGATCGGTTTTTGAAGATCCTATCCATTCCTTATTATGGACATTGAAGTCACCAAGAATAGTGACCTCGGAGGAAGGATATTCAGAAATCAGATAGTCGGGTTTTTTCAGAAAGGTAGTCAAAGAGTTGGACAAAGTTGTTGTCAGAAGGTGACCGGTAAATGCAACACTATTGTTTATGTATGTTACTATCTCGTTGCGTGTGGTGAAAAATTTATCTACATGGTTGTTTACACAATTATAAGCTGAGACCATAGCATTAACTGGTGACCTTAAAAGAACATTGGTTCGAGACTGCGGTAAATAAAATGGTAAGTAGTTTCTGTTGGTTCTACTAGGCAGACTAATTATCAATTTGTCCAACAATGTAGGCGAACCAATCTTGTTCTGGAAAAAATTGAACAGAAACGAAATGAGGTTAATAAATATGCGCTTACTAATTGAATTTAACTTTATAACTAAAACTATAAGCCCCACGTTGTGGAGACAGTATAACAAAAAATAAATAAAACTTTAAATATACCTGTAAGAAATGTCTGCACGTTGGGCGCAAGTATAACGAAAAATTTATATTTGTAAGAAATATAACCCAAATTATCTCAGGGCTTGGGTTTGGGCACTTGCAGTTGGTAGGCTTCAAAATGTACAAATGAAAGTCAGGTATTATAATTAAAATCAGTTTATTTAAACAGTTATTGAATTTATACAATGCAGCAAATTGAATGAAGCAAATTGATTAAGAGAAAAATATGAATCGATTACTTTGACATGGCATATAGCACTGTAAAAATGAATTGTGGAGCATACTCTACTTTAAAAAAGAAAACCACAGATAAATAGTGTACTTAACTTCCAGCTTTAGATTGTTGCCTCCGGAGTGGTGATCATAGGGCTGCATAACGGTCTTGTTGGGGACTCCTCCCTAGCGGTTTCATTTATTTAGTGGTGATCACAGGGCTGCTCCCAAGCGGTGTTGTTGAAGGCCGCTTCCTAACGATGTTCATTTAGAAAGGTGTTGTTGCCGGCCGCTTCCTAATGGATTCAGTAAGGTATTCTTGAGGGGGCTCCTCCCTGGCGATGGTGTTGAAGGGGGCTCCTCACTAGCGGTTTCATTTATTTAGTGACGTGTTCCGCTTCCTAACGGTCTTCCTAGCGAGGTGCCATTCAGGCATGCTGTTTTCCGACTAAAATTTAGCTGTAAGATATCATCTCTTGGTCGATTTCATACAGAAGAGATCGGGGCACGCGTTGCAAGCATTTAGAAAGATTCTCTTATCTCAGACACGTCACAAATCTAGCTCGACTGCAGGCGTGTTCCACTGAGTTGGGTGCGGTAGAGTAACCGACCGCCGAGTTTGACGTCACTGAAGGGACTTGGACTCTGACGTCACAAAAGGGGTTGATTTGAAAGCTTAAAAGTGGACGGCTTTAACGCGTGTGACTTGTCACGCTTATTAAATACACGCAACATGTTACAACTTGAAACGCTGAAGCAAACACTCATACGATGCACCCTGTTCCAGATAATGATTATTCTCTCTATAAAACAAATACTTTAGGAACCTACGCTGAACGGGTTATAGGAGGTCCTTATATCGTTGATAGTATGAATCCCAGACAAAAACATTTTTATGAAAATTCACTATTACATCCCACTTGCTGCCTCCAGGCGCGATCTCACAAAAGGAATGAAGAGTACCTTAAAACACGACACGTTATCAAAGTCTCGACATGATCGTAAAATAGAGCCCCAAGATTTTAGTGTGGCTTTTAAGGTCAGTTCAGAGTGTAAACAAAGACTAAGTTTTCTGTCAAAAGTGACCCCCAAATCCTTAACGTCTTCTCCAGAAGATGATGGCCCAACATGTAATCATATGTGTGATGAGTATAACCCCTGCTAAATGAAAATATTCTACACTTTGATATATTTAAAGTAAAACGATTAATACTGCACCATTCCTCTAAACGGTTTAGGTTAATCTGTCATAATGCGCAGCCATCAGGCCCACACATTCTAGAATACAACTTTAAGTCATCGGCATAAAATAAAATTTCTACATTAAAATGCTCAACCGTATCATTGATAGCTAGCACAAACAGAAGTGGGCCAAGATTATAACCCTGAGGTACCCCAGATGAAGTAACAAACTTATCAGATTTATAACCCATTTACCCCACAAAACTATTCCTATTATACAAGTAGGACAAGTACCAAATATGCTGCCTGCTTTCATGTAAAAAAAAACATATTTGCTATTAAAAACATTTTAATGAAAATTCACTACTATAACGCACTTGCTGCGTCCAGACTTTTTCTTTTATTGTAAATTTGAATTTAATAAAGGTGATATGGCATACATCTTTTGATATATGAAAGAAATAAAGCAGAACAACTTCGAAAATTTTGTAACAAATAAGCAACTACCAGATAGATAATCAAAAAAGTCTGGACGCAGCAAGTGCGTTATAGTAGCGAATTTTTTTTTAATATTTTTAAAAGCAAATGTCGTTCTTTGATAAAAGCAGGCATCAAAATGGGTTGCCTATATAGTAGAAACAATGTACCATATTTCATTAAAATAAATTTATTGTTTGAAAATGTATAAACATTTTCCAAAAGTCTGGATGCAGCAAGTGTAGAAGAAACAAAGTTCTATATTTTACAAAATTACTTATGGTTTGAAAATATACAACAATTATCCGAAAATAAATTTAAATCTTGGATTCCTAACCAACAAAGCTTACGTTAATAGCAAATTGAGCTATTGAAATTTGAAGAATTTAATGAAAATTCGGTAAATTTGTAGATTAGCTCCCGAACGCTTTTCAAAAATTGTTTTCAGTAACATTACTAGAACCCCACCTCGATGCACAAACCACAAGAAACATTTCTTGTTCACATCCCCCAAGGAAGTTACGGGACTAGTAAAAAGGAAATATGAGCAGAAAATGCGAAGAAAACTGCTGGAAAGCTGTCTATTTGAAAACATATCCCCATTAAACCCTGTCTACCCCGCACAGCACCCCCTATTTGCCCCAGGTCACGTAACTTCCTTGGAGGTATGAACAAGAAGTTTGGGGGGTGGCTGATTCGTCGTGGGGATTCTCCTTTCCCCTCGCGTGCATACAACCACCCTCGCTGCATAAACCACATGAAAAATGTCTTGTTCCTACCCGCCAAGGAAATTACGGCACCTGGGGGGATAGGGGTGCTGTGCGGGGTAGGCAGGGTGTAAGGAATATATGGCTTCAAGATGTGAAAAAGGCAGCTTTGAAGCCCGTTTTATTCGAATTTTCTGCTCATATTTCCTTTTTACTACCTACCCCGCCTCCCACTCCCACCCACCCTGGTCCCGTTACTTCCTTGGGGGCTGTGAATAAGAAATTTTTCTTGGGGTTTGTGGATACAGGGGGGGGCTAGGCAGGTTTCTCAAAACAGTTTTTTGAAAAGCGTGGGGGAACTAAACTATAAATTTACCGAAAATTCGCTACCAAAACGCACTTACTGCGTCCAGATTTTTTTCTTACAAACGCATCATATTTCGATAAAAAATGCAAAAATGCATTAACGAATTTGTTCTACGAAAATTAGCTTAAAAAAAATTATACACCCCTACTCACTCCTGGTCTCGTAACTTCCTTGGGGAGTGTGACCAAGAAATTTCTCTTGGCGTTTGTGGATCCAGGGGGAGCCCTAGGCAGGTTTCTGAAAACAGTTTTTTGAAAAGCGTTCTGGAGCTAAACTGCAAATTTAACGAAAATTCGCTACCAAAACGCACTTACTGCTACCAGATTTTTTCCTTACAAATGCATCATATTTCGATAAAAAATGCAAAAATGCATTAACGAAAATTAGCTAAAAAAATTGTACACCCCTACTCACTCCTGGACCCGTAACTTTGTTAGGGGGTGTGAACAAGAAATTTTTCTTGGGGTCTGTGGATCGGGAGGGGGGGGTCTAGGCAGGTTTCTGAAAACAGTTTTTTGAAAAGCGTTCGGGAGCTAAACTAAAAATCTACCGAAAATTCGCTACCAAAACACACTTACTGCGTCCAGGTTTTTTCCTTACAAATGCATCATATTTCGATAAAAAATGCAAAAATGCATTAACGAATTTGTTCTACGAAAATTAGCTAAAAATTATAGACCGTTAAACCATAAACTTCACTAAACCTACAGCAAAATCATGAACTTAACGGAACTGATAGCCAAAGCATCAGAGAAAGGGTCTATTTGAAATGAATATTTTGTAAATATTTTAGTAAAATGAAGGGCAATGACGGTTGAATATAAAACTTAAGGGTTTGCAGAATACTCTTCTTGCAACATTTTCTTTTCACAATCAGTATTTGTTTAACGTTCTTTGCCTAAACATTGCCAATTTTGACGTTTAAAATTGCGAGTTTGACGTTTTGAGGAAAACTCCAAAATTTGTTTCTTTAACTGCCCATAACTTCGTTGTCTTTAAAACTAGAAAGGTAAATTTTGGTACACAGTTTACTCTTTATAATACAAACACGCGTACCACTTGCCCTCACTTTGTAATTTACGGAGATATCAATTTTTTTAGAAAGAAAACACAAAATTTTTCGGGAAAACCTGATCCGATTTTCCTGGCTAACGCACGTATCCAAGAGCCAATTGCAAAAGAAAGGTACTCACCAAATTTGATCAAGATCGGTCCATTATTTTTTGAGTTATCGGTCGGATATATATATATATATATATATATATATATATATATATATATATATATATATATATATATATATATATATATATATATATAAACACAGATCTCCTCCTTACCAAATTAAAAAAAATTCGCTAAAATGTACGACACTAGCTTAGATAATTATTTTAATATACAAGGTCCCATTAACTTGTAATATTCAAGCAGATACATGCTTTCATTATTCAAATACAGGCCTTATTAGTATAAAGATCCAAATCAAGTATAACGCATAAACAATTTGCTTATTTAACTTAATCTAACAATCATAATTATAGTGTTTAATTACCAAGCTATGAACAAGATAACAAAACCAACATGCTCTTCAGTTACCGGAAGGCTATAATTAACTATTCAATGTATTTAACCGCAAATAGTTAAAGATGTGGCGACAAACATGATCTAATTATAATATTGTAATTAAAACGCATTCATTAAAAGCACGTAATAGCATGTTCGCGATTTTTCACTTTCTTCATTTTCTTCTTTCATGCAGTTTTGGTTTTGATAATTGGTCATTTCCCAAGTGCATGTATATAAAGACCATTAACCCGCCGCAAAAAATGCATTATTATAAAACGTTATTATCACATATACAGGCTGTTCCAAATTAAGCGCGCAGCTAACTTCGCTATTAATGGAGCTACAAAGTCGGTCAAATGAGCAAATTATCAGCATTTTTGGCGCGGATTAAGATGGTGTAAACGAAAAAACAATTGAGAATCGTGTTCTTGAGATATTATAAAAAATGTATTTTTATTAAATGTAACGCCCTATATATCATAGTTCGAAAGCAAATTGTGCTCCGAACAAAAATGTTCTTACGTATTATTTCTAAAAATTACAAAATAACGAAGTTTTTGAGGATTTCTTCATAGTTATATTGACAAAATATTTAAATAAAATGAAATCGGTTATATTGAAATTAGAGACGTTCAATAAGAATTGGACAGTGCGTCTTGCCTTCAGAATTGTCCTCCTATGAATGCTAGAAATGTAGAACAACAATCACGTAAATGACATTTCATCCAAAAGCATCCCGACATTATTAGTGAATTTTCCTTAAAAAATTTACTAATGAGGATCGCCTTTTGAATTTTGCATATTTTTTTTCAAATGAGCGCGAACTAGGTGCCCTAGAATACATATTCAGAGTCAATTTCAAATTTTATATGTATATATATATATATATATATATATATATATATATATATATATATATATATATATATATATATATATATATATATATATATATATATATATAGGGTTTTTCACGATAACCGTGCATTAGAAGTTTATAAAGTTCCCTGATATCGTAAATTTTGAAATTTTGGCAGTGGTCACAATTCGTAATTATCTTTTATTCTAATATATTTTCAAGGTCACATCACTTCTGGTTAAACCAGAAGTACTCATCAACTTTGCTAATTTAAATAGAATGTCCTATTTTTTATTGCATGTTTGAATTTTCCATAAAATGTTGTGAAGATTTATATTAGGCCTTCCTATCCCTATCTTCAACTCTTCCAAAGATATTGTAATTTTTTTACATTTTGCGGAACTTCTATCCTCATTTAACACTTTGTATTTCACATGTTTTTAAAGATAAAAGGCTGGAATTTAAAATAATATAACTTCTAGGATGAAGCCTTCATATTATCTACCTAAAGTTTACCTGTATCATACAGCGTGTTTTAAATTTAAAGACCAACTTACACATTTTCAATGTTGCAAAAGTCATTTTTTTCAAATAGTGCACCCTGTATATTATTAAAAATTCGAGTTTTGAATTTAATTCTACACCGGTTTTATAAAACTTTTCCTATACCTATCTCTTACGAGTAACTTGCTACTAGAGTTTTTATGTAACAAATTCCTTTTCTAGAGAATACACATTACGCTGCACAATAATGGCAACTGTGATTGTCAGAAAACAGAATTTTGACAACACATGTATTCTAAAGCGTCATTTATATTTTAAAGTTAATCTGAGTGTGTTTGTATTACTCACGTTATAGAAATAATAAGCCAATAAAAATGCAGAATAGTGAAGAGTACTCTAAAATGGATATTTTAAATTTATTTTATATTAATGGGGAATGCAATCGGATTGTAAGCAGAAAATGCAGGATGTTTAACGCGAGGTATCCCACTCTATCGGCAATGACTAGAGGAAAATTCGCAAGGATAGAGGAAAGATATAAATTGACTGGAAGTGTCAAAACTACACGACATGATCCAAAGCCAGTAACTGAAAATAAAGATAATGAGATAAACGTTTTGGTTTATTTTCAACTTTACCCGCGTAGCTCTATTCCTGCAGCTACTCGAGCTTTGGGAATATCAAGTTCATCTGTGCATAGAATATTGAAATCTCATAAAATGCACCCATATTCAGAAATAGCACTACAAGGACTTCGACCTGGTGACGATTTAAAAAGAGTGGAATTCTGCGGACACATGTTTCTGAATACTCAACAGGATGAGAATTTTCTCTCTAAAATTATCTGGACCGACAAATCAAAATTTAGAAGGGAAGCAATTGTGAATAGGAGAAATAGTCATTTGTGGGCAAGTGAAAACCCTAATATATTTAGAGAAGGGCGTTTTCAAACAAATTTTAGTTTTAATGTGCTTTGCATTATTATGGACAATAAGGTATATTATGAAATTTACAAAGAAAATTTAAACGGTGAAAAGTATTTGGAACTATTAAGCGATCTGTCCGTAATTTTCTGGCGAAGCTACCACTAGATATAAGGCAAAACTGCTGGTATCAGCTAGGCGGCGCGCCTGCCCACTCCACTGGTGAAGTTTACTGGCACTTAACGCAATTATTTTAAGACAGATGGATTGGGCCCAACGATCCTTGGAGATCGCCTCCCCGCTCTCCTGACTTAACGCCTGCCGATTTTTATCTCTGGGGGCGTATAAAAAGTCAAGTGTATAACACAACAGTGCAAAGTATAGAGGATCTTTTAAATCGTGTAATTAGAGCTTTTAGAAATTTGGATCGAAATGAAATTAAAGGAGCTACTACGAATGAGATGAACCGTAGAATTTTGCAGTGCCTTGACTAAGATGGTGGTCACATAGAACATTTATAGTGATCGTAGCATTTAAATTTGAAGTAACTTTTTTTTATTTCTCTTTGTTCAGATTTTGTTTATTGTTAATATTTGTTTTTAATTATTTTTTTATAATTACATTGAATATTTTTATGAAATCATATCCTTTTGTTATCTGACTGAGAATCACAGCTGCATTTGTTGTGTAGTCTAACGTGTACTCTTTAGAAGAGGAGGTTGTTACCTAAAAATACTAATAACAAGCAACATATTGAAGATGGGTATAGAAAAACTTTTATCAAACCGGTGTAGAAATAAATTTAGAACTCGAATTTTTTATAATATACAGGGTGTTCTATTTGAAATAAAATACTTTTGCCACGTTGAATATGTCTAAGTTAGTAACTAAATTTAGGACACTCTGTATGACACAGGTAAACTTAAGGCACATAATATGAAAGCTTCCTCCCACAAGTTACGAAATTCTAAATTTGAGCCTTTTATCTTTAAAAACATGTGAAATACAAACTATTATAAATAAGGTTGCAAAATCACCGAAATGCAGAGAAATCGCAATATCTTTGGAACAGTTGAAAATAGGGATAGGAAAGCCTAATATAAATCTTCACAAAATTTTATAGAGAATTCGAATATGCAATAAAATGATGTGACCTTGAAAATATTTTAGAATAAAAGACAATTACGAATTGTGACCGCTGCCAATGCACGGCTATAGTGAAAAACCCTATATATATATATATATATATATATATATATATATATATATATATATATATATATATATATATATATATATATATATATATATATATATATATATAACATACAAAGAAAAAACAGTTAAGAGGATCTAGGGTGCCACTGATGATCACAGAAACTCATAAAGTCAAAATATTTTGGATAGATAACAAAATCTATTGTATACTGCAGATCAAGTTTGCGCTTTTTTGGCGCAAATGGTCAAGAATTACCAGAAAAAATATTTTGATATTTTATACTTTTTCTTCTAAAAACGTCAAAGTCGCGATTTAAAACGTCAAAATTGGCAACGTTTAGGCAAAGAACCTGAAACGAATACGGGTTATGTAGAGAAAATGTCGCAAGAAACATGTTTCGCAAAGCCTTAAGTTTCAGATTCAACCGTCATTGTCCTTCATTTTAGTAAAATATGTGCAGAAACATCATTTCAAATAGACTCTTTATCTGATACTTTGGCAGTAGTTTTATTTATAGATATGGTTTCATAGTCTGTAATTAGCTAATTTTCGTCGAAAAAAAATCGCTATGGAGGAACTGCGACTTTTGAATTGCGGGAAAATGTATTGAAATGTGCGCGAACTTGGCTCTCTAGAACCCACATATAGAGGACGCAGTATTTCTAAGCTAAAGCTCAATATATCCGTTATTATACAAGATACGAGAAAAAATTGTATACGGTAATTATAGGGTGTCTTGAGCTGCATCTTATAAAATTATTTTAGTAATCACAGGTGACCCATAAGTCGTTGGTGAAAGTTTTTTCTTTTTTTTTTAATCGAACACGCCTTAGATCATTGCAATCTTGCATTTTTCATCGATATATAATGCATCTTTGTAAGTAAAAAAAAATTGATAGTGATCGAGTTTTGCAATTTTTCACATTTTTGGCGCATATCAAGAATTATCATACGGCGTTTTTACCCATAGATAGCGGATCCCATGAAAATGACGCCTGCGGAGAAGCTTACGTTTTATTATTTGGTAATTGATTTCCAAACGTAAATTGTGTAAGAAATACGGCTTCTGGAGAACAAAATACTTTTTAGTGAATTTTCGTTAAGATATCCAACCGCCAACTCAAAAAATAAAAAATACTTGACCAATCATAACCAAATTTGGCAATCCCTTTCATCTGATTAATAGCTTGGATAAGTTTGTTAGACAGTTTCGACACTTAAATACTTTTCGAGAAAAGTGCAAAAAACTGTTTTAAAACGCAATATCTTCTAAATTACTAGAAGTATTAAAACTAAAACTTTACAAGTACGTAGATATCGTCTCAGTAGCATTACCTGCCAAATTTAAACTCAATTTATTCGGTTAATCTTAAGTTATAACTATATAAAGTTACATATGAATCGATGTCTATAATGTTAAACAAGGTCAGACAAATAATACAGGGTTCTGCTGCCATTACAAACAAAACCTTCAAATGAAGTTTCACACGAAGAGGCTATAAAAATATGTCACAATAAACAATCGGCGTGGTTGCCATTTGCTACAACTCTCATCTGAATCTGTAGATATCAAGAAATGTAAATAAATGAAAATTTTAATGAAGGTGATTCAATTTGTTTAAAAGCAATCTAGAACTACGTTTTATTATGTATCAATATTATGCTTCCTATTGAATTTTTTGAAAAAAAAATTAATGGGGGTAGCTGTTGTATGATTTTTAAAAACTGTTATCATATGAACCCCATACTTAATTAAAATATCAAAAGATTGATAACTTTAATATTCTATCTTGCGTAAAGTACATACTGTTCTTTTACTGTGCATATCTCTACAAGCACATCCAAAGCTTACTACGATATTAACTCCTAACTCATTAACACGAAAACGGTTAAATCTTCATTAAAATAATTGCGATGGAAGTAGATAGCTTCTTATTTCTCTGTTCATTTTTTTACGATGCCTGCACTAATAAGTACCAGCGATATGGTTCTGTTGATTCGTGCATGAAATAAATCACATGGAATATCAGTCAGGTAATGTCTAGTGGAATAGTGCCTTGTGGGGTTGAAAACTACCAACAGCTATATAATGTTGAAGAGGAACTCTAGAAGACAAAGCGTGTTGGGCCTTTGTTAGTGTTAGACTGGCAGCAATGGGAATCTGGGTATGTACACTTTTCATTTAGTTTAAGTGAGGAAATCAGGAAATTGTAGTGAGTTTGCGGATATAGCATTGGTGTTCCGCGTTTGCAAATCTGGTGGTGCGACGTACTTATGTGAGATATTGTTTTTGTGGCAGTTTGATTTAAGCGATGTCAACAACTTTTAAGATTGCAACCTGTTTTTGACTTTTTCGTGTTTAATCCACTTAAATTTATGCCTTGTTTTTAGTGAATTTTCTTTAAAAAAAACTACTACCGAGGAGATCCCGACTTTTGAATTTTCACGAAATTTCTTCAAATGAGCGCTAATTAGGCCCCCCAGAACACATATCCGTGGTCAGTTTCAATTTTTATATGTTTATATATACAGGCTGTTTCAAAAAACATGCACCATCGCTCGTGGGGCAATTTCTTACTAAAACATAAGAAAAAAAGTTCCTGTGCACATGGGCCCGGAAACGCATAGTTTACAATATACAGGGAGTTGAATTTTAATTTTTTTTTAAATTTTTTATAAATAATTTCAAAACCACTGGATTGATTTTAATGAAACTTGGAACTTGAAAGTGTATTATGAAGGTGCATATTTTCAAGTGAAAATTTGCTTACAACTGCGTCAGTGGCGTGCGTACCGGGTAACTGTAAAAATTCATTTGGGGAAAAATATTTGCGCCACTGTCTATTTCCAATTTTGATACATCAGTTATGAAGCTTATTACATAAGCCACAAAAGCTGCCTCTTGGTATTTTTTCGTTCAGGGTATCCCCTAGGAGATATGATTAATTTTATAAAAAGGGGCAAAATACCGATTCGTTGGAGTAATGAAAACAGTAATCGTAAAGTGCCATGAAACTATAATTTTTGACAGTTCTCTAAATTCTACAATTTTGAAGTGCTTTGTAGGCGTCAAAAGAGTTTTCGTGCTATTCTTTAAATTTTGATACGGTGCAGTATTTTCGTTTTTAGTTATTTGTTGATACTGAGCTGCTCATTAATATTATTTCCTCCTCATTAAGTACACTTCAGCGGATTTGACTGATATGGTGTTAATTTATGGACAAACAAATCAAAATGCTAGACAAGCTGTGCGAGTTTATCAGGAAACTTATCCTCAAAGAAGAATTCCTGACAAAAATATTTTCCCACGTATTGTAAGACATTTGAGAGAAACTGGTTCTTTAAAACCTTTAAAAGCTGACTCTGGACGCATAAGATACCGCCAAACTGTACGAGTTGAAGAGGCAATATTAAATAGAGTTGAACGTGATCCTAGTACAAGTACGAGAATTATTGCCACCGAACTGGGTAATATTTCGGCATCATCAGTTCACAGAACTCTGAAGGATCAAAGTTTATATCTCTATCATTTTACACGTGTCCAGGAACTTCTACCTAGAGACTTTCAACCAAGGGTAATGTTTTGTCAGTGGTTCTTAAACAAACTTAGGCACGACCAACATTTTTCTAAACGTGTACTATTTACTGATGAGGCGTCATTTACGCGAAAAGGTATCGTAAATTTTCACAATTTACATACATGGGCCGATGAAAACCCACACTCTCTAAGAGTTGCAAATTCGCAGTATCAATTTTCCATCAATATTTGGGCTGCTATTATTGAAAATCACATAATTGGTCCTGTTGTTCTACCGAATCGTCTTGACCATGAATCATATTTAAACTTTTTACAAAATGATTTGCCGTTGTTACTACCGCTTTTTATGAGAAATGGTACAATGTGGTTCCAGCATGATGGTGCGCCCGCACATTTTGCAGCAGTTGTAAGAACATATTTAGCCAACACATACGGTCACCGATGGATTGGTCGTGGAGGTCCGGTGTCATGGCCACCTCGATCTCCGGACCTGAATCCTCTCGATTTTTATTTGTGGGGTCATTTGAAAGAAACATTGTATAAAACACCAGTAAATACACGAGAAAACTTGTTGGGAGGAATAGAATATGCATTTGACAGCATTAGAGAAGATCAAAATATTTGCAGAAGAGTAAGAAGATCTTTGCGCAGAAGGTTAAATAATTGTAACGACGCTAATGGTGGTCACTTTCAACATTTTCTTTAGCTTTGTTATTAAAGTCAATTGAGTAATGTACAAAAAACAAGAGTTTGGAAAAATCATGGTTCTTTACGATTACTTTTTTCATTTTTTATTTTTATTTTTTATTTATCATTTTTTATCAATGTTTGTAATATTCATTTCAATATTTATCACCAATAAGTTTTACGTAAGTTAGTTATTTGCACGTTTATTGCTGTAATGTTTACTGTATGTTTTGTTTTTTATATTCTTATGGTTGCAGTAAACATATATTATTATTATTATTATTATTATTATTATTATTATTATTATTATTATTATTATTATTACGCCGACTAATCGGTACTTTCCCCCTTTTTAGAAAATTAATCATATCTCCTAGGGGATACCCCGAACGAAAAAATACCAAGAGGTAGCTTTTGTGGCTTATGTAATAAGCTTCATAACTGATGTATCAAAATTGGAAAAAGACAGTGGCGCACATATTTTTCCCCAAATGAATTTTTACAGTTACCCCGTACGCACGCCACTGACGCAGTTGTAAGCAGATTTTCACTTGAAAATATGCACTTTCATAATGCACTTTCAAGTTCCAAGTTTCATTAAAATCAATCCAGTGGTTTTGAAATTATTTATAAAAAATTTAAAAAAATATTAAAATTCAACTCCCTGTATATTGGAAACTATGCGTTTCCGGGCCCATGTGCACAGGAACTTTTTTTCTTATTTTTTAGTAAGGAATTGTCCCACGAGCGATGGTGCATGTTTTTTTAAAACAGCCTGTATATATGTTATATGTATCACACCAATAACTCAAAAAATAATCGGCCGATTTTGATTAAATTTGGTGAATACCTTCCTTTTGCAAATAGCTCGTATAACTCGTTATCCAGGAAAATCGGCTCCAGTTTTCCTGGAAAATTTTGTGTTTTCTTTCGAAAAAAAATTATATCTCTGGAATTAACCAAGTAAGGGCAACCAAATTTGGTACGCCGGTTTATAGATAAGTTACCTACCAAAACTTAGCTCTCTAACTTAAAAGGCATTTAAAGATAAATAAATTGGGGGTTTCCTAAAAACATCAAAGTTGCGATTTAAAACGTCAAAATTAGCAACATTTAGGCAAATAACTTGAATCTAATACAGGCTATGGAAATAAAATGTCTCAAGAAGAATGTTTTACAAACCCTGAAGTCTAAGTTTCAACCGTCATTGTCCTTCATTTTACTAAAATATTTCCAGAAAATTATTTCAAATAGACCCTTTCTCTGATGCTTGGCAGTAGTGTTAGCTATAGAGTTTATCGTTCAATGGTTAATAACTTTTGTCGAATTTTCGTAAAAAATTAATAAAGTGCAATATATCCGTTATTATACAAGATATAAAAAAATTGTATATATTAATTATAGGGTATCTTGAGCTACATCTTAAAAAATTATTTCTACAGTAAAAGGCTGGCCCATAGGTCATTGGTGATGCAATTTTTTTTTAAATCAAACACGCCTTATGTTATTGCATTTTTGCATTTTCCATCGAAATATAATGCATGTTTGTAAGAAAAGAATTTCTGGACGCAGCAAGTGCGTTATGGTAGCGAATTTTGATCAAATGCTTTATATTTGAATAGCTCAATTTGCTGTTACCCTATAAAGTTGACCAAGAAACGAATTTTTTCGGGAACACTTTAAGTTTACTTTGGGAAATTTTTGTACATCTTCAAACAATAAAGTTTTTTTGATGAAACATGGCATATTGTTTTACTTATATAGGTTATACTGGTAACCAAATATGATGCCTGCTTTCTTTAAAAAACACACATATTTGCTATTAAAAACATTTTAATGAAAATTCACTACCATAACGCACTTGCTGCGTCCAGACTTTTTTATACAGGGTCTTATTATGCACATGTGCAATCACGTCTTCAATACGGAATATGTGTTTGGGGGTCAGTCACTTGACTGGGAACGGGTATTTATTTGTCAAAAGAAGATTATTATATTATTTTTGACAGACTATTTGGAGTTTCATGCAGAAAACTTTTTTTGAAAACAATATTCTTACTGTTGTTTCAATATACAGAGTGTTAGGCAAGGATGTACACAAATTTTAAAGAATGAAAGTTTAGTTAATTTCAAATCAAAATGTTGTTATATAAAAGGTTTCGTTTCGAAAATACAGTTGATTTAATTAAAGAAGAAAATAGTACAAGACTGTTTTTTTTTTAAGATCTATTACATTTTTCTGACATGTCATCTAATTATAAACAAAAGACATCTCTCGACATTTTTTGATTTAATTAGACGTTCTCGAGAAAAATAATAAAACTTTTGGTATACTGATTTTCAACTAATTTCCGTAAAAGTAGGTATCAAACTTTCACGGAGGAAAAACGTTTGAATATTATTATTTTCACTTCCACATCGTCACAACGTCTGGAAGTATCGCATCAGCGACAAAAATTAAATATTGTTTTTCGTCTAATCGTCGTAAAAAGTATAACATATAATTCATGATTTGGGAACGAAATTTTTTTGTCTATCGGTCTGTTTGGAGCCACGATAACTTTAGAACGAATTGAGATATTTTCTTCAAATTTGGTATAAAGTTAGCACTCGGAAATCGAACGGTTTGGGGTATTTTTGGGTAAAACCGCTTTAGGAAGTAGATGGTGTTGGTGAAAAGTGATATTTTATCGTGAAAACTTGAGTAATGTAACGTTTTAGGGTTTATTTATGAGAAAACTTTTAATTTCATCAAACATATGATATTCTGTGCTGAATTTAAATTTGGGGTTGAATGTGGGGGGGGGGGGTTGTGGAGTATTGTTACCAAATATTTTTTTACTAAAACGGTGTAAAAGTCTCAGAACATATAGAAGACTTGATTCTGGAAGAAAACTTTTTTTGTCCGTCGGTCTCTCGGTCGGTCGGTCTGTCGGTTTGTCGGCATGTACGTCTGTCTGTTAATAGGCGCAAAAGCTTTCAAACGAATTGAGATATCATCTTCAAATTTGGTATGCAGTTTTTTTTTTAATATTTCAACAACACACCACGAGGGCTTACAGCCTAAATACTATCGTACCGTGGGTGTTGACAAGGAGGAAAGAGGCAGCTTGTTAATTCTGGACTTGAAGGTTTGGAGGTTCGGGGGAGAAGGAAAAACATGTGCCGGCAAGGAATTCCACAACTTGGAAGTCCTCGGGACAAAAGAGCGGGCATAACAAGATGTTCTATATCTGGTGACCTGGACAGTAAAAGGGTTCATTCGCTCTGTTCCCCTAGTGGATCTGTTGGGGGCGGAAGGTGGGGGAACTATGGAGGAAAGCTCCTCTGAGTAGTGCCCGCGCAGATATCTATAAAAGAGAGAGAGGTCACCAACGGCCCGTCGGTGGGCAAGGGATGGCAGCCTTTGGGTGAGGGTTGGGTCACCGATGAGACGTATAGCTCTCTTTTGAATGGAGTCCAGGATAGCGAGTGTAGAAGCGGCAGCGGCACCCCAGATGTGGGAGCAGTATTCAAGGTGTGGCCTTATTTGTGAAGTATATAAGGTATAGAGATTAGCTGGTGAAAAGTATTTGCGAGTCCGGAAGAGGAAACCTAATTTCTTAGCAGCCGCTTCTGCAATTGATGTGACATGTTGGTGCCAATTAAGATTTTGATCCACAGAAATGCCAACAAGAGAAAAGGACTCATTACTTTGAATAACTTGGTTGTTCATTGTGATGGGTCTAGTGCTGGTGTATCTCTTGTGAGAAAGAAAGCAAGACTTCGTTTTGGTGGGGTTGAATTGTACAAGATTTCTACTTCCCCAGTCTAATATTTTTTGAAGATCCATGGAGACAGAACCCTCCATGAGTCTGCGATCCTCATCTAATTGGGCTAAAGGGACAGGCTTAGAATATTGTATATTTGAATGGAGGGTGCTGTCGTCCGCGTAGCTGTGAACTGGGTTGGATGTGCTCGAGAGGAGGTCATTGATGTGGAGAAGAAACAAAGTAGGGGCTAAAGCTGAACCTTGAGGAACTCCTGCATTAATTGGATACAGTTTAGAGGAATGGCCATCCACAACAACAGATATGCTCCTGTTGGAGAGGAAATTTGCTGTCCACATACAGAGTTTTGGTGGTAGGCCATAGGCCGGAAGTTTATTAAGCAGCGCTGCGTGCCAGACCTGGTCGAATGCTTTGGATATGTCTAGAGCAACAATCTGGGATTCACCGTGTTGTTCCATAGACTTGTTCCAAGAATGGGTGACAAAGGAAAGGAGGTCGGCAGTCGATCTGCGCTGACGGAATCCATACTGCCTGTCGTGGATTAGACTGTGTTTTTCAAGAAATTTTTGTAATTCGGTGTTTATATACTTTTCCATCACTTTAGAGACGACTGAAAGGAGATAAATGGGCCTGTAGTTGCTGGGAAGCGCTTTGGATCCTTTCTTGGGGATGGGTTGTCCTCGAGCAGTTTTCCAGTTACTAGGGAATATGCCTTTATTATAAGATATCTGAAACAGACGAGTCAGGACAGGAGCAAGCTCTGGTGCGCATTTTTTGAGAACAATTGCTGGGATCTCGTCAAGGCCAGAGGCTTTCCTGGTATTAAGAGAAGAGAGCATCTTTTGTACCTTTTTGGTTTTGAAAATGATATCCGTCATTTTATGCGCGACATTGGGGACTGTTGGTGGTTGAACATTTGGAGGTGGGTTGAGAGTAGAATTGCCGGCGAACAACGAAGCAAAAAGTTCAGCCTTGCCCAGGGCGGTAGAAACAATTTCATCCCCTGAGACAAGAGGTGGGAACGTGCTTTTGCAGAAATTATTCCCAATAGATTTAGCAAGAGTCCAGAAGGGTTTGCCGCCGTTGGAGCTTAAAAGGACTTTGTTTTTGATGTGGTTATTAAACGAGTTTTTTGCCTCAGAAAGAATGCGGACATAGCGGTTTCTTGCGTCGTTAAATGCTTGACGATTTTCTTGACTGGGATTGTGTAGAAGCGTTTTGTGAGCTTTGACCTTTTCAAGTCTGACCTTGTCACAGGATTTAGAGAACCAGGGCTTTTGAGTGGCTGAAGAGGTTTTCTGTGTACGTGGGATAAATAATTCCATGCCAGTTTGGATAATTTCGGTGACGTTTTGTGAGATATCGGAGGGGTCAGGATGAGAGAAGCAGACAGACGCCCATGGAAACATGGAAAAGTAATCCCGCATTTCGTCCCAGTTTGCGGAGTTGTAGTGCCAAACGATACGTGGGTGTGATGACTGTGTGACCTCGGGGTGCATTGCGCAGGAAGCAGTGACCATGCCGTGGTCTGAGCGCCCAAGGGGGGCGGTGACTGATATCTTATAGCATTCAGGTTGTGTAGTAAGAAGGAGATCCTGGGGATTTGAGCTGTGTGTTGGGATACGAGGAAAGTAAGTAGGTTGCTGAACCATATTGGCTAAAGAATTGCTGACTGCAAAGGCCTCCGCTGCTCTCCCTTGTGGATCGGTTTTTGAAGATCCTAGCCATTCCTTATTATGGACATTGAAGTCACCAAGAATAGTGACCTCGGAGGAAGGATATTCAGAAATCAGATAGTCGGTTTTTTCAGAAAGGTAGTCAAAGAGCTGGACAAAGTTGTTGTCAGAAGGTGACCGGTAAATGCAACAGATGAATTTAGTGGCAGCCCTGAGAGAGAGTTTTATCCATAGTATGTCTTTTCTTCCAGCTTCTAAATTGGGAAGTCTGGTGCATGGTAGATTGCTACGGACGTATGCGCACACGCCTCCATGCAATCTAAAGGAAGTAAGCAGCTCATACCCCGGGAAATTGAGGTGATTAGTGGCTGTTTTGGCACTGATTTGGGTTTCGGTGAGGAAGAGGAGTTGGGGCCTGTTAGCCTGGAGGAAATGGTGGACGGAGTTCAGGTTAGAATTTAGGCCACATATATTCGAAAAGGATATGTTAAATCTTGATGTTGGCGCCCCCTGTACACCCCTCTCCCGGAGATCCGAATGGAGGGGTATTTTGCCTCCGGAATATTTTGTACAAGGAGGAGCCATCAACATTTTTGTTTATAAGGGAAACCGACCCATACAGCAGAACCGGACACGTGCGTTGGGACTTCACCGGCCCCTTGATGTATGCACCCGACAAAGGAACGCTTCGAGTTGTTTTTGGGTAAGACCGCATCAGGGCAGCAAAGACGCGGACAAGCCCTAAGGGGAAAAATTGCTTTGGGGGTAGGGGATAATTAAGTGGTGATTTGGTGAAAATTGACATTTTTTCAATAAAACTCGAGTAATAGTATTTGAAAAGTTTATGGGTACAGGAATACAAATATTTTCTTTGTGGTCAAGACATGGGCCCTAAATTATTTCCATGATAATGTCTTTCTGAAGAGAATAAATTATCACAGCTATGTGGAAGTTATGATTCAATTGGCAGCACACTTTTATTAGTATTAATAGTAATGTTAACAAATTAAAAACGAAACATTTTCCTTTAATTAAACCAGGCCAGCAACGATAAGAACTGTTCTGATTGAGGAAGCTGTCCTAAATAAAATTAAAAGAAGCCCTAAAACTAGTACACCAAAAAATGCGCAGGAATTACACATTAGCCGTGTAACAGTGTAGCAAATTTTAAGAGATCAGCAGCTGTTTTCTTGTCACATGCAACGTGTGCAAGCACTATTGCCGAAGAATTTGCCTCTGTGAGTAACATTTACCATTGCTTTCGAAGAAATCCTGGTTTCATGAGTGAACTGTCGTTTACGGATGAAGCTTGTTTTTCTCAAAATTCGATCATGGACTTCCATAATAACCACGTATGGACTGAATTTAGTCTACAGCCATGGTAGAAATTAATTTTCAAGAACAATTTTCCGTCAATATTTGGGTTTGAATTGTGGGTAACCAACTCATTGAGTCTCATTTTCTTCCCCACGGTCTTAATGGGGAAAATACCAAAGATTTTTATAGCACTTTCTACCTCAACTTTTAGAGGAAGTTCCAATAAGGTAAAGATGTCTTATATGGTACACCACACTTCAGTCTGATTGCGCGTCAATCTAAGAATGGAAATTACCCGAATGGTTAGATTCGAAGAGGAGGCCCACGCCCATGACCTGCTCGATCGACCGACATGAATCCTTTGGATTACGTCTTATGGTGACATCTTAAATTATTAGTGTGCAAGACTCCTGCATCTAAATGAAGATGGCGTACCAAATAGAATAGTTGCTACTTGTTTGATAATCAAAAATACATCATGTATTTCCGAGAGAGTCCGTAATTCAATGGTCAAACGAATAAACGGTTGTATTGAAGCCGAAGGTGGATATTTTCAGCACTTGTTGTAGGAAAATGTTACTGCTCAGTTTAAGAAAAATTACTTTATTACCGTTAATATAAGAAAAATTATTTTTCTCGAAAACGGATAAGTTAATCGCAAAATATTAAGAGATGTCTTTTCTTTAGAATTAATTGTTGTGTCAAAATAATGTATTAGATTAAAAAAACAGTGTCATACTATTTCGTTCTTTAAATAAACCAGCCTGTATTTTGGAAAAGAAGTCATTCAGGACATATCCTTGTAGAAACTTTTTGGTTTAAAATCAAGTAAACTTTCATTAAAGGTTGTGTGCATACTTAATTAACACCCTGTATTTATTTAAAATACTGACATATGTGCATGACCACAGGTGGAAATGCCCACCAAATAAGGAACTTGTTACCAGATACGAGGTACCAATCGCATCTATTTCGAAAAGCGCAGTCATTTCTTTGATTTCAAAGCTCCAAAAATCGTCGGCTGTAAAATTCATAATCTGCTGCTCGTTTCTATAACAGATGAAAGTTCTACCTGTGGTATTTAGTGTCAACTTTTACAGCTTTACCTAATTTCGCAGTCTTATAGTGACATTGTAGTGGCCTCTCTCACGATATGTGCTTGTAGCTTTTAGTTTATAATTTTAAGTTGATCGTTTGTCGCGGTATTTGTGTTTTTTTATGTGTTTTTTAACGTTTTATTTTTGTAACAATTTAGTATATTTTATGAAAGTTTGTACACTTCTATGATGCGTGATGTATAAAGGTGTCCCAAGAGTCGACGATTGCCTAGCAAGTGCTCACATATCAATTAGTGACCAACCAGAAAAACGTAACTTGACCTCGGTAAAAATGTGATAATTATCGAGATATTTGCATTTTCCTAAAAATATTAGTAAATCTGACTAAGGACAGCATTTCAAGTAGCTCAACTACAAATAATAAAATTTTGAATATTTGTTTTTCTGCTAAATGTTACGGGAGGATCTTATTATCCATTGCAATCACATTTTCTCTTGTGACTGCCATAATTATAGCCCAAAATACCTAGAAACTTGCAATTTTTGGTTTTTACACATTTTTATTGTTTACTTTGATTGATAGTAGTATAAAAAAAAACTCTGGACGCGGCAAGTGCGTTATGGTAGTGAATTTTCATAAAAATGTTTTTAATAACAAATATGTGTGTTTTTTTAAGAAATAATAATCAAATTTGGTTACCAGTATAATCTATATAGTAAAAACAATGTGCCATGTTTCATCAAAATAACTTTATTGTGTGAAAATGTACAAAAATTTCCAAAAGTAAACTTAAAGTGTTCCCGAAAAAACACGTTTCTTGGTCAACCTTATAGGTTAATAGCAAATTGAGCTGTTTAAATATGAAACATTTGATCAAAATTCGCTACCATAACACACTTGCTGCGTCCAGAATTTCTTTTCTTACAAACATGCATTATATTTCGATGGAAAATGCAAAAATGCAATAACATAAGGCGTGTTTGATTAAAAAAAAAAGGAAATTTGTATCACCAGCGACTTATGGGCCACCCTGTGATTGTAAAAATATTATTTTAAGATGTAGCTCAAGACATCCTATAATTAATATATACAAATTTTTTTCATATCTTATATAATAACGGATATATTGAACTTTAATGATTTTTTACGAAAATTCGACAAAAATTATATACCATTAAACGATAAACTCTATAGCTAAGGCTACTGCCAAGCATCAGAGAAAGGGTCTATTTGAAATGAATTTTCTGCAAATATTTTAGTAAAATGAAGGACAATGACGGTTGAAACTAAGACTTTAGGGTTTGTAAAACATCCTTCTTGAGACATTTTCTTTCCATAGTCCGTATTAGATTCAAGTTATTTGCCTAAATGTTGCCAATTTTGACATTTTAAATCGCCACTTTGACGTTTTGAGGAAAACCCCAATTTATTTTTCTTTAAATGCCTATACCTTTTTTGTCTTTTGACCTACATAGCTAAATTTTGGTAGGTGACTTACCTATAAGGATATAAACCTGCGTACCAAATTTGGTTGCCCTTACTTTGTTGATTCCGGAGATAATTTTTTTTTCAAAAGAAAACACAAAATTTTCCGGGAAAACCTGGGCAGATTTTCCTGGCTAACGAACTCATCCAAGCCATTTGCAAAAGGAATTTTTTCACCAAATTTAATCAAAATCGGCCCATTATTTTTTGAGTTATCGGTGTGATACATATATATATATATATATATATATATATATATATATATATATATATATATATATATATATATATATATATATATATATATATATATATATATATATATATATATATATATATACATATATATATATACATATATATATATATATATATATATATATATATATATATATATATATATATACATATATATATATATATATATATATATATATATATATATATATATATATATATATATATATATCAACATATAAAAATTGAAACTGACCCCGGATATGTTTTCTGGGGGGCCTAATTAGCGCTCATTTGAAGAAATTTTTTCAAAATTCAAAAGTCGGGATCTCCTCATTAGTAAATTTTTTTAAAGAAAATTCACTAAAAAGTTCCTGGTTTGTCACGAGCTGAGGTGTCACCACCTACAAGGTTATCGTCGACTTTTGGGACAGACTGTATATTTGTGCATTTATGACTAAATAATTTGGCAGAAAAATAATACCCTCATCTACATCCCCTACGCTTGAGAGCAACCTACTGTATATTTCTGCATGGTAAGCAGGTGTGGGTTATGTGCTATATATATATATATATATATATATATATATATATATATATATATATATATATATATATATATATATATATATATATATATATATATATATGTGTGTGTGTGTGTGTGTGTGTATATATTAGAAGGTCTAATCATCCGCTACACCACCCTGTATATTTTTTTGTAAAATTAGTTACGTACTTTCAAAAAATGATAAGTAATACGATTACGTCGTTTAAAGCTAGTACGTGATATCAGAACTGATTTACAGCAGGAAAAGTTTTTCTATAACTCGGCTTATCTGTTTTATCTGTCAAAAAATTTAGATGCAGCAAGTGTGTTATGGTAGCGAATTCTTATTAAAATCTTTTAAAGCACCAAAAATGCCAAGTTGATTTTAGAAATAATATTATGAGGTTCTGTTATTGAAATTTATCGCAGATGATGCGTAATACAAGCTATATTAAATACCAACAGTTAAGTTTTCTAGGATAATAGAGAATTTATTTATTTAACTTTGATTTTTTTACATAAAAATGTGCTACCATAACGCACTTACATATAAACTTTTATTATGGTTTGTTGCCTTTTAGATTTATTGACTGAAGCGAGGGATTTTTTCAATATTATTTTGCTAATCACAATCTCTAGAATTGTTGTAAAACATCGCAGAAACGCATCTATTTCAAAATAAATTTTCTGTAAAGTTTATTTAAATAGAGTACAATATCTGTTAAAAGAAAAAGTTAAAGCATTGCATGCACACTTTGTGCAACATTTATTTTCCATAATTCACGTTTTTTGAAAAAAAATTATTTAAAAATCAACAATTTTGACGTTTCAAATCATCGTTTAAACGTTTTTGGAAGAAAAACCATAAAGTTTTCAGAATAGTTTTTGGTGGTTCTTAATGCTTTTTTGCCAAGAAAGGTAATTTTTGTCTGTCATAATGAATAGGTTTTGTTTGCCACGCATAAAATTTTGTTTTTGTGTCCTTCTCTAACCTTCAGTGTGAATCAATTTTTTAAAGCGCTTGTATTTTTTTTTTACTTAGAGATATGAGCCTAGTGATATAGTCTCTTGCTCTATTTTTAAACTAAGTGAGGTCCACGTGTTCACGTCAGTATTAATTTAATATCAGCTATTTAACTTCTGTTGGCAGTACATGATTTCTGAGAGCAATAATTGACAGAGTTTTCCCCTGGTCCAGTAATGGTGAAGCAGTGTGCTCAAGGCTGAATAGGTGTTTTAACAATCTAAAAGTCTAAAGACTTTAAAGGTATACCTTAATTTAGATAGCTTATTGACTGCGTACTATGCTCTTGGCCATTTAAATATACATTATAACATTGCTCGCTTCTCTTATTACCAGGAAAGCCTCTGGCCTTGACGAGATCCAGGCAATTGTTCTAAAAAAATGCGCACCAGAGCTTGCTCCTGTTCTGAGTCGTCTGTTTCAGACATCTTACAATAGAGGCATATTCCCTAGTAACTGGAAAACTGCTCGAGTACAACCCGTCCCCAAGAAAGGATCTAAAGCACTTGCTAGCTACTACAGGTCTATTTATCCCCTTTCAGTCGTCTCTAAAGTGATGGAAAAGTATATAAACACCGAATTACTAAAGTTTTAAAAACACAGTCTAATCCACGACAGGCAGTATGGATTCCGTCAGCGCAGATCAACTACCGACCTCCTTTCCTTTGTCACCCATTCTTGGTGCAAGTCTATGGAACTACACGGTGAATCCCAAATTGTCGCTCTAGATATATCCACAGCATTCGACCAGGTCTGGCACACAGCGCTGTTTAATAAACTTCCCGCCTATGGCCTACCACCAAAACTATGTACCTGGACAGCAAATTTCCTCTCCAACCGGAGCATTTCTGTTGTCGTGAATGGCCATTCCTCTAAACTGTATCCAATTAATGCAGGAGTCCCTCAAGGTTCAGCTTTAGCCCCTACTTTGTTTCTTCTCCATATCAATGACCTCCTCTCTAGCACATCCAACCCAGTTCACAGTTACGCAGATGACAGCACCATCCACTCTAATATACAATATTCTAAGCATGTCTCTTTAGCCCAATTAGATGAGGATTGCAGACTCATTGAGAGTGCTGTCTCTGTGGATCTCCAAAAAATATTAGGCTTGCGGAAGTAGAAATATTGTACAATTCAACCCCACCAAATCTCAGTCTTGCTTTCTATCTCATAAGAGATACACCAGCACTAGACCCATTACAATGAACAGCCAAGTTATTCAAAGTAATGAGTCCTTTTCACTTGTTGGCATTTCTGTGGATCGAAATCTCAATTGGCACCAACATGTCACATCAATTGCAGAAACGGCTGCTAAGAAATTAGGTTTTCTCTTCTGGGCTCGTAAATACTTTTCACCAGCTAATCTCTATACCTTATTTACTTCACAAATAAGACCAAACCTCGAATACTGCTCCCATATCTGGGGTGCCGCTGCCGCTTCTACACTCGCTATCCTGGACCCAATTCAAAAGAGAGCTATACGTCTCATCGGTGACCCTACCCTCACCCAAAGGCTGCCATCCCTTGCCCACCGACGTGCCGTTGGTGACCTCTCTCTTTTTGTAGATATCTGCACGGCCACTGCTCAGATGAGCTTTCTGCCATAGTTCTTCCACCTGCTGCCTCCAACAGATCTACCAGGGGAACAGAGCAAATGCACCCTTTTACTGCCCAGGTCACCAGACATAGAAGATCTTGTTATGCTCTTTTGTCCCGAGGACTTCCAAGTTTTGGAACTCCTTGCCGGCACATGTTTTTCCTTCTCCTCCGAACCTCCAACCCTCAAGTCCAGAATTAACAAGTTGCATATTTCCTCCTTGTCAATCACCCACGATACGATAGTATTTAGGCTGTGAGCCCTCGTGGGTGTTGTTGAAATAAAAAAAAAAGTCTCTGCGTCTGTATTAAGTACTTATCACAACCAAAGTACGCCTTAGAAACTTGACTTAACAAATTCGTGCCTACTGTGTAAATACAAATTAAATTAACTACAAAATGTATGAATCGTCAATTTATATCTTAGTGAAGATTGATGAAAAGACCAGGTGGGATACTGTGGATGAAAACTAAAACAAGAAGTAGAGTCACTCCCAAAACGTCGTCATAAATATCAATCGCTGGACTATTTGTCGAATAACTCTTTGTTGTTGTTTTTGTGGTTTTTGGGGAAATTCTGCCTTTTGTTTATTGCACAAAAAAATTAGTTTTATGTGTTTTTAGTGCACTTTATTGTAATGCATTATCAAAGTAGGTCTGCTACTAGTTCATTTCGTTTGGAGATAATAAAACCTTTTCTTTTTTTTTTAGAAAATTGCGAGTTTGCTAGCGCTCTACCTAATCTCCGCAAGCGGTAACACTATCCATTCAAAGTCAGTAGGTCAAAATGCAGTCAAGCTGGAGGAACTCCCAGTTGATAGTGAGGCAACTTCTTTGAACGTAGTACCTGTACATCTTCACTATATCTCAAAATCTCCACTACAAAGCGCAGTTCCTGTCCCTGAGCAGTCATTGATCAATGACAAGTACCTCCACGCACCATCTCCATCAAAAAGATTCGACCATACGCCTTCCAACTATCAGTACTTTTACCAAGGCTCTCCATATTCACCGCCACCCAAAGAAGAAGAATTCGACGAAGATGAAGATGCCAAATATTCCAACTATCATCCTGAAGAAGCTTCTTCCATAGAATCAACAGATCCGGAACCCCACACTTACAAAGAAGCTGCTGAAGGCCGAGAATATGGACTCTACAGCCAATACGATATTCCTTTAAGTGAAAGTTTTGATCATCACGGTAAAAAGAAGAAGGAAGTACATTACCACAAACATAAACATCTCCATGACCACGATCACAAGCAAGATCACATTCATAAGCATGCGAGTGACCATAAACATGGACATAAACATGAACATAAGCAACAATCTGATCACTGGCATTCTCACAATAATATTCACCAGCATAAACATCACCAGGAACATAAACACAAGCATCATCAGCAACATGAACATAAACATGAGGCTCATCACGGTCATAAACATCATTCAGAACATGGACATCATCATCATCAGATGAATAAACATGAACATAAACATGATCATATGAACCAACACAAACATCATGGTGACCATAAACATGATCACCATCATAAACATGAGCATGATCATGAGAACAAACATGAACATCATGTGGAACATTGGCATAAGCATCATCAAGATAATGAACATAAGCATAAACACGAACATGAGCACAAGGAGAAACATAAGAATAAAGGATGGCATAAGCATTCGCACTCACACAAACATCATGGGCACTGAACATAGAGAAGTATTTTGTAGACCTGGTTTTATATTTTATCATGAACAAAACATGTTAAAACGTATTTAGAAGCAATCAAGACCGTTATTAGTAATTAAAAAATAAGATGCAGAAAAATAGCTGAGCAGTGTGTTGATATTTCAGCGAGTTTCCATGTTCAATTTTAATTTTTGGATAATATCTGGACTACATTTTTTTTAATTTTTGCAAATTGCTGTTTGGAGTTTTATTAATGCTGATGTGTTAGTATCACAAATAAATTTAAGCCTAAAAAATGTATAAAAGCATACAGTAAAAACGAAAAGTCATTCGATGAAGTAAATGTCAAACCATCAAGAAAAGTATTAAAAGTCATTTTTAAGCCTCCAAAATTGTATAGTACAGTTATTTTTATAACGATATGTACAGGGTTTAATTTTATTTAATTGTTGATGATTTCGATGTTAATGTTTTTAAGCATTTCTTCAATATCAGTTGAAGATACATATACAACGACCATAAATAATATGTGTAAAATGCTGATAATGTTATTTTTAAATGTTTAGTTTAGGAAAATATGTCAATAAAGAAATATTATAGTTAAATTGTCGTAGTTTTAATAACACTAGTTTACAAACAAATTAAAAAAAATATTCTCACCGAATAAAACCTTTTAGTGAATTTTCTTTAAAAAATTCACTAATGAGGACTTTTGAATTTTGAAAAAATTCCTTCAAATGAGCACTTAGGCCCCCGAGAACACATACCCGGATCAGTTTCAATTTCTCTATGTTTATATATATATATATATATATATATATATATATATATATATATATATATATATATATATATCACATCGATAATTAAAAAAATAATGGGCGGATTTTGAATAAATTTGATTAGCACCTTCCGATTGTAAGTGCCTTGGATACGTTCGAAAAAAACAGAATAAAAAATCTGATCAGTTCTAATAAATTAAAGGATACTTTGTTTTAATTAGTCAGTCGGATTACCCAGGTCCGTGCCAGTTCTGAGCTGAGCTTAATATATCGAATTTCGACCACCGGACAGGTCCACTAGTTTATATCTAATAACCGATCAGATTACGTGACTAGGTACCTAGCGATTTTTAGTGAATTTTCTTAAATAAAATTCACTAATGAGAATATCCCTAACTTTTTATTGTGAAAAAAATTCTTCAAATGAGCGCCAACTAGGACCCCTAAATCCCATATCCGGGGCCACTTTCAATTTTTATATGTTTATGTGTATATATATATATATATATATATATATATATATATATATATATATATATATATATATATATATATATATATATATATACATATATATATATATATATGTATATATATATATATATATATATATATATATATATATATATATATATATATATATATATATATATATATATATATATATATATATATATGCGTCCAGAGAATGTTTTTAAGAAACGCTTAAACACGTCAATTTTAATATTGAGGGAGACATGTTTTGACATAGAACTCAACTTTGTCACATCAACCCCTTAAGAGTGGTGATAGCAACCCTTATATTTTAAATAGGGAACATGGGTCGTGTGTTACATCATATGAAAGCTCTTTCTTTTCTGAATTCAGCACACAAATTTTATTAGAAGTTTTATAAACTCGTTTAAAAATTATTCACAGTTGGAGTTGCAAGAACGTATTTCATTCATTGTGATAAGAAATTCACTAATTAGTCAACTTTTCGTTAAAACAAAACTAAAAGACAAAACCAAACGTTCAAAAATCTTTATTCAGTTAAGTAAGTGTTCAAATTGTTGACCACCAGCTTCCATACAAAAGTACAAATTTTGTTCAAAACGAGCTCTGACATTCTGGAGCGTTTGTGGAGTTATTAGACGGCATTCTTCAACAATGCGTCTTCATAATTGTTCTAGAGACTTCGGTTCTGTTGCGTAAATTCTACTCTTTAAATTGCTCCATAGAAAGAAGTCTAAAGGAGTTAAATCTGGTGATCTTGTGGGCCACTCAATAGCACCTCTACGCCCAGTCCACTGCTCTGGAAACTCCATGTTCAAAAACTCCCTAAGACGTTGTGAAAAATGCGGAGGAGCTCCATCTTGTTGAAACACCAATTGATTTTCTTGATAGCGATCATTATTTTCAACAATGTCAATTAGTAGAGGGTAAACGATATCTTCTAGTAACTCCAAATACGTTTCGCCACTCAAATTGCCATCAAGAAAAATTGGTCAGATTAAACGGTCTCCAAAAATGCCAGTCCAGGCATTCAATTTCTGTAGAGTTTGAGTGTGGACTTCGTGAAAATTTCTTGGATTATTATCTGTCCAATAACGACAATTATGACGATTGACTGTAGAGTTTAATAAAAACGTACACTAGTCTGAAAAACAGATATTGAACAGAAAGTTCCCGTTATCAGCTATTCGTGCAGTTATAACTTCACAAAACTCCAGCCGCCGATCAAAATCATCTTCATACAGTTGTTGTACAAGATGAATTTTATACGGGTGAAATTTATGATGCTTTAATATTTGCAGAATAGTTATTCTTTGGATGTTTGAAACAGTGGTCAATTTTCTCGTGCTCAAAGTTGGGTCTGCAGCAATTTGTCATAAAACTTCAAACTCAGTAGTCTCATTTCTAACGGCAAATTCACGTTCAGGATCCCGTTTTATGTATATTTATATTTTAAAATATAAGGGTTGTTATCATTACCCTTAAGGGGTTTATGTGACAAAGTTGAGTTTTATGTCAAAACATGTCCCCCTCAATATTACAATTGACGTGTTTCAGCGTTTCTTAAAAAAAATTATTTGGACGTAAATCGGTCTGTTTCGTTTTCAATACGCCACCCTATATATTAGTATATTGCTTGGCTAAAAATAAGGGCTTATTTGAGTACTTACGGTAGTTGCTCTTTAGTTGCTTGTAATTTTCACTTGTTTTGTTAATCATGTTCGTGTTAATATTTTTATTTATTGTTTAATAAAAATCGTTGCTTGTAAGACCTTACCACAATAAACTTCTTAAAATACATGTAAAAAGCCAATGATCGACTTTGAGAGTGGACATACGGTATATAAACTCTACACTTTTACACAAAAATAACTCGGGCATTAAAAGCTCTTTTTGTCACACAACCTTACGTAACCAATATAACAAAGTTTAAGTAATTTAGTTTCAGCAGGTGCTAAGATGATTCTTTCGGACATTTGGAAACTTCGAAGCCTTAAGAATAATGTTAACTGTGTTCTTGTCCCCGATTTGCCGTTCTATTTCTAACAGACTCAAACGTCATTCAAACTAACAGACATGTAAAACCTACTAAAATATATCTAAATTTAAAAACATAAATAAGTTAAGTAAACAAAAGCCAGTCGTGACAGCTTTATTAATTAGCATTAACAGGTTTCTAAATTATGGGTTTCTACAAGGTGTTTTCAAAAATCAAATACATTGTCATAAAAAGTTTTAAAATCAACCTCATTGTAAGGGTTTGTTGCATATATACTCGTTTAGATTGTGCAGTTTCTTAGCACTTTAGATGCGAGTAATCTTGATTGTGGACACATTTAGATAGAATTAACGAACAGGGAACCAGGCTCCAAAAGGCAAATAATGGTTATTTTTCATATACCCTTAGTTTATTGTGCCATCTATTACATGTATTAGGAACTTTCTGATGCAACTAATTTCTGCCTTCTGGTGGCCAACATAAGAAGTTCTAAACCATTTATTTTAGTATTCTGATAGTGTATAAAAAACCACCTGCTAGTGAGTGTTTTCGCATTGTTTTCTGTATAAAAACTGATTTCGTATTAAAACAAAGAGCATAAGAAGTAAATTAATTGTGGAAATTACCCAAAAACAATCTAAGCTACTTTTGGAGAAGCTGCGTTACATCTTTATGCTTTAATAAAGAAAAAAATAATTGTTGTAGTTCTGTTTACACAAATGGTACTTTTAGAAACAATGTCACTTGGTTTCAAGTTTTGTCGCTTGTATCTTTATCACTTAACAATATATCTTCCTTTGAACAAAAAAACATGTTATTTATTTCAACAACATACCACGAGGGCTTACAGCCTAAATACTATCGTACCGTGGGTGTCGACAAGGAGGAAAGAGGCAACTTGTTAATTCTGGACTTGAAGGTTTGGAGGTTCGAGGGAGAACGAAAAACATATGCCGGCAAGGAATTCCACAACTTGGAAGTCCTCGAGACAAAAGAGCGGGCATAACAAGATGTTCTATGTCTGGTGACCTGGGCAGTAAAAGGGTGCATTCGCTCTGTTCCCCTGGTAGATCTCTTGGGGGCAGCAGGTGGAGGAACTATGGAAGAAAGCTCCTCTGAGCAGTGTCCGTGCAGATATCTATAAAACAGAGAGAGGTTACCAACGGCACGTCGGTGGGCAAGGGATGGCAGCCTTTGGGTGAGGGTAGGGTCACCAATGAGACGTATAGCTCTTTTCTGAATGGAGTCCAGGATAGCGAGTGTAGAAGCGGCAGCGGCACCCCAGACGTGGGAGTAGTATTACTAAGCTTTAGGGGACCCAAAATGGAACCCTGCGGAACATCATACTCTACTGTCATCTCTTTGGAGAGCTGTTCGTCCCAATAAACAATCTACCTTTTATTCTCAAGATAACACCCAAAGATAGAGAAGGCTGTAACTTGTACCTCTGACATCATATTCTTCCAGCTTCTCTAACAAAATACACTTTGAAACTGTATCAAGGGCCTTATACAGTTTGGAAAAATACTGCGTAAGGCAGTAATGACCTTAGCCGTCACTAGGCGGCTATATGGAAAAACGTGGGGACTAAGACTTAATATGGCCCACTGGCTGTACACAAGGGTGGTCAGACCATCGTTAACATACGCGGCACTAGTCTGGTGGCCTAAGGTGACACAGTCCAGTGCCAAACAAAAACTAGGCAAGGTCCAAAGGATGGCTTGCCTAGGCATCACAGGGACCATGCCTTCAACCCCAACAGCCGCAATGGAGGTGTTGCTGGATCTCCCCCCCCCCCCCCTACACTTAGTTATTATGAGGGAGGCCAGGCTAGGACTGTACAGACTAGCCTGCAATGGTAGAATGAAGTTCAACCCAGGCTTCAGGGGCCACTGCAAAATTCAGGAGATCGTGAAGGAGCCCATGCTTAAAATGAGGTTAGACTTCGCGAGCCCGCGAATCTGCAGGGAAAACAACTTTACAGTGGAAATCCCCTACCGCGAGGCATGGCGGGAGGAGACGCCGGGCATACCACGGGACGCGCTCGTCTGGTTCACGGACGGATCCGGCGGAGAGCGTGGGACGGGGGCAGGTGTTTACTCGAAAGGACCGAGGGTAAGTCATAGTATTTCCCTCCGAGCCCATGCAACGGTGTTTCAGGCCGACCTGTACGCCATACTGCACTGTGTGCGGGAGAACAAGAAGAGGGGCTACACCAACAAGCGGATCCTCATAGCCACAGACAGCCAGGCAGCCCTTAAGGCACTAGGTGGCCCACGGGTAAATTCCCGGCTGGTGAGTGAGTGCCGAGACAATACCTGGCTGGGCAGAATGAGGTGACCCTCATCTGGGTGCCGTGGCACTCGAGGGTCAAAGGCAATGAAGAAGCTGACAGTCTTGCGAAGAGAGGGTCAGCAGAACCATTTATGGGACCAGAACCGGCTCTGGGCGTAACAAAGAGCTCTGCCAGGGGAGCCATTAGGTCCTGGGTCAGAAACCAACACAAGGTGTACTGGGCAGACTGTCCAGGGCTCAGATATGGGAAGTCAATAATTGACGAACCCAGTTCAAAGAGAGCTGTGGAGCTGCTAAATCTTAGCAGAGGACAGCTCAGAAACACAACAGGTCTCTTTACGGGACACATGGCCGTAAAGAAACACCTGCATAAAATGGGGCGGTTTGAAGGGGACCTCGCATGCAGACTCTGCGGCGAGGGGAAGGAATCAGCCCAGCACATCTTGTGCGAGTGTTAAGATCTGGACCGCAAAAGACAACTGATCTACAGTCAGTCTAGACCGGAGACAGAGCAATATAAAATTTAACCCTACCAATCGCTGTGCAGACTAGTTCAAGGCACAGTGATTTTGGAATGGGTGGAGTAAGACTAAGGGTATGCACAATCAACCAAAGGTTGCAGTGCTATCGGGGCGGCAATGCCGCGGACGAGCCCTGAGAGAGAAAAAAAAGGCCTTATACAGATCAACAAGCACGATCTCAACGTGATTTTTTTCATCAAGTCCCTCGGCAATACTCATAACAGGTTTTATCAAGGCTGTGTACACTCACTCATTTTTTAGAGGATATTATGTTATTTTATTTATACCACCAGTTTTTCTAAGCGTTTCTAAAGCTTTCTAAAGTTCTTTTTTGGTTTTTTTTTTCAACGGTCTTGCAGTTATTACCTTCTTATACTTAAAAGTTATTTGATAACAAATCATGCAGATCTACTTGAAAACTCCTTGTTTTTTTCTCGAGTCAATGAAAGCACATTTATGATACGAGAAGAGTCTCAAGCCAAAATAATAATAAACAATCGACAAAAATCTGAATTTGCAACAGTTTACACGTGGGCACGATGGATTTTAATAATTTAGCATTATAGTATTATAGCATTATCAATGTGGAGAAGGTGCAGCTTTAAAAATCACTGGAATGTCGATTATTGTGTGGGATCATATAATCTGATCTGCGAGTCGTACGAAGCCGGTTCTTTTCTTCGGAATGCTCAGATTTAAAAACAAACTCAATATTTATTTTAACAAACTAATCAAATAAAGGCTATCTTAGTTAAAATTTCTACCATCATCGTCATTACAGTGTAAATGTGATGTCCCCTTATCGTTACTTGAGTTTTCGTCATAGTAATTTTAAGTTTAATTGTTTTTAACACACTATTCACTATTTCCAGTACACTCAACATCATATATTAGTGCCGTGTCATATGCATATCTTATACAGCGAACCTGTATTCACTTACTTTTATTCCTACTAACTTCTTTTTAGTGAATTTTTATTTTAAAAAATTCACTAATAGAGGGGCTTTGCAAAAAAAAATTTCAAATGAGCGCGATTTAGGACCCCTAGAACCCATATCCGGGGTCAGTTTCAATTGTTATATGTTATATATATATATATATATATATATATATATATATATATATATATATATATATATATATATATATAATACTGATTGGCTTGATTAATGTATAATTAATTTTTAATTATTTATATGATTAATTTGTATAAAAATGATTTTTATTTATTTATATCTATAGGAAAATGATCACCCTGTATAAATGTAAATCTTTTTGGTTGTTTTTGTAGTTTACATTGGTATAATTGATTGTAATTTTAAATGTAAATAGAAACCTTTTTATATTGATAATTTACACAATGTTTATGGATGCCCTGTAGATTTTATAGTGTATTTTTTTTGCTGAATAAAATGTTTATGACTCTGGTGTTTGAATTTTAATTTAGATCATTAAAAATTTTTTTATATTAAAGCTAGCTTCAGTGTAATATGGGTTGCCTACCCCTCTACTCGTCAGTCAATATTATAGGTAATTATGCTAATTAAATTGAAATCACATAATTAATGTACTTACATTCTCTCAGTCGTGGATCCTGCTAAATAGGGAAAAAGAAATAGCCTGCTAATATGCAATTAACCTTATTTTTGGGTCTATTAATTTTTCTCAAAGAATTATGTTTTTAGTAAAATTTTCATAACAACTTTTATTTGACTCAATTTTTAAATTTAAACCTAAACGGATCCGTTATTATAAATCTCAATCTTACTCATAAATTAAATGATTAATATTATTCACAGAATTTTGGCTGATTTTCAAATGTTCATTACAATATCTTAAATGGCTTTCCGAACTGCGATCCTGACTCCCTCTAAGTTCTTAACTTTGAGCTTTGGTGAAATGTAAATTAAGATTTCTGTTTATGTATAAAATCTTATTTTCCCATGAATGCTTTTGCTTAATTGATGTTTGACAGAATTGACTGTCTTTTAGTTAAAGTAATTTGATACTTGTGCTGATTTAAATAAAATAAAATAGATTTCAAACCTTGATTCCTCGCTAGTTGTGGTAGGTATCTTTAGATGTGGTTATTCTTGATATATATATATATATATATATATATATATATATATATATATATATATATATATATATATATATATATATATATATATATATATATATATATATATAATGTTTATCTTGTAGTTTATTACTTTAAAACTTCATGTAACCCATTCTGTTTGTTTCAGTGATACAATGGATCTTCTATACACAAAATATACTTTAAATTATTTAAATTCTTTAGGAAGCAAAAATGACGCTCTTCTCACGTCTCAATTTATTTTACAACCAACAATAATTCATAACAAAAGCGGAAATCTTCTCCAAAATGTTATTTCCTGTTTCAAGGCAATCTCTCTTGAAATTAATTAATACATTTTTAACAGCTATTCACCCGGTAAGTTCAAATATCATTATTCTACATCCTTATTCTTAAAATGACATTTGGCCTAATCTTACTTCTTAGACAATCGTAACCAACAATAACTTTCAAAACTAAAATAAGTTTATATTTGTTGCACTCTTGATTTGAAAAGTCCAACAACACAAACACTGTCTTTGGTAAACTCCAGTTCATTGTTCACATAAAAAACAAACTTATATCCAGGTACATTATACAAAGTGTTTGTTTATTCATTACCTTTAGGTAATTGATTTAGAACATAATTCTTTGGTATGTATGTCATGCTTAAGAGTTTAATCTATTCGCATATAGATTTTTGGCTCTTTTAAATTCATTTAAACTGAGATCCAAATTTGCTAGTTATAAATTTCAAAAGTTTAATTAATGATCATTTTAACAAATTATGGCTTTATATCTTTCATTGCTTATCCAAATAACACTGACTAACAATAATAGAGAATATGCTTGTATTAATGTTATTATTTTGCTTTCTGTTTTAGTGTAAAGAAAAATATGTCGAACGATGTGGATATGTACACAATCTACAGAGAGCCCATTTGCACCATGTGTAAACCGTAAGTATTGTACTTACTACTGACCAGTGGTCCTACCATAACCCCCATTGCTAAGCTGACCCCCAATTTTGTAGGTCTGACGATTTATATTATTGAAACAATAATCGGAACTTAACTTCATCAAACTAGTTTCCGTAAGGGTTTTCATTTTTGTTTTATAGAAATTTATATGGCCTTTGCATTATGTACATTCTGATGTACTAACAGTTTATAATGTACAATTTCCCAGCACAATATATATATATATATATATATATATATATATATATATATATATATATATATATATGTGTGTGTGTGTGTGTGTATCCGTCTGATAACTCAAAAAATAATTAACCGATTTCAATGAAACTCGGCAAGCGCCTTTCTTTTATTAATGGCTCGGATGAGTTCGTTAGGCAGGGAAATCGGACGGGTTTTTCCGGGAAAATTGAGTTTTCTTTCAAAAAAAAAAATTTTTTCTCTGAAAATAACTAAGCTGTTTTAATGAAATTTACTATATATGTTGCCTTGGGAGAGGACTTATTAAGTCACAAAATTCAACTTTCTCAGTTTATAGAAAATTGAGTTATTCAAATTTTAAATTATCTTTTGAAACAATTTTTTTTTCTTCAAAAATTACAGTCATTTTAGTGAAATTTGGTGGATATCTTATCCTAGGAAATACCTTACTACCTACAAAAATTAAACTTTCTAAGATTATAGAAAACTGAGTTAATCAAATTTTTATAGCTCACTGCAGTGTTAAAATCAATGGTATTTTCCTCACAGACCGAATTCATTCCCAGTTGCTATTGATCTACTCATATTCTCTGAATATGTTAGAAACGTGGTATCTACTTCATTCCAAGTCACTATTAACCGACTATTTATGAAACCAAATAAGTAAATTAAATCGATTGTCATAACATATGTAGTGTATTAAGACTAAGGGAAAAAGAAATAAAACATATATAACTGTGCATATTTTGATTATATTTTAGGGTGTGCGGCGCACACCTAGCTCACTAGGAGAAATCGCCACTGCTTGAGAGAGGTATTGTCAGAGCATAATATCTTATTAAAGTTCATTTGTAAATAGGTTCAATTTTTATATGTTATATATATATATATATATATATATATATATATATATATATATATATATATATATATATATATATATATATATATATGTATGTATCCGTCTCATAACTCAAAAAATAATTAACAGTTTTTCATGAAACTTGGCAAGTGCCTTTCTTTTATTAATGGCTTGGATGAGTTCGTTATCCAGATAAATCCGACGGGGTTTCTCGGAAAAATTTTGAGTTTTCTGTCGAAAAAAAATTTTTTCTCCGAAAGTAACAAAGCTGTTTTAATGAAATTTACTACATATGTTGCCTCAGGACAGATCTTACTACGTACCAAAATTCAACTTTCTAAGTTTAGAGAAAATTGAGTTATTCAAATTTTAAATTTTCTTTCGAAAAAAAATTTTCTTTCCGAAAATTACAAAGTTATTTTAATGAAATTTTGTGGATATCTTGCCTTAGGAAAGACCTTACTACGTATTCAATTAAACTCTCTAAGTTTATAGAAAATTGAGTTATTTAAATTTGAAGCATTTAATAAAAATTCACTACCATAACGCACTTACTGCGTCCCGAGTTTTTTATTAGTCTTTCTCGAAGCCTTTCTTTTCCTGCATTTTCTTTTTAACTTTGGTGATCCCCCGGGTAATTATATCTTCTTAGGTTTTTCTGTACTTTTAGTTTTTGTAATAAATCGTTTCAGTCTATCTGTAGTAACCCTTTTCTTCGTTTCCTCCAGAAGCCAGCAGAACGAGGATTTTCTAATAACCTTAGAATTATTGCCGACCCAGACTCGAACATATGGTCCTTCTTCAACTGTTTCATCAAGTAATTTTTGATTATAGTTTCACATAATTAAGTTATCGATAACTCCAACACGGGATATATTTCATAAGTCCTTAAATAAGTTACTGTTTGCATCGTTCAAGTCATCACCATCGATTTCTTCAGTTTCTATTGGCAGGGATGCAAGAGGTTGGACTTGATTAGGTGGAGTATTGACTGAATCAGCATTTTGTCTGTCAATCATGTTGTCGTCTATTTGTGCGCCTTCTTCGTCGTCTAGACTTTCGTCCTTTATCACTGGAATTGCAGTCGCATACAAACTGTTGTTTTCGACCAGAATTCCAAGTTCTCGCGTGCCCATCTGTGCATCTGGTAACGCACTTTCTACTGCGAGTTAACTTTCTTGTTAACACACTTGACTTTTTAAAAGAATTTATTGATTATAGTTACATAAAATACTTATGAATAATAATAAAAAATGATAAATATAAATTATGACAAGTTAAAAGAGACTCAAGCAATAACAATGTAGGAATGTCCGTCCGTGGTCTGGTAACTTCCATATATAGTCTCTGGTGGGGCGTGGACCGAGAGGCGGTTTCCACCTAAGTTGCAGTCTTGAAGGTGATCCTAGCAGGTGGCTGGTTGCTGAATTGAAGGTCTAGTTGTTTACCCATTTATGAATAGTCTATTCTTCTTATTGCGCTGCTTTTAATTAACCCATTCGTCAGCGACCTTGGGTGTTGAATCGGGATCTGTACTTCTTATATACATTGTATGAGTTGGCTATTGTTATCTCCTCCATCCTTTAGAGAACGAAGCCTATGGTTCGTTCCGAATAGTCATCGGGAATCCAGTAATTGGTTTGGAGTCAGCAGTTTTCGTTTTTGATTTTTGCCAGAAGTATCTTGCAGTTATTGTGATTATTGTTATTATTATCACAAGGTATAGTATAATTGTCCATACACTAGGGTGGTATATGGGCAAATCGATGGTTCCTGGAATTTTGCCATTGATGGATTGTAACTGGGATTTGATATTGTTCAAGTCGTGCAGTTGGACATTTTCTAATTTTAGTTCTGGTAATTTGTCTGGGAATATGGGTGCTTTATTTGTTACCAATTCGATGTTTGGGAGATTGAATGATTGTTGTGTTTCCGATGCCATTTGTACTGAACTAAATCTTTCGTTATTGATGATAAGTTGGCATTTGGGTTTCAGAGTCGCCAGTTTTGTTCCGCTGATTATTTTGGTTTCTTCATTTTCTTCGCAGCTAAGTTTGATTTTCGTTTCTTCGGGTGCCACTATTATGTATTGGTATTGCCATATTTAGAGACTGTTGTTTTTGTTATTTTGACAAGTTCTTGCTTGCAATTGTTTATCGGTTTCTGGAAGTTGATCAGTTTAATTTCGCATGGGTTGTTTTCGTTAAGTGCTGTCGGGTTGTCATTTTCACAAAAGTATGTCTGGTCTTTTAGATTCCTACACTTTTCGTTTCTGTAAGCGTAGTGTTTGCTGCTAAGGATTAGGTACTTGGTTCTAGGGACAATCATTCTGAAGGTATATGGATTTTTAGGGACTGGTAATGCATACAATTGATAATAAATATAATCTGATTTGTCTACTAAGGGTATATCTATTTGGAATATAATTTTAAAATCAATTTGAACGGTTTTTATGTTAAATATTTTTTCGTAAAGTGAAATGTCGGATTTTGTTATTAATCTTGATTTTGAGATATGGTTTTCAATATTTTCTAATTCTTTTGATATAAATTTCGGTTTCAGTATTGACGTATGATACGTGTTCAATTTTGAAAAAGTAATTGCATTTTCTGTTGTTAATATCATGTTTAGTACATTATTTAACAAATAACTGATTTGAGTGAGTAATTCCAAATGTTTTACTCTATGAAAATTTGTTAGTTGGTCGCTTTTTAGACTATCTATTGTATATTCCAAATCGTTTATTCTCGCTACTATGGCTTCTTGGTTATGGTTCAGGTTGTCTATTGTTTTATTGAACTCTGTTATAGCATCTATCATTAGGGATGTCTGTGAACTAAAAAGTTGATGTACTTGATTTTGATCTTTCCTCAAAATTTCAAGAGCTTTATATATTCTGTCGCCGTCATCTGCATCTAAGTTCCCAGTTATTGATTTGAATATCGATCCTAGTCCGTTTATTATACCTCTTTTGTTCCTAATCGTTCTTGGAAATATTCGACAAAATGTGTCATCAATATTGCTGATGGTGAAATTGATTGTTAAAATAAAATTTTTATATTCTAACTTGTATTCTGCATTCATTACGCTTATTATGTTGTCAAAGTAAGTTTTTAGTCTGTTAAAGTCGTATAGTTGTCTTAGGTCATGTATATGAATCATTCTCCATTTATCGTTTTCTGAAAAGGCTTGTCCCAGTTTGCGTGGCAGTATGCCTGGATTGTCTGTTAGGTCTTCTAATTGTGGTTTTACTCTGGTGAAGAGAATGAACCTGCAAGGCGAAGATTACTTAGTTTGGTGATCGTCTGTTCGTCAGTTTTGTCGTTTAGTATTATGGATTTATTAGTCAGTTTCTTACGTCATGTCTCGTTTGAATTATAGTTAAAAGGTGCACGATAATTTTGTTGTTGGAAGGGTTTTTGAAATTGAATATTGTTAAAATTTGGGGTATTTCTTTGGAAAACTGGTTTTTGTTGTTTGTCGTGCCTGTTATTGTTATTATTGTTGAAATTTGACCGTTGTATTAATCTGTCCCTATATTCATAATTTTCCTCGGAAAATATAAATTTTAAAGCTTGTTCTATGCTGTCCGGTCGAGTGGATCTGACCACCATACCGAGGGGGTTTTTTAATCCACCGATAAACGCTTTCAGTGTCTGTTGTCTGTACATGTTTTGTTTTAATCCTAAAATTCCCTCGTTACGTTCATTAGATATTAAATTAGAGATGAGTAATTGTTCAATGTGTCTGCAACGATTACTGAACGCTAAGGCATCCTCGTTATGTCTCTGTTTCAGTGTTAATAATTCGCCTAGTAAGCTAATTTCATCTCGCTGGTCGGTGAAGTTCTCAACAATTGCCCGTCTTAAGTCTACCCATGTGTTTATAATTTTAGTGTTAATAATTAACCTGGCTTGTGCAATTAGTTTCGTTTGAATATAATTTAATAGAAAATGGTTTAGATATAAATTTGGATTATCTGCATCATAGAATTGGTTCATTACTAGATCACAAGCTTTTAAGAAGTTCCCTACATTTTCAGGTTGTCCGTTAAATTCGGGGATTGCTTTAAGGTAAAACTCTTGGAATTGATTTGCCATATTTAAATTGTTTCTAGAATTATTTATATCGGGTTGTTCTACAATATCAATTTCGCCAATACTAATATTTCTTAATCTATATTCCAAATGTTCTAAATTATCAATATCGCTATCAGACATATAATATTATCAATATATGAGGAAATACAGTATATATATATAGGAAATAAAGGAAGCAAACAACTTACAGAATCGATGCTATTGCTGCTGTCTTCATGACGTCTCTCTTGATCGGTTCTTTGGCTGTTAAGCGTTGAAACGCAAAGAATCAATATACTCTTGGTTCTTCAGCACTATCCGTTGCGACTGCGCCAGTTAACTTTCTTGTTAACACACTTGACTTTTTAAAAGAATTTATTGATTATAGTTACATAAAATACTTATGAATAATAATAAAAAATGATAAATATAAATTATGACAAGTTAAAAGAGACTCAAGCAATAACAATGTAGGAATGTCCGTCCGTGGTCTGGTAACTTCCATATATAGTCTCTGGTGGGGCGTGGACCGAGAGGCGGTTTCCACCTAAGTTGCAGTCTTGAAGGTGATCCTAGCAGGTGGCTGGTTGCTGAATTGAAGGTCTAGTTGTTTACCCATTTATGAATAGTCTATTCTTCTTATTGCGCTGCTTTTAATTAACCCATTCGTCAGCGACCTTGGGTGTTGAATCGGGATCTGTACTTCTTATATACATTGTATGAGTTGGCTATTGTTATCTTGCGTCAGCTATCATGATATCTGAAAAGTCTTTCAAATCTGTAATTAGCATTCCATTCACTTTGATATTTCTTTTCTCTTCCCTTGGAAACACAATTACATTTTTCAGGTCATGCATAATGTTTTTCACCTTCTTAATTCGGTCCAAACGTCCCATAATATCTTTAACACTAAAGTTAACAACCGTGGAATACGTGCAGCTCATGGATCTTGTAGTCCTGAACGTCTGTTCACAATTCTGGCTTCCAAAAAATACTGGTAAAAACATGTCACTTGATAAAAGTGGATTGTCACGCATATTTCTGATATTATTAATAAGTGTATGTGCATTTAATTCTAAACAAGTGTAACAGTTTGATGAAATAAAATGCTATCCGATTGTGTATTTGTTATCTGTTAGCCACTGGCGCCACATTCTAAGGAAAAAAATCTCGGGACGCAGCAAGTGTGTTATGGTAGTGAATTTTTATTAAATGCTTCAAATTTGAATAACTCAGTTTTTCTATAAACTTAGAAAGTTTAATTTTGGTATGTCGTAAGGTTTTTCTTAGAGCAAAATATCCACCAAGCTTCATTAAGATAACTTTGTAATTTTTGGAGAAAAAAAAATTGTCGAAAGAAAATTTAAAATTTGAATAACTCAATTTTCTATAAACTTAGAAAGTTGAATTTTGGTACGTAGTAAGTTCTCTCCCAAGGCAACACATATAGTAAATTTCATTAAAGCAGCTTTGTTATTTTCGGAGAAAAATTTTTTTTGAAAGAAAACTAAATTTTTCTGGAAAACCTCGTCCGATTTTTCACTAAAAACATCATACCAAATTGACTAAATTTGATTCCTGACATCGTCGTACATCCTCAGTAAATCACCTTAAATCCTTAAAAAATCACCATACATCCCCAACGCTGTACACCATAAATCACCAGATATTTACCCCTCGGGTTACATCGAATGAAATTAAAACCTCGCCTCCAGTCAATTTAACCTCTTTAATCTTATTAATAAAATCAAGTGAATTTGTTACTGAAACTTTTCTGTACACTTAGTGTACAGACTTTTAATCAAATAATTTTAAAAACTAAATTAGACAGATCATCTCAAGAACGAAATAGATTTTCACAAAGTGAATGTGTCACGTCTGGAATAAGATTACAATTCAACATGTGAAATAGTTTTAATGTAAACCGCTTTACATGTGGGTGTGTTCTATGCATGTATGTGGTTTTTTTAATACGAGTTCGAACACATGGTTGGGCTATTTGTAATATGAAATTAGTCATACGTGAAGCGGTAGCACAATGACACCATGAATAATAATAATAATAATAACAACGCTATTTTTGTTGATCGGGATAATACATTTATCTCTTCTATGTAAAAGCAGACCGGTGTCTGGACTGTGACAGTATTAATCAACATTCAGAGATAAAAAAATAAATGTTGAAAGCCTTTTCAAATGTTGGGGTTGATGTCCTCTACTTTTATATAAGAGTTAATGCTCTTGGTGTATATGCCAGACAATGCTGTTAAAAAAATTAAGATGTATTTATTTATCACTGTTGCTAAATATAACGCCATTCAATAATTCTTAGACACGAAATAAAAACAGAACACTCATTTATTTTTAACCCCATGAGTGTGTGCGTTTGGGTTCAATTGGCTATGGTGAATACCTTTGGTCACATTTTTTTTATATCAACAACACACCCCGAGAGCTTACAGCCTAAATACTATCCTACCGTGGGTGCCGACAAGGAGGAAAGAGGCAACTTGTTAATTCTGGACTTGAAGGTTTGGAGGTTCGGGGGAGAAGGAAAAACATGTGCCGGCAAGGAATTCCACAACTTGGAAGTCTTCGGGACAAAAGAGCTGGCATAACAAGATGTTCTATGTATGGTGACCTGGACAGTAAAAGGGTGCGTTCGCTCTGTTCCCCTGGTAGATCTGTTGGGGGCAGCAGGTGGAGGAACTATGGAAGAAAGCTCCTCTGAGCAGTGCCCGTGCAGATATCTATAAAAGAAAGAGTGAGGTCATCAACGGCACGTCGGTGGGCAAGGGTTGGCAGCCTTTAGGTAAGGGTAGGGTCACCGATTAGATGTATAGCTCTTTTCTGAATGGGGTCCAGGATAGCGAGTGTAGAAGCGGCAGCAGCACCCCAGATGTAGGAGCAGTATTTGAGGTTTGGCCTTATTTGTGAAGTATATAAGGTATAGAGATTAGCTGGTGAAAAGTATTTGCGAGCCCGGAAGAGGAAACCTCATTTCTTAGCAGCCACTTGATGTGACATGTTGGTGCCAATTGAGATTTCTATCCACAGAAATGCCAACAAGTAAAAAGCACTTATTACTTTGAAAACTTGGTTGTTCATTGTGATGGGCCTAGGACTGGTGTATCTCTTATGAGATAGAAAGCAAGACTGAGATTTGGTGGAGTTGAATTGTACAAGATTTCTACTTTCCCAGTCTAATACTTTTTGGAGACCCACAGAGACAGAACCCTCCATGAGTCTGCGATCCTCATCCAATTGGGTTCACAGGCAGCACCCCAGATGTGGGAGCAGTATTCGAGGTTTGGTCTTATTTGTGGGGTATAGAGGGTATAGAGATTAGCTGGTGAAAAGTATTTGCGAGCCCGGAAGAGGAAACCTAATTTCTTAACAGCCGCTTCTGCAATTGATGTGACGTGTTGGTGCCAATTGAGATTTCGATCCACAGAAATGCCAACAAGTGAAAAGGATGCCCTACTTTCAATAACTAAGTTGTTTATTGTGATGGGTCTAGGGCTGGTGTATCTCTTATGAGAAAGAAAGTAAGGCTATGATTTGGTGGGGTTAAATTGTACAAGATTTTTACTTCCCCGGTCTAATATTTTTTGGAGATCCACGGAGATAGAACCCTCTATGAGTATGCGATCCTCAATTGGGCTAAAGAGACAGGCTTAGAATATTTTATATTTGAGTGCAGGGTGCTGTCGTCCGCGTAACTGTGAACTGGGTGGGATGTGCTAAAGAGGTCATTGATGTGGAGAAGAAACAAAGTAGGGGCTGAAACTGAACATTGAGGAACTTCTGCATTAATTGGATACAGTTTAGGGGAATGGCCATCCACGACAACAGAGATGCTCCGGTTGGAGAGAAAATTTGCTGTCCACGTACAGAGTTTTGGTGGTAGGCCATTGGCCGGTAGTTTATTAAGCAGCGCTGCGTGCCAGACCTGGTCAAACGCTTTGGATATGTCTAGAGCAACAATCTGGGACTCACCGTGTAGTTCCATAGACTTGTTCCAAGAATGGGTGACAAAGGAAAGGAGGTCGGCAGTTGATCTGCGCTGACGGAATCCATACTGCCTGTCGTGGATTACACTGTGTTTTTCAAGAATTTTAGTAATTCGGTGTTTATATACTTTTCCATCATTTTAGAGACTACTGAAAGGAGATAAATAGGCCTGTAGTTGCTATGAAGCGCTTTGGATCCTTTCTTGGGGACGGGTTGTACTCGAGCAGTTTTTCAGTTACTAGGGAATATGCCTCTATTGTAAGATGTCTGAAACAGGACAGGAGCAAGTTCTGGTGCGCATTTTTTTAGAACAATTGCTGGGATCTCGTCAAGGCCAGAGGCTTTCCTGGTATTAAAAGGAGAGAGCATCTTTCGTACCTTTTTAGTTTTGAAAGTGATATCCGTCATTTTATGTGCGACATTGGGGACTGTTGGTGGTTGAATATTTGGAGGTGGGTTGACAGTAGAACTGCCGACGAACAACGAGGCAAAAAGTTCGGCCCTGACCAGGGCGGTAGTGAGCTTTGACCTTTTCAAGTCTGGCCTTGTCACAGGATTTATAGAACCAAGGCTGTTGAGTGGCTGCAGAGGTTTTCTGTGTACGTGTAATAAATAATTCCATGCCAGCTTGAATAATTTCGGTGGCGTTTTGTGAGATATCAGAGGGGTCAGGATGAGAGAAGCAGACAGACGCCCATGTAAATTAAGAAAAGGAATCTCGCATTTCGTCCCAGTTCGCGGAGTTGTAGTGCCAAACGATACGTGGGTGTGTTGACTGTGTGACCTCGGGTTGCATTGCGCAGGAAGCAGTGACCATGCCGTGGTCTGAGCGACCCAGTGGGGCGGTGACTGATATCTTATAGCAGTCAGAATTTGTAGTAAGAAGGAGATCCAAGGGATTTGACCTGTGTGTTGGTATGCGAGGAAAGTAAGTAGGTTGCTGAACCATGTTGGCTAAAGAATTGCTGACTACAAAGGCCACCGATGCTCTTCGTTGTGGATCGGCTTTTGAAGATCCTAGCCATTCCTTATTATGGACATTGAAGTCACCAAGAATAGTGACCTCGGAGGATGGATATTCGGAAATCAGATGGTCGGTTTTTTCAGAAAGGTAGTCGAATAGCTGGACAAAGTTGTTGTCAGAAGGTGACCAGTAAATGCAACAGATGAATTTACTTGCATCGCTGAGAGAGAGTGTTATCCATAGTGTGTCTTTTCTTCCAGCTTCTAAATTGCGAAGTCTGTTGCAGGGTAGATTGCTACATAATGATAATAAATTAAATAAACCAATAAAAAACAACACAAAAATAATAGAACTATATTTTTATGTTGCACTTACTGACAAATCTCACCAGCAGATCTAAAATAGGTATTTTGTCAGGCGATAAGAGGAAAAATAAATTGAGGGGAAGCTGACTAACCCAGGTTGAGAAGCTCCCGTATCAAAGCGCTGAACAGTTCCCTATATATCTGGCATGCTAAAAGCATATGATTCAAGTCACGTATTGATCAGTTGTCACAAGTACAGAACTGGGAGTTAGTTAAACCAGTTTAAAAAAATTCGGGACGCAGCAAATGCGTTTTGGTAGCGAATTTCCATTAAATGCTTCAAATTTGAATTACTCAATTTTCTATAAACCTAAAAAGTTGAGTTTTGGTGGAGTAAGGTATTTACGAGGGCAAAATACCAACCAATTTTATAAAAATAACTTGGTTATTTTTTAAGGTAAATTTTTTTTTTCGGAAAATGGATTTTTTTTTATAAAAACTGGTCCGATAGGGCTGGCTAACAAACTCGTCCAAGCTATTAATTAAATAAAGGTTCCTGACGAGTTTCATCAAAATCGGTTAATAACTTTTTGAGTTATCGTGTGGATACACACACACACACACACACTCATACACAGGATGGCGCATTGAAAACGAAACAGACCGATTTACGTCCAGAGAAATATTTTTTTAAGAAACGCTGAAACACTTCAATTTTAATATTGAGGGGGGGTTTTGACATCAAACTCAACTTTGTCACATCAACCCCTTAAGAGTGGTGATAACAACCCTTATATTTTAAATAGGGAATATGGGTCTAGTGTTGCATCATTTGAAAGCTCTTTCTTTTCTGAATTCAGCAGACTAATTTTTTTGGAAGTTTTATCAACTCGTTTAAAAATTATATACAATTGAAGTTGCAAAAACGTATTTCATTCATTGTTATAAGAAATGCACTAATTAGTCAATTTTTTGTTAAAAAAAACTAAAAAACAAAACCAAACGTTCAAAAATGTTTATTCAGTTGAGTAAGTGTTCAAAGTGTTGACCACCAGCTTCCATACAAAAGTACAAATTTTGTTCAAAACGAGCTCTGACATTCTGGAGCATTTGTGGAGTTATTAGACGGCATTCTTTAACAATGCGTCGTCGTAATTCTTCCAAAAACGCCGGTTCTGTTGTGAAAGCTCTACTCTTTAAATGGCCCCATAGAAAAAAGTATAAAGAAGTTAAATCCGGTGATCTAGGGGGCCACTCAATAGCACCTCTACGCCCAATCCATTACTCTGGAAACTCTCTGTTTAAAAACTCCCTAACACGTTGTGAAAAATGCGGAGGAGCTTCATCTTGTTGAAACACTAATTGATTTTCTTGATAGCGATCATCATTTTCAACAATGTCAATTAGTAGAGAGTAAACGATATCTTCTAGCAACTCCAAATACGTTTCACCACTCAAATTGCCATCAAGAAAAATTGGTCCGATTAAACGGACTCGAAAAATGCCAGTCCAGACATCCAATTTCTGTGTAGTTTGAGTGTGGAATTCGTGAAAATTTCTTGGATTATTATCTGCCCAATAACGACAATTATGACGATTGACTGTAGAGTTTAATAAAAACGTACACTCGTCTGAAAAACAGATATTGAACAGAAAGTTATCAGCTATTCGTGCAGTCATAACTTCACAAAACTCCAGCCGCCGATCAAAATCATCTTCATTCAAGTGTGGTACAAGATGAATTTTATACGGATGAAATTTATGATGCTTCAATATTAGCTGAATAGTTCTTCTTTTGATGTTTGAAACAGTGGCCAATTTTCTCGTGCTCAAAGTTGGGTCTGCAGCAATTTGTCCTAAAGCTTCAATCTCAGTAGCCTCATTTCTAACCGAAAATTCACGTTCAGGATCCCGTTTTTTGTTGGCTACTGAACCACCTTGTCGAAACTTTGCAACTAACTCCAAAATATATTTTCTGTTAACATGTCTGTTCGGATGTCGTTCATTAAACAAATTTGCGGTGTGGTTGGCACAGTCATCGTTTTTGAAAAAAAGAGTAATTATTTCAGCTCTTTCTTCTGCAGAATACACCATTGTGAAATTTTCGGTAGTACTATCAAATATCAGACCGACCGATAAACTGAAATGTTCTGCAAGTCAATTTTTTGTTTACAAACCAACAAGACATTGACTATCAGCACACTTTTTATCGGAATGAGTGAAATGCGTTTTTGCATCTTCGACTGTAAATAATTTTTAAACGAGTTGATACACAATTTTTCGCAATCCTGATTGCATACGTACTGTTCCTGTGTGAAAGAATTTAACATAACCTATTTTAAAGGTTTGGGTCTTGGACAATTCACTTATTTCGAAATTTTATCAAACAAAGCAATGATTTAATTCACAAGCTTTTCATATAAACTAAAATTATTAATCGAAAAACAGCCTATACTCTCATTGGCCTAAAATAAAAATAAATTGGTATAACATATGACGCTACATAAACGCGCCATTTTGCTATTAGAAAGCAAATAACAGAACAAACCAATACCAATTTAATTTATAACCACGTGACCCATATCGTGTCGTTGGTCATTTCAGAATGCCAAATCTATAAGTAAATCTCCCTAGACTAAATTCACAAAAAATGTTATAATTGTAAAAGTTTTATTCAGATATTGTTTGGATCACAACTTAAAATCAGGCTTAAGCTCTTTAGCTGCCGATTTTATAATATAGCTTTTTGAATAACAAATCAATTCTCGAACTAAATATTACCGTTCATTTTCCTAACGAGGGAAGTTCCGAAGTTTGTGTAATACAATTTTGAAACTGACAACTCTGGCTGTTTCAATTTATTAGGCAGATTTTATAGCTTTCCAGCATTCAAAGAAAACAAACTAAGACATCCGTTATGTCAACCTCTCCCACGCACATTACACAACGCCTTAATAAAATTTTCGGAGCGTGTCGTAGCTTTTAAATTTCTTTAATTCGGGATAACATAAATTTGTGTTCAGAGAAACGCCTCAAAATTAATATATAAAAACATCTTTAAATGTTCTATTTAATCATTTAAAAAATGTAGCGTTTTTTAAAAGTTTTCCCCCATTTTCCACCGGAAAAATTCGAGCATAAAGGCTGATTAACGAAATCTACCTCGGTTTTTGCCCAAACAAGATTTTTACCAAGTTTTAAAAAGTCATAAAGGACAATGATATAAATTTAATATCAGAAAAGGAAGATATTAATAAGCACTGAAAGAGTTACATCACGGAGAGGAAATTAATTTTGAAAAGGAGATATGGAGGAAATCGAAAAGATTAACCCACATGATCATGACCCACCTATTTCAACAACGTTATCGTTAATTATTATTAATTAATTCATTTGTAAATTGTGTGTACGCAGCTTTACAGTTAATCGAAGCAAGCCGTCTAGAGAAGCAACAAGTTCTTGATTTCCACAAGTTGGAAGTTATTCTTAACCCTGGTTTATTTTGACTGCGAATACTAAGTAAAATGTCTAAAAATAAAACAGGAGCGACACTTGCTCGTGGCGATACGTCAAAATCAGATTTACTTCCTAATTTTATGGCCAACTGTGCTAGAAAATAAAACAATGTGAGATTAAATGTGTTCTCGCCACTTTCCAGCAGCTTGCTACTGTCGTTTTGTTGGAATTTCCATAGGATGAGTCACAGTATATTTATCCTGTCTTTCTATCTTTAGGGTTTTCTGGTTTTCTTGTCTCTCTTTAATAAATTACACCGAATACCAATAGTTCAACCCAGTTTAAAATAGATCGTACTGGGGACGTTTATTTTCAACTGGTGACGATGCTTTTCTAACATTTTAACTAAATGCTCCATACAATTAATTGATAATTTTCATAACCTAAAAATTGGTTAATGTGCCTTATAAAGTGTAAAAAATTTTACTGAGCACAATATAATTGTCGAGATTTTAGGGAAATAGAAAAAGGTGTACTCAAAGAACGCGAATTAGGACCGCTATAGAACACATATTCAAAGTCTATTTGAATTTTTAATGTACTAGATAAGCACCAAAATTTCTTGGCCTGCCATAGATCTGGGGCCTAAGGCATAATAATATAATTGATTACAAGAGATATGATCTTGCGCATATGCCACGCCTCTTCTATGACGTCACGTGGTGAGTGAAAAGTTGGCGCTATCATTTAGAGGGTCCAAAGCAAGAACCAGCTAAATCCAACTTTTAGGCAAATTGAGGTAATAACACGTTCTTGTACAGTTTAAAACGCTGAATCGAATGCTGTAAGAACCGGGTTTCTAGGTAGACAAATAAAAACGTTATTTGATGTTTTTTTGGTTGCCTACTACTGTACCGTGTAAAAACAGGCCAAGTCCAGGACTTGGCCGCGTCTTTCTCAGTTTGATTTCAAACGTTTTGATGGCTGACGTGTCAGATACATTGTACTGTTTTTTTTTGTGAGTTTGTGCCAATTAGTCGTGAAATTTTGGGAAAAAATGTCTGATTCATCGAGTGATGATCCCTTTTCTGGTACCCACACAGATTCTGATGAGGATTATACACCAACAAGGACCAAAACCGCAAATCGTTATCATAACCTAACACTATTGAATAATTTAGATTCTTCAGAGTCTGCTGAGGATTTAGCCGAAACTTGTAATGAACCTGGACCATCTCACAGACCTCAGACGGGTAGAAAACTTCTACAACGAAGAGTATTGTGGAAAAACAATGTTAGGAAATCAAAAAAGAACAGAAGGTAAAAGTTATGTAAACACGGCAGGTTCTGTGGTGGCTGAGAAAACTCTGGGAGAAAACTGCAACTGCCCAAGAAAGTGTTTTGATACAATTGGAGATGACTGTGAATTAATTTTCACTGAATTTTATAGGCTGCCTTCAAAAAATTTGCAAGACTCCTACATCAATGGACTAATGAAAAGGAAACCTGTAGAAAGGAAGAGACCTCGCGCCGGTTGTCGCCAATCCAAAGCATCATTGTATTTCTATATAGTAATATCTATTTTCGAATATTTTGTAACTTAATCACCTAAAGTAATGGTTTTTTTATATTATAGGTTCGTCACAATGGCCAAGATTATACTGTTTGTAAAAAAGCATTCCTAAATTTACATGGAATCACAAAAAGTAGGTTGGAGCGATTGCAGCAGCATCTTTCCCTTGGAAACCACACTCCTTCAACAGGCCGTAGAGGCATCCACCAGATTAGAGCCAAGAAGGTTTCAACGGAAATAACTACACAAGTTAGAGAACACATTTTAAGTTTTCCCCGTTATAAATCTCATTATACCAGAAAAGACAATTTACAACATTATTATTTGTCACCTTTACTCAGTATTTCTAAAATGCATGCGTTATATTTGCAGAAACACGAATCAGAGCAACATTCGTTGTTTCTTCAAAACAAACAAAAAAAACCTGTTGCCAAATATGAGTATTTCCGAAAATATTTTACTGAAAATTTTTAAATTACCTTTGGCAAGCCGAAATCAGACAGTTGCTCAAAATGTGATAAACTCATGAATAAAATTAATAGCTCAGACTCAGATGAAATTTAAAAATCTCTTGAAGTCGAAAAAGACTTACACCTTAGAAAATCCGAGTGGTTCTACACCCACTTAAAAGAAAAAACGAATCTTGCAAAAGCAACACCAGAGGTGGAAGTTATCATGTTTGACTTTGAACAAAATTTCCCACTCCCGGTTTCATCCAGTGGTGAAGTATTCTATAAAATACAACTCTAGATGTATAATTTTTGTATACATGTTGGTAGCACTGGCAAAAGTTCTTGCTATGTCTATGATAAAACCGTGGGTGGCAAAGAGCAAAATGAAGTCGCAAGCATGATTCTAGACTTTAAAAAAAATCATATATCTGCCGAAGTCACAGATGTTTATTTATTTTCAGATAACTGCTCTTCTCAAAATAAAAAATTGAAACTGACACCGGATATGGGTTCTAGGGGTCCTAGTTCGCGCTCATTTGCAAAAATTTTTTCAAAATTCAAAAGTCGGGATCTCCCCATTAGTGAATGTTTTCTACAAAAATTCACTAAAACTATGTATTAGTACAACCATTGCTTACCTTAGTAGATCTCGGCAAATTTAATTTAATATGTCATAGGTACCCTGAACCAGGCCATAGTTTTTTGTCGTGCGACCGTAGTTTTGGCAGAATTGAAGCAGAAAAAAGGAAATACGATAAAATATATTTACCTAGGGATTACAAAGACATCATCAGAAAAGCAAGTAAAAATTTTGAAATTAAGGAGACAACTCAAGATATGTTTTTAGACTGCAAAAAACATTTTGAAAATAGACGAGCTCACCGAGGGCTTTTAGAAATTTTTTCGGAAACCGGATTAGAACACCCCTTAGATGCATAAACTATAAAATATATTCTTGCAAACAACCCCAAAAAATTACGGGTCCAAGAGTGAAGGGGGGTGATGGACGGAGAAGAAGAAACGAATAATGCGAAAAAAAACAGCTTAGCCGGACCTATATAATCTGTTTGTATTCCATATTGCAGCTACACCCCCTTACAATCCCGTTTAACTAGCATAGAACCCTATTCGCCTCAGGTCTCGTAATTTTCTTTGAGGTTGTTCCCAATAAATTTTGCTTTTAGTTTATGCATTGAGGGTGGCTGTATGTATGCAAAAGGGGAAGGAAAATCCCAAGGAGGAATCCCTTCCCCCCCAACACGAGGGATCTACATGCATACAACAACCCTCAATGCACAAAGTACAAGAAAGTTACGGGACTTTAGGCAAATAAGGGCTCTGTGCGGGATAAACAGGATTTTAAGGAGGTGTAGCTGCAAAATGGGGTAAGGGCAGCTTATATAGGTCTCGCTAAGCTGTTTTTTGCTCTTTCTGTTTATACTTCCTTATTATTTTTTTCCCTGCCAAGCACTCCCTTTCACTCCTGGTACCGTAACTTTCATTGGGGTTGTTTGCACGAACCTTTTCTTGTGGTTTATACATAAAAGGAGGGTTCTAAGCGTGTTTCTGATTTTTTTTCTAAAAGCCCTCACCCTTATCTCCAAAATTACCTAATACTTTATTTTTACTGCTTTTGGAAAAGAAAAGAAGGAAAGTTTATCTACACTTTCCATTCTTCTTCTTAGGACGCCGTCTCCCTACGAAGGTTGGCGGTCCAACTGGCTATAATGGTGCGTGATACCGCACCTCTGAAAATCTCCACAGATGTCCGTCCGAACCATCGACGCAGATCTTTCAGCCATGAGTTCTGCCGTCTGTCGACAGATCATTTGCCGATGAGGAGTCGGAGGAGCTCGTACCGCTCCCCCCTCATTATGTGCCCGATGTATTGGAGCTTTCGTTCTTTGATGGTTGTCAGCAGTTCTTTGTCTTTACCTATTCTCCTTAGCACTTCCTCGTTGGCTTTCCTGTCTACCCAGGATATACGCAGTATACGGCGATACATCTCAAAGGCGTCAATGCGGCTCTACATTGATTGGCAGAATGTCCAGCTCTCGGAGCCATAGAATAGAACTCGGAAGATATAACAGCGCAATATACGTATGCGGAGCTGTAGGTTTAGGTCTCTACCGATGAAGAGGTTCTTTATGGAGATGAATGTCCTTCTGGTCCGTTCTATCCTTGATCTGATTTCCATTTTAGGGTCACTGTTCTCGTTGACGAGGGCTCCAAGGTATTAACGGACGGCACCTGTTCCACAACCTGGTTGTTAATTTGAAGGATCGTCCATCTTGGTGCCCTGGAGAACATAACCACCTAGGTCTTGGCAACGTTTATGTGTAAACCATACTGTGTGCTATGCTCAACGATGAGGTCTATCATATTCTGAAGATGTGGTAGGCTGTCGGCGACCACGACGGTATCGTCAGCGAATCGTATATTATTAATAAGGGTGCCGTTGATTTTAACGTCCTCTTTTAGATCCTCCAGTGCCTCCCGGAACACCACCTCCGAGTATATGTTAAAGAGTAGAGGGAACAGGACACATCCTTGTCTAACACCCCTTCTGATTTTTGTTCCTTCGGATGTTATGCTATCTATCCTAATCTCCGCAGTCTGATGCCAGTAGAGCTGCGTGATAATGTTCAGATCTCCCGCATCGACTCCGGTGTATTTTAGGATCTCAATGAGCTTCTGGTGCGAGACACAATCAAAAGCTTTTCGGTAGTCAATAAAGCAGGCGTATATATCAACATTCATGTCTCTGCATCGCTGTGTGAGAACGTTGAGAGAGAAGAGAGCCTCGCGCGTGCCCATTCCGTTCTTAAATCCAAACTGCGTCTCCCCAGCCTGTCCCTCACATCTGGCGTATATGCGAATGTGAACTATGCGAAGAAACACCTTGAGGACGTGAGACATCAGGCTTATCATTCGGTGGTCGTCGCATTGAGAAGCGTTCGGTTTTTTTGACAGAGCGATGAACGTCGACCTCAACCAGTCCGTTGGTATTTTCCCAGTTTCATATATTGAGTCTGCACCATCTGCACTGACGAGCAATTTCAAGCTTTCCGCGTGAATATTGTCTGGTCCTACTGCCTTGTCATTTTTTTGAAGTTTTATAGCACGTCTCACTTCCTCTGCCGTGATAGCAGGGCTGGGTTCGATGATATCATCATAGTTCCTAGGCAGTTAGTGGGGTCGTGTGTCGTTGAAGAGGGCCTTAACATACCCCTTCCATCTTTTAAGCTTGTCCTCAACGCTTGTTAAGATCTTGTTGTTAGTGTCCTTCAAAATACCGTGAATCTGCCTGCGTTGTGTGTTTGTAAATTCCTTGATCTTTTTGTGGAGATTAAACGAGTCGTGCTTTTTTTCTAGTGCCCCATTTCACTGCATTTTTCAGCTAGCCATCCTTCCCTTGCTTTTCGGCATTCCGATCTCACCGCCCTGTTCAGCTCCTTGTATCGGTTATTGTCTGTGGCCTTGTATTTCCTTCTCTCGTTCATAATGTTACGTTTTCTCCGGGTTCTGGATAAGTGAGACTTTAAATTTTAACAAAACAACTTTATTTACTATATAAATATGGATACAATAAAAATCTAGAACATCTCTCTCACAAAACACTTAGTTTATCTGGCCTTACACTGGTTACTAATCTGCACACAAGTCACTATACTGAAACTACGGTCTCTACTTCACACTAGTTACTGCTTCTTCTAGTCACTCTAACATTCTCTTACTGAACTGAACTCCGCTGGCTTACTTCCATCTTTATATAGCCGTCGCACCTTCCAGTTCGTTCTCGAGCGTTCTATTCCAGAATGTTCCAGGACCTTCTTTTACTAGAAGGTTCTGTGAATACAGATCGGTCCCGTATGAATACAGGGGGATGTATATACAGGTGATCCAAATGTGGTCATCACTCCTATGTTACACAAGAGGTGTTTCTCGAAATATAAGATATCTCTGCGTATACAGGGTGTAAGGGTTCTCTGCGTATACAGGGTGTATATACAGGGTGTTCGGAATGCGCAGACCTCAGTTATCCGTTCCGACGGGGTACAAGTTGGTAACTTCGTTATTTTTGGTCCTAGAGGGTTGAGACTTCGCCTGTGGGGGGTCACCCCAGGGAGTGGGGAGGATATGTTGCCAGATTGTGCAAAAATTCCCAGATGTTGGGGAAGTTTTGGAGATGTGGCAACACCGCACCTACATCTATTGAAGTGCTTTGTAACAATAAGTTGGAGAATTTGGTCTGTCATCCACTTTCCATTGCCTCTTTACAATTATTTTTGCACATTAATACACTACAAACAACTCCACCAGGCATTTAAACAAATATTTAGGTTAAGTTGTCTATTGAGTTCTTGTTTCAAGTATATATCTATAACCATTTTTTTTACATTAAACACATATTTATCTTTATAACGATTCACCGATTTAATTATCTTAAATATAAAAATAATCTTGAATAAATAACGTCAAATTGGTAATACCGTTAATTCAGTGTGCAGTTTATATTTACAACGCAATACCTCACAAAATAAAATATTGTCTTTAAGGCAATAGTTTCGAGTTAACTGCTGTTTGGTACGAAATAAACATTAAAATAAATCTGCAACTGATCGTGTTCGAAATATTTTTAACAGACTTATTGAAAGTAACACAAATTTGTAATAAATGTTATTTAAAACAGGTTGTGAAACTATAGGAGTTATCCGCGTCTGGAATACACATGACGTAATGCCCTCCTCTCGCATCCCTCTCCTCTCCGAGTTATCAGACAACCTATCTAATTCATAAACCTTGCCGCAGCATGTTATTATGTTGCTACTGTACTGACTACATTATAACATGCGCGACTTAACTTCACGGTTAAGACGTTTGAATTTTTAAAACAATTTATTTAATACTTTGAACAATCAATACTTAATTACTTAGTTACAAAAAAATGAATAATATAATATACTAAAAATAAGACGATCAACCTACATGTGATCTAATGTCTACGCACTCGGTGTGCTAATGACTAACTCGGAACAAGAATGAACGGTTCTACCTCTGTGATTAGCCTCTTTATAGTCTTTCCTCCAGGCGTGGCACTATTGTCTCTGGATCACAAGGAATCTGCTGATGTTGATTCTCACAGTGATATTCCGTTCTACTTGCACTTTGAACCTGCAAGTTCTTGGCTCCGTGAAGACGGCGGCTGACTCAGCGGTTCTTACCGTGGGAAGGCGACATTGTATTATAATGGGCCATTGTTTGGGCTCCATTTATCTCCTCCCCTTTTTAAAGACGAAGCTATGGTTCGTTCCGGATTTTCAACGGAAATCCGGACTCGGTGGTTCCTGTTTTTGTTCCTTTATCTTCTTTGCGGGTTCTTCGTTTCTTCAACCCCATTCGGACGGCTATCGTTGTGATGGTTATTAAGACAGCTATGTACAGTAATATTGTCCATATACTCATGTGATGGATTGGTATTGTTATAGGTCCTGGTATATTTTGTTTAATTTTTTGAAGTTGGTGTTGGATTTGATTGATGTTGTGTAGCTGTACGTTTTCTAATGATATTTCGGGTACTGGTCCTGGATTTTGTTGATCTTCTTGAATGGGGGTTTCTAGTGTAGGCAGGTTGAATAGTTGTTGTGTTTCTGCTGTTGCTGGGCCGGTCTTGTAAATTTTGTTGCCTATGGTTAATTGGCAATTTGGTTGCAGGTTGATTAATTTTGTACCCTTGATGATGTTGGTCCACTCCTGTTCCTTGCAAGTTATTCTGGCGTTAGTTTCTTCGGGTGTTATAACTATATACTGACTGGTTCCATATCTCGAAACTGTGGTTCTATTAATTTTGACTAATTCTTGATTACAATTGTTAATAGGTTTTTGAAATTTTATTAGCTTTATTTCACATGGGTTTTGATCATTCATGGTTGTTGGATTGTCGTCTTTGCAAAAATATATTTGGTTCTTTAAATTTTGACATTCTTCATTACGAGAGGCATATTGTTTACTGCTTAGGATAAGGTATTTGGTTCTAGGAATTATCATGGTAAAAAGGTGTGTCTTTCTAGGGACAGGTAATGTATATAATTGATAATAATCATATTCTGATTCATCTACCAGAGGTATTTCTATTTGAAATATAATTTTGAAATTGTTTTGGACGGCTTTTATTTTAAAGACTTTTTCGTATAGATTTAGATCAGTGGTTGTTATTACTTTAGCATTAGTTGCATAATTTTGGATTTTATTGATTTCTTTTATTATAAATGTTGGTTTTAGTATGGATGTGTGAAAGATTCCTAATTTTGCAAAAGTGATGGCATTTTCTGTTGTTAGTGCTATTTCTTGAATATTTTTTAATAATTGTCCTAGCTGCATGAGTAACTCTAGGATCTTAATGCGATGATAGTGAGTTAATTGTTCACTTCGCAGGCTTTCTACTGTGTTACCTAATTCATTTATCCCATTTACTATCGTGCCTTGGTTATGACTCAATCCTACTATCGTGTTATTAAACTCGACTATTGCCTCGACCATGATTGAATTTTGAGACCTAAAAAGTTCATGAATTTTATTTTGATCTGTCGTTAAGACTTCTAATGCCTGTTGAATGCGTTCCCCATCTTGTGAATCGAGATTCCCCGTGATTGACTTAAATATAGAACCTAGTCCGTTTATTAGGCCACGTTTTCGTCTATTAATAATATTGTTATTCGGAAAAATCCTATAAAATATATCGTCTACATTATCTATGGTGAAATTCAATGTCAATATGAAATTATGATATTCAGAATGGTAATCTTTTGTCATGAAGGTAACTGTATTTGCGTAGTGTCTTTTTATTTGGTTGTAGTCTCTATGTAATTGTGTCAAGTCATGTATGTGTATCAGATTCCAGTTGCTAGTCTCAGTGTATGCTGTGCCTAATTTCTTTGGTAACATGCCTGGGTTGTCTGTCAAGTCTTGTATTTGGGCTGTTATTCCCGTGGCAAGGAACCATAATACGATGGTTGCTGCTTCCATTTGGCTCTGCTTGGCCACTATTTCTGCTTTAACTTGGCTCTGCTTGGCTCGAATTGGTTATTAGGCGTCGATACGCTTAAAAATCGATATGCTTTCGGTTTTCTAACCAATACTAACGACTGCGCCACTTAACTTCACGGTTAAGACGTTTGAATTTTTAAAACAATTTATTTAATACTTTGAACAATCAATACTTAATTACTTAGTTACAAAAAAATGAATAATATAATATACTAAAAATAAGACGATCAACCTACATGTGATCTAATGTCTACGCACTCGGTGTGCTAATGACTAACTCGGAACAAGAATGAACGGTTCTACCTCTGTGATTAACCTCTTTATAGTCTTCCCTCCAGGCGTGGCACTATTGTCTCTGGATAACAAGGAATCTGCTGATGTTGATTCTCACAGTGATATTCCGTTCTACTTGCACTTTGAACCTGCAAGTTCTTGGCTCCATGAAGACGTCGGCTGACTCAGCGGTTCTTACCGTGGGAAGGCGACATTGTATTATAATGGGCCATTGTTTGGGCTCCATTTATCTCGCGTGACAGTGCAAAAGTAGGTAGCCGCATTATCACACCTCTTTAGTTATTATATCATGGATCTAGGGTATGGCAGCTTAACCACTTTTGGTCGGGCATTGGTTTGAATATGATTAACCTTGTAAAAATAAACATGGATTTTATGTCAGTTAATTTTCTTCTAACTGGCACTTGTTCATCACGAGGTCAGAACTCACGAAAATTGAGTATAGAGATGTTATTAAATCCTTTACTCGGCAAGGTCTTTCACCTTAAAACATCAAAGATGGGCTGGATGGAGCGTACGGGAAAAATTCTCCGTCTTATTCTGTAGTAGAAAACTGGTCAAAACTGTTTTGAATGGGGCAGGAATCCTTGGACGATGACGCAAGAACAGGAAGGGCGGTGGAAGTGGTGGCGGCAACAAGATTGCCCTTTTTGGGGATCTCGTATTAAGGGATGAGACGTTTGAAAGTGAAAGAATTATCAAAAATGTCAGGGCTTTCAGATAGAAGCGTTCGCCTAAGCCTCCACGAACATTTAGGCATGAATAAAGTTAGTGCAAGGTGGGTCCCCAAACATCTTTCAGCAGTTCAGCGCCAGAGTCGTGTTGAATGTGGCCGATCCTTTTTGGACCTCTGTGGAGAAAACCCTGTGGACGTGTGGAAGATAATTATCACAGGGGATAAAACTATTATTCTCTACTATGATGTCTTATGTAAAAGGGAGTCGATGCAATGAAAGGGGCTCTCTTCTCTTAATGCCAGGAAAGCCTCTGGCCTTGACGAGATCCCAGCAATTGTTCTCAAAAAATGCGCACCAGAACTTGCTCCTGTCCTGACTCGTCTGTTTCAGACATCTTACAATAGAGGCATATTCCCTAGTAACTGGAAAACTGCTCGAGTACAACCCATCCCCAAGAAAGGATCCAAAGCGCTTCCTAGCAACTACAGGCCTATTTCTCTCCTTTCAGTCGTCTCTAAAGTGATGGAAAAGTATATAAACACCGAATTACTAAAATTTTTGGAAAAACACAGTCTAATCCACGACAGGCAGTATGGATTCCGTCAGCGCAGATCGACTGCCCACCTCCTTTCCTTTGTCACCCATTCTTGGGACAAGTCTATGGAACTACACGGTGAATCCCAGATTGTCGCTCTAGACATATCCAAAGCATTCGACCAGGTCTGGCACGCAGCGCTGCTTAATAAACTCCCGGCCTATAGCCTACCACCAAAACTTTGTACCTGGATAGCAAATTTTCCCTCCAACAGGAGCATTTCTGTTGTTGTGGATGGCCATTCCTCTAAACTGTATCCAATCAATGCAGGAGTTCCTCAAGGTTCAGCTTTAGCCCCTACTTTGTTTCTTGTCCACATCAATGACCTACTCTCTATCACATCCAACCCACTTCACAATTACGCGGACGACAGCACCCTCCACTGAGATATACAATATTCTAAGCCTGTCTCCTTAGCCCAATTAGATGAGGATCGCAGACTCATGGAGGGTTCCGTCTCCGTGGATCTCCAAAAAATATTAGACTGGGGAAGTAGAAATCTTGTACAATTCAACCCCACCAAATCATAGTTTTGCTTTATTTACTATAAGAGATACACCAGCCCTAAAACCATCACAATGAACAACCAAGTTATTCAAAGTAATGAGTCATTTTCTCTTATTGGCATTTCTGTGGATCGAAATCTTAATTGGCACCAACATGTCACATTAATTGCAGAAGCGGCTGCTAAGAAATTAGGTTTCCTCTTTCGGGCTCGCAAATACTTTTCACCAGCTAATCTCTATACCTTATATACTTCACAAATAAGGCCAAACCTCGAATACTGCTCCCACATCTGGGGAGCAGCTGCCGATTCTACAGTCGCTATCCTGGACTCCATTCAAAAGAGAGCTATACGTCTCATAGGTGACCCTACCCTCACCCAAAGGCTGCCATCCCTTGCCCACCGACGTGCCGTTGGTGACCTCTCTCTATTTTATAGATATCTGCACGGGCACTGCTCAGAGGAGCTTTCCTCTATAGTTCCCCCACCTGCTGCCCCCAACAGATTTACCAGGGGAACAGAGCGAATGCACCCTTTTACTGTCCAGGTCACAAGACATAGAACTTCTTGTTATGCCCGCTCTTTTGTCCCGAGGACTTCCAAGTTGTGGAATTCCTTGCCGGCACATCTTTTTCATTCTCCTCCGAACCTTCAAGTCCAGAATTAACAAGTTGCCTCTTTCCTCCCTTTCAACACCCACGGTACGATAGTATTTAGGCTGTAAGCCCTCGTGGTGTGTTGTTGTAAATAAAAAAATAATTTAAAAAAAAGGCATAAAGGAGAAGCACCGCCAAGAAAGTTCAAGGTCTGCCGGTCGACGAAAAAAAAAAGTGATGGCTACGATTTTTCGGGATTGTAATAGTATTCCTCCTATATATTTTCAAGAACGCAACACCACAGGCAACTTGGCTTTGTTGTTTCAAAACTCGATTTGCTTTACTTGCTAATCCCCAGTGTATAATACCAAATCCTAGTTGTGAGTAGAAACACGCATAATACAGTGATAACACAGTAGAGGTACTACATCTTTAGGTTAATGTTCTTATTGCATACGAATTGAATGAGATCCGCGAGCAGAGTTCGTTGATGCGGACATTCCAATTTAACTCACTATCAATATGGAGTCCTAGTAATTTCGTAGAGGTCTGCAGAGTTACGGTTTGGCCATCAAGTTCTACATCTTGTCCAATATTTTTTGATTTAGAAGACCGAAAATTCACGCATGCTGTCTTATACTTATCGAGTGCAAGTTTGTTTTTAGCCACCCAGTTGGTAAGCCTTTTGAAAGTTTTGTCAGCATCAGCCACAACGTCCTGGACATTATGTCCACCCAGCAGAAAGTTGGTATCATCAGCATAAGAGGATAACAGGTGGCTGTCATTATGTTGTCTGGATTGATGTTGTTTCCAGATTGATGCGCTATGTACTGAAGTAGGCTGTTGGCATAAATAATGTACAGCGTAGGTCCAAGAACTGTTCCTTGTGGCACCCCAACCATCACTCTGAAAGTCCTAGATGAGTAGGTACTGGTAGAGTTAGATATTACAACTCTTTGTGTTCTGTATGTAAAATAGTTTCTAAACCAGTCCAATGTAGTGCCTGTAACTCCATATTTTAACAGTGAGATTATAAGGACCTCATGATTTACGCAGTCAAAGGCTTCGGAGAAGTCCACAGAAACCCCCATAGCTACCTCCTTTTTGTCAATGTGATCGACAATTTACTCCACAAGTACAACAATTGCAGTTTCAGTGCTTCGTGCTTGCCGAAAGCCATGTTGATATGGCGAAAGAAGTTTATTATCGGTAAAATAAGTTGTCAGCTTGTTGCGTACATTAATATATACAAAATACGAAAGATAATTAACACTCAACATATAATAAAGGTATACATATAACATATAATAACAAATTTATATTACAAAAGAACTATCAAACAACTTTTACAGCATCTTTTCGCGCACGTTTGTATGTATATTAAAAAAAAAAAGAGAATGTCTCCAGAATTCTGTATTCTATTTGGTATTATGATAAATTATGTTCGTGTAATTTCGAAGTGTAATTTATAAATTCACTTGTCGGACGTCAAACTGTCTGAGGTGAATTAACTTTGATCTCTTAACACTCAATTGCAATCGACTTCTGTTATTTTTTAATGTAAACATCCTAATGTTGTGACCATCATTATTTATATCTCAAGGAAAAATCGATTATCCTTGGATGCAGAACAGGAAACAAGTCCAGACGAAAGCAATAACGTTTAAAAATTTCTTTCAAATAGACTATTGTATAATTATGATCATGGAAATTGTTCGAGTGCAATAAACTGACGAGAGCTTTTATTTCATTCTCACTTTTAGTAATGTTTTGTTTATTCAGAACACTTCGTCCTGTACCGATTTAAAGTTAGCAGCCAAAATAAGTACACTTGGAGAACCCAAACCACCACAACACATTTTAAAAGACCTGATGATCGTTTCGCTAACCAAGTTAGCGTCATCAGAGGATGAGTAATTCTAAATATTTTATATCCGCAACTCTATTTATATTCTTCTGCAATTTTTCAGGTAGTCGGTCACTAGCGATCTGGGGAGGTTCAGCGACACCTAAATTAACAAATTTTCGTTTGGCGGAAATACCTGTGATCTTTTATTATCTCTCGGACGTGCTTTTGTCGGTATTTATTTTATAAAGCAATCAGGTGACTTCTTATATGCGACGGAGCGAATTTCATACATGTTTTATTATTACTATATTTGGCAATATACAGGATGTTTCAAAAAACATGTACCATCGCTCGTGGGGCAATTCCTTACTAAAAAATAAGAAAAAAAGTTCCTGTGCACATGGGCCCGGAAACGCATAGTTTCCAATATACAGGGAGTTGAATTTTTTTTTTTTTCATTTTTTATAAGTAATTTCAAAACCACTGGATTGATTTTAATGAAACTTGGAACTTGAAAGTGTATTATGAAAGTGCATATTTTCAAGTGAAAATCTGCTTACAACTGCGTCAGTGGCGTGCGTACGGGGTAACTGTAAAAATTCATTTGGGGAAAAAATATGTGCGCCACTGTCTTTTTCCAATTTTAATACCTCAGTTATGAAGCTTATTACATAGGCCACAAAAGATACCTCTTGGTATTTTTTCGTTCAGGGTATCCCCTAGGAGATATGATTAATTTTATAAAAAGGGGCAAAGTACCGATTAGTCGGCGTAATAATAATAATAATAATAATAATAATAATAATAATAATAATAATAATAATAATAATAATAATAATAATAATAATAATAATAATAATAATAATAATAATAATAATAATAATAATATATGTTTACTGCAACCATAAGAATATGAAAAACAAAACATATAGTAAACATTACAGCAATAAACGTGCAAATAACTAACCTACGTAAAACTTATTGGTGATAAACATTGAAATGAATATTACAAACATTGATAAAAAATGATAAATAAAAAATAAAAATAAAAAATGAAAAAAGTAATCGTAAAGACACCATGATTTTTCCAAACTCTTGTTTTTTGTACATTACTCAATTGACTTTAATAACAAAGCTAAAGAAAATGTTGAAAGTGACCACCATTAGCGTCGTTACAATTATTTAACCTTCTTACTTCTTACTCTTCTGCAAATATTTTGATCTTCTCTAATGCTGTCAAATGCATATTCTATTTTTCCCAACAATTCTTCTCGTGTATTTACTGGTGTTTTATACACTATTTCTTTTAAATGACCCCACAAATAAAAATCGAGAGGATTCAGGTCCGGAGATCGAGGTGGCCATGACACCGGACCTCCACGACCAATCCATCGGTGACCGTATGTGTTGGCTAAATATGTTCTTACAACTGCTGCAAAATGTGTGGGCAACCATTCCTGTTGCCGGAACCACATTGTACCATTTCTCATAAAAAGCGGTAGTAACAACGGCAAATCATTTTGTAAAAAGTTTAAATATGATTCATGGTCAAGACGATTCGGTAGAACAACAAGACCAATTATGTGATTTTCAATAATAGCAGCCCAAATATTGATGGAAAATTGATACTGCGAATTTGCAACTCTTAGAGAGTGTGGGTTTTCATCGGCCCATGTATGTAAATTGTGAAAATTTACGATACCTTTTCGCGTAAATGACGCCTCATCAGTAAATAGTACACGTTTAGAAAAATGTTGGTCGTGCCTATGTTTGTTTAAGAACCACTGACAAAACATTACCTTTAGTTGAAAGTCTCTAGGTAGAAGTTCCTGGACACGTGTAAAATGATAGGGATATAAACTTTGATCCTTCAGAGTTCTGTGAACTGATGATGCCGAAATATTACCCAGTTCGGTGGCAATAATTCTCGTACTTGTACTAGGATCACGTTCAACTCTATTTAATATTGCCTCATCAACTCGTACAGTTCGGCGGTATCTTCTGCGTCCAGAGTCAGCTTTTAAAGGTTTTAAAGAACCAGTTTCTCTCAAATGTCTTACAATACGTGGGAAAATATTTTTGTCAGGAATTCTTCTTTGCGGATAAGTTTCCTGATAAACTCGCACAGCTTGTCTAGCATTTTGATTTGTTTGTCCATAAATTAACAACATATCAGTCAAATCCGCTGAAGTGTACTTAATGAAAACCATCTTGAGAGGAGGAAATAATATTAATGAGCAGCTCAGTATCAACAAATAACTAAAAACGAAAATACTGCACCGTATCAAAATTTAAAGAATAGCACGAAAACTCTTTTGACGCCTACAAAGCACTTCAAAATTGTAGAATTTAGAGAACTGTCAAAAATTATAGTTTCATGGCACTTTACGATTACTGTTTTCATTACTCCAACGAATCGGTACTTTGCCCCTTTTTATAAAATTAATCATATCTCCTAAGGGATACCCTGAACGAAAAAATACCAAGAGGTAGCTTTTGTGGCTTATGTAATAAGCTTTATAACTGATGTATCAAAATTGGAAAAAGACAGTGGCGCACATATTTTTTTCCCAAATGAATTTTTACAGTTACCCCGTACGCACTCCACTGACGCAGTTGTAAGCAGATTTTCACTTTAAAATATGCACTTTCATAATACACTTTCAAGTTCCAAGTTTCATTAAAATCAATCCAGTGGTTTTGAAATTAATTATAAAAAATTAAAAAAAATATTAAAATTCAACTCCCTGTATATTGGAAACTATGCGTTTCCGGGCCCATGTGCACAGGAACTTTTTTTCTTATTTTTTAGTAAGGAATTGCCCCACGAGCGATGGTGCATGTTTTTTGAAACAGCCTGTATATATATATATATATATATATATATATATATATATATATATATATATATATATATATATATATATATATATATATCTTACTAATAGTGTACAATTCCTATGAAAATTCACTACTCTAATGCACTTTCTGCGTCCCGGACATTCTTTCGCCTTAGCTAAGTTTAGCTAAGTCATAATATTCTGATGCTGCTGTATATCGTTACTTTTGCAACAGCCTGTATACAAAATATATAAACTGAGTGAAGATTGAAACTTGTGATGAACACTATAAGCACACTTTGAGAACCCAAATCACCACGACACACTTTAAAAAACCTGACGATCGTTTCACTAACCAATTTAGCGTCACAGAGGATGAATTCAGAATTATTCATCCTCTGATGACGCTAACTTGGTTGGTGATACGGTCGCCAGGTGTTTTTAAATGTGTTGTGGTGATTTGGGTACTCCAAGTGTACTTAAAATATACATAGTTATGCTAAAAAGTAGATGAAAGTTTTTATTATCATACCTTAAGTTGCTTCTTCAAGCTCGTCCAGCGAATTCATTTTCTTAGTTTTTCAATTGACGCAAGCAAATATTATTTAGATAGCCGATTATTATTTTAATGGTAGTAATAAAAGCAATTAAAAAAGTTACGATGCTTTAAAAAATTAGTTTACTACACACTATATACACTGCTTAATTGACGACGAAGATAAAACTAAATTTATCTGTATTCACCACATTTGCTACTTGCAATCACCAACCTTGTTACATCCATCTTCTGACTTTGTTATACCATATAAAGACATCAATGTCGTGCTTCTCTGTATACAGTAGTAATTATAGTCTCCACTGTTTGAACATGTATATTTTACTTTTTTAACCAATTCTAAAATGTGTACATAATAATGCGCAACGTGTGTCTGTCTGTCTGACCACCTATGTTAAACTATGGAATTGGGGGTTTTTACTAGGTTTTTACCTCTGATGTAACGAGGTGAATATATACCCATGAATACAATGTAATTAAGCATATATACAGCAAATGAATGCAGAAATCAAAATTTAATTCAAAAAAATTAATTTAAAACAATTTAAACAAAGTCCTCTTAAGCTCCAGCGGCAGCAAACCCTTCTGGACTCTTCCTAAATCTATTGGGAATAATTTCTGGAAGAGCACGTTCCCACCTCTTGTCTCAGGGAATGAAATTGTTTCTACCACCCTGGGCAAGGCTAAACTTTTTACGTCGTTGTTGGCCGACAATTCTACTCTCAGCCCACCTCCAAATGTTCAACCACCAACAGTCCCCATTGTCGGGCATAAAATGACGGATATCACTTTCAAAACAAAAAAGGTACGAAAGATGCTCTCTTCTTTTAATACCAGGAAAGTCCCTGGCCTTGACGAGATCCCAGCAATTGTTCTCAAAAAATGCGTACCAGAACTTACTCCTGTCCTGACTTATCTGTTTCAGACATCTTACAATAGAGGTATATTCCCTAGTAACTGGAAAACTGCTCGAGTACAATCCGTCCCCAAAAAAGGATCCAAAGCGCTTCCTAGCAACTACAGGCCTATTTCTCTCCTTTTAGTCGTCTCTAAAGTGATGGAAAAGTATATAAACACCGAATTACTAAAATTTCTTGAAAAACATAGTCTAATCCACGACAGGCAGTATGGATTCCGTCAGCCGCAGATCAACTGTCGACCTCCTTTCCTTTGTCACCCATTCTTGGAACAAGTCTATGGAACTACACGGTGAATCCCAGATTGTCGCTGTGGACATATCCAAAGCATTCGACCATGTCTGGTACGCAGCGCTGCTTAATAAACTACCGTCCTGTGAATTTTATACGGGTGAAATTTATGATGCTTCAATATTCGCTGAATAGTTCTTCTTTTGATGTTTGAAACAGTCGCCAATTTTCTCGTGCTCAAAGTTGGGTCTGCAGCAATTTGTCCTAAAACTTCAATCTCAGTAGTCTCATTTCTAACCGGAAATTCACGTTCAGGATCCCGTTTTTTTGGTGGCTACTGAACCACTTTGTCGAAACTTTGCAACTAACTCCAAAATGTATTTTCTGTTCACATGTCTGTTCGGAGGTCGTTCATTAAACAAATTTGCAGTACGGTTGGCACAGTCATCGTTTTTGAAACATGTCAATTTTAATATAGAGGGGGACATGTTTTGACATAAAACTCAACTTTGTCACATCAAACCCTTAAAGGTGGTGATAACAACCCTTATATTTTAAATAGGGAACACGGGTCGAGTGTTACATCATTTGAAAGCTCTTTCTTTTCTGAATTCAGCACACTAATTTTTTTAGAAGTTTTATTAACTGGTTTAAAAATTATTCACAGTTGAAGATGCAAAAACGCATTTCACTCATTCCGATAAGAAATGTGCTGATAGTCAATGTTTTGTTGGTTTGTAAACAAAAAATTGACTATCAGAACATTTCTTATCGGAATGAGAGAAATGCGGTTTATTATTTCAGTTTATCGGTCCGTTTGATACTTGATACTACTACCGAAAATTAATTTCAGAATGGTGTATTCTGTAGAAGAAAGAGTTGAAATAATTACTCCTTTTTTCAAAAACGATGACCATGCCAACCACATCGCAAATTTGTTTAATGAACAACATCCGAACAGACATGTTAACAGAAAATACATTTTGGAGTTAGTTGCAAAGTTTCGACAAAGTGGTTCAGTAGCCAACAAAAAATGGGATCCTGAACGTGAATTTCCGGTTAGAAATGAGACTACTGAGATTGAAATTTTAGGACAAATTGCTGCAGACCCAACTTTGAGCTCGAGAAAATTGGCCACTGTTTCAAACATCAAAAGAAGAACTATTCAGCGAATATTGAAGCATCATAAATTTCACCCGTATAAAATTCATCTTGTACAACAACTGAATGAAGATGATTTTGATGGGCGGCTGGAGTTTTGTGAAGTTATGATTGCATGAATAGCTGATAACGGGAACTTTCTGTTCAATATATGTTTTTCAGACGAGTGTACGTTTTTATTAAATTCTACAGTCAATCGTCATAATTCTCGTCATTGGGCAGATAATAATCCAAGAAATTTTCACAAAGTCCACACTCAAACTCCACAGAAATTGAATGTCTGTACTGGCATTTTTGGAGACCGTTTAATCGGACCAATTTTTCTTGATAGCAATTTGAGTGAGGAAACGTATTTGGAGTTACTAGAAAATATCGTTTACCCTCTACTAATTGACATTGTTGAAAATGATTATCGCTATCAAGAAAATCAATTAGTGTTTCAACAAGATGGAGCTCCTCCGCATTTTTTACAACGTGTTAGAGAGTTTTTTAACAGAGAGTTTCCAGGGCAATGGATTGGGCGTAAAGGGGCTATTGAGAGGCCCCCTAGATAATCGGATTTAACTCCTTTAAACTTATTTCTATGGGGCCATTTAAAGAGTAGAATGTACGCAACAGAACCGGAGTTTCTGGAAGAATTACGACGACGCTTTGTCGAAGAATACCGTCTAATAACTCCACAAATGCTTCAGAATGTCAGAGCTCGTTTTGAACAAAATTTGCTGGTGATCAACAATTTGAACACTTATTTAACTAAATAAACATTTTTGAACGGTTGGTTTTGTTTTTTAGTTTTTTTAACGAAAAATTGACTAACTAGTGCATTAATTATCACAATGAATGAAATACGTTCTTGCAATTCCAACTGTGAATATATTTTAAACGATTTGATAAAACTTCCAAAAAAAAAATGGTGTACTGAATTCAGAAAAGAAAGAGCTTTCAAATGATGTAACACGCGACCCATGTTCCCTATTTAAAATATAAGGGTTGTTATCACCACCCTTAAGGGGTTGATGTGACAAAGTTGAGTTTTATGTCAAAACATGTCCCCCTCAATATTAAAATTGACGTGTTTCAGCGTTTCTTAAAAAAAATTCTCTGGGCATAAATCAGTCTGTTTCGTTTTCAATGCGCCATCCTGTATAACCAGTATACAGGGTGATTCATAAGTGGTGACCAAAAATGAAACCCCATGTTCTTTAAACAATTTTAAAGAGGGTATGTCCTATAAAAAAATTTCCTATAATGCTTCATTAAAAAGATACAGGGTGTTGAAGTTGAATTTCAAAAAATAAAATTTCCCCTCTTTTTAAAAAGTAGCACATATATTTTGCTCAAACTTCGCATGTGTAGGCTGCTATGTAAGGCGCGTATTCCAGCATAACAATTGAATCGGTTCATCCAGCAGTGGCGCGCGTACCCACATGTCATTGGTTATCCCTCAAGAAAAAAACGGGTACGCCAATGATAATTTTTTTTAAATTTTGAATCTTACTTTCATTCGTGAACAAAATGACTCTCTTGATAATTTTCTGTACGACGCTTATTTTACGAGTAAGCAATGAATCAGGTAAGTGTTTTATAGCACAGTTCATGATTTTTAACCAGTCGTTGTTTGGTAGAAAATCGCAATGATACACTTTTATCAGGCTTATACTAATTTATTTATTACAATAAATGTTCAAAAATGCCTCCATTGGCCTGAATACACGCACGACATCTTTTTGATATGGAAAATTTAATGTCTTGAGGATTCATTGTTGCTTGAATATGACGAAAAGTATTATTTATCAGTTGTTGTAGCTGCTCTGGTGTATTTATTTGTTCACTGTAGACCAGTCGCTTAAAATCACCCCAAAGATAGAAGTCAAGTAGGTTTAAGTCCGGTGATCTTACAGGCCAAATTGGTCCAGTTCTGCCAATCCATCTTTCATTATATTGTTCATGTAGCCATGTAACAACGTTTCGACTATGATGCGCTGGTGCACCGTCATGCTGGTACCACATTATACCTCTTGTTGCTAGTGGAATGTCATCTAGAATCTTTTCTACGTGGTTTTCTAGGAGCGCCAAGTACGAAGATCCGTTTAAACGTTGTGGCAGGACTTCCATGAACAGTGAACCGTTAAAAATACCACACCATAAATTAATGGAAAATCTGTGTTAAAATGTGCGAGTCCTTGTTGCATGTGGATTTTCCAATGACCAGACATTCTCATTATGAGAATTATAAATACCATTTCTTGTAAATGTTGATTCGTCAGACCAGAAGATTAGATTAGGAAATAAGATATTTTGATTGTTCATTTCCAACATCCATTCTCAAAAAAATCGTCGATGCACATTATCTTAAGGTAGAAGGCAATGAACATTATGTCGATGATATGGATGTAAGGCTTCTCGATGTAAAATTCTCCAAACAAAGCTTTGAGAATGTTGTAACTGCGTGGCAATCCTCCGAGTACTTGTAGAAGGTTGACCCATCACTGCATCCACCACTCTCTCTTCGTCTTCAAGTTGATGTTATCTTCTACCATTAACTCTAGCGTCAGGACGTTGTCCAAAACCGCACTGCTGAAGTCTTGAAAACGATCGAGAAAAAGCCCTTCGTGTAGGTTGACGGCGAGTGGGAAACCTACGATGATATTCCCGACAAGCAGCTAGAGCATTTTCATCAGCATATCCGTAGATAAAAATTATATCTGCATACTCTTCTCAGGTGTACTCTATTATAAGAAGTAAAAGAGTAGAAAATTTTGCAATTTTATAAAGTTTACCACTTACACCTATTCAAAATAATAACTTGTAAACCTAAACGTCAAGTGACACTTAATGACAACTTTGGCAAACCAGACTACTACTTACTAAAATACAACAAAGATAATCGTCGTACAAAAAATTATCAAGACATTAAATTTTCCATATCAACGAGATGTTGTGCGTGTATTCAGGTCAATGGAGGCATAAAAGTGTATGATTGCGATTTTCTAACAAACAACGACTGGTTAAAAATCATGAACTGTGCTATAAAACACTTACCTGATTCATTGCTTACTCGACAAATAAGCGTCGTACAGAAAATTCTCTAGAGAGTCATTTTGTTCACGAATGAAAGTAAGATTCAAAAAATAAAAAATAAGAAAAAATATCATTGGCGTACCCGTTTTTTTCTTGAGGGATAACCAATGACATGTGTACGCGCGCCACTGCTGGATTAGCCGATTCCATTGTTATGGTAGAATACGCGTCTTCCATAACAGCCTACACATGCGAAGTTTTAGCAAAATATATGTACTACTTTTTAAAAAATTGGGAAATTTTATTTTTTGAAATACAACTTCAACACCCTATATCTTTTTAATGAAGCATCATAGGAAACAATTTTATAGGACATACCCTCTCTAAAATTGTTCAAAGAACATGGGGTTTCATTTTTGGTCGCCACTTATGAATCCCCCTATATAGTAAAAGTCTGGGCTTTACTATATAGGTTATACTGGTAACAAAATTTGATGCATCATTAAAGAAAAAGACATATTTGCTGTTTAAAACATTTTTTATGAAAATCCACTACTATACCAGGCTTTTTCATAACGCAATAAACACAATAAGACCTCGTACAATTGGAATGACGCAGTTGCGTATCATACGTTTCTACCTATCTACAAACATATCTATAAATATTTAGATGATCTATTTATAATAATGAGAAAGCAACATGGCGGCAAAATTTCACTCGCTCATAAAAATTACAAAACCCACACAATTCTGGAAGACGCTATAATTATCCTATTAAAAAAGATCTAATTAACAAAAAACTCTTATTTTTCTCAAATTTTGATCTCATTATGGCGAAGAAGGACACAAATAACATAGTTAGCATATTAAGTTACTTCCTATACAGTAAGCCCTGGAATGTCATTTGAAAACAATTAAATCCAAAACCTACTGCGATTGTTGTTAGCATTGTTATCAAAACGACAGCGTAACATCTCAGTGAAGGGCACAGAGTTAGTTCAGCAGGTGGGTAACCATTCAAAACACCAATAATGGTGATTTTTTAAGCAAACTACGTCACACAAAAATCAAATACTCACGATGGAAATTATGCTAATGCCAACAAAGTATGGAAAACCCTCAAATTAGTAGCATTTCGTTTATAAAACTGACATTATTTGGCCGAAAAGTGAATCATTGCAAATCTGAGCGGCTCGAACATAGCCGAATATTCAGAAAGACGAGCGTGTCTAAAAATGGAAACAGCTTCTGATTTCTGATCAAGTCAAGTGTTACATTTTGGAGATGATTGTGGATATACGCATATATTTATCCATTATGGAACGTCACATATGTGATGCAGTTGATTGGACACGTCGATCATCGATTGTTTTATGATTTGGTCTATTAAAACAAGTGCAAATCGACTTTGACACGGCCAGGATAAAATTAGACACCTGTGAGCCACCCAGTGGCGTAACATGACAGATTCCTTATAATAAAAAAGTTCTGGACGCAGCAAGTGCGTTATGGTAGTGAATTTTCGATCAACGTTAAATATAAGGTACAGAGAATAGTGATAGTTACGAAATACTAATTTCAACCACTGAATTGCGTGCATGGTTGCGACATTTATTTACTAGAATTCATTTATGTTTCTTGTCCATCGAATTTGTTTCTCTCGCGTATAAAATGTTGGAAAAGATCAGCAAGTAATAATAATTATTACAACAGAGAACGTAAAATAGAAAGTATATAAAATTTTAAAATTGATAAGTGAGAGTTAATAATATTAATAATTGAAAAAGTGAACAAGTGTCTCGCCGCAAGAACAGGACTCGAGCACAGGTTTTATTAAATCGTTATAAACAAAACCTGGGTAAAAGTGAAAGGTGCAGTTTAAGCAGACACCCCTCCCCCCAACCTCTTGACCGGCACTGACTATCAGTTTGACTAGCAAGTTCTAGAGCTGCTCAGCTCTTTAATAGTTGGCTGGTGTGGTATACTTGCAATATGGTAGGTGGTTGTGGACTTTTCCTTTACGTGATAGTAAAGGATTTTTTTCACGCCCGAGGAGGTACCACCTCTTACATCAGGGGGCCGGTGAAGTCCCAACGGACGTTTCCGGTTCTGGTGTATGAGTCGGTTTCTCTTATAAGCAAAAACGATAATGGCTTCTCCTTGTACAAAAGATTCCAAGTGTAAAATACCCCTCCATTCGGATCTCCGGGAGAGGGGTGTACAGGGGGTGCCAGCATCAAGATTTAAATATCCTTCTCGAATATATGTGGCCTAGATTCTAACCTGAACTCCGTCCACCATTTCCTCCAGGCTAATAGGTCCCAACTCCTCTTCCTCACCGAAACTCAAATCAGTGCCAAAACAGTCACTAATCACCTTAATTTCCCGGGGTATGAGCTCCTGACTTCCTTTAGATTGCATGTAGGCGTATGCGCGTACGTCTGTAGCAATATACCCTGCACCAGACTCCCCAATTTAGAAGCTGGAAGAAAATATATACTATGGATAAAACTCTCTCTTAGGGCTGCAACTAAATTCATCTGTTGCATTTACCGGTCACCTTCTGACAATAACTTTGTCCAGCTCTTTGACTACCTTTTTGAAAAAACCGACCATCTTATTTCTGAATATCCTTCCTCCGATGTCACTATTCTTGGTGACTTCAATGTCCATAATAAGGAATGGCTAGGATCTTCAAAAACCGATCCACAAGGAAGAGCAGCGGGGGCCTTTGCAGTCAGCAATTATTTAACCAATATGGTTCAGCAACCTACTTAGTTTCCTCGCATCCCAACACACAGCTCAAACTCCTTGGATCTCCTTCTTACTACAAATCCTGAGTGCTATAAGATATCAGTCACCGCCCGCCTGGGTCGCTCAGACCACAGCATGGTCACTGCTTCCTGCGCAATGCAACCCGAGGTCACACAGTCACCACACCCACGTATCGTTTGGCACCACAATTCCGCAAACTAGGACGGAATTCCAGATTACTTTTCCTCATTTCCATGGGCGTCTGTCTGCTTCTTTTATCCTGACCCCTCTGATATCTCACAAAAAGTCACCGAAGTTATCCAAGCTGGCATGGAATTAGTTATTTCACGTACACAGAAAACCTCTGCAACCACTCAAAAGCCCTGGTTCTCTAAATCGTCTGACAAGGCCAGACTTGAAAAGGTCAAAGCTCACAAAACGCTTCTACACAATCCAAGTCAAGAAAACCGTCAAGCATATAACGACGCAAGAAACCGCTATGTCCGCATTCTTTCTAAGGCAAAAAAAACTCGTTTAATAACCACATCAAAAACAAAGTTCTCTTAAGCTCCAGCGGCAGCAAACCCTTCTGGACTCTTGCTAAATCTATTGGGAATAATTTCTGCAAGAGCACGTTCCCACCTCTTGTCTCAGGAGATGAAATTATTTCCAGCGTTCTGGGCAAGGCTGAACTCTTTGCCTCGTTGTTCGCCGGCAATCCTACTCTCAACCCAACTCTAAATGTTCAACCACCAACAGTCCCCAATGTCGCATATAAAATGAAGGATATCATTTTCAAAACTAAAAAGGTACGAAAGATGCTCTCTTCTCTTAATACCAGGAAAACCTCTGGCCTTTACGAGATCCCAGCAAATGTTCTCAAGAAATGCGCACCAGAACTTGCTCTTGTCCTGACTCGTCTGTTTCAGACATCTTACAATAGAGGCATATTCCCTAGTAACTGGAAAACTGCTCGAGTACAACCCGTCCCCAAGAAAGAATTCAAAGCGCTTCCTAGCAACTACAGGCCTATTTCTCTCCTTCCAGTCGTCTCTAAAGTGATGGAAAAGTATATAAACACCGAATTAGTAATATTTCTTGAAAAACACAGTCTAATCCACTACAGGCAGTATGGATTCCGTTAGCGCACTGGTTGCTATTTCTGTGGATCGAAATCTCAATTGGCACCAACATGTCAAATCAACTGCAGAAGCGGCTGCTAAGAAATTAGGTTTCCTCTACCGGGCTCGCAAATACTTTTCACCAGCTAATCTCTATACCTTATATATACCGACGTGCCGTTGGTGACCTCTCTCTCTCTCTTTTATAGATATCTGCACGGGCAGTGCTCAGAGGAGCTTTCTTCCATAGTTTCTCCACCTGCTGCCACCAACAGATCTACCAGGGGAACAGAGCGAATGCACCATTTTACTGTCCAGGTCACCAGACATAGAACATCTTGTTATGCCGGCTCTTTTGTCCCGAGGACTTCCAAGTTGTGGAATTCCTTGCCGGTACATGTTTTTCCTTCTCCTCCGAACCTCCGAACCTCCGAACCTTCAGGTTCAGAATTAACAAGTTGCTTCTTTCCTCCTTGTCGACACCCACGGTACGATAGTATTTAGGCTGTAAGCCCTCGTGGTGTGTTGTTGAAATAAATAAATATTATATTTCCTTCTTTAATTTTCTCTATTCTTTGCTAATGTGTTTTGCATATTACTGGTATCAGATTTTGGTCACTGAAGTCTCTATAATGTACAACATTTTTAAACATGCGATATGACGCCCATGTTAATTTTAATTCACATGCACACATAAATTTTACGTGATTATATCAGTTCCGCGATATCAGGTTCTACTTAGAATAAACACAGAAATGCAAAACGTACGCCATAATTTAAAATTATCGTTTCATAACTACACAGTTGAGTTACGGAAATATGTGTATAAACAATGTCAATACAATGTTTAGTTTATGCAAAAACGCTCGTTTCCAGACTAATAAGCAAATGTCACAACTATATCTTGCTGACGCCAGATTCTTGTGGCTTCCTTTTCCACTTAATGAATGTCAAGTAAGGATTTATTTAGACTAGCAATATTTAATGCTAGATACATGGATAAGAAAACACATGGTGATAATATACCAGGGTATATTAATATGCAATGTGGAACAGGCAAATTGAGTAAATCCAGTATTATAAGGTGCAATTGGGTCGGTGGGTTCGTGTAATATTTACCAACAATGGTTAGCCTTAATAGTTTAATGTAAACAAATAGATTGATTAACATAACCTGTGAATTTTAAAGAGTAACAATATTAACTTAAAAGAATTCTAGTAATAAAACAGCGCGAGAGGGAGACGACACGCACTCTTCACTTTTAAGTCTGCCATTTTAGTGAATTTTCTTAGAAAAAATTCACTCATAGGAGGTCCCGAATTTTGAAAAAAATAATTTAATGAGCGCGATCTAGGAGCCCTAGAACCCATATCCGGGGTCAGTTTCAACTTTTATATGTTTTTATATATATATATATATATATATATATATATATATATATATATATATATATATATATATATATATATATATATATATATATATATATATATATATATATGTATGTATCACACCGATAACTCAAAAAATAAGAGACCGATTTTGATAAAATTCAGCATGTACCTTAGTTTTATAAGTAGCTTAGATAAGTTCATTAGCCAGGAAAATCGAACCAGGTTTTCCGGGAAAATTTTGAGTTTTCTTTCGGAATTTTTTTTTATCCAAAAAAGTAGAAAAGCTATGGTAACAAAAATTGGTAGGTAAGTTTACGATATTGAAAGGAAAGTATATACCAAAATTTATATTTCTATGTTAAAAGAAAAAAAAGTTATAAAAAATATTTGGTGCCAGACCATTTCTATGAAAATTCACTACCATAACGCACTTGCTGCGTCCAGACTTTTTCATATTCATGTGACCTGCGACCTGCGATACGGTTGACGCACTTCAATTGTCTCAACTTTGGACATCTGGCTGGTGTTGGCACCTGCCGTAGAGGGCGTTGGGACCTGTTCAGGTACCTTCTGCCTTACAGCATCTCAATTATTGTGCATATTTATAAAAAAGTTCGGACGCAGCAACTGCGTTATGGTAGTAAATTTTCATAAAAATGTTTTACTAGCAGATATGTCTCCCTAATGCAAGCAGGCATCAATCTGGTGACCGGTATAACCTATATAGTAGAAACAATGTACCATATTTCATCAAAAGAACTTTATTGTTTGAAAATGTACAAAAATTTTCCGAAAATAAACTTAAAATCTTTCCCACAAAACTGGTTTCCTAGTCAACAAATTTTAATTGAGTTATTTAAATTTGTAGCATTTAATGAAAATTCGCTACCAAAACGCACTTACTCCGTCTCGATTTTTTCTTACAAACATGCATCATATTTCGATAAAAAAATGCAATAATGCAATCATATAAGGGTGTTCGAAAAAAATTGTAAGTATCATCAACGAGTCATGAGCCACCCTGCGATTGTCAAAATATATTTTTTTTAATTTTTCAACAACACACCACAAAGGCTTACATCCTAAATACTATCGTACCGTGGGTGTCGACAAGGAGGAAAGAGGCAACTTGTTAATTCTGGACCTGAAGGTTTGGAGGTTCTGAGGAGAAGGAAAAACATGTGCCGGCAAGGAATTCCACAACTTGGAAGCCCTCGGGACAAAAGAGTGGCCATAACAAGATGTTCTATGTCCGGTGACCTGGACAGTAAAAGGGTGCATTCGCTCTGTTCCCCTGGTAGAGCTGTTGGGGGCAGCAGGTGAAGGAACTGTGGAAGAAAGCTCATCTGAGCAGTGCCCATGCAGATATCTATTAAAGAGAGAGAGAGGTAACCAACGGCATGTCGGTGGGCAAGGGATGGCAGCCTTTGGGTGAGGGTAGAGTCACCGATGAGACGTATAGCTATCTTCTTTATGGAGTCCAGGATAGCGAGTGTAGAAGCGGCAGCAGCACCCCAGATGTGGGAGCAGTATTCGAGGTTTGGTCTTATTTGTGAAGTATATAAGGTATAGAGATTAGCTGGTGAAAAGTATTTGCGAGCACGGAAGAGGAAACCTAATTTCTTAGCAGCCGCTTCTGCAATTGATGTGACATGTTGGTGCCAATTGAGATTTCGATCCACAGAAATGCCAACAAGTGAAAAGGACTCATTACTATGAATAACTTGATTGTTTATTGTGATGGGTCTAGGGCTGGTGTATCTCTTATGAGAAGGAAAGCAAGACTGTGATTAGGTGGGGTTGAATTGTACAAGATTTCTACTTCCCCAGTCTAATATTTTTTGGAGATCCGCGGAGATAGAACCCTCCATGAGTCTGCGATCCTCATCTAATTGGGCTAAAGAGACAGGCTTAGAATATTGTATATTTGAGTGGAGGGTGCTGTCGTCCGCGCAACTGTGAACTGGGTTGGATGTGCTAAAGAAGAGGTTATTGGTGTGGAGAAGAAACAAAGTAGGGGCTAAAGCTGAACCTTGAGGAACTCCTGCATTAATTGGATACAGTTTAGAGGAATGGCCATCCACGACAACAGAAATGCTCCGGTTGGAGAGAAAATTTTCTGTCCACGTACAGAGTTTTGGTGGTAGGCCACAGGCCGGTAGTTCATTAAGCAGCGCTGCGTGCTAGACCTGGTCGAATGCTTTGGATATGTCTAGAGCGACAATCTGGAATACACCGTGTAGTTCCATAGACTTGTTCCAAGAATGGGTGACAAAGGAAAGGAGGTCGGCAGTTGATCTGTGCTGACGGAATCCATACTGCCTGTCGTGGATTAAACTATGTTTTTCAAGAAATTTTAGTAATTCTGTGTTTATATACGTTTCCATCACTTTAGAGACGACTGAAAGGAGAGAAATAGGCCTGTAGTTGCTAGGGAGCGCTTTGGATCCTTTCTTGTGGACGGGTTGTACTCGAGCAGTTTTTCAGTTACTAGGGAATATGCCTCTATTATAAGATGTCTGAAACAGACTAGTCAGGACAGGAGCAAGTTCTGGTGCGCATTTTTTGAGAACAATTGCTGGGATGTCGTCAAGGCCAGAGGCTTTCCTGGTATTAAGAGAAGAGAGCATCTTTCGTACCTTTTTAGTTTTGAAAATGATATCCGTCATTTTATGCGCGACATTGGGGACTGTTGGTGGTTGAACATTTGGAGGTGGGTTGAGAGTAGAATTGAGAGTATAATTTTATAAGATACAGCTCAAAACAGTTTATAATTAAGGTATAAAACTTGTCCCCGAATCTTGTATAATAACAATTATATTGAGCTTTACCGTAGAAATACATCACCCTGTATATATGTAAATATATAAAAACTGAAACTAAACCCGGATATGGATTCTGGGGGGCTAGTTTGCGCTCATTTGAAGAAATCTTTTTAAAATTCAAAAGTCGCATAACTAAACCTACCGCCAAAGCGCATAAACTTAACTAAACCCACCCCAAACTCTATAGCTAAGACTACTGCCAAAGCATCAGAGAATGGCTCTATTTGACATGAAATTTCTGGAAACATTTTAGTAAAATGAAGGACAATGACGGTTGAAGCTGAAACTTAAGGCTTTATAAAACACATTTCTTGCAACATTTTCTCTACATAGCCCATATAAGCTTCAGGTTCTTTGCCTAAAAGCTGCCAATTTTGACGTTTCAATTCGCGACTTTGACGTCTTAAGAGGAAGTTATCAAATTTTCAAAGTAATTTGTCTGTCATTTCTTGACCTTTTTGCGCCAAAAAGCTTAGTCTTTGTCTGTAACATGCATAGGGTTTTGTTATCCACACAAAATATTTCACTGTTGTGCGTTTATCTGGTCATCAGTGGCAACCAAAATTTGTTTCTTTGAATGACTATAACTTTTTTCCTTTGACCTATATGTCTAAATTTTGGAACATAGGATATTCTTTATGACAGAAACGAGCGTATTAAATTTACTTTGTTATTTCCGGAGAGATAAGTTTTTTGAAAGAAAGCGCGATATTTTCCGGGAAAACCTAGGCCTATTTTGCTGCCTAACGAATTTATCCGAGCCACTTGCGAAAAGAAGGTACTCACTAAATTTCAAAATCGACCTATTATTTTTTGAGTTATCGGTGATATATATATATATATATATATATATATATATATATATATATATATATATATATATATATATATATATATATATATATACAGGGTGGCGCATTGAAAACGAAACAGACCGATTTGCGTCCGGAGAAATTTTTTTTAAGAAACGCTGAAACAGATCAATTTTAATATTAAGGGGGACATGTTTTGACATTAAATTCAACTTTGTCACATCAACCCCTTAAAGGTGGTGATAACAACCCTTATATTTTAAATAGGGAACATGGGTCGAGTGTTACATCATTTGAAAGCTCTTTCTTTTCTGAATTCAGCACACTAATTTTTATCAACTCGTTTAACAATTATTCACAGTTGGAGTTGCAAGAACGTATTTCATTCATTGTGATAAGAAATGCACTAATTACTCAATTTTTCGTTAAAAAAACTAAAAAACAAAACCAAATGTTCAAAAATGTTTATTCAGTTAAGTAAGTGTTCAAATTGTTGACCACCAGCTTCAATACAAAAGTACAAATTTTGTTCAAAACGAGCTCTGACATTCTGGAGCATTTGTGGAGTTATTAGACGACATTCTTCAACAATCGGTCGTCGTAATTCTTCCAGAGACTCCGGTTCTGTTGCGAAAATTCTACTCTGTAAATGGCCCCATCGAAAGAAGTCTAAAGGAGTTAAATCCGGTGATCTAGGAGCCCACTCAATAGCACCTCTGCGCCCAATGTATTGTTCTGGAAACTCTCTGTTCAAAAACTCCCTAACACGTTGTGAAAAATGCGGAGGAGCTCCATCTTGTTGAAACACTAATTGATTTTCTTGATAACGATCATAATTTTCAACAATGTCAATTAGTAGATGGTAAACGATATCTTCTAGTAACTCCAAATACCTTTCGCCACTCAAATTGCCATCAAGAAAAATTGGTCCGATTAAATGGTCTCCAAAAATGCCAGTCCAGACATTCAATTTCTGTGGAGTTTGAGTGTGGGCTTTATTGGATTATTATCTTCCCAATAACGACAATTATGACGATTGACTGTAGAGTTTAATAAAAACGTACACTCGTCTGAAAAACAGATATTGAACAGAAAGTTCCCGTTATCAGCTATTTGTGCAGTCATAACTTCACAAAACTTAAGCCGCCGATCAAAATCATCTTCATTCGGTTGTTGTACAAGATGAATTTTTAACGGGTGAAATTTATGATGCTTCAATATTCGCTGAATAGTTCTTCTTTTGATGTTTGAAACAGTGGCCAATTTTCTCGTGCTCAAAGTTGGGTCTGCAGCAATTTGTCCTAAGTGGTCTGATTTCTAACCGGAAATTCACGTTCAGGATCCCGTTTTTTGTTGGCTACTGAACCACTTTGTCGAATCTTTGCAACTAACTCCAAAATGTATGTTTTGTTAACATGTCTGTTCGGATGTCGTTCATTAAACAAATTTGCGGTACGGTTGGCACAGTCATCGTTTTTGAGAAAAAGAGTAATGATTTCAACCCTTTCTTCTACAGAATATACCATTGTGAAATTAATTTTCGGTAGTACTATCAAGTATCAAACAGACCGATAAACTGAAATAATAAACCGCATTTCTTTCATTCCGATAAGAAATGTTCTGATAGTCAATTTCGGAATGAGAGAAATGCGTTTTTGCATCTTCAACTGTGAATAATTTTTAAACGAGTTGATAAAACTTCCAAAAAAATTAGTGTGCTAAATTCAGAAAAGAAAGAGCTTTCAAATGGTGTAACACTCGATCCATGTTCCCTATTTTAAATATAAGGGTTGATAGCACCACCCTTAAGGGGTTGATGTGACAAAGTTGAGTTTTATGTCAAAATATGCCCCCCTCTATATTAAAATTTCAGCGTTTCTTAAAAAAAACATTCAAACCCAAACGTCATTGTGTGAAATCTTTCCGACAGAGGTATGGACTAAGGTCCGGGACTCCATGGGAGGGAGTTTTAGTGATTAGGAGTCTCACAGTACCTCAAAATTCCCACGCACTTCGGTGTTGTGAATGAGGTTTGCATGTAGCATTTCTCCCTCCTGTATCCAACCAAAAAAAAATTTGTATACCGTACTGACGAGCTCTAATTAGAGCGAAACCGGTGTGCGGTTCTAATTGTGGTGAGAATACATCTAGCCTTACATACATCGCCCCTATATTATGGAAAAAATGGGCCAGAGCTGACAATTTACAAAATTGTTAGTTGGTTGTATACAGTCTCTATTTTATAACATTTTGTGTTATTTAGAGCTGTCGTGACAACATACTACTTGGTTCCGCAACGAGATGGCGACTCATGTCTTACATCTCACTATGACCTATGTGTTATATTTTTTGGCTCAGACCTGATCTTAACAGAAATAGTGTCACAATAAACTAGTCGGTGATCCGATATTTTTTTATAACAATATTTATGATAACAAAATGAAGAAGTCACTAAAATCTGAATGAAAAGGCTTCTTACCAGACAACAAAAGGTAAGAAGCCTTTTCATTCAGATTTTAGTGATATCTATCCCAGACTGTGTGACGTTCAGAAATGAAAATGAAGAAGTGTTGAAGGAGTCATATTACCAGTTAAATGCTAAAATACACACATCGGAAAAGTCTAGGGATATTTTTTTAAATGCACGTATTTTTTTCTTCATATGATTTAAGAAGGAAACAAAAAATGTCTGAAACACATTATTTTAAGAATTTTTTAAAAACTTTCGAGCATATGAGAAAAAAGTTTAATACAAAGTATGACCTCCACGTTGAGTAATTACAGCTCTACATCTATTGCTCATAGACAAAATCAGATTGTCGAGGTCTCCTTGTGGTAAACGTGCCCGTTCTGCTGTCAGAAGCTCCTGGAATGTAAACGCATTGTTGATGTTACCCATATGTGGAGTAATTCTTCGTTGTAGCATATCTCAGACATGCTCTATCGGATTCAGGTCCGGGGATTGTGCTGGCCATGGTAAAACGTCAATTCCTGCGTTATTCAACCAGTTGGTTACGATGCGTGTGGTATGTGGACGGGCATTATCATGCATTAGGCGGAACTTTTGACCAACAGAGCCTGCAAATGTATGCACGATGGCTTGAGGAATGGTATACATACATAGCTGAGCTGTTAGGAAGCGATTTGGAAAAACGGGTTCAGTTCTGCCGCCAATAATTCTTCCGCCCCATGCCATTATTGTACCACCTCTGTATGTGTACACTTCCTGAATATGTCTTAAACGTTCCGCATTTCCAGATCGTCTCCACACCCTTATTCGACGAGAATCCGGATGGAAACCAAACCTAGATTCGTCTGTGAATAAAGCTGTAGCCCAGTTATCTGCGGTCCAATTCATATAATTTTGACACCAGTCCAATCTTGCAGCGCGACTGCCTCTGGAAATAGGTGGACATCTGAGTGGATATCTACTAGAGAGGTTTGCTTCGTGAAGACGATTTCTTACAGTATCTCGGCTAATGGTTACATTATGCGCCCTTTGCAGAGTCGTAACCAATTCAGGTGCCGCAATTGTAGGCTGCCTTCTGGCAGTTAAACATAAAATTATATCCTGACCTGCCGTCGTAGAGCGTCCTTGTCCTGGATGTTGCTCGGCCGGACTGCCAGTTTCCCTACAACGCCTCCATAAACGACTTATCACACTTTGGGAAACACCTATCCGCTCAGCTACTTCATTCTGTCGCATGTCTGCTTGATAAAGGCCTACCGCGCGATTCATTTTGTCTTAAGCCAAATATCGCCGTTCCATGGTAAAACACAATATTTTATATGTAGCTACTAAACAACAACTGAGGAATGACTGAATTCGAAATTAAATTCAAAGCTACGTATGAAAATTCTACTTTTATCATATATCGGGTTTATCAATTTTGATATCATTTTAACTTTTTTTAACAACAGATGGTTTTATATTGAGTGATTTATTAAATATATACACAATTTGTTTCCTTTTTTGTATTATTTAAAAATATCCCTAGACTTTTCCGATGTGTATAACTGGATTATTACAATTATTAACTGAACTCATAGACCGGTATATGGTTAGTTAAAAATAATTTAAAAGTAGTATTTTTTCACTATCCAGGAAGGAAATATCAGCGATATGTCGATTAACACTGAAAACATTTTGTATAAACAAAAGATTTGTGATAAATTCTACACATACATAAATTGTGAGTCAAAACTATTCCCACTTTCAAGGTGATGTCAATACATGATTCAGCTTCATATCAATAGGTCAAAAGATCACATAGGCATTTACATTTTAACCTCATCCGATGTGTCATTGTTTCCTATTTGCTAATATTTTAATGTAAATTATATTTGCATCAATTGTACCTAGAATAATAAAAAGCCTGGACGCAGCAAGTGCGTTATGGTAGTGAATTTTAATAGAAATGACCTGCCACAAAATATTTTATTATAACTTTTTTTTCTTGTAACATAGAAATGTAAGCTTTGGTGTATAGTTTCTTTTTTATATCGTAAACCCACATACAAAATTTGGTTCTCATAGCTTTTTTTGAGATAAACATCTTTTTCGAATGAAAACTCAAAATTTTCCCAGAAAACCTCGTCCGATTTTCCTCAGTAACGAACTCATCCAAGCCATTTACAGAAAGAAGGTACATGCCAAATTTTATCAAACTCAGCCCATTATTTTTTGAGTTATCGGTGTGTTACATATATATATATATATATATATATATATATATATATATATATATATATATATATATATATATATATATATATATATATATATATATATATATATATATATATATAATTTTAAATTTTTGTGACGGTAATAGTGTTATTTATCAAAAAATTTTGGGAAAGCCGTCAGTTGTAGAATAAAACTCTTTATTATGGGCCGAGCTTCCGGAAAAATGTATTCCTTTCTCAAGGATATAATGTGAGTTCTACTAAACTAATTATGCAATTACAAACATGAAAAGAAAACCTTTTTATAAATTTGAGTGAAGTCGACACTCAAAGTTAATCGGTGTGATACACTATATATATATATATATATATATATATATATATATATATATATATATATATATATATATATATATATATATATATATATACTAGACAGGCAGTATGGATTCCGTCAGCGCAGATCAACTGCCGACCTCCTTTCCTTTGTCACCCATTCTTGGAACAAGCCTATGGAACTACACAGTGAATCCCAGATTGTCGCTCTAGACATATACAAAGCATTCAACAAGGTCTGGCAGCACTGCTTAATAAACTTCCGGCCTATGGCCTACCACCAAAACTCTGTACCTGGACAGTAAATTTCCTCTCCAACCGGAGCATTTTTGTTGTCGTGGATGGCCATTCCTCTAAACTGTATCCAATTAATGCAGGAGTTCCTCAAGGTTCAGCTTTAGCACCTACTTTGTTTCTTCTCCACATGAATGACCTCCTCTCTAGCACATCCAACCCAGTTCACAGTTACGTGCACGACAGCACCCTCCACTCAAATATACAATATTCTAAGCCTGCCTCTTTAGCTCAATTAGATGAGGATCGCAGACACATGGAGGGTTCTGTCTCCGTGGATCTCCAAAAAATATTAGACTGGGGAAGTATAAATCTTGTACAATTCACCCCCTCCCCCTCCCCCTCCCCCCCATCACAGTCTTGATTTCTTTCTCATAAAAGATACACCAGCCCTAGACCCATCACAATGGACAACCAAGTGATTCAAAATAATGAGTCCTTTTCACTTGTTGGCATTTCTGTGGATCGAAATCTCATTGGCACCAACATGTCACATCAATTGCAGAAGCGGCTGCTAAGAAATTAGGTTTCTTCTTCCGGGCTCGCAATTACTTTTCACCAGCTAATCTCTATGCCTTATATACTTCACAAATAAGGCCAAACCTCGAATACTGCTCCCACATCTTGGTTGCTGCTGCCGCTTCTACACTCGCTATCCTGGACTCCATTCAGAACAGAGCTATACGTCTCATCGGTGACCCTACCCTCTCCCAAAGGCTGTCATCCCTTGCCCACCGACGTGCCGTTGGTGAGCTCTCTCTCTCTCTCTCTCTCTCTCTCTCTCTCTCTCTTATAAATATCTGCACGGGCACTACTCAGAGGAGCTTTCTTCCATAGTTCTCCCACCTGCTGCCCCCAACAGATCTACCAGGGGAACGGAGCTAATGCACCGTTTTACTGTCCAGGTCACCAGACATAGAACATCTTGTTATGCCCGCATTTTTGTCCCGAGGACTTCCAAGTTGTGGAATTCCTTGCCGGCACATGTTTTTCCTTCTCCCCCGAACCTCCAAACCTTCAAGTCCAGAATTAACAAGTTGCCTATTTCCTCCTTGTCGACACCCACGGTACGATAGTATTTAGGCTGTAAGCCCATGTGGTGTGCTGCTCAAATAAAAAAATAAAAAAGCAGACAATCCGCGGTGGGTGGCTGAAGCACACACGCAAAGACCACAAAACGTCCACGTTTGAATAGATATCATAGGCCATAATGTCATTGGACCAGTGAGCTTCGGTGGTTCAGGGGTAAGAACGTGTGCCTGTGAACCGAAGGGTACTGGGTTCGATCGCAGGGTTCTCCTTTCACTTTTTCACTACAAATTGTACATTAACATCAACCGAGGTTTTGTCATTGCATTTGAGCAAGTTGAATGTCTGCACGTTCCGCCCTTCAGAGAGGGCGTAATGCCTTGGTCCCGTGTCCATGCGATGTTGGGCACGTTACATATCCATACCCTCCTTACAGAAAGGCAGGGGTTCGGCAAAATTTTCAGGATAGTGAGGTAAAACTGCTCCCTGGCGTAGGTTATTGGCCATAGTCGCGGAAATGGGCCGACGTTAAAGAAACAAAACACAAACACACATCATTGGACCATTTTTCATTAACGAAAACCTTACGCCAGAACTTTATTTGCAGTTGCTACGCGAAAAGATTATGCCACAATTAGAAACCCTGTACCCCAACCTAAGAGCCATTTGATTTCAGCAGGACGGTGATCCTCCACATTTTACCAGTTCGTCAGTTTTTGAACCAGACATTTCCAAATCGATGGATAGGAAGAAGACGTGCAATTAGGTGGCCCACAAAATCCCCATATCTCACACCTCTGGACTTTTATTTGTGGGGTGATCTAAAGCGTAAAGTTTACAAACATAGGCCGGATGATATTGAACATGTGAAGGTTATAATTAGGGATGAACTTCATGAAATTCATTAGAATGCTTTTGATAACGTCTGCGGGAATTTAGATACAGACTTGGCTATTGTTTGGCAACTAATGGTTAACATTTTGAACATATTATAAAGTAACAAATTTTTTTTATTATTAGAGTTTTGACTTTGAGAACTGGCTCATTCAATCCCTATCAATCTTTAAAATGAACAAGGATGCATTTGACCTTGCTTTTCACTATGGCAAAACCTGTCTTAAAAAATTCTGGACGCAGCAAGTGCGTTATGGTAGTGAATTTTCATTAAAATGTTTTTAATAACAAATATGTGTGTTTTTTTAAGAAAGCAGGCATCAAATTTGGTTACCAGTATAACCTATATATTAGAAACAATGTGCCATGTTTCATCAAAATAACTTTATTGTGTGAAAATGTACAACATTTTCCAAAAGTAAACTTAAAGTGTTCCCGAAAAAACACGTTTATTGGTCAACCTTATAGGTTAATAGCAAATTGAGCTGTTCAAATATGAAACATTTGATCAAAATTCGCTACCATAACGCACTTGCTGCGTCTAGAATTTCTTTTCTTACAAAAATGCATTATATCTCGATGGAAAATGCAAAAATGCAATAACATAAGGCGTGTTTGATTAAAAAAAAAAGGAAATTTGTATCACCAATGACTTATGGGCCACCCTGTGATTGTAGAAATATTATTTTAAGATGTAGCTCAAGACACCCTATAATTAATATATACAAATTTTTTTCATATCTTATATAATAAGGGATATATTGATCTTTATTGATTTTTTACGAAAATTCGACAAAAATTATATACCATTAAACGATAAACTATATAGCTAAGGCTACTGCCAAGCATCAGAGAAAGGGTCTATTTGAAATGAATTTTCTGCAAATATTTTAGTAAAATGAAGGACAATGACGGTTGAAATTAAGACTTTAGGGTTTGTAAAACATTCTTCTTGAGACATTTTATTTCTATAGCACGTATTAGATTCAAGTTATTTGCCTAAATGTTCCCAATTTTGACATTTTAAATCGCCACTTTGACGTTTTGAGGAAAACCCCAAGTTATTTTCCTTAAAATGCCTATAACTTTTTTGTCTTTTGCCTTACATAGCTAAATTTTGGTAGGTAGCTTACTTATAAGGATATAAACCAGCGTACCAAATTTGGTTGCCCTTACTTTGTTAATTCCGGAGATATAAATTTTTTTCGAAAGAAAACACAAAATTTTCCGGGAAAACCTAGGCAGATTTTCCTGCTTAACGAACTCATCCAAGCCATTTGCAAAAGGAATTTTTTCACCAAATTTAATCAAAATCGGCCCATTATTTTTTGAGTTATCGGTGTGATACATATATATATATATATATATATATATATATATATATATATATATATATATATATATATATATATATATATATATATATATATATAAATATATATATATATATATATAAACATATAAAAATTGAAACTGACCCCGGATATGTTTTTTGGGGGGCCTAATTAGCGCTCATTTGAAGAAATTTTTTCAAAATTCAAAAGTCGGGATCTCCTCATTAGTGAATTTTTTTTAAGAAAATTCACTAAAATGGTAATCTAACAAGCTATTTTAGTAACTAAATTACTAAATTTTTACTTGGTTATTATCGTTAATTTGTTTTGTGTGTTACGTGATATTATGTACACACTTTGAAATTGTAATATGAATACCATAATTCCGTTTATGTAGACGAATAAACAAATTAAAACTTATATCATTGAATTTATCTCTTGAATTCTTATTATAATCAACAAAACATACAGCTGTTCCGTTTCAAATTACAAAATTCGTATTATTTCTCAGAAACTCTGTATAGTTACATATTATATTTTAATGAATTTTATATATATATATATATATATATATATATATATATATATATATATATATATATATATATATATATATATATATATATATATATATATTTAACCGATAACTCAAAAAATAATTAACGGATTTTAATAAAACTCGGCAAGTTCCGTTTTTTTAAAAATGGCTTGGATGAGTTCGTTAGTCAGGAAAATCGGAAAAGTTTTTCCGGGAAAATTTTGAGTTTTCTTTCTAAAAAAAAATTTTCTCCGAAAATTACAAAGCTATTTGAATGAAATTTGGTGGATATGTTGTCTTGAAAAAGACCTTACTACGTACCAAAATGCAACTTTCTAAGTTTATAGAAAATTGAGTTTTTAAAATTTTAAGTTTTCTTTCAAATATATATATATATATATATATATATATATATATATATATATATATATATATATATATATATATATATATATAAAATTACAAAGCTATTTGAATGAAATTTATACATATTGCTTTGGGAAAGACCTAACTATGTACCAAAATTCGGCTTTCTAGGTTTACAGAAAATTGAGATTTTCAAATTTGAAACATTTATATTTAATATCAACGCTTTTTATTGACAATCGTAAAAACTGGTTTATAGGTGTATGAGATCTAGTATGTCCGAGTCGTTACCTATCATTGCGCAAGTCAGTTACACGCTGTAACTGACGTTTATCGTATATTATTAGATCGTTTATCTGTTTTCAATTTCAGTTGACAAATTATTTGTGTTCTTTGGAAATTTTAATATACAAGTGCAAATTATTCCTTTACGATTTTATTATCGTTAGTGGCTGGACTAAACACTGTGCTGTTTGTCAACGGATATAAAAGATCGAAGTTTTACAACAGGTTAGTTATTTTCTCTCTGATGCTTTGGCGGTACTTTTAGTAAAGTTTATGATTTAACGGTCCATACTTTTTAGCTAATTTTCGTAAAAAAAATTCGTCAATGAGGAGACCGCGACTTTAGAATTTTAAAACGATTTCTTCAAATGAGCGCAATTTAGGCCCCCTAGAATCCATATCCGGGTTTAGGTTCACTTTTTATCTGTTTAGATATATACAGGGTGACGCATTTCTATGGCAAAGCTTAATATAATTATTATTATACAAGAGACGAGAAAAAATTGTTTAAGTTAATTATAGCGTGTCTTGAGCAGCATCTTATAGAATTATTTTGATAGAGGCTGGCCCATAAGTCGTTGGTTTTTTTTCGAACACCATTATTTTATTGCATTTTTTATCAAAATATGTTTGTAAGAAAAAATCGAGACGAAGTAAGATCATTTTGGAAGCAAATTTTTATTAAATGCTTCAAATTTCAATAACTCAATTTGCTATTAACCTAAGGTTTGTTGGCTAGGAAACCAACATTTAAAGTTTATTGTCGGAAAATTGTTGTACATTTTCAAACAATAAGTTATTTTGAAACAATGTGGCACATTGTTTCTACTATATAGGTTATACCGGTAACCAAATTGATGACTGCTTGCATTAAAAACATATTTTCTATTCAAAGCATTTTTATAAAAATTCACTTCCATAACGCAGTTGCTGCATCCAGACTTTTTTTCATTAACGGTCTCCAAAAAGTCTGAAAATGTAGCTTAATTTGATATGTGTTTTTGAAGAATTAGTGGATTCTATTTATTGTTTCTTAAAAGTGGTAATTTTTGTTTTACTTTTTTGTAGGTATAATATAATTTCTGGCGATTAAAAATCAAGGTAGTCTCATAATTATTGTGGGTATTAATACTAAATGCAAGTAAATTAAATTATTAAAATTTATTTACATTAAAATATTACTGAGTATAAATTATTTACAACGTAAAGAAACTAAAAATAACTATATCTACTCTAAGTCTTGTTTAGGATTTACTCTACCGTTCAACTTGTCTAATCCTCCTTGAGACCTAGAACCAAAAAAGAAAAAATATATTAATATAACCAAATACCAATCTAAAATTGCTATTACTACTACTACTACACCTATCTATTTTACTGCCTAAGTTGATATATTATTTTAATTAAGCTCTAAAATTCACCTATCGATATATATATATATATATATATATATATATATATATATATATATATATATATATATATAATAAGAGGTCTTTATTAGGACGAAGTTAATTTCACAATTTCCTTCCACCTAACCCTTAAAAGATAACTTAAAGTGTAGGAATTACAAAATAAACAAATTATAAATGCCTTAGTACCCAAAACAGCAACAAAACAATGTAACAACAGAACATGACAATTGTGCGCCATAAATTTAGCTGAAAGAAAGGAATTCTTAAATATGAATATGATTTATTATAACTACACTACGCAAACTGACTATTTTTATAAAAATCTGTAACATATCTCCGAAACCCTGGCAGAGAACATAACGTATGTTCAAAAGGTATTTTATTATACAGATGTGGTGCAACATAGGAAAAAGACCCCCGATATTGGCTCGTATAATATTTAGGTATGGCAAACAAGTGATCGAGTCTTGTATTGAGCGAATGTATTTGTCTCCGACAACAGAGCTTCTGATGTAGGTAATCAGGCCCCGCCCCGAGGACAATCTTGTGAGTTAAGATGTACTTTCCAGAGATTCCTCATATTCAGCCAATCTAATTCTTTTAACTTACAAGAAACACAATCTGTTCTTTTTAGATTAAAGATAAACCGTAAACATGACTTTTGAACCTTTTCTATTCTTTGTCGATCCCAACTGTCAAGGGCAGGTCCATATAAAACATCAGCATGGTTAAAGCGCGAGCGAATCATCGAGTTTACCAGGAGAGCTTTTACTTTAACTGGAAGGCAATTTCGGTGGCTATAAAAAGATTTCAATAGGCCGAACCTAGCTCTACGAAGATTAGTGAAGTGATTAGAAAATTTTAAATTGTTATCTATGATGAGATCAAGATTTTTTGCGGATTGTTTTGCTTCCAAGCAACTCCCATCTATCAAAATATTAATATTTTGAGAACAAACCCTATTCCTACTGACCTTCCTGCCAAAATAAAGTACCCAACACCTATTGACATTTATCGCAAGATCATGCTCCTTTGCTGTCATGATTAACTTATCAAGGTCTGTATTTAAACTTGGTATAGCGTCTAAGGCATTTTCAACAGGAATTGATTTGTAAAGCTGGGTATCATCAGCATAGAAGTGTACTTTGCTCGAAAGTATTTGTTCTTGAAAATCAACCGTATAAATATTGAATAAAAGGGGGCCTAAGATAGAGCCCTGTAGAACTCCTTTTAATAAACTCAAAGAATCCGATACATTCGACCCGCAGACAACTCTCTGTGTCCTATCTGAAAAGTAACTCTCTATAAACTGAACGGCGCCATGATTGAAACCAATATATTGTAACTTAGAGCACAATAGTTCATGACTGATCGTATCAAAAGCTTTACTGTAGTCTAGCAATACCAAAGCTGTAACTTGATTTCTATCGTTAGCTGTGAAGATGTCATCATTAATATTTGCTAATGTTGTTGTGGTAGACATGACCCTCACAAATCCGGACTGTACATTTGGCAAGATGTTGTTGTCCCCAAGGTAAGCAGTTATATGCTTGGACATCACTTATTACTTTCTCCAATAACTTTGAAAGAACTGGGAAAATGCTTATAGGTCTTAAATGATTAAACTCAGTTGGATTATTTCCTTTTGGAAACATGAAAACCTTTGCAACTTTCCAAACTTTGGGAAAGCATTTTGTCTCAATACAAAAGTTCACAAGATGAAGCAGCTGAGGCAGAATTTCTGAGAGACATAGGTTAATCATGTCGATACTCACACCATCAAAACCCTTAGCTTTTGCTTTTATTGAGGCTATATGCCTCATAATATCTGTCTCATTGACAAGCTTAAAATGGAAGTTACTTGAATTTTTTGTAAATATTACTATATGTTTTAATGCTCTAATATCAACCCTACTACTGTCAATAGACGTGAGGTATTGATTTATTTTGTTTACATCATTCAAATGTCATGGTAATATATTGTCTTTTTTTGTAATAATGCCAAATCTATTAGCCAAAGACCAGGCCGTCCTATTATTTTCACTTGTAGACATCATACCCTCCGCAAATGTAAGTTTTTCTTTTTTAATGGCATTTGTAGTTCGGTTTCTAATAAGTTTATCATTTTGCCAATCAATGGGATCGCGACTATCTTTGAACCTACTATAAGCTTTATCACGCTGTTTCGTAATATTTTTGATATTATCCGTTAGCCATGGAGCTGGATTTTTCGTTATTCGTACCGTAACGATGGGGACATGCGTATCGAAAAGTTTATTCAAAACATTAGTAAGTAATGCTGCTTTATCTTCATCGCTGTTTATTCTATAATAATGCATCCAGTCTACAGCAGACAAATCACTTTTGAATTGATTAATATTAAAATTTTTGTAACTTCTAAAGTAGTAAGTACACTTGGAGAACCCAAATCACCACAACACATATTTCAGACATATTGCAAACATCAAAATAAGAACTATTCAGCGAATATTGAAGCATCATAAATTTCACCCGTATAATATTCATCTTGTACACCAACTGAATGCAGATTATTTTGATTGGCGACTGGAGTTTTGTGAAGTTATGACTGCACGAATAGCTGATAACGGGAACTATCTGTTCATTTTTGGAGACCGTTTAATCGAAACAATTTTTCTTGATGGCAATTTGAGTGGCGAAACGTATTTGGAGTTACTAGAAGATATCGTTTACCCTTTACTAATTGACATTGTTGAAAATGATGATCGCTATCAAGAAACTCAATTAGTGTTTCAACAAGATGGAGCTCCTCCGCATTTTTCACAACGTGTTAAGGAGTTTTTGAACAGAGAGTTTCCAGGACAATGGATTAGGCGTCGAAGTGCTATTGAGTGGCCCCCTAGATCACCGGATTTAACTCATTTAGACTTCTTTCTACGGGGCCATTTAAAGAGTAGAATTTACGCAACAGAACTCGACCCATGTTCCCTATTTAAAATATAAGGGTTGTTATCACCACCCTTAAGGAGTTGATGTGTAAAAGTTGAGTTTTATGTCAAAACATCTACCCCTCAATATTAAAATGGACGTGTTTCAGCGTTTTTTAAAAAAAATTTCTCTGGACTCAAATCGGTCTGTTTCGTTTTCAATGCGCCACCCTGTATATATATATATATATATATATATATATATATATATATATATATATATATATATATATATATAGGGTGTTTCATAATAAGATGTCAATATTAAAGGGACTAAAGCTATGGACCATTTTAAGGGAAATTACATTAAAAGTGTTTCCAATAGGTTAAAGTTTGTATTTTAAGATGAAACCAATTTTAAAATAATGTTTCTACATTCAAAAACAATTAATAACATTTTCAGTAAACTCAAAAGTAAGGCTGAAATTTCCAAAGTGTCTGGAGTGGTATATTGTATTCCATGTAATAATTGTAGTTTAAGATACATTGGCCAAACAAGCAGAGTCCTTAAAGATAAATTAACACAGCACAAAAGTGACATACGTTTACAAAAAAGAACTTGCGCTCTGTCAGAACATAATATCGACACTGGCCACAATATAAATTTTAGTAATGTATCTATTTTACACTGTGAAACCTTAAGTACTAAAAGAATGTGTTTAGAAGAATTTGAAATTACTTTTAACGACAATTTAATAAACTTAAAGAAAGATAATAATTTTAGAAATCACTACCCCTATTTATATTTCCTAGACAAAAACAAACACAAATTTAATTAGACAATAGTTAGCTTTATGTCAGTTTGGCACTTTTCGACTTCACTCAAATTTATAAAAAAGTTTTTTCATGTTTGTTATTGAATAATTAGTTTAGTAAAACTCACGTTATATGTAAGTATTTTAAACTTTTATATTTTTCCTATGTAAATTGCAAACTTCTTTCTTTCCATGTTGTAGCGTTGGGAATGGAATAAATCTTGCCGAAAGCTCGGCATTTAATAAAGAGTTTTATTTTGCAACTGACGGGTTTCCCACCATTTTTTGACAAATAACACTATTACCGTCACAACAACTTAATACTATATATATATATATATATATATATATATATATATATATATATATATATATACATATATATATATATATATATATATATATATATATATATATATATATATATATATATATATATATATATATATATATAAGCATTCTAGCTGACCATGAAAATGGGTTCAAGAGTCCCTAATTCGCGCTCATATGAAGAAATTTTCCGAAAGTCTCACCATCCATACTTCTCTATTAGTAAATTTTCTTAATGAAAATTCACTAATACCCTGTATATGAACACTTTAGTTTTCCGGCAGCAATGAGAAGAACAGTCGGTAAACGTTATATAGGTACTTCGATGCAACTGTTTGTGTTGTTGACCTTTAAATTTAATTTATTTACTTTCTCAAGGTGACTTAAGTGCAGAGACCTTAAAACAGCTTCTTAAATAGTAGTTCTACATTTTGTTTTGATGGTAAAGAAGTGGCGAATATTATACACGCAATCGATTATCGAAAACCAAACTTGTATCTCTAACTTTTCACATTTTTATATTACCCAGTAATTAACAATACAGGTTGTGCCAATTAAAACTTCCCACCTAGAAAATATCGGAATTAGAAAAAAAAAGATAAAAATGTGTGGACGCAGCAAATGCGTTATGGCAGCTAATTCTCTTGAAAACGTTTTTAATGGCAAATATGTCTTGTTTTTAAAAGAAGGACATTTAGTTAGCAGTATAACCTATATAGTACTAACAATGTACCATATTTCATTAAAATAGCTTTGTTGTTTCAAAAAGGACAAACATTTTCCGAAAATAAACACACACAAAAACTGGGCTGATTTTTCTGGCCAATGAACCTCTTCAAGCTATTTACACACCCGCGAAGATTTATGAAAATTTGCAAACAATTGATTTTACAAAATTTCACCATTTTTTTCCCCCAAAAATTGCCTTCGGTAATGTTACACTTTTAAATTTTTTCACAAAAATTCGACAACTTTTTTTACAATAACTCACTAAACATCTGTTATTAATTACTAACAAAAATCTTTAAAAAACGTTAATTCTACGGAAACAATAAAAAAACTTCTGCAAAAGCTTTTCGTCACTATTTGAGAGTGCCTGTATACGGCAGCTTAATATTTTTGGATAAATAATACAAACAAAAAGCTCTCTGAATGCGTCATTTTCATGGGACTCCGCTATCTATTGGTAAAGATGCCGATCACAATTTGTACTTCGACACTCGTTATCCTGGACTCCATTCAAAAGAGAGCTATACGTGTCATCCTCACCCAAAGGCTGTCCTCCCTTGCCCACCGACGTGCCGTTGGTGACCTCTCTCTCTTTTATAGATATCTGCACGGGCACTGCTCAGATGAGCTTTCCTCCATAGTTCCCCCACCTGCTGCCCCCAACAGATCCACCAGGGGAACAGAGCGAATGCACCCTTTTACTGTCCAGGTCACCAGACATAGAATATCTTGTTATGCCCGCTATTTTGTCCCGAGGACTTCCAAGTTGTGGAATTCCTTGCCGGCACATGTTTTTCCTTCTCCCCCGAACCTCTAAACCTTCAAGTCCAGAATTAACAAGTTGCCTCTTTCCTCCTTGTCAACACCCACGGTACGATAGTATTTAGGCTGTAAGCCCTCGTGGTGTGTTGTTGAAATAAAAAAAATATGTGTTTGTTATATGTGCCAAAAACGCGCGATTTTGGGCTTCTAAAACCCATTTCCATGGTCAGTTAAAATGTTTATAATTTCCAAATTTGGTTCAAATCAGTAAAGTATTTTTTGAGTTATCGGTTCGGTACACACACACACGCATATATATATATATATATATATATATATATATATATATATATATATATATATATATATATATATATATATATATATATATATATATATATATATATATATCTTTTGGAATATTGCACTACACTGTAATCACTTTTAAATATATACTTTATTTGTTTGCTGTACGTTTGTGATTTCTTATTGGATTGCGTGCACTGCAGTTTCGAACCGTCCCGGTTCATCATCAGCACGCTACTGACTGTTATCGCTCCTGTGTGGTCTACGTCTGAGATTGTACGTGGCACCTGCGCCGTGAGCTTCGGACTGTGTCGTGTCTATCGGTCTCCTGTCTTGATCACTGCGGTTTGATAATTTGTCTATTTGTATGGCCTTTATTAAGTTTTGTTTAAATGTTTATACTTGGATTATTCTGACATTAATTGTTTCTTATTGTTTGTTCTTATTGTTGAATGTAGTATTGTTCCCAGATCTCCTTTTTTTTTGTGGTCTTTAACATGTTTCATTAGTTGTAATTGGGTGATGTCGGGTTTTTGGTGTTTTGACACATGGACACAAACATATAACAATATAATGAACAACATAAAAACCGATTATAAACACAAATTAGACAAAATAAATAAAAAACTACACAACCTTAAAAATAACAAACTAGATAATGTAAACATAACAACCACAACACACCACATATTTCAGGATAGATTCATAAACATAACAGACACATAATTAATGTCAGGTCAGGTCAGGTCAGGTCAGGTCAACATGTCAACAAATCCAAGTACAAACATTTAAAGAAAACTTAATAAAGGCCATACAAATAGACAAATTATCAAACCACAGTGATCGAGACAGGAGACCGATACACACGACACAGTCCGAAGGCACAATCAATCAGAGAATAGTAAACCGACCAATAGAAGCTCGCGGCGCAGGCGCCACGTACAATCTCAGACGTAGACCACACAGGAGCAATAACAGTCAGTAGCGTGCTAATGAAACTGCAGTCCACGCAAACCAATAACAAATCACAAACGTACAGCAAACAAATAAAGCATATATATATATATATATATATATATATATATATATATATATATATATATATATATATATATATATATATATATATATATATATATATATATATTCAGAAAGATTTCCGCGGTCTTTAATGTGACCTTCTTCAAAACAACACCATTTCTCAAAACGACATCCTAGTTAGCTTTGATATAGTTTCCTTATTCACCAATATACATCTATCTGAAACCCTTGACATTCTCAAAAATAAACACAAAATTTTCCACGATACCTTAGCTCTTGTAGAACACTGCACATCTAACACTTATTTCCTTTTTCAAAACAAATTTTACAAACAAGTTCGAGGTGCTCCAATGGGTTCACCCCTCTCTCCTGCATTGGCCAACATTTTCATGGAAAACTTCGAGACACAAGCCCTCAATTCATCCCAACTTAAACTAACGTGTTGGTTAAGATACGTTGACGACATTTTCGCTGTCTGGCCACACGGCAAAGAATCTCTAGACGAATTCCTTTCTTACCTAAATAACATCAACCCCCAAATCCAGTTCACCATGGAAATGGAAAATAATTTTTCTTTGCCTTTCTTAGATGTACGCATCACTAAAAACCCAGTCAGAGGATTTTGTTACACTGTCTACCGAAAATCAACCCACACTAATCGGTATCTTAACGCCCAATCTCACCATCACCCATCGCAACTAAATTCCGTGGTTCGAACATTAGTAACACGATCCTTTAGACTAACGGACAACAACAACAAACAGACGGAAGTAAACTTTTTAAGACAGACATTGCTAGAAAACGGATACGACAACAATCACATACTACGAAACATTAGAAACGCACAACAACACACCACTACACCACAACAAGAACAAACAGTGTCCACACAATAACACACAGCGTTTTTACCATACATTAAAGGTGTCACCGACAAAATCAGCCGAATTTTCAGAGCCTATAATATCAAAACCGTATTCACAACAGACCAAAAACTGTCAAATCTTATAAAAACTCCCAGGGATACGATTCCAAACGAATCCCACGTAGTTTACGAAATTCCTTGTTCCGACTGTTACGTAGGACAAATAGACGCATCCACAATAGAATATACGAACGCACCCTCGCAGTTAGAAAATCCGACCCCTCATCGGCGCTGGCCATGCATCATATTCATACAGGGCACAAAATAGACTTCGGTAATGCCAAAACAATAGCACCGGTTTACAATTTCAAAACGAGAATTATCCGCGAAGCAATCGAGATTGAAAAACGTCCCGATTGTTTAAATGAGAGAGATGATGGTCTTCGCCTTCCGACTACTTGGAAACCTATTATATCTTCTTTGCAAACACACAAAAGGGAAATGAATTCCACAGACAATTTTGTTGCATCATTATCTGCCTCAACAAATGCCGGTGACCCTCTTAATCCTCCTCTAGATACCGTGACCAAAGCCCCCCACTTAATTGACGGTGACCCCACTACTTTCACTGATGACGCAACAGGTAGAGGGAACGACATATATAAGACAAGACTTGCAACGAACTGCCAGATCTCTCTGAGGCCTAGGGTTGAACACACTGAGACCTCACAGACGATCTCCGGCGAGATTTGGGGAGTAAGCAGATTGAGGCCCCGTAATCGAGCTACAACAACCCAACCTACCTTTATCCACCGCTCTAAGGAGTAGGCAGATTGAGGCCTTAGAGTGTCCTTACATATTTCCTTTACCTACCTTTGTCCACCACTCTAAGGAGTAGGCAGATTGAGGCCTTAGAGTGTCCTTACATATTTCCTTTACCCACCTTTGTCCATCACTCTAAGGAGTAGGCAGATTGAGGCCTTAGAGTGTCCTTACATATTTCCTTTACCCACCTTTGTCCACCACTCTAAGGAGTAGGCAGATTGAGGCCTTAGAGTGTCCTTACATATTTCCTTTACCCACCTTTGTCCATCACTCTAAGGAGTAGGCAGATTGAGGCCTTAGAGTGTCCTTACATATTTCCTTTACCTCTTGAAAATGGCTCCGAAACAGGAGCCGAAACGTCGAGTTTCCATAAATTCTGGACGCGGTTTAACCCGAGAACCAAGCATGTCTCATATATATATATATATATATATATATATATATATATATATATATATATATATATATATATATATATATATATATATATATATGTCACACCGATAACTCAAAAAATAATAGGCCGATTTTGATAAAATTTGTTATATATATATATATATATATATATATATATATATATATATATATATATATATATATATATATATGTGCGTGTGTATGTGTATCCAACCAATAGCTCAAAAAATACTTTACTGATTTGGACCAAATTTGGCAATTACCCTTATTTTGTTACTGGCTTCGATGAGTTTGTTCATCATATTTTAACGGCCAATTTTTCTTAACCAAAATTTAAAAAGATTTTTTAAAACGCAATATCTCTCAAATTGTTTAAGTGATTGGAACGAAAACTTACAACTTAAGACAACGTGGGCAGACGTGGTTGTGTGCCAATTTTCAAGTCTTTAGATCAAAGGAAAATAAAGTTACTCGAAATTAATATTAAAATAATCCGCGACATCACTTCAGATTCTGTAATGCAATATCTACAATATTGGACAAAGACAAATGACGTTACCTGCACTGCAATGCTATTTAAATAAATGGTAGATAAAAATATAAACAATGGAAGTTACATCATCAGCATTGCAAAATGTCAGCCCAGTATAACATTGTGAAATGTACCACAGGGGCGCCATCTCGGTGCGAAACCAGGTAGTATGTAGTCACGACTGCTCTAGTTAACACAAAATGTTATAGATGGAGACTGCGTACAATCAACTGACAATAATAGCCCTGTCTCATTTATTTCCTAATGCGTTCATAAACGCTAGCGTCCGACTACAAGCCGCTTAATAGCTGGTTGACGTTAGATGACACCGTTGATTTTTAAAAGCAGCAAGTTGCTTGACAAGCGCATTATTTTTACACTTCGTGGCTTGCGCTTGTTATCTAGCGTTTACAAACGATTTTTAACTAACCAAACATATTTAAAATATGGATATGTGTGTGTGTGTGTTTTGTTTCTTTAACGTCGGCCTATTTCCGCGACTATGGCCAATCACCGACGCCAGGGAGCAGTTAAAACTCACTATCCTGGAAATTTTGCCGAACCTCTGCCTTTTTGTAAGGAGGGTAGGGAGTTTTAACGTGTCCAATATCGCATTGACACGGGACCGACGACTTTACCCCCCCCTTCGAAGGGCGGAACGTGCAGACATTCAACTTGCTCAAATACAATGCCAGAACCTCGGTTGATATTAATGTTACAGCTTGTACTGAAAAACTTAAAGGAGAATCCTGAGATCGAAGTCAGTACCCTTCGGTTCAGAGGCACACGTTCTTACCTCTGAACCACTGAAGCTCTTAAAATATGGATATAAATATTATGTATTGAAAATAAATATTGGACAATGGTTATAAATGAAAATTGTGAGTTAATGACTTTCTTTACTCTTCATCTCGTACATGGAAAATTTGAGGTAAATGGAACTACATAATATTATGCCGTAGTTTAAAGTATACCGATAAACAGATGTTCAGCGTACATTATCAAAATTTTAATTTCAAAATTTTGTATTGTTTATATTTATTTATTTCATTTGCAAAAAGTATGAATACAGCAATAGTAAATAATTGTTGAAAAGAGTTTAAGTGCAGCAAGTGCATTACGGTAGCGAATTTTCGTAAAAGTATTCCAAATGGTGATAATTCAATTTCCCATTAAACTAGAATCTTCAGTTTTGATACATACTAAAACCTATATAAAAGCAGCGTGGATAATAAATTTAAAAAATAATACAATGAGCTTCGCAGGCAACGAGAAGTTTATGTTTTAGCAAACCATTTTTGTTATTTTGTTTGCAGAAACTGTTTCGATTAAGCTGGCTAAAACGAATCATCCAAGCGACTAATAAGAAAAAATACCTGACACGTTTATAATTTGACACGTACATTCGTTTTATAAATAAAAATTTAATTTTCGGTTAATTTGCAGATTAGCACAAGAGGGCTTTTTAGAATACAAATTTCAGAAACATGCTTACATCTCCTTCTGGATGCACAAACCACAAGAAATATTTCTTGCAAACAGCTCCCAAGACAGTTACGGGACCATGAGTGAATAGGGGTGTTGGGCGGGGAAGAAGATAAAAGGAAATGTGAGCGGAAAGTGCGAAAAAACCAGATTACTTGGACCTCTATAAGCTACCTTTATCCCATCTTGCAGCTATATCTTCTTAAAATTCTGTTTATCCCGCCCAGAACCCCTATATTTACCCACAGGTCCCATAACTTTCCTGCGGGTTGTTCCTAAAAAACGTTTCATGTTTACATTGTTCTTGTTTATCCATTGAGGGTGGTTGTAGGCATGCAGAAAGGGAAGGAGAACCCCTGCGACAAAGCAGCGAACCAAGATTTCAAATTTATGTTAAAATTGTTACCCCATTTCATTTGTTTAAAATATTTTTCCAAAAATTAAATTTAGGTTGCCTTGTTTGTCAGTATTACATAGAGAGCTACAATATTTCGTCATTTAAAAAAAATGTGGATACAGCGAGAGTAAATATGTGTTGAAGAAGGTCGGGGTGTAGCAAATACATTATGGTAGAGAATTTTTGTAAAAATATTTGAAATCCGATAACTGTATTTCCTGTTAAGCCAGAATCTTCATTCTTGAACCATAGTAACACCTATTTAAACGCGGTACTAAATTAAAGAAAAATAACATACTGAGCTTCTCAGATAACTACAACTTTTGTTATTGTTTTGTTTGCAAAAACTAGTTCTACTAGGTTGACTAAAACAAAACCATATAAAAGGAAAATACCTGCCATACTTGTGATTTGGCAGGTACATTCCCTTTGTAAATAATTAATTTTGTCTAGAAATCTTTTGTGACTTTAATGCAATTTGTAACATATTTTTTTAAAGAGACTTGCAGTACTTACTTTTGTTTATTTCAACAACACACCACGAGGGCTTACAGCCTAAATACTATCGTACCGTGGGTGTCGACAAGGAGAATAGAGGCAGCTTGTTAATTCTGGACTTGAAGGTTTGGAGGTTCCGGGGAGAAGGAAAAACATGTGCCGGCAAGGAATTCCACAACTTGGAAGTCCTCGGGACAAAAGACCGGACATAACAAGATGTTCTATGTCTGGTGACCTAGACAGTAAAAGGGTGGATTCGCTCTGTTCCCCTGGTAGTTCTGTTGGGGTCAGCAGGTGGAGGAACTATGGACGAAAGCTCCTCTGAGCAGTGCCCGTGCAGATCTCTATAAAAGAGAGAGAAAGGTCACCAACGGCACGTCGGTGGGCAAGGGATGGAAGCCTCTGGGTCAGAGTAGGGTCACCGATGAGACGAATAGCTCTCTTCTGAATGGAGTCCAGGATATCGAGTGTAGAAGCGGCAGCAGCACCCTAGATGTGGGAGCAGTATTCGAGGTTTGGTCTTATTTGTGAAGTATATAAGGTATAGAGATTAGCTGGTGAAAAGTATTTGCGAGCCCGGAAGAGGAAACCTAATTTCTTAGCAGCCGCTTCTGCAATTGATGTGACATGTTGGTGCCAATTGAGATTTCGATCCACAGAAATGCCAACAAGTGAAAATGACTCATTACTTTGAATAACTTGGTTGTTTATTGTGATGGGTCTAGGTCTGGTGTATCTCTTATGAGAAAGAAAACAGGACTGTGATTTGGTGGGGTTAAATTGTACAAGATTTCTACTTCCCCAGTCTAATATTTTTTGGAGATCCACGGAGATAGAACTCTCCATGAGTCTGCGATCTTCATCTAATTGGACTAAAGAGACAGGCTTAGAATATTGTATATTTGAGTGGAGGGTGCTGTCGTCCGCGTAACTGTGAACTGGGTTGGATGTGCTAGAGAGGAGGTCATTGATGTGGAGAAGAAACAAAGTAGGGGCTAAAGCTGAACCTTGAGGAACTCCTGCATTAATTGGATACAGTTTAGAGGAATGGCCATCCACGACAACAGAAATGCTCCGGTTGGAGAGGAAATTTGCTGTCCACGTACAGAGTTTTGGTGGTAGGCCATAGGCCGGTAGTTTATTAAGCAGCGCTGCGTGTCAGACCTGGTAGAATGCTTTGGATATGTCTAGAGCGACAATCTGGGATTCACCGTGTAGTTCCATAGACTTGTTCCAAGAATGGGTGACAAAGGAAAGGAGGTCGGCAGTTGATCTGCGCTGACGGAATCCATACTGCCTGTCGTGGATTAGACTGTGTTTTTCAAGAAATTTTAGTAATTCGGTGTTTATATATCTACCAAATTATAATTTCTCGCTCCATGAAAAATAGAAACTTCTTTGAATGATCGCTAACTGCGACCTCTAAAACCGATCTCCCAGGTCCATTTAAATTTAAAGAATTAGTTTTAATAATATATGTTACAAATAGTGAACAATTCGTATGCAAATTCACTACTATAATGCACTTGATGCGTCTGGGACCATTTTTTTTTTTTTTTTAATTCCGATATTTTTCAGGTGGGAAGTTTTTATTGGCAGACACTGTATATTATTTAAATAAATAATTTGCAAATTACTCTTTTTTTCTGTATAGCATATTGAATGCTTTTGTAATGACACTATGAGCGTAAGAGCATTAGCATATGTATACAATGCCACAGCGAGTGATCCAGGAAATCAATAGTTATTACATTCTTAATATAAACGCTATTAAAATATCATTTTAAACAATAAAAGACAGTTCTGCTATGAATTTCAAGCAGCCGATTGGCTTCCTGGTTAAAATTTATGTTAGGTTGAAGTGACCAAAATTAATTATGCTTTAAATCACGCTTGACCTTTCGATGCAGCTATTCAAGCAGTTATAAATGACAGAAACCACAAATAAATTGTTTATCTCCACGCAAATTAGCATAATCCTTTCATTTCGCTAATTCTGCCTTTGCACTACAATAAATTATACGGTTGTTGGTGTTTTAGTGCAGCATATTACAGTTTTCGTCTGCGAAGACGGTGCTTCATATTGTTTTTTAACAGATATAGTTGTCACCACACGTATCATCGATGCGCAACACAGTCTTTTGCCAAAACCCTATATTCTATTTTAGTGAATTTTCTTTTTAAAAACAATGGACTATTGAGGAGATTCAGACTTTTGAATTTTGAACAAAATTCTTCAAATGAGCGCGAACTAGGCCACCTAGAACCTATATCCAGTGTCAGTTTCAATATATATATATATATATATATATATATATATATATATATATATATATATATATATATATATATATATATATATATATATATATATATATATATATGATTGAAGGAAGGAGTAACAGTCGTTACACGTTAGCATGCTAAAATTTGTATGCTTTTAAGGGCAATTACGACCATAACGAGGGCTATATTTTTAAAGAAAGTCACTCTGTACTAAAACTCAATATATTTCGCTCGGGCTCCCGAACATCTTCAGGAGTAAGCACTGTAGCTAATTATAAAAGCAATGCCAAAGCATCAAAAACAGAGAAAATCGGCCACAAAGACATGCAAAAAACATCTTTACATTACATGTAACTTCACGCAAACATTTCCACTTTCAAAACATTCAAAGCTAGTTATGAAAAAGTATAAAAAATGTATCATTAATGTTAAAAAACTAAAAAAGCTTTGAAAAATTTCGCGTGTAACAAAATGGACAACTAACCCCATTCCAACGTGAAAAAATCATTTCAGAGATGATCAGAGCGCTTAGCTAGACACTTAATGTTATTAAAACCAAACCCAAATAAAACGCCATATCAACTCGGTATGCTAATACAATATGCTAGAAGCTTGTTACAAAGTAAAATAAGATTAACTATAATTTATGACAAAATGGCCTTGCAGACTTTTTTACATGGACCGTACAGACAATTAGGAGTTGGTATTAGATTACAAAAACCAATACATTGGAAACAAGCTATGATATTAGTAATGACAAGAAAAAGTCCAGTTTTTTTTTCAACAACACACCACGAGGGCTTACAGCCTAAATACTATCGTACCGTGGGTGTCAACAAGTAGAAAAGAGGGAACTTGTTAATTCTGGACTTGAAAGTTTAGAGGTTCGGAGGAGAAGGAAAAACATGCGCCGGCAAGGAATTCCACAACTTGGAAATCCTCGGGACAAAAGAGCGGACATAACAAGATGTTCTATGTCTGGTGACCTGGACAGTAAAAGGGTGCATTCGCTCTGTTCCCCTGGTAGATCTGTTGGGGGCAGCAGGTGGAGGAATTATCGAAGAAAGCTCCCCTGAGCAGTGCCCGTGCAGGTATCTATAAAACAGAGAGAGGTCACCAACGGCACGTCGGTGGGCAAGGGATGGCAGCCTTTGGGTGAGGGTAGGGTCACCGATGAGACGTATATCTCTCTTCTGAATAGAGTCCAGGATAGCGAGTGTACAAGCGGCAGCAGCACCCCAGATGTAGAAGAAGTATTCGAGATTTGGTCTTATTTGTGAAGTATATAAAGTATAGAGATTAGCTGGTGAAAAGTATTTGCGATCCCGGAAGAGGAAACTTAATTTCTTAGCAGCCGCTTCTACAATTGATGTGACATGTTGGTGCCAATTGAGATTTCGATCCACAGAAATGCCAACAAGTGAAAAGGACTCATTACTTTGAATAACTTGGTTGTTCATTGTGATGGGTCTAGGGCTGGTGTATCTCTTATGAGAAAAAAAGCAAGACTGTGATTTGGTGGGGTTGAATTGTACAAGATTTCTACTTCCCCAGTCTAATATTTTTTTGTAGATCCACGGAGACAGAACCCTCCACGAGTCTGCGATCCTCATCTAATTGGGCTAAAGAGACAGGCTTAGAATATTGTATATTTGAGTGGATGGTGCTGTCGTCCGCGTAACTGTGAACTGGGTGGGATGTGCTAGAGAGGAGGTCATTGATGTGGAGAAGAAACAAAGTAGGGGCTAAAGCTGAACCTTGAGGAATTCCTGCATTAATTGGATACAGTTTAGAGGAATAGCCATCCACGACAACAGTAATGCTCCGGTTGGAGAGGAGAATTGCAGAATTTTGGTAGTAGGCCATAGGTCGGAAGTTTATTAAGCAGCGCTGCGTGCCAGACCTGGTCGAATGCTTTGGATATGTCTAGAGCGACAATCTGGGATTCACCGTGTAGTTCCACAGACTGAATGGGTGACAAAGGAAATGAGGTCGGCAGTTGATCTGCGCTGACGTAATCTATACTGCCTGTCGTGGATTAGACTGTGTTTTTCAAGAAATTTTAGTAATTCGGTGTTTATATACTTTTCCATTACTTCAGAGACGAATGAAAGGAGAGAAATAGGCCTGTAGTTGCTAGGAAGCGCTTTGGATCCTTTCTTGGGGACGGGTTGTACTCGAGCAGTTTTCCAGTTACTAGGAGATATGACTCTATTGTAAGATGTCTGAAACAGACGAGTAAGGAGAGGAGCAAGTTCTGGTGCACAATATGGCAAAAATCAGTGAAACTAAATGGATCATCAGCTCTCCAGTAGAAACTATAGTCAGATACAGATGCGGCTATGACCGTAAAAGTATGGATATATACGGTAGTTATTTCTTAAAAATAGAAGAAAACTGTGAAGTAAAAATCAATGGACAAACCGTAAATTCTCATCAAATTCAAATGAAAAAACTTTTCTATGTGCCGTTATCTGGACTTAAATTTAGTGAATTGTCTATTAAATCGAAATGTAACCCTGTGCCTCTAAATCTAGAATCTATAAACTAAGATGAGTTGCATTTTGTGTAATCTCAGTTGCAGCACCAGAAGGAGTTAATACAAACAATAGGTGTTCCTGTATCCATACTTCTATAACTTTAACTTTACTTTAACTGTTTGTGTGCTTTTGTTAACAGTAGCATGTTTTTGTTTAGGAAATGGAAATTTAAAAGCAGAGGAACCAGTCCCACAACAGAGTCCAACATCATGAAAGAAATTAAGACGATCCGTGAAGTTCACCTGGAGGACATTAATTTCAAGATTTAGGTACCTTAAATCTTATCTGGCAAGGAAGGAGTTACATCGCCCGGTATAATGCTGTATTGTTACCACGTATATATGATGTGTTAGGATGTTAAGCAGACATTCAACGCGGAGATGTGAAAACCGCTGATTAATTAGGTTTAGCTTATTATTTGTTTAAATTGTTTTATTTCATAATGTTAAATAAGCATAATGTAGTTAATAAATATATGTAATGTAGGATATTATGTTAGAATATATTAGGAGAGTTTCAACCTTAAGCATGGTTTATCTTTCTCCTTTGTTTTGATCTAAAATTAACCTTGTTATATTTTCAACTTGAGTTATAACGAAAATGGAAAAAAGTGAATTTCGTGTGCGCATCAAACATTATTTTTTGTGGAAAAAACATCACTCAAACCAAGGCTAAGCTTGATGAATACTATGGGGACTCTGCACCATCAATTTCCATGGTAAAAAAGTGTTTGAATTTCGTTGCAGCCGTACAAGCACAAATGACGTCGAACGTTCTGGACGCCCAGTTGAGCTCGCTACACCCGAAACAATGAAAAAATTCACGATATGGTGTTGGCCGATCGGAGATTGAAAGTGCGGGAGATTGTGGAAGCCATAGGCATATTACATGGCTTAGTGGTTTCGATTTTGAATGATCACTTAAGTATGAGAAAGCTATGGGTGCCGCGTTTGCTCACAATCGACCACAAACGCAATCGTGTGACAACTTCGAATGAGTGTTTGGCGTTGTTCAACCGCAATAGGGACGAGTTTTTGCGCCGTTTCGTACCCGTGGACGAAACATGGATTCAACACAACACACCAGAGACCAAGCAGCAGTCGAAACAGTGGGGTTCACCGTGCGAATCGGCGCCGAAGAAAGCCAAGGTAGGTTTGTCAGCCAATAAAGTCTCCGCGACGATTTTTTTGGATGCACGCGGTATAATCCACGTTGATTACCTTGAAAGGGGAAAAACAATCAATGGCGAATATTATACCAACTTATTTGACCGATTCAATGACGATTTGAAGAGAAAACGACCGTATTTGGCCAAGAAGAAAGTTCTTTTCTACCAAGAAAATGCGCACACATCTGTAGTCTCCATGGCGAAATTGCATAAATTGGGTTATGAATTGCTCCCTTATCCACCCTATTCTCCAGATTTTGCCCCGAGTGACTACTTCTTGTTTCCAAGCTTAAATAAATGGCTCGGCGGAAAGAGATTTGACTCCAATGATGAAATCATCTCACAAACAAATACCTATTTTAAGGAGCTCCACACATCTTTCTTTTTAAAAAGGGATAAAAAAATTGGAGAAACGTTGGACGAAGTGTATAGAGCTCAAAGGAGACTATGTTGAGAAATAAAATAATTTTTTTGTCAAAAAATGTGTTTCATTCAAAAAGTCACGGACTTATTGACGCGCCCTCGTGCATAAAGTGAAGGCTGTGATATTTAATGAGTACGAATATAATAGTTTTGTGTTAATAATTTGTGCAAGCTTTAAAAATTGACATTCCGAAACAAGGATTTATTAAAAGAAATTAATTAATTGTCGGTTACCACTTGAAACATGCCTCAACTCAACTTTGAACTATTTAGTGAATCATCCATAAAAAATAGTCTACCTCACCTTGATGTCCACACTGTTATTAAGACAAGGTAGATCATCAGTGGTGTTAGACAAGCTACTTATAATTGACTGACATGTTCTAGGACATTGAGTGCACTATTAAACTGATAATTATTTTAAATAGTCTATGCCTGTTTTATAATAAGAAATGTTTCATCGATGAGGCCGGATCATTATGCTCTCTGGCCTATTTATAGATACTCTCTAGTTATCGTGTTTTGTCTACCAACTCCGAAACGCTTTTCTTATGTTAACAAGCTATATTATATTTTGATGTTACCAAATTTTTCTTTAGTTTTTAGGACATTTTCATTAAGAAAATTCACTAATAGAGGGGTCACAATGGTGAGACTTTTGGAAAATATCTCAAATAAGCCCAAGTTAGGGAAGTTAAAACTTATATTAAGGGTCAGTTATGACCTTCTAGTCTTAATTCAAAGGAAACAATTTAGGTATGGTCATAAGCGATTGTGTGGAATCTAATGAAATTACCTTGAAGTACTTGTTTTGCAACTTGTTATTTCTGGACTTGAAGGTTTGGAGGTTCGGAGGAGAAGGAAAACATGTGCCGGGAATGAGTTCCACAACTTGGAAGTCCTCGGGACCAAAGAGCGGGCATAGCAAGATGTTCTATGTCTGGTGACCTGGACAGTAAAAGGGTGCATTTGCTCTGTTCCCCTGGTGGATCTGTTGGGGGCAGCAGGTGGAGGAACTATGGAAGAAAGCTCATCTCAACAGTCTGTAAAAGAGCGAGAGGTCACCAACGGCACGTCTGTGGGCAAGGGATGGCAGCCTTTGAGTGAGGGTATGGTCACCAATGAGATGTATAGCTTTCTTCTGAATGGAGTCCAGGATAGCGAGTGTAGAAGGGGCAGCGGCACCCCAGATGTGGGAGCAGTATTCGAAGTTTGGTCTTATTTATGAAGTATATAAGGTATAGAGATTAGCTGGTAAAAAGTATTTGCGAGCCCGGAAGAGGAAACCTAATTTCTTAGCAGCCGCTTCTGCAATTTATGACATGTTGGTGCCAATTGAGATTTCGATCCACAGTAATGCCAACAAGTGAAAAGGACCCATTACTTTGAATAACTTGGTTGTTCATTGTAATGGGTCTAGGGCTGGTGTATCTCTTATGGGAAAGAAAGCAAGACTAAGATTTGGTGGGGTTAAATTGTACAAGATTTCTACTTCCCCACTCTAATATTTTTTGGAGATCCACGGAGACAGAACCCTCCATGAGTCTGCAATCCTCATCTAATTGGGCTAAAGATACAGGCTTAGACTATTGTATATTTGAGTGGAGGGTGCTGTCGTCCGTACAACTGTGAACTGGGTTGGATGTGCTAGAGAGGAGGTCATTGATGTGGAGAAGAAACAAAGTAGGGGCTAAAGCTGAACCGTGAGGAACTCCTGCATTAATTGGGTACAGTTTAGAGGAATGGCCATCCACGACAACAGAAATGCTCCGGTGGAGAGGAAATTTTCTGTCCAGGTACAGAGTTTTGGTGGTAGGCCATAGGCCGGAAGTTTATTAAGCAGCGCTGCGTGCCAGACTTAGTCGAATGCTCTGGATATATCTAGAGCGACAATCTGGGATTCACCGTGTAGTTCCATAGACTTGTTCCAAGAATGGGTGACAAAGGAGGTCGGCAGTTGATCTGCGCTGACGGAATCCATACTGCCTGTCGTGGATTAGACTGTGTTTTTCAAGACATTTTAGTAATTCGGTGTTTATATACTTTTCCATCACTTTAGAGACGACTGAAAGGAGAGAAATAGGCCTGTAGTTGCTAGGAAGCGCTTTGGATCCTTTCTTGGGGACGGGTTGTACTCGAGCAGTTTTCCAGTTACTAGGAGATATGACTCTATTGTAAGATGTCTGAAACAGACGAGTAAGGAGAGGAGCAAGTTCTGGTGCACAATATGGCAAAAATCAATGAAACTAAATGGATCATCAGCTCTCCAGTAGAAACTATAGTCAGATACAGATGCGGCTATGACCGTAAAAGTATGGATATATACGGTAGTTATTTCGGGTTGTACTCGAGCAGTTTTCCAGTTACTAGGGAATATGCCACTATTGTAAGATGTCTGAAACAGGCGGTTAAACAGGACGTACTATGTACTTCGTTAATTTTAATTAAAACATCCTATATGATATTGAACAATACATTCCGCATCCAATTTTAGATCAAATTTTATAAAGGCACCATCCGGCAAAAATGCCACAATTTAGAGTTAATTTGATTTTGCGAAATTTTCCAAGATGTCACTATTATAAGCGAACATTGGAACCGGTGATGTGCACTGATGAGTACACTTTGAGAACCCAACTTAAAAGAATTTTTTTTAATCTAACTAAGAAATTTCAACTGCCTGTTTTTTGTGTAAAAGTATGATGCAAGTCATTTGGAATGTAAATTAGAGTGGTAGTTTTCTTCTTGTGGACATCTAATTCAAGAGACTCATTATTTTTAATAACTAGTAAACCTAGAGGAGGAAGTTTACTGTTAACTTATAATTCGCGGGTAAATTTTATCGAATCAAATGAACAGTTCGGTCTATTAACAAAATCATCTACTTTGTATATATTTGTGTTAAGCACTGTAAAAATATCATCCACAGAACGAAATCACACTCTAGGAAAATACTCACTTTCATTTTCTAAATCAGTTTCAAATCTACTCATAAGAAGGTCCGCAATGAATGGGGAGAGAGGGTTGCCCATTGCCGTGCCTAGGGTTTGTTCAAAAAACTTATTGTTAAATTGAAAGATATTTTGTTTTATACAAAGGTTTGTTAAAGTAAAATATTCTTTGCAAGCCTCTTCACTTATATTGTTCAATTTTAACAATTGTTCTAAATACGTTAGCGTTTGTTTCGTGGACACGCTAGGAAACAAAGACGCTACATCAAAACCTCACCTTCAACCAATTTAACATCTTTAACTTTATTAATGAATTCAAGTGAATTTGACACTGAAAAACTTTTTTGTATAACAGGCAAGCTTTTTAACTTATTTGACAGCCACTTCGCTAAATTATAGTCGAAGAATCTATAGCCGAAATAATAGGTCTCACTGATATTCCCGATTTATTAATTTATTCGGAGCAAAAGTTCTAATCAAATAAATATGGTTGAACAACTGCGAGAGAATGATTGTTTTTATCTTAAAGCAGATAAAGGTAATAAAGTTGTGATTTGGGACAAAAAATATTATAAAAATAGAGTGAATAATGCAATAGACAGGCCCGTGTAAAAAACTATATAAAAACCCCCTCCCAAAAATTGATACTTATCTTAAAAATAGTTTAAAGAGTTGTCCATGGGAGGCTCCTGAATAAGTGCGCGCGCACTGCCGCCTGCCTTGGGAAAAAATAATATTTTTGCTATGCTACATTTCAATAAATTTTTATTTGCTTTTTTATCTCCTGCATTCATGCATTCAACAAACAAAATTAGTATATCGAGGATCGAGGATCGCAGAGTCGGCAGCCATTAATACAGCATCAGAATAAGTATAGTGTTAATGGTTGGTTGCAGACGTTATCGTTATAAACATCCATATCCATATATCAAAATATCCATATATACATCAGTTGCCGGCAGTGTGTATTTTTCGGCGCTCTTGGGGAAATGTGACTCTTCAGTGCGAAATGATCGAGTATCATCGTCGAAAACGATCGAATGAGCAATCTGGTGTGCGCTCTCAAATTCCACACTTTCAGTTTGCAGTGGAATTTTGGCAAAGCGTGTCTGTGTCTAGCATGTGTTCAGTAATTTTAGTGTAGTGCTGTGCGTCGGATTGATTTTAATTAGATCATTTCGTTGTTGTTTACATGTTCTAACCAGACAATTATTATTATTATTATGGCTACTAGTTCGGGTTGCTTAATAAGTGGACAAAATAATTGTGATACTGTGATTAGTTCAGTGGATATTTTAAATTTAAAGGTTAACTTTTTAAGGGACTTTTTAACTACTATAACCTATAACTTACTAGAGGAAAACTTGGTAAGTATAGTTTATAATTATTAAGTTAATTAGTTTAGTCAGTAGGTTTTTTTATAATACATTTTCGGGGAAAAAATGAGCGAGCCCTTTATTTTTAGTGAATTTTTATTTTAAAAAATTCACTAATCGAAGGTATCGATGGAGAGACTTTGCAAATTTTTTTCAAACCACCGCGAACTATGACCCCTAGAACCCATATCCGGGGTCAGTTTTCATTTTTATATGTTTATATATATATATATATATATATATATATATATATATATATATATATATATATATATATATATATATATATATATACAGGATCGCTGATAAGTCTGGAAACGGTCGATTATCCGGGAAAATATACAAGGTGTCGAAAAAAGTTTTATACAAAAGTTTTTGGGTTCTTCAATGTCTACTAGGCGGTGATAATTTCATTTATACAGGGTTGGTCATACAGGCGTGGCACACCAATATTAATTTTTTTTTAATGGAACACCCTATATATTATTCGATATTTCAATCCTTCTCTTAATTTTGAGCAACATTTATCAGAAGCATGATGTACATAAACTCAATCGTTTCCGGGTAAAAAAATAAATAAAAATAAACGCTATTGTTTTTAAAATCTATTGGATGAAGAACAAAAATAAATGAAAAGTAGAATATCTCTTGAAAACAATCTGTGAGTGTGAAAAGAACCGGTTGCGATGTTTTTAACATTGTTTGAAATCCTATTTTATAAGATGTTCAAAGTGTTCTCCATTGACCTCCTGACAATAATGAATTCGCTTAACAAAACATTGCACTGCATTTACAAGAGCGTTTTGAGGAATGTTATTAATTTCATGCACAATCCTTGCTTGCAACTCTTCAATATTCTGCGGTCTATTTTGGTAAATTAAATTTTTTACATGACCCCACAAAAAAAGTCAAGCGGCGTCATGTCGGGAGACCTAGCTGGCCATTCAATAGTTCCCCTGCGCCCTATCCATCTGCCAGGAAAGGTTTGATTCAGATATTCCCGTACCTCAATTCCAAAATGAGGGGGTGCCCCATCCTGCTGAAACCATATTTCTTCCGCTGGTAGATTTGGGTCGTTATTGTTCGGAAATAATCGACTAACGTCTGGAACAATTGATTCTTGCAAAAGTGTCAAATATCGAGCAGAGTTCAAATTACCGTGTATAAAATAAGGTCCTATGATATGTCCACCAATAATAGCACACCAAACATTTACTTTTTGCGGTCTTTGGGTGTGAATTTGTTCCATCCAATGTGGGTTTTCGTCTGACCAGTACCTACAGTTGTGTCGGTTGACTTGTCCATTCAAACAAAATGTAGATTCGTCGGAAAACAAAATGTGGTTGGCAAAGTTAAAATTTTGGCGTAACTTCTCCATAATAAGTTCACAGAACTCGATTCTGCGATCAAAATCGTCTTCACTCAGTTCTTACAATAAATGAATTTTATATGGACGGAACTTTTCCCGCTTCGTAATCTTTTGAATTGAATATCGACTCATATTGTGATTTAAAGCCAATTGCTGTGCCGAAGTTTTCGGATTTTCCACCACATCCAATATTACATTCAAAGAATTTTCTTCATTTGTAACGGTTACTGGCCTTCCAGTTCTAGGTTTATCCTTGATACCGCCAGTTTCGTGAAAACGATGCAAAGTTTTCGAAACTGTGGATTTGGAGATCGATTCCCGCTCAGGATGCAACTCATTGAACATAATCACCACTTGAGCAAAACTTCGTGTTCTATCACCGTACCCTATCATCATTAAAATTTAGATACGTTCGGTTTCACTTAAACTTGCCATTTTGCACAAAAACTGTTGACACTAAATTACTAATGTTTCAAAACTGTTGACACTGAATGAATGTTTGACATTCGTTGTCCTGGAAACATTTTAAAACAAAAGAATAATACTGCGTTTCTTATGGGCATCTTATCTTATCTTGGGATTCCAAACAATGTTAAAAACATCGCAACCGGTTCTTTTCACACTCACAGATTGTTTTCAAGAGATATTCTACTTTTCATTTATTTTTGTTCTTCATCCAATAGATTTTAAAAACAGTAGCGTTTATTTTTATTTATTTTTTTACCCGGAAACGATTGAGTTTAGGTACATTATGCTTCTCATAAATGTTGCTCAAAATTAAGAGAAGGATTGAAATATCGAATAATATATAGGGTGTTCCATTAAAAAAAAATTAATATTGGTGTGCCACGCCTGTATGACCAACCCTGTATAAATAAAATTATCACCGCCTAGTAGACATTGAAGAACCCAAAAACTTTTGTATAATACTTTTTTCGACACCTTGTATATTTTCCCGGATAATCGACCGTTTCCAGACTTATCAGCGACCCTGTATATATATATATATATATATATATATATATATATATATATATATATATATATATATATATATATATATATATATATATATATATATATCCAACCGATAACTCAAAAAATAAGCACCCGATTTTGATGAAACTCGGCAAGTGCCTTTCTTTTATTAATGGCTTGGATGAATTCGTTCGTCAGGAAAATCGGATAAAGTTTTCTGCGAAAATTTTGAGTTTTGTTTCAAAAAATATATATTTTTCTCCGAAAATTACAAAGCTATTTAAATGAAATTTAGTGGATATGTTGCCTTGTAAAAGACCTTACTACACACTAAAATTCAACTTTCTACATTTTTAGAAAAATTGAGATTTTGAGTTAGTTTTCTTTTGAAAAAAAAATTTTTTTCCGAAAATTACAAAGTGATTTTGATGAAATTTGGTGGATATATTGCCCTGGGTAAGACCCTACTATGCACCAAAACTCAACTTTCTAAGTTCGTAGAAACGTGAGTTATTCAAATTTGAAGCATTTAATAAAAATTCACTACCATAACGCACTAGCTGCATCCCGAACTTTGTTTCTTGCCCATCCCCAATGCATTAAGGCACGAGCCGCTACTGGAGTTGTCACAACCTTATAAAAAAAAAAGACTTCGGAAGAAAGTTACAAATCCAAAAGTTCCCAAAAATATTTTCTGCTCATTCATAAACCGAGAAAATCAATGAGACTTATAGGGGTTCTAGTTCGCGTCCATTTGAAGACCTTTTGCCAACATATAAGAGTCACTGTCTCCTCATTAATGAATTTTTTCTACGAAATTTCTAAATATGTTGCTTAAATTATCAAATATATTTAAGACAATATTAAGGAGTGAGGAATGTTGCCAAAACGTGCCATATCTACTGATAATCTTTACGATTTTAACACCATTTGTATTTTGTATTTTGTTTTAGGTTTTAGGTGGGTAAAAACAAAAAGCATATTACAATTTTCTAGAAATAGATAATATCTTTTACCTGTGGACAATAATTCTTTATCTACAGGTGTTTGAAAGAACGGAAATGGTAAAATTAGTGGATGGATAGATGTACTTCTAGGTATTTTTAGGGTTCCATTCAAAATTATTAAATCTTTAACGGTCTTATGTGTGATTATAAACGAAATAGGTACATAGAGTAACCGTATATGCATGTAATCACAAAAGCTAGAAATTTGATATCTGATGGCACTTGTTACTCGCATACAAGTTTTCAGTAAACATTTCAAATGTAAAAAATCTAGACGCAGCGAATACGTTATGGTATTGAATTTTCATGGCACCAAACATTTTTTTAATTAAGTGCTTATAACTTTTTTTGCTTGTAACATAGAAATTTAGATTTTGGTGTATAGTTCAGTTTTGATAACGTTAACCTACGTACAGAATTTGGTTACCAAAGCTTTCTTATTTTCGGAGTTAAAAAACTTTTCCGAAAGAAAACCCCAAATTTTCCCGGAAAACCCTATCCGATTTTCCTGGCTAACGTACTTGCCTGAGCCACTTACAAAGTGAAGGTATCTGCCACATTTCATTAAAGTCGGCCAATTATTTTTTGAGTTATCGGTTTGATACATATTTATATTTAAACATATAAAACTTGAAACTGACCCCGAATATGGGTTCTAAGGGTCCTAGATCTCTCTCATTTGTAAAAAAAATCAAAATTAGAGATCTCTCCCCTAGTGAATTTTTTTACGAAAATTCGTTAAAGTGTAAATAAACAAATTAATTTCGTGCAAAAACGTTTAAAATGAGGTTACGTCTTCTCCATTATTGTTAGATGGCGTTACGGATCAGAGATTTTTTAAAGGTACTTGCGGAAGAGAGTATGTTCTGTGGTTTGTCAGAAATAATTGGGTTCTTAAGTTTGTCAATTTAAACTTTCGTCTGACATTTATCAAAACAACTTGTCAATATATATATATATATATATATATATATATATATATATATATATATATATATATATATATATATATATATATATATATACAGAGAGTTTATGAAAAATAACACACTTACTGCGTCCGAACTTTTCCTACTGGTTATTACGTCTTATTAGTTTCTCACTTTATTGACTGGAGGTTAAGATAATTCAACTTTAGTTGGTTAGATGAAAAAACATGGCACGTCAAATTAACAAGTACGTAGTTTAACCTGCTGCCAAAACATCACAGAAAGGATCTTTTTGAAATAAATTTTCTGGAAATATTTTAGTCAAATGAGGAACAATAGTGGTTAACACAAACATTTGGAACCTGGTTTAACATACTTCTTGCAATATATGTCGTGCATAGCCCGCGTTCGTTTCAAAGGATTTGTTTAAAAATCACCAATTTTGACGTTCCAAATAGCCAATGGGATTTGTTGGTACTTGTTGACCTTTTTGCGACAAAAAACTTAATCTTCGGCTGTAATATTTAATTAATTTCGTTGGCCACATATAATATTTAGGCCTTGCGCCTTTTTTCCGCGAATTTTTCGAACTCCGGTGCAACGATTTTTTTTTAATGTTGAAAGCTTTTTTTCTTTCAACTTAAAGACCTGAATTCTGAATTCTACAATACGTTATATAGAGCAACTTGTGTACCAAGCTTGCTTCTTGCCACCATGCTTTGTTATTTTCGAAGATACAATATCTTCTCGAAAAACCTGGTCAGATTTTCCTGGCTAACGAATTTATCCAAACCATTTCCTTTAGGACGCGATGAGTTTCATATAATCATATAAATCTCTTAATTATTTTTAGAGTCTTCGTGGTAATATATATATATATATATATATATATATATATATATATATATATATATATATATATATATATATATATATATATATATATATATATATATATATATATATACAAGGTAAGTTCTCTTGAAATGGTAACACCTCAATGACTTTTTTTATTTTTAAGCGAATTTAAAAAAGGTTTATTCTGTGTGTGAACCTTGTGGATCTTTTTTGAATGGGTAAACTACATTATAACCTTAGTAAATAACTAGCCTACTGTGGTCAACAATTATCGTAAAAAATTGGAAAAACATTATTAGGACGTTTTCCAAAAATAATTATTGAAAAAGTTATTTGGAATCACCCCAAAACCCTAAGTCCCAAGTTTGATTCAAACCAAAACAAAAAATTTGCCCACAAAGATAATTATTAATTCAAATTTTATTCTCACGAGATTGCCATGATTCATTAGCAATATGAGATCTGTCACATGAATCATTGATAATTTGTCACACTCCTAATAAACTCCCATAACAATGGTAATTAATTTTTATTGATTATGGCTAGAGAAAGGCCTACTATAGCCGAAAAAGTGGAAATTGTCACTCGTTGGTGATAATGTGCGTTCAACAAGAGAATCTGCGCGTGAATTCAATGCAAGGCATCCAGGTTGCCCTATAACCAATAAGAATGTCTTTCAAGTAAACATACTTTTCAATAATACTGGAAAGTAAACAAAGAACAAGACTCATCTAAAGATATCTAGACGATCAAGTTATTTTGATGTTCATAAATGAAAACCCTAAAGCAGGTACCTATTAGAACAATGTCATTTAATTTAAATTTATCTGTCTCGATGATCTGGCGTTAGTTTGATCGGTATAAGAAAATTATATTTAAACCGAAGTTTCTACACACGTTAGAACAAGGTGACAATGAAAAAAAAGGTTGAATATTGCTTGTAGAAATTGTAAAAGATATTTGAATGACAGGAATTTTCTTAATAACATTCCGTATACAGATGAGGCTACCTTAACACAAAATGGTGTGTTATCATCACAAAACTGCGGCCACTGGTCTGCATAGAATCCACACTGGGTTATTAATAATTGCAAAAAGCAGTACTCTAAGAAAATTAATCTATACTGTGGAATATAAGGTGATAGAATAATAGGATCATACTTTTTTAATTATAGTTTGAATGCTGTTTTGAGTTTTAAACAATGAAGTATGAGATGTATATGAACTTCCAATTCAAGTTCGATAGGATATGTATTTTCAGCTAGATGGAGCACCAGTTCATAATCCAGTGATATTCAGACAATGGCTAAATCAAAACTTTTAACGAAGGTGAATAGTTCTGAATAGTCCTTTACTATTCTACCGCCCAGATCTCTCGACCTAACTCCTCTCGAATTTATGAGGAAAAATTACAAAAATGTACAAAACCAGGCCACAAAATTTACAAGCTGACAGAAAAACCCAGGCTTGTGGGGGGTTACACCAGCTGAATTACGTAGTAACAAATAACAATAGAAAGATAATTGAAAAATGTGTATTATTAAATAGGGATTTTGTAGATGAAACCGTTATTTAAGATGACATGTTATAATTATTTTCTTGTGTTTCTTGTTCCCCTGGGAAGGGGGCGTAAATCCGTCCGTCCCATGTCTATGTGATGTTGGGCATGATAAATATCCCTACCCTGCTTACATAAAAGCAGGTGTCCTGCAAAACCTCCAGCATAGTGAGGTCAAACTGCTCCCTGGCGTCGGTGACTGGCCATGGTCGCGGAAATAGACAGAAGTTAAACTAAAAAAGGTGTTCTTGTTTATTTCTTTTATAACCATATTTTGGGAATAAAATTTAAATTAGTTATCTTGAAAAATTTTGCGGGTACTGTTTTTTTTGTTTTCAACCAAACTTGGGATTATTTGATGCCGAATAACTTTTATTAGTAAAATGTTTTGGAAAAAATCCTCATAATGTTTTTTTTTTTAATTTCAACAACAAACCACGAGGGCTTACAGCCTAAATACTATCGTACCGTGGGTCTTGACAAGGAGGAAAGAGGCAACTTGATAATTCTGGACTTGAAGGTTTGGAGGTTCGGAGGAGTAGGAAAAACATGTGCCAGTAAGGAATTCCACAACTTGGAAGTCCGCGGGACAAAAGAGCGGGCATATCAAGATGTTCTATTTCTGGTGACCTGGACAGTAAAAGGGTGCATTCGCTCTGTTCCCCTGGTAGATCTGTTGGGGGCAGCAGGTGGAGGAACTATGGAAGAAAGCTCCTCTGAACAGTGCCGGTGCAGATATCCATAAAAAGCCTGGACGCAGCAAGTGCGTTATGGTAGTGAATTTTCATAGAAATGATCTGGCACAAAATATTTTATTATAACTTTTTTCTTGTAAGATATAAATCTAAATTTTGGTGTATAGCTTACTTTTTATATCGCGAACCTACCTACCAAATTTGGCTATCATAAAAAATTTCGAATGAAAACTCAAAATTTTCCCGGAAAACCTCGCCCGTTTCCCTGACTAACGAACTTATCCAAACCATTTACAAAAGGAAGGTACGTGCCAAATTTTATCAAAATCGGCCCATTATTATATATATATATATATATATATATATATATATATATATATATATATATATATATATATATATAGATATGTGGTCGAGTGGTTGAGTGGTAACGTTGTGATTTGCTCGGCTCGTGTTTAATTCCTTAAAAACGTTGGTTATAAGTTTTAAAAATAGCCGCAGAATAAACCGGTGATAGTGTACTAGATGAGCAGTCGCATCAGCGGACTTACGCCGGACTTAAGTGGTGGATAAGCTCTAATTTCTAGTTAGAAAAAGTATAATATATTCCAAAACTTAAAGGAACGAGAAAATAAAAGATCTTATCTTCTGTCAATTTAGGCGAATTTCCTTGAATATTTCAATATAAAGGTTTCCATACACTACAATAGTATGTCCGAGACTAAACTGGGCAACATTACAGGTGAGCAATTATACAACATCATTGATAAGGTTATGAGAGAAAGAAATTCTGAGCAGACTGCACAAATACAACAGGATTTAATTAAATTAAACGAAAGCTTGCTGAGTGAAGTGAATGAAAATAAAAAACAAATAGATGACTTAAAAAAAGGTGTCAATACCTTGAGAAGGAAAACAGGTACTTGGAGAGTAAAGGCAAGAGAAACAATATAGTGGTTTATGGATTACAAGTGCCGAAGGAGGATACTCTGCACGTGGTGATAACAAAACTAAACGACTTGTTGGGTGTGTCCTTGGGTTTGCAAGACATTAACAATATAAGGCTATTGGGGAAACGGGAGCGTGACCAGCCTATTCTTGTTGAACTGTTATCATTCCTTAGAAAACAAGAAGTTTTAAAAAATGCACACAAGCTTAAAGGAAGTAAAATCTATATTACGAAAGATTACACTAGGAAAGAACTAGAAGAAAGGAAGAAGTTGAAAGAATACCAGGAAGAATTTAGATCAAAAGGAATGAATGTGTTTGTAAAGCAGAACAAAATTATAATAAACGATGTTGCTTATACACTTAAACAACTTATAGAAGAGGAAGAATTTGCATTTGAGCTACCTATTAGGTCACACAGTGACCCAGGAACACCGCTCTCATCAAGACAACCAATACTAGACGAACTAGAGGAAAATTTGTCACAAGATAATACAGACATTAAAGCAAAGGGAGGAGGAGAAGCTGCACAAGCATTATTGCAGAACATTAAAATTGGCAAAACGTCAGCTGAAAATTTGCAGGAAGTTCAAGACAAGCTTAGAAGAACCGAGAGGACAGGTAAACACAGCAGGATAAATTCAGCTTCATCAACTTCGGGTGCACACACAAGGCAGGCATCCAAAATAAGTAAGGCCAATTTTGCGTAAAAGTGATACACCTCAATAAGTTTAGAAAATATACATTTAAAGTGTTCGTGTGTGGGTAGCTTAACTGTCTTCTCGCACAAGTAAAAATCTTATAGAGATAGCAGTTTTTTGTTTCCTCCTATCGACACTTATTTATTCTTAAATTAAAAATTGGTATTTTTGTAACTTGTAGGTACTATTTGTTTGCTTTGTATTTGTATTTGGTTGCATTTTATTGTATTACCTTTTGGGGAGTTTATCTTATGCTTTTGTACTGAGTTAGGTTATAGTTTTTTTTCTTTTTCTTGGATGGTCTGAAACTTTATTACACGGTTTCACTTACTGTGTGAATTTATATTTTTACTAACAAACACCAACAAACATATGTAAAGATGGACGAGTATATAAGAGACATGCAATATGAGTCTGTTTCAACACTAGAAATTGAAAGCGTGCATGCCTATGAGCAACTGTCAACTTCCACCAACTGTAATTTGAAGATATTTCACAATAATATACGTAGCCTAGATAAGAATAAAGATGAACTTTGTGTACTTTTGCAATTATTTTCGCAGAAGTTCGATGTCATTATTCTAACTGAAACTTTTGTCTTACATAATCTAGGGCTTTATAGCATGCAGGGATATGATCTGGTTTATAATGAAGGGAAAGCTAATAGAAATGACGGTGTGGTAATATATATTAAACACAACTTAAAATATAAACTTCTAAGGCTTACGTTTGAACGTACGGGGCTTCTTCAGATCAGATTTAAATACGGAAATGTAGATACTTTTATGATTACCGCTGCATACAGGTCACATTCAATTCCGGTACAGACTTTTAACTCGGAACTATTCAACTATCTAAAAAATGTGGGAAACAGTGTAGACCACCATATATTTGTGGGTGATATAAATCAAAATATCAACAATGAAAATTTGGTCGAAGTACAAGACTATTTAAATATTATGGGTGAGTTTGGGTTTAAGTCGTATATTAATGGATATACAAGAATAGAAAAGAAATCAAAATCGTGTCTGGATCACATATTTATTAAGCACAGAAGAATAACAGATAATTTATTATTTTACCCTATAATTTTACACGTTAACATAACTGACCATTTCCCAATTATTTTGCATATAGAGGGTAAACCTTCCAGTCATGCTAACTTACTCCGCCAGGAGCCTAAAAAAACGTGCAAAAGATACATTAGTTATCCTAAACTCAAGAATGACTTAAGGGATGAAAAATGGGAAAGTGTGTATAGGGATATAGATGATGTAAACAAGGCAGCTGATTCCTTTTTAAAAATATTAAAGATGCATATAAGTATTAATACAAAAAATAGTTATGCCAGAACTCAGCGTGATAGAAGAAAGGATTGGATAACTCCAGCCTTACTAAAATCAATTGTTAAAAAAAATAAATTATATAATGCTATTAAAAAAAACAATTTTACCAATACTGTAAAGATAAATGAATATAAAACATATCGAAACATGTTAACCAGGCTGATAAAAGCTACGAAAGAAAATTATTTTAAAAACCTTCTGGGTAAGAATATTTCAACAAAACAATTGTATAATACTGTAAACCAAATTTGTAATAAAGAAATTAAGAAAGAAAAGAGTATAATCGAAATAAAGACAACTGAAGGTCAAACACTTGTAAATAAAGCAGATATAGCAGACCACTTTAATGAATACTATGTAAATGTAGGAAAAAATCTGGCGAAAAGCATAAAAAAAGATCCAACCAAAGGAAAATCACTGCCTAAAAATAAAATAAAGAAGGTTAATTCTACAATTTTTCTGGAACCGTCTACTCAGCAGGAAGTGGAGAACGAAATAAGATCTCTAAAGGATGGTAAAATGCCTGGTGATGACGAGATAAAGGCTGAAATTTTGAAAGAGATTGCTGCAGAAATTTCTAATATTCTGGTGGAACTGTTCAATGCTACGCTTGTACAAGGGGTGTTTCCTACGGTACTTAAGAAGGGAATAATTATTCCTTTATATAAGAAAGGTGATGCCACAAATGTCGTTAATTACAGGCCAATAACATTGCTTTCAAGTCTGTCAAAAATTTTTGAGAAGATGATAAAAAAGAGATTAGTAAAATTTTTTGAGATGCAAAGTGTGCTATCTGACTTTCAATTTGGTTTTCGAAAAGGTAGATCGGCACAGGATGCGGCGGCCAGCTTGGTGCGTAACATATACAAGGCATTAGATGAGAAAAGAGTGGCTCTATGCATTTTTGTCGATCTGTCAAAAGCCTTTGATACTGTAGATCATACAGAACTTATTCAAAGGTTAGAAGCATATGGGATAAGAGGGCAGGCAGGGGCCTTAATCCAGTCATATTTGACTAACAGACGACAGTGTGTCAGGGTGCATGATGAGATCAGTGAAGAGAGAATGATAAACTCTGGGGTTCCACAAGGATCAGTTTTGGGACCGATATTATTTACCATATATATTAACGATTTATTAACGCAAGAGTCACAAGGTAAACTAGTCAGTTATGCTGACGACACAGCAATATTTTATAGCGCAGAAAGCTGGGATATACTGAAACATAAAGCTGAAACAGATTTTAAGACGATAAAAAATTGGTTCTCTGACAACCTACTTACCTTAAATCCTGATAAGACGGTGTACCTTCCCTTCACATCTTACCAAAAATATATACCCACTTTCAAGTCTCTTACAGTGGGAGAATTAGAGATACAATCGCAAAATCGTGTTACATACCTTGGTATTATTCTCGACAGTCATCTTAGGTGGAACCACCACATGGAGCATCTCGTTAAACGGTTGCGCTCATTTATTACTAAATTCAAGCACCTAAGTGGAATTCTTAGTCTAAGTTGTTTGCGAACATTGTATTTTTCATTGATCCAAAGTCAACTTATGTATGGTATATTAAGCTGGGGCGGAGTCGATCCTGTGTATTTAGGGAGGCTGAGTGTTATTCAGAAATGGATTCTTAAAGTTTTGTATCGCAAAGATAGATTGTATCCCAGTGATCAACTTTTTGATGAGTTGGGGATTCTGGATTTGCGGCAACTGTATGCTAGGTCTGTGTTGTTGTGGTTTTTTGGTAACAAACATACTTATCTGCGGGTTGAACACGGATATAACATGAGAGTGCAGAGGTGTGAGGTTGACAGAATCCATAAAACCATAGGCAAAAAATATTATAGATACTATGGACCAAAACTATATAACCTGTTACCTGACTCGGTCAAAAGTATTGGTGGTGTGGGACCTTTCAAGAGGGCTGTAAGTAAATGGCTTATAAATACTCCCAGGGATAAAATTGAGAAAACTATTACTAGTTGAATCAAGGATGTATACCACTCATAAAAAAGGTTAAGATGTAGAATAAATTGACGTATATTTTATGCATATAAGCTAAAAGCTTCTGTAATAAACTTGTAGTTTATTCGTCGTTAACTAAAATCATGTGCTGATTGGAGTAATTTTCCATTTGTAATTAGAATTAAGTATGTAGAATTTTGGATGAATAAACTTATTATTATTATTATTATTATTATATATATATATATATATATATATATATATATATATATATATATATATATATATATATATATATATATATATATATATATATTTATATTTATATAAACATATAAAAATTGAGACTGACCTCGGATATGGGTTCTAGGGGTCCTAGTTCGCCCACATTTGCAAAAAAATTCAACATTCAAAAGTCGGGATCTCCCCATTAGTGAATTTTCTCTAAAAAAATTTACTAAGAGAGAGAGAGCGGTCACCAACAGCACGTCGGTGGGCAAGGGATGGCAGCCTTTGGGTGAGGGTAGCATCACCGAAGAGACGTATGGCTGAATGGAGTCCAGGATAGCGAGTGTATAAGTGGCAGCGGCACCCCAGATGTGGGAGCAGTATTCGAGATTTGGCCTTATTTGTAAAGTATATAAGGCACAGAGATTAGCTGGTGAAAAGTATTTGCGAGCCCGGAAGAGAAAACCTAATTTCTTATCAGCCGCTTCTGCAATGGATGTGACATGTTGGTGCCAATTTAGATTTCGATCCACAGAAATGCCAACAAGTAAAAAGGACTCATTACTTTGAATAACTTGGTTGTTCATTGTGATGGGTCTAGGGCTGGTGTATCTCTTATGAGATAGAAAGCAAGACTTAGATTTGGTGGAGTTGAATTGTACAACATTTCTACTTCCCCAGTCTAATATTCCACAGAGACAGAACCCTCCATGAGTCTGCGGTCCTCATCTAATTGGGCTAAAGAGACAGGCCTAGAATATTGTATATATGAGTGGAGGGTGCTGTCGTCTGCGTAACTGTGAACTGGGTTCGATGTGCTAGAGAGGAGGTCATTGATGTGGAGAAGAAACAAAGTAGGGGCTAAAGCTGAACCTTGAGGGACTGCTGCATTAATTGGATACAGTTTAGAGGAATGACCATCCACGACAACAGAAATGATCCGGTTGGAGAGGAAATTTGCTGTCCAGGTACAGAGTTTTGGTGGTAGGCCACCCACCGAAAGTTTATTAAGCAGCGCTGCGTGCCAGACCTTGTCTAACGCTTTGGATATGTCTAGAACGACAATCTTGGATTCACCGTGTAGTTCCATAGACTTGTTCCAAGAATGGGTGACAAAGGAAGGGAGGTGGGCAGTTGATGTGCGCTGACGTTTTTCCCATGTTTTATGATAATTGTTGATCACAGTAGGGTAGTCATAATACTAACATGTAGTTAACCCATTCAAAGAAGTCCCCACAAGCTTCACATACCGAAAAAAAAATATTTAAATGCACTTAAAAATAAAAAAGTTATTGAGGTGTTACCATTTTAAGTGAAACACACTTTATATATATATATATATATATATATATATATATATATATATATATATATATATATATATATATATATATATAAGAAAGACATTTTAAACAACGACACATTGTATACCTTTTTAATTTATTTTTATTCAAAATTGCGAAACAAAGAACTAAATGGTGTGCTGCTTGGATTAATATAATATAATATAGTGTATTTAAGTATTTATTAAATTAAGTATTTTCTTAGCACTGATAATGCCGTAAGAACGAAATGGATGCTAACAGAAATCTGAAAAGTTACCGAGTGGGGAACATTAGCTAATATTATAATAATAACAATGAGAGGTGCTGTTTTATAATAAAGAATAAAAATTACTTACGCAATGCTATCGATGATATTTTTGAGTCCGTTATCTTTTTTAACCATATACCTAGGCAACGTCGCAACGAAATCATTCGCGTCATCATGATAAGCCCCATACATGCCCCTTAACACTCTATAAGCCTGCCTCTTAATCATTTCTTCTCTAGCCTTTTCACTGAGGGGACTTCCATTTACTTTGACATTAACCTGACCAGGTTGCTTGGCTTGCCTAGGTAAAGTTGAAGTCTTAAATACCGTTTCGTCCTTTTGGCGGCTTCCTAAATCTCGTTGCATAGCCCCATTTTCTTTACGAACAGGATTGGATGATGTTCTTTTCAGCGAAACTGAAGATGGTTTTGTGGCGAAACTTGGTGGTGGCATCATGGGAGGTGGAGGCATTACGGGTGGAGGCGGTGGTGTATTTGTGGTGGTAGACATCACAGTCACTTGTTTCTCTTCAATTGTCTCGTCTTTTATTTGTTCTTTACTTTCAGCCTGCTTCGAAGAAACTGGCAATGAAATAATGTTCGTTGATCGTTCTTCGTTTGACGAAACTTTTATGTCCGGTTTGGGAGGAAGGTTATTACATACGGAAATACTGACTTGCTGTTCAAACATTGGTGGTGGAGGTATTACTAGAGTTATCTCTTGTTGCTCTATAGACACTTGATTAATTCTATTTATGTCTTTACCTTGACTGTTATTGTTATTACACACATTATTACTTTGTTCTTCCATTTTGTTGCTTATCATTCTTTGTAGTGTAGCAAACTGAGTATTTCCTCCTTTTCTAATTAAACTGGTTCTTCTAAAAACTGCTGTATCGACTTCATCCGTTTTATGTTTACTTTCAAAGTTATTAACAATGTTTTGAATGTTTTTAGACTTTGAGTTTCTCCGGCTTAAGTTTGTTTTATGCATGTTAGCTTGTTTTTCGAAATTCTTTGATAATTCTGTTACACTGTTTTCCGGATTTACTATTTCGATATAAACTTCAGTCTTGACTGTTTTATTTTGAGGTTTTCCTTCTTTCTTTACGACGGTTTTATCTATTTGATTATTTACATTGTGTTCACTGGCACTTTTTGTTTCATGTCCGTTTTGTATATTATTTATGTTCGAACTTGAAAAATCAGGCACCACTGGTCTGACAGGGTTGTATTTTTTATTTCTATAGGTTTCCAAATAATTATTATAAGACATAACTGAAGCCTTTGTGTTGTCGGAAAAGTCTGAATTCAAACTAGAATCTGAATTGTTTCTTGAACAAATGTAAGGTGGGCTTTTCGAAGAAATTCCGCTATCATTTGAGCAAACACTTACTTGATCTTCTTTTTTTCCTGATCTATAAGTATCTAAAAAGCTGACATAGTCTTTATATTCCGTTTTCTTCACTTTTACTGGTGACACTTGAGACATTTTCTATTTAAATGAGAGCCGACACAGTTAGAAACACAATGAACTGGACGATGACCACTTTGAATAACTGAAGAACTGAAAGACGTTAAAATTTGAACCAGCACAGCCGCAGAAAGTGAAACTTGAAGCTTGCAGAGACGGAGGAAGAATAAAACTGGATTTCTATATGGAATTTCTGATGATATCACCTACTGTGGTTGGTTAAATGGTGGGGAACAGAGAGCTGTGTTTTATCAACGAAGCTTTGTGTGTAACCACAACGTTCGCAAACAGTTTTGCAACGAAACTGATACGCAAGATGATTTCAAATATTTTTTATTTTTATAATGAGAATAAACTCTTTGTTTATCTCGATTAGGTGAACTAGAAGCAATATGTTGTTTTATATAATACCTATATGTGTACTGATACAAGATAACAAAGTAAAATACCGATATCTAAGGGGCGTCAAAACAATGTTGATTGATTTTGCATATCAAACAAATACCCCCCTTTCCCTGCCAACAAAATATAACCTATTGTTTTAACGAAGTTTAATTAAAAAATAATTAAGCGCAAGTTATCATAGAAATTTCAAAGATTCTTTATTGACTTTACATACAGTGTGATCTACCTTCGTAATGCCAATGTTATTAATATAAATATAAAAGTGATAAAATTAACAAGTTTTTTAACGAAGTTTGATTTAAAAATTATTAATGACGAAGTTATGATAGACGTTTTAAAATATGCTTTATCACTTTATATACAGTGTGATGGTAAAATTTAGAACATAATACATAAATGCGTTTTTTTAATTTTTTCGAGAAAAAAGCTCGGACAGGTCAAGTTTACCTTTTATTGAATTTTCTTTAAAAAATTCACTAATAGGAAGATCCCGACTTTTAAATTTTGAAAAAAATTGTTTAAAGGAATACTAATTAGCCCCCTGGAACACATATCCGGGGTCAGTTTCAATTTATATATATATATATATATATATATATATATATATATATATATATATATATATATATATATATATATACTATAACAGGATCTATAACACGGCATTTCTGTACTATTCAAGGAAAAAGGGTTAAGGGCAAAGCCGCAAGGAGACAACCGCATACACGTGTTTCAAGCTTATTAGCCATCATCAGCACGGTATAGCCAGGTGAAGATGGGAACACTCTGGATGAAGATGCAAAAATACACGGAGTCACAACAGGCAACCAGTGCACATTTGCAGCAACATTTGGAAGACCCTCAATCCGAGGGAAGCAACCAAAATAGCCACGGAGACAAAGAAATCACCTGCGTGAGCATCCGAAGCCTAGGAAGTTATATTAACAGGATCTATAACCCTTTTTCCTTGTATAGTACAGAAATGCCGTGTTATAGATCCTGGTATAGTTAGTATAACTTCCTGGGCTTCAGATGCTCACGCAGGTGATTTCTTTGCCTCCGTGGCTATTTTGGTTGTTTCTCTCGGATTGAGGGTCTTCCAAATGTTGCTGCAAATGTGCACTGGTTGCCTGTTGTGACTCCTTGTATTTTTGCATCTTCATCCAGAGTGTTCCCATCTTCACTTGGCTATACCGTGCTGATGATGGCTAATAAGCTTGAAACACGTGTATGCGGTTGTCTCCTTGCTGCTTTGCCCTTAACCCTTTTTCCTTATATATATATATATATATATATATATATATATATATATATATATATATATATATATATATATATATATATATATATATATATATATATATATATATATATGTATATGTATGTATGTATGTATGTATATATGTATCACACCGAAAACTCAAAAAATAATTAGCCGATTTTGATTAAATTTGGTAAATACCTTCCTTTTGTAAGTGGCTTGGATAAGTTCGTTATCCAGGAAAATCGGCCCAGGTTTTTCCGGAAAATGTTGTGTTTCCTTTCGAAAAAAATTTATATTTTAGGAATAACAAAGTAAGGGCAGCCAAATTTGGTTCGCGGGTTTATATCGTTATAGGTAAATTACGTACCAAAATTTAGCTCTGTAGGTTTTTTTTTTTTTTTTTTTTTAATTTAATATTATTGGCTGCGGCATCTCAGGCCATTAGCACATTTTTCCCATCATTCTATATTTTTTTAAATTTTCCAGACAGAGTCAACTTGGCTCGCCCGGGAATCGAACCCGGGACCTCTCGCTTAGCAGGCTGGCACCTATACACCTGCGCCACGAGGGCGTCTGCTCTGTAGGTTAAAAGGCAAAAAAGTTACAGGCATTTAAAAAAATGGGGTCTTCCTCAAAACGTCCAAGTCGCGATTTGAAACGTCAAAATTGGCAATATCTAAGCAAAGAACCTGAATCAAATACGGGTTATAGAAAGAAAATGTTTCAAGACGATCGTTTTACAAACCCTGGAGTCTTAGTTTCAAGCGTCATTGTCTTTCATTTTACTAGAATGTTTCCAGAAAATTCATTTCAAATAGACCATTTCTCTGATGCTTGGCAGTAGTCTTAGCTATAGAGTTTATCGTTTAATAGTATATAATTTTTGTCGAATTTTCGTAAAAAATCAATAAAGCTTAATATACCTGTTATTATACAAGATATGAAAAAAAAATGTATACATTAATTATATGGTGTCTTGAGCTACATCTTAAAAAATTATTTCTACAGTCACAGGCTGGCCCATAAGTCGTTGGTGATACAAATTTTCTTTTTTTTTTTTTAGTCGAACACGCCTTATGTTATTGCATTTTTGCGTTTTCCATCGAAATATAATGCATGTTTGTAAGAAAAGAAATTCGGGGCGCAGCAAGTGCGTTACGGTAGCGAATTTTGATTAAATGCTTCACATTTGAATAGCTCAATTTGCTATTAATCTATAAGGTTGACCAAGAAACAAGTTTTTTCGGGAACACTTAAAGTTTACTTTCGGAATTTTTTGTACATTTTCAAACAATATAGTTATTTTGATGAAACATGGCACATTGTTTTTACTATATATTATACTGGTAACCAAATTTAATACATGATTTCTTAAAAAAACACACATTTGCTATTAAAAACATTTTAATGAAAATTCACTACCATAACGCACTAGCTGCGTCCAGACTTTTTAATTACCAACTTATGAGGTAAAAATTACAATTACGACGTCACCTATTTCTGAATAATGACGTCATCTTATGTTTTTTAAATGACAACTATATTTTTTGCTGCTTTTCCATCGACTTGCTTACTGCTTAAATGATGATGAAAAATATTGGTACCTTACATAACAATATTTGTTTAAATAGCATTACTGACTTTAAAAAAAAATGAAAACGCAAGTTTAATGGAAAAGATTATTGAACCAAGGAAAATAAATAAAAAATTTCATAAATGTCCAAATTTTTCTCCACCTACGATTTGGCAGTGACCGATACGAGTGTAAACATTTTGTACACTGCGCTCAAAGAGGTCAGGACTAATTTACTCCGCTTCAGTGTGAATTCTTTGCTGTAGCTCCTCTAACTTAGTTAGTCTGTTGAAATAAACTTTCGATTTCAAATCACTCCACAGAAAAATCCAAGCGAGTCAAGTCTGCAGAACGCGGTGGCCACTCAATTGCTCCGCGACGGTCTATCCATCTTTCCGGATATGTGACTATGTAACTAGATATTGGCGGACGTCTACGCCAAAGTGAGGAGATGCCCCGTCTTCCTAAAACCAAATATCTTGATGGGGCACATCTGCCGTAATTATTTGGAAAAATTACTGATAGCGCTGGTACTAAATCCAATCGTAAGAAATGTAGGTAACGTGCTGCTGTAAGAGTTAGAAAAAAGGTAAGCCCTTTGAATGGCCGTCCGATTATTCCCATCCGTACATTCACTATGCCATGATGTTGACTGTGGGAGTCTTGAGTCCAATGAGGATTTTGCCGTGGCCAAAATCTTGAGTTGTGACGATTTACTATCCCATTCAGGCAAAAACTGGCTTCATTAGAAAAGAGAATGTTATTAAGAAAATTGGGATCTTCACCGCAGCCTAACATCAATTGTTCACAAAACTGTAAACGGCGGTCTGAATCATCATCGTTTAACTTGTTTATCACTTGCACCTTCTAATGATGATACTTCTCTTCATTGAATAACTTTACCACTAAAAATTGGTTCACAGTGTTATTTAGGATTAATGGGTGAGGATTTTCTTCAGATTTAAACAATATATCCAGTCTGACTTCTTCACTTACTGGAAGTCCACCTTGTCGAGGCAAATATTTTACGGATTCCGCTTCTGTGAATTTGACAACCAATTTACTTACTGTAGATTTAGCAATTGGTGGTCTATCAGGCTGTTGAACTTGCATGCTTCCTAATGACTTCTAAGCCTGTTGCCATATCCAATCATCATTAATATCTCTATTCTTTTCCTTTGGGTTAAACGTGCCATTTTTATTAGATTCGAGTTAAAATTGATTACTTTTGCAACTTTTACACTTTCACCACTAAAAACTATAAATTAATTTAAACGGCAGGTAATAATTGAAATTATTTCACGATTTAACATTAGTGTCTTTATTTACTCAATTTAAAATCCATACTGCAATAAAAGTCCGATAACTAAATACTGATAACAGCAAATAATCATTAAATTATCACAACGAGTGCTGTTAAAATTGATTTTAACTTTAGTTTTTGTCCCACCTGTCAAATAGTTACATGAGAACCTATCAAAAATCACAAAATCAAGTGTTCATTACTTTATAAAAGTGAAGGAAAACCTCATTATTCTAATGAAAACTAGTCCTCAATAAAAATGGTGAGAAATATTTCTTATTTCTTAATAAATTTACGTTTCAATTTTATTTAATCAATAATGCACCTTTTTTTTAAATAAATTGCTGTCATTTAAGTAGTAAGCAGGTCTACGGAAAAACAGCAAAGAAAATATGGTCGTCATTTAAAAAACTTATGATGACGTCATCATTTCGAAATAGGTGACGTTATAAATGTACTTTTTACGTCATAATCAATTGAAAGATAAATATGACCCGTTCGAACATTTTTCTGAAAAAATTATATAACGCATTTACGAATTATGTTACAAACTTATAAAAATAAATCCTAAAATATCTTTAAAAGAAAAATAAGGATGGAAAGGAATTTTATCTAAGTTTCTATTTGTACCTAAGGGGTTGTTTGATCCTGTTTGGTGTAAGAATAATAAATGAATCATAACTATTGCTGAAATAATAAAAGGTAAAAGAAAATGAAAAGAAAAAAAACGATTTAAAGTAGCATTATCTACCGCAAATCCTCCTCAAATTCATTGAACAATTATATTAATAATCATCACACTGTACATGCGATCCATTTTAATTTTTATTATATATTATTATAGATAGAAAAGTTTTTTAGCAACTTATATTTTTTAAGTTTTTTGTCGGAAAAGGGTCAAGAAATGACAGAAAAATTACTTTCAACATTTTATAGTTTTCTTCTTAAATCATCAAAGTCGCGATTGGAAACGTCAAAATTAGCAACTCTTAGGCAAGGAACCTGAAGCAAATATGGGTTATTTGGAGCGTGAGTGAGTGAGTGAGTGTTTTGTTTCTTTAACGTCGGCCTATTTCCGCGACTATGGCCAATCACCGACGCCAGGGAGCAGTTTCACCTCACTATCCTGGAAATTTTGACGAACCCTTGCTCTTCTGTAAGGAGGGTAGAGAGCTTTAATCGGCCCAACATCGCATGGACACGGGACCGACGGCTTTACGCCCCCTCTGAAGGGTGGAACGTGCAGGCATTCAACTTGCTCAAATACAATGCCGGAACGTCGGTTGATGTTAATTTATTACAGTTTGTACTGAAAAAGTGAAAGGGAAACGCTGGGAATGGAAACCAGTACCATTTGGTTCAGAGGCACACGTTCTTACCCCTGGACCACCGAGGCTCTAAATTTTAGTTTAAAAGATCAATAATGACGTAGTTATGATATAAGACTCAGACATTTTCTATGCGTTACATACAGTGTGGTCCAGTTTCATAGTACCGATACTGTTATTATACAAGGTGTTCCGCAAGGTATTTGACATACCTACAAGCACGATGTGTGCTCCTGAACTGAATCCAATTTTTTGTCGTATCTTTTCAATATCGTATAAGATAATATTAACAATAATAATATTTATTTGCCATCAAAAAACTACATGGGATGTCAGTTAAATAATATATGTGTACACATAAAATTATCTAAGATATACAAAATACCAACGGTCAAATAGATAAGATACAATTGTAAAGAACACTACAGAAATGATAAGGAACAAACAACAAACAAATCATTCCATGTATAAATACAGGCAATAAAACAACACCAAACATATTTAAAATCTCTAAGAAGCTCCTTTATGAATTTTCACCAATTATCTATACAGGTGGCCCATTAAAAACGAGCTGGTAGCCATAACTGCCAAAAAGGATTTTGTAGAAAATATCTGAAACACCTCAAGTTTGCTTATGAGGGGGACAACTTTTGACGCAAAAAGTATAGCTCCAACTTTTCCCTTCCAAGCGGTAGTGTCATCCCTCAATTTTTTTTCAAAGCGGAATAGGGGATATGTGATAGCTCGTTGAAAAAAGATTTTGATTCCCTATAAACTGCTTTTTAGTAAATTTTTGTATAAGTAATTCACTAATGGGGAGATCCCGACTTTTGAATTCGAAAAAAGTTTTGCAAATGAGTGCTAATTAGGACCCCCAGAACCCAGTTTCGCGGTCAGTTTCAATTTTTATATGTTTATATATATATATATATATATATATATATATATATATATATATATATATATATATATATATATATATGTGTGTGTGTGTGTGTGTGTGTGTGTGTGTGTGTGTGTGTGTGTGTGTGTAGGTATGTATCACACCGATAACTCAAAAAATAAAAAAGCTATGCTAACCAAATTTGGTAGGTAGGTTTACGATATAAAAAGTAAACTATACACCAAAATTTAGTTATCTATGTTACAAGAAAAAGAAGTTATAATAAAATATTTTGTGCCAGATCATTTCTATGAAAATTCACTACCATAACGCACTTGCTGCGTCTTTAATATTTATTTTTGAAATTCGGTCGATTCGTTTAAAAGATAGACATTTGAAATATCACTAATGTTTTCCCCGAGAAATTCTTAATGCTTGAGTTGGGCCTCACCAGCGTCCATTACAAGCTAAAAATGTTGTTAAAGGTGTGCCTAGGTAATAAAATATACAAATTTCGCTTAAAGTGGACCTCACTTAATCCCATTTGAGAACATCTCTTCAGATTTATCCATTCTTTTGCCTTTTAGTGAATTTTCGTAGAAAATATTCACTAAATAGGAGATCCCGACTTTTAAATTTTGAAAAATTTTTTGAAAATGAGCGCGAACTAGGTCCCCTAGAACCCATATCCGGGGTCAGTTTCAATTTTAATAAATGGCTTGGATAAGTTCGTTAGTCAAGAAAATCGGACGAGGTTTTCCAGGAAAATTTTGAGTTTTCATTCGAAAAAAAATGTTATCTCAAAAAATAATAGGCCGATTTTAATGAAATTTGGCATGTACCTTCCTTTTGTAAATGGCTTGGATAAGTTCGTTAGTAGAAAAAATCGGACGAGGTTTTCTGGGAAAATGTTGAGTTTTCATTCGAAAAAAATTTTTATCTCAAAAAATCAAAAAGCTATGATAACCAAATTTCGTAGGTAGGTTTACGATATAAAAGTAAACTATACACCAAAATTTAGATTCCAATGTTACAAGAAAAAAGAGTTATAATAAAATATTTTGTGCCAGATCATTTCTATTAAAATTCACTACCATAACGCACTTGCTGCGTCCAGGCTTTTTAAGTGAATTTTCTTACAAAAAATTCACTAATGAGGAGATCCCGACTTTTGAGTTTTGACTTTCTATTTACAAGTGGCTTGTAAAAGTTCGTTATCCAGGAAAATCGACCCAGGTTTTCTCGGAAAATTGTGTGTTTTCTTTCTGAAAATATTATATCTGCGGAAATAATAAAGTAAGGGCAACCAAATTTGGTAGGCGTGTTTTTGTTATAAAGAGTGAACAATGTACCAAAATTTAGGTCTGTAAGTTTAAAGAAAAAAGTTATGGCCACTTAAAGAAGAATAATTTTGTGTTTTCCTCAAAACAACGCGATTTGAAAGGTCAAAATTGGCAACATTTAGGCAAAGAACCTGAAACAAATACAGATTGTGTAAACAAAATTTCTCAAGAAGAGTGTTCTGCAACCCTTAAATTTCTAAAATTTTACTAAAATGTTTCCAGAAATTTCATTTCAAATAGACCCTTTCTCTGAAACTTTAGCGGTAGATTTCGTTAAGTTTACGGTTTAACGATCTATACTTTTTTGCTAATTTTCGTAGAAAAAATTCGTTATCGAGGAGACCGGGACTTTTGAATTTTAAAAACATTTCTTCAAATGAGCGCACGATGTTGAGAAATAAGTAACCCTACATTTTTTAATATTTCAACAACACACCACGAGGGCTTAAAGCCTAAATACTATCGTGCCGTGGGTGTCGACAAGGAGGAAAGAGACAACTTGTTAATTCTGGACTTGAAGGTTTGGAGGTTCGGAGGAGAAGGAAAAACATGTGCCGGCAAGGAAATAATTGGATACAGTTTAGAGGAAAGGCCATCCACGACAACAGAAATCATCCGGTTGGAGAAAAAATTTGCTCTCCAGGTACAGAGTTTTGATGGTAGGCCATGGGCCGGCAGTTTATTAAGCAGTGCTGCGTGCCAGACCTGGTCGAATGCTTTGGATATGTATAGAGCAACAATCTGGGATTCACCGTGTAGTTCCATAGACTTGCTCTAAGAATGGGTGACAATGGAAAGGAGGTCGGCAGTTGATCTACGCTGACGGAATCAATACTGCCTGTCGTGGGTTAGACTGTGTTTTTCAAGGAATTTTAGTAATTCGGTGTTTAAATACTTTTCCATTACTTTAGAGACGACTGAAATGAGAGAAATAGGCCTGTAGTTGCTAGGAAGCGCTTTGGATCCTTTCTTGGGGACGGGTTGTACTCGAGCAGTTTTCCAATTACTAGGGAATATGCCTCTATTGCAAGATGTCTGAAACAGACGAGTCAGGACAGGAGCAAGATCTAATGCACATTTTTTTAGGAAAATTGCTGGGATCTCGTCAAGGCCAGAGCCTTTCCTGGTAGTAAGAGAAGAGAGCATCTTTCGTACCTTTTTAGTTTTGAAAATGATATCCGTCATTTTATGTGCGACATTGGGGACTGTTGGTGGTTGAATATTTAGAGGTGGGTTGTGAGTAGAATTGCCGGCGAACAACGAGGCAAAAAGTTCAGCCTTGCCCAGGGTGGTAAAAACAATTTCATCCCCTAAAACAAGAGGTGGCAACGTGCTCTCGCAGAAATTATTCCCAATAGATTTAGCAAGAGTCCAGAAGGGTTTGCTACCGTTGGGGCTTGAGAGGACTTTGTTTTTGATGCGGTTATTAAACGAGTTTTTTGCCTCAGAAAGAATGCGGACATAGCGGTTTCTTGCGTCGTTAAATGCTTGACGGTTTTCTTGACTGGGATTGTGTAGAAGCGTTTTGTAAGCTTTGACATTTTCAAGTCTGGCCCTGTCACAGGATTTAGAGAACCAGGGCTTTTGAGTGGCTGAAGAGGTTTTCTGTGTGCGTGGAATAAATAATTCCATGCCAGCTTGGATGATTTCGGTGACGTTTTGTAAGATATCAGAGGGGTCAGGATGAGAGAAGCAGACAGACGCCCATGGAAATGAGGAAAAGTAATCCCGCATTTCATCCCAGTTCGCGGAGTTGTAGTGCCAAACGATACGTGGGTGTGATGACTATGTGACCTCGGGTTGCACTGCGCAGGAAGCAGTCACCATGCCATGGTCTGAGCGACCAAGGACATGATAATAATTCGAAGTTTTTTGATTTTAAAAGTCTTTCTGTCCACTACATATGTTTTTGGGTATTTTCATGCATGTATGAAAAACTATTAGGTAAATGTTAAATTCATGTAATTGAAAATCCATGCAAAATAATTGTCTGTTCGTGAAGGGTGGAAGCTACAGTGAAATGAAGAGAGCTGCTGACACAAAAAATAAAGGTTACGACGACCAGGCGACGTCGCGCTGAGACTGTGATGGTAATTAGATACAATAATCACCTCGTTATTCGCAAATTTTTGGATATAACTTTTTAAAATCAATATCTGTAATAATAAGTTCAATTGAAGTACGAACTCCACGGCTAAAGACTGTGTCATAATTAATAGAAAATAAGGAATTTGAAGTATTCTCGCATACACTTTTACCTGTAATAATCGGTCAGACAGCCATAGGAGACCAGACAATGGTTTGGACCGGAAGCCTGATATTGACGGTCATTCACGAGCTGACCTAGCATGATTTCTTAAACGGTGACGTAATCGCCTTAGGTAAGTCTGGAATTATTTCCGATTCTTAATAACTTCTCCTGAGAAATATGAGTCATCCCAAACAGATGATTTAAAATGTATATTATTCTGAATGCTTTAATATATTGTTGTTTTACTTCAGTAACATTGAAAGTGAGTCATTTTCTCATTAAGAATTAATGTTTTACAGACGTAACTATTAAAATAAATGATCTACTGGGATACAGTAATACAGTTAGACCTAGTTATGTAACGCATAATATAGACGCTTTTAATTGATTAAACGTGTACTAAGGATGACAATTGTTAAAACATGGTGATACCTGTGGTGAGCACTAATAACACTGGTAAAATCCACTTCATCGATTCACCGCAACCGTGCTTTCTAAACGGTCCCCTAACGAGATGAGGTTGAATTTTGACTTTGAAAGTAGGTAGGTACCTACCTATATTTTAAATAGTTTAATATTTATTTGCTGGTAATACAGTGTCCAGTAAGTATAGGGCAATATTTTTCTATGGTACAGCGGAGATCAAAATAATCAAAACAACTCTGCAAACTGGGACAAAATGCGGGATTACTTTTCCTCATTTCCATGGGCGTCTGCCTGCTCCTCTCCTCCTGGCCCCTCTGATATCTCACAAAACGTCACCGAAATCATCCAAGCTGGTATGGAATTATTTATTCCATGTACACAGAAAACCTCTGCAGCCACTCAAAACCACTGGTTCTCTAAATCATGTGACAAGGCCAGACTTGAAAAGGTCAAAGCTTACAAAACGCATCTACACAATCCCAGCCAAGAAAACCATCAATCGTTTAACGACGCAAGAAACCGCTATGTCCGCATTCATTCTGAGGCAAAAAACTCGTTTAATAACCACATCAAAAACATAGTCCTGTCAAACTCCCACGGCAGCAAACCCTTCTAGACTCTTGCTAAATCTATCAGGAATAATAACTGCAAGAGCACGTTCCCACGTCTTGTTTCAGGGGATGAAATTGTTTCTATCGCTCTGGGCAAGGCTGAACTTTTTGCCTCGTTGTTCGCCTGCAATTCTACTCTGAACCCACCTCCAAATGTTCAACCACCAACAGTCCCCAATGTCTCGCATTATATGACGGATATCATTTTCAAAACTGAAAAGGTACGAAAGATTATCTCTTAATACCAGGAAAGCCTCTGGCCTTGACGAGATCCCAGCAATTGTTCTCAAAAAATGCGCACCAGAACTTGCTCCCGTCCTGACTCGTCTGTTTCAGACATCTTACAATAGAGGCATATTCCCTAGTAACTGGAAAACTGCTCGAGTACAAGCCGTGTCCAAGAAAGGATCCAAAGCGCTTCCTAGCAAGTACAGGCCTATTTTTCTCCTTTCAGTCGTCTCTAAAGTGATGAAAAAGCATATAAACACCGAACTACTAAAATTTCTTGAAAAAGACAATCTAATTCACGACAGGCAGTATGGATTCCGTCAGCGCAGATCAACTGCCGACCTCCTTTCCTTTGTCACCCATTCTTGGAACAAGTATATGGAACTACATGGTGAATCCCAGATTTTCGCTCTAGCCATACCCAAAGCATTCGACCAGGTCTGGCACGCAGCGCTGCTGAATAAGCTTCCGGCCTATGGTCTACCACCAAAACTCGGTACCTGTACAGCAAATTTCCTCTCCAACCGGGGCATTTTTGTTGTGGATGTCCATTCCTCTAAACTGTATCCAATTAATGCAGGAGTCCCTCAAGGCTCAGTTTTAGCCCCTACTTTGTTTCTTCTCCACATCAACGACCTTCTCTCTAGCACATCTACCCAGTTCACATTTACGCGGACGACAGCATCCTCCACTCAAATATACAATATTCTAAGCCTGTCTCTTTAGCCCAATTGGATGAGGATTGCAGACTCATGGAGAATTCTGTCTCTGTGGGTCTCCAAAAAGTATTAGACTGGGAAAGTAAAAATATTGTACAATTCAACTCCACCAAATCTCAGTCTTGCTTTCTATCTCATAAGAGATACACCAGCCCTAGACCCATTACAATGAACATCCAAGTTTTCAAAGTAATAAATCCTTTTTACTTGTTGGCATTTCTGTGGATCGAAATCTCAATTGGCACCAACATGTCACATCAAGCGGCTGCTAAGAAATGAGGTTTCCTCTTCCGGGCTCGCAAATACTTTTCACCAGCTAATCTCTATACCTTATATACTTGACAAATAAGGCCAAACCTCAAATACTGCTCAAACATCTGGGGTGCCGCTGCCGCTTCTACACTCGCTATCCTGGACTACATTCAGAAGAGAGCTATACGTCTCATTGGTGACTCTACCCTTACCCAAAGGCTGTCATCCCTTGCCCACCGACGTGCCGTTGGTGACCTCTCTTTCTCTTTTATAGATATCTACACGGGCACTGCTCAGAAGAGCTTTCTTCCATAGTTCCCCCACCTGCTGCCCGCAACAGATCTACCAGGGGAACATAGTGAATGCATCCTTTTACTCTCCAGGTCACCAGACATAGAACATCTTGTTATGCGCGCTCTTTTGTCCCGAGGACTTCCAAGTTGTGGAATTCCTTGCCGGCACATGTTTTTCCTTCTCCTCCGAACGTCCAAACCTTCAAGTCCAAAATTAACAAGTTACCTCTTTCCTCTTTGTCGACACCCATGTTACGATAGTATTTAGGCTGTGAGCCCTCGTGGTGTGTTGTTGCAATAAAAAAATATATACTGGATTTGCTTTGTTTTCTAAGCGCCATATCTCGGTAACGATTTGACATACAAACATGTTTGACTAGTCAAAGTAGTAGGAAATTTAACGCTCTATAAAAAAGTCTGATATTTTTGCCGTAATATGTAAGGGAAAAAGTTATTAAGGAAAAACCGGAGGAAGGTCGAAAATTTTGCAGAACCCTCCCCCCCTCTCTTTTTTCGCACAGGGTCCTCGAGGTCCAAAACTTGAGAAATTGTTTATTAGTTATCCTTAAAAAACATCCCAAAGTTTCATTAACTTCCGACCTTTTTCTATTTGAAACTACCTGTCGAATGAACTATTAGGAATAAAACCAAACAAGAGCTGAGACAAAAATACCTACAGTGATGGTTTTGTTTTGAATTTTACAGTAGTAATATTGAGGAGAATGACAGGTAAATGCTTTGAAAATGTGCGAATGGCTAAATTAGCCGCAGCCAAGCAATTTCGACTATACATACATACATACTTAAGGGAATTTTATTAATCTATGTTAACAAACCTAAACGGGAATGTTTTAAACATCTTATAAAAGACGCCGCGAATGACCCTAAAGACACATGGAAAACAGTCAACATAATAAGTAATAGATATAAGCAGCGTAGTAAATGCATAGTTAAATCATTAAATATTAATAACGAACTGACAGAAAACAATATTGAGATAGCTACGGGTTTCAATAATTATTTCATTAATATAGGCCAAGAACTAGTTAGTAATATCCCCAAACATTGTGGAAAAAATCTCCTAAGTCAATACCGGCAACCTCATTTTTCCTCAAACCTGTTACAGAACTAGAACTAACATCATATATAAACAAATTAAAAAGCTCGTCATCTACCACTCATTATCTTATTACTAACCAAATAATGAAATTATTTTATAAACTCCTTATTCCACCTATGTTACATGTAATTAATATCGTTTTATCAAATGGAATTTTTCCAAATATCTATAAATTATCTACAGTAATCCCTCTTTTTAAATCGGGCGATACAACTTTACCATCCAACTACCGACCCATTTCACTAATAAATGTAATTGGAAAATTAATTGAACAGTGCATTAAAACTAGGCTCCTTAATTATCTCAAAAAAGATAAGATACTAAACCCTAATCAATACGGTTTTCAACCCGGCTCTAATACAGAAAGAACAATTACTGAAGTAACAGAATATGTTTATAAAAATTTAGATAATGGAAATAAGTGCATTGGAATATTCTTGGACCTTGCTAAGGCATTTGATACCATTTCGGACGAAATTCTAATACAAAAACTTGAAAATCTGGAGATAAGATGAATCTCTCTGCGTTTACTCCAATCTTATATATTCAACCGTCGACAGAGAGTTAAAATTAACGATTCGTGTAGTAACTACGGCCTTAGCACATTTGGTGTGCCTCAGGGAACTGTTCTTGGTCCTATTTTGTTTCTAGTATATCTAAACGATTTGCTAAGTGTTAACATTCCTGGAAAATTTGTATGCTACGCGGATGACACGGTGTTACTTTTTAAGAATCTAACTGGGAAACTGTAAAAGAAACAGCAGCTGAGGGTATTATGGCGGTAAAGTCATGGCTCGACTCCAATCTGCTGACTTTAAATCTGAAGAAAACAACATTTATAACATTTGCTCCTAGATTGCCACAGATACCAGATATGAACAGTATTACTATACATGACTATGACTGCTATAATAAAAATAACTGCTCCTGTGAGAACAAAATAATACGTACAGATAACACACGATATTTAGGTGTCTTTATTGATCAACTGTTAAAATGGAATTTTCACACAGATTATATAAACAACAAACTGAGAAAAACAGTTTATGAATTTAAGCAATTAAAGCATATTTTATCGTGGAAGTGGCTAAAGTGCGTCTATATTTGTATTGTTCAGTCAATCCTAACGCACTTGCTGCGTCCCGAAATTTTTTTACTCATTATCAAGAATTAACCGCAATTTTTTTCTAGGATATTGCGCTAAAAATGATATCGCTGTATTCTGAACATCGGTAGAAATTTCAATCATCTCGAAAACGAGACATCGACTGAGTAGCCTTAACAATGGTTTATTTAGAAACATACTGTATCAAAAGTTTGTGATTCTGCGAGCTTTGATCTGCTTTTTAAGGTGATTTAAGGAAAAGGAAAAAATTATAAACAAATAACCGTACAAACTAAATAAATAAACGTATCGTAAACTTACAATCAACTGTGTAAAGGAGTAAAATATCTGTTCTCCATCAATCGTCGAGGGAAAAGAACAAGTGTTGATTTTTGCAAAGCTGGCAGACGGTTTTACAAAAATAAACGCGACGAATTTATTGAACCTGGATGTAACATTTCTGGTATCGAACGATATTAAAACGCCAACTCACTTTCGTATTTAAACATTAAGTAAAATTAAATAGTGCGTGGTCTTGACAATGAGATACGTCACAAGAATTTTTTAAAAATCTCCTTCAGTTTTCAGTTGCATTTACATTACGTTTTCATCACCTATTACTTTGTTTGTGTTATGAAATTCTTACAAAAATGTTAGGATATCTCAAATGTAAACAACTAAAACAAAATGAATATTGAATATATTATACAAGAAATCTGAAACAAACGAAATGTTTCTTCATATGTCTTTGGATAGTTTTTTTTTCTTTATCGGTCTACTTCCGCGACTATGGCCAATCACCGACGCCAAGGGGCAGTTTCATCTCACTATCCTGGAAATTTTGGTGAACCTTTGTCATTCTGTAAGGAAGGCAAGGATCTTTAACGTGCCCAACATCGCATGGATACGGGACCGACCGCTTTACGCACACTTCAAAGGGCGGAAGCTGCAGATACTCAGCTTGCTTAAATACAATGCCCGAACCTCGGTTGAAGTTAATGTTACAGTTTGTACTGAAAAAGTGAAAGAACTCTGGGATCGAACTCGGTACCCTTCGGTTCAGAGGTAGTGGCGTGCGGTCCATGGAAGCAAGGGAAGCATTGCTTTCCTTAAAATAACGACTACATACCTACTGAAAAATAATTTATATTAAACCGCAATATTTAAAATCTCCTTTGTATTTTAAATATTAAATTTCAAATTCTGAAACTAATTTAATTATTAAAATTTTTAATTCGCAAGCTCACACACATAATTATTTATTATGCATCATACTGTACTTGTTTGTATATGCGCTCTTAGCGCAAGGACGTCGTCGCAGTAAATGCTACCTCCAACGACCAGCATGAACCTGATACTACGGGTGGATGCAATGCCTTCAGTTAAATACATGTAGCCAGCAGACCACTTGAGGAGAAACGCTCGCTCGCTCGACGTGTGTACGTGTATTTTTAGAGCGTATTTTACCTGGAAGAGCCGCTACACATAGAAAGATAATGTCTCGCATTATTTCGCAGATATAAGCAGTCGACTAAGTTAAATACATTGGCATTTTACGAGTATTAATATGGCTACAAGTTCATCAGCTTTTAACAGCGGCGACGGTGGGGGTGGTGATTTACAAACTTTACAAACAAGTGGTAATAATAACTGTGATTGTGTTGTGTGTTTTTTGATGACCAAAGGATTTTCAGCTTTACAGTTTGCTGAAAAACTTGCTATTATTAATAAAGGTAGGCCAAAACCTACTCTAAAAAACTTAAATACAGGAATTATAACGTGTATTCAACGCCGAAAAAACTTATAAACAATATGAATGGTTAACGGGTTGTGAAATCAGGAATAAACTGTTTTGTTGGCCTTGTAGTCTATTTGTGACTAAAAAGGGGGTGTGGAATAAAAGTGGGTTTTCCGACTTGAATAATCTACATAAAGTAGTAAAAAGACATGTTATGTCTAAAGCGCATTTACAGAGCATTTTAAAATTAAGTGTCTTTGGAAAACGCGAATTGAACACGCCGTTGACAAGCAGATAGAAATTAGTCATCGCCAACACAATGAATTGGTTGATAAAAACAGAAACATATTAAAAAGACTTATTGATGTTGTGTGTTTTCTTGGTCAGCATGAATTGGGCTTCAGAGGTCATGACGAAACAACTACATCTGCAAATAGAGGAAACTTTCAAGACCTAATTTCTTTAATAGCCAAGTACGACATTTGTTCAAAAAATCACTTGGAACAGTCTAATGTTTTTCGCGGGATATCAAATCGCATTAAGAATGACTTAATTTCGGCCGCTGCCACTATTATTTTGAACAGAATTAAATCGGAAATTAAACAGACTCGTTTCATTGCTATTGTTCTAGAGGAAACAACCGATGTAACTAATTTTAGTCAACTATCTGTAGTAATACGCTACGTAAAAATGGATGGGAGTGTACAAGAAAGATTTTTAGGCTTTAAAAATGTGACAGAAGATCATACCGCAAACGCTCTATATAAAATTGTGCTTAATATTATGAAAGATATTGAGGGGACTGATAATAAATTAATTGCCCAAAGCTATGATGGGGCTGCTGTTATGGCCGGACATTCGGGAGGTCTTCGAGCTAAAGTACGGGAAACGTTCTCCAGTGCTTTATTTGTACACTGTTTTGCTCATAAATTAAATTTAATTTTATCCCAATCTGTAAATCATATTAAAGAATGTAAAGTGTTTTTTGCTACCCTAAGTGGAATGGCTGCTTTTTTTCCAAATCTACGAAGCGCACACAAGCCTTAGACTCAATTATTAAAAAACGTTTACCCAAAGTAGCTGCAACGTGATGGAACTACAACGGCAGGCTTGTGTATTTGAACACCGTGAATCGTTAATTGAACTTTTTGAAAATATTATGGAAAATAGCAAACATTGGGACGCAGAAACAATAAATAGTTCTAGAGGATTTTTGGATGGTTTAAAAAGAGACTTTAATTTTAATTTTTTACTTAATATATTTTCGGAAATATTTCCGTTTTTAGATAATGTATTTAACATATTGCAATATAAAACAAATGACATTAGTTTTTGCCTGAAAAAAATTAGTGAATTTAAATCCATTATATCTCAAAAAAGGAATGAATTTGATAAGTTCTGGAAAAAAACAATTAAATTAGGAGAAGTGGAGCCACGAAGAAAGCGTCTGCGCACTGATAATGTGGGAGACCTTCAAACTTCTTATCGCCGCCTTTTCTACGAAATCATAGATCAATTCAGCAGCAAATTAACTGCAGATTTGATCATCTCGGTGACCTGAAATTTCTTGAATTGTGTACTTTTGGAGGATTTAAAGGGATACCTTTCCCAGAAGATTCATTCAAATCATTATTCCACCACCATAGACATTATTTTGACAAAGCTTTATTACGATCAGAACTTACAGTCATTTATGAAGCCGATGTTATTGACACAAAAACTCACGCGAGTGAACTTTTAACTTTCTTAAAACAATCAAAATTGGAAAATGCATATTCTCAAGTGTTCAAATTATGTGAATTAGTATTAACAATTCCTGCTACTAGTGCATCTGTAGAACGAAATTTTTCTACATTGAAACGTATCAAGAGTTTTGTTAGGAATTCAACAGGACAGGAAAGACTTTCTCAAATTTCAATTTTGTCAGTTGAAAATAACCTCGTCCAGAAAATGTCCCAGAATCCACAGTTTTATGATGACATTATTGACGAATTTGCCAAAAACAACAGAAGAATTGAGTTACACTACAAATAGGTAAGTTGCTGATAATTGCTTCCCTTATTTAAAATGTCACCGCACGCCCCTGTTCAGAGGCACACTCTCAACTCAATAAACTTTATTTACAATAAGAACAATATTTACAAAAATACATACATATTCTTGCTACAGGTTATAAAATCGTGTCAATGTGAAACTCCTATAATTCATATATTTTCACTGTACAATCTACTAATGTGTATACAATTTATATTTATGATAATTTGTGAGAAGCTTAGAGCTGTTATAAAGTTACATAGTAATTTGTGTGGAATTATCAGGAAAATGTAGCTGTTTAAAAAACCTTATCCAATGATTAATTGTGTGGGTGATTGTTTTGGACTTGTGTCCTGTTTAAGCAGGCATGTTAGTTGGAGACAAAGTCTTCGTTGAATAATTCGAAATGCTGGTATATCAATTTCTGTTTAATTTTAATATTACTGTTTTGTCGGATGTTGGTTAGGTTTTCAATGAGTTTACTGTTATTAATAGAAAAGTTGTAGAATTTGTCAGAAATTTTATTCATGTGGTCTTTTAAAGTGGGTAGATTTGTTACGGAATGGAGGGTGTTAACTCTTGTGTATCTGCTTAAACCTGTGATTAGTCTGAGACATCTATTTTGAAACCTTTGGAGAGGAAGAAGTCTTGTTTTCGAGGCACCACCCCAAACCTGACATCCATAAGTGAGTGTCGGTCGGAGTACCGCCGTGTATATTACTTTTTTATTTACAAAACTCATGACTCTATTTATCAGGGTGGGGTATAAATAACGCATTGCAGAGAAAGCATTGTTTTGCAACGAACTGATGTGTTTGTGGAAATTTAACCTTTGATCGAGGTGTGCGCCTAGGTATTTTACATTATTTGTTGGCTGTAGTTGCTGCTGTGATATTTTTAGTGGTGTAAAAATTTTAATAGTGTCAAGTTTTTGCTAAAGATTATGTTCTCGGATTTAGAGGCGTTTAATTTAATTTTATATTTGTCGTAGTATCCTTGTAGTATGTATAAATGGATTTGTATATGTTTGTTGGCGACATGTCTGGAGAACGAGTGTGCGTATATGGCAGTGTCATCGGCGTACATGGCCAATTTAGTTTTCTCAAAGTGTGGAATATCTGCGAGATAGCAGTTAAATAGTGTTGGACCTAGTACTGAACCCTGGGGAACTCCTGCATTGATGGTTTTTTTGTGTAAGAGGCAGTTATTTATTTTGACCTGGAATGTTCTGTTGGTGAGATAGCTAAGTATTAATTTTATTATGGCGGGTGGAAATTTGTCTTTTATTAATTTGTATATGAGTCCTTCTAACCACACTATCAAAGGCCTTTTCTATGTCCAGAAGGTCCATTGCTGTTTCTCTATCTTGATTGAAGTTTTTTGTTATATCATTGGCTATCCTTGCTACCTGCATTATCGTGCTGTGAGATTGTCTAAAACCAAATTGGCAACTAGCTAATATCTTGAGTTTCGACTCAACGTTGTTGATTTTAAATAATATTATTCGTTTAGTTAGTCTTGCAATTGTGTTTAGTAAACTGATTGGTCTATAACTATTTAACTCTAAGGGAGCTTTACCTGGCTTATGTATAAGAATAACTATGGCTGTTTTCCAAGATGTGGGGAAGTGGTGAAAGGTACACGGTCTGACCACTGAACCACCGAAGCTCTCTTTGAATAGTTCTGAATAAACTTCATACCGTGTGGAAATAAAGTAACGGATAAATTTTCTAACTTCGTTACAAACAATTTTCTGGAAAAAATCTCGAAAGGATATAAAGACATTATTAATTTTAGGTTTTACTACATTATTTTCATTGCGTTACGTCATGTTTTTAAAGTTATGACGTCATCGATATATTTTTTAAATGACAATACTTTTTATTATTGATTTTGGATGTATTTTTTCTTTTCTTTTCAACAGTATAAAATTTGTAATGTTACAGTTCGGTCCTCGTATACGGCAGTAAATTTTTAAAGTTTGCTTTTGCGATAAGCGAGAATGCGATCAGAACGCCACTGAAGTTCGTCGGAAAACAATGCTCCGCAGAAGAACTACTACCACCAGAAAATGATATAGGTCTGTCGCATAGTTTTCAATAGTGCAACCGGCGGGTAGAAAAGCCAAAAAACCTCCCCTGTTACACTTGATAGTTCCGAGGCACGCGAGAGTAAATTCAGTCAAAAATACAGGAGTTTTTGTTGAGTATGAATCAAAATATTCCAAATGTATTTAGCGAAGTTGCGTGGAAACAATTCGCTTATGACGAGCTCATTACATTGAGACCTTCCAAAAATGTCTTCAGATGACCGTAAACTGAGAACACTAGAACCCATATCCCAGGTCAGTTTCAATTTTTATATGTTTATACATTTGTATGTAAAGGCTGGCGCATTGAAAACGAAACGGACAGATTTGCGTCCAGAGAATTTTTTTAAGAAACGCTAAAACACTTAAATTTTAATATTCAGAGGGACATGTTTTGATATAAAACTCAACTTTGTCACATCAATCACTTAAGGGTGGTGATAACAACCCTTATATTTTAAATAGGGAACATGGGTCGAATGTTACATCATTTGAAAGCTCTTTCTTTTCTGAATTCAGCACTCTTTCTTTTTTGGAAGTTTTATCAACTCGTTTAAAAATTATTCACAGTTGGAGTTGCAAGAACGTATTTCATTAATTGTGATAAGAAATGCACTAATTAGTCAATTTTTCGTTAAAAAAACTAAAAAACAAAACCAAACGTTAAAAAATGTTTATTCAGTTAAATAAGTGTTCAAATTGTTGACCACCAGCTTCCATACAAAAGTACAAATTTTGTTCAAAACGAGCTCTGACATTCTGGAGCATTTGTGGAGTTATTAGACGGAATTCTTCAACAATGCGTCGTCGTAATTCTTCCAGAGGCTCCGGTTCTGTTGCCAAAATTCTACTCTTTAAATGGCCCAATAGAAAAAAGTCTATAGGAGTTAAGTCCGGTGATCTAGGGGGCCACTCAATAGCACATCTACACCCAAACCATTCCTCTAGAAATTATCTGTTAAAAAACTCCCTAACACGTTGTGAAAAATGCCGAGGAGCTCCATCTTGTTGAAACACTAATTGATTTTCTTGATAGCGATCATCATTTTCAACAATGTCAATTAGTAGAAGGTAAACGATATCTTCTAGTAACTCCAAATACGTTTCGCCCCTCAAATTGCTATCAAGAAAAATTGATCCGATTAAACGGTCTCCAAAAATGCCAGTACAGACATTCAATTTCTGTGGAGTTTGAGTGTGGACTTCGTGAAAATTTCTTGGATTATTATCTGCCCAATAACGACAATTATGACGATTGACAGTAGAGTGTAATAAAAACGTACAATTGTCTGAAAAACAGATATTGAACAGAAAGTTCCCGTTATCAGTTATTCGTGCAGTCATAACTTCACAAAACTCCAGCCGCAGATCAAAATCATCTTCCTTCAGTTGTTGTACAAGATGAATTTTATACGGGTGAAATTTATGATGCTTTAATATTCGCTGAATAGTTCTTCTTTTGATGTTTGAAACAGTGGCCAATTTTCTCGTGCTCAAAGTTGGGTCTGCAGCAATTTGTTCTAAAACTTCAATCGCAGTAGTCTAATTTCTAACCGGAAATTCACGTTCAGGATCCCGTTTTTTTGTTGTCTACTGAAGCACTTTGTCGAAACTTTGCAACTAACTCCAAAATGTATTTTCTGTTAACATGTCTGTTCGAATGTCGTTCATTAAACAAATTTGCTGTACGGTTGGCACAGTCATCGTTTTTGAAAAAAAGAGTAATTATTTCAACTCTTTCTTCTACCGAATACCCCATTGTGAAATTAATTTTCGGTAGTACTATCAAGTATCGTTGTGTGTGTTGTCTTCTTTCATGGCTGCGGTCGTCAGACCATTCGCACATTTTTATATCAAGTATCAAACCGACCGATAAACTGAAATAATAAACCGCATTTCTCTCATTCCGATAAGAAATGTTCTGATAGTCAATTTTTTGTTTACAAACCAACAAAACATTGACTATCAGCACATTTCTTATCGGAATGAGAGAAATGCATTTTGCATCTTCAACTGTGAATAATTTTTAAACGACTTGATAAAACGTTCAAAAGATGTAACACTCGACCCATTTTCCCTATTTAAAATATAAGGGTTGTTATCACCACCCTTAAGGGGTTGATGTAACCAAGTTGAGTTTTATGTCAAAACATGACCCCCTCAATATTAAAATTGACGTGTTTCAGGGTTTCTGAAAAAAATTATCTGGACGCAAATCGGTATGTTTCGTTTTCAATGCGCCATCCTATATATATATATATATATATATATATATATATATATATATATATATATATATATATATATATATATATATATATATATATATATATATATATATATATATATATATACATACCATGACGTACCTGCTGTTCCCAGATTTTTTCAAAAGTTTTTTAAACAAATAGCCTTAACATTATTTTAGATACTTAATACTTAGATCTATTTGAAACGTTCTGTATTTAGTGACCTTAAACCATTTTCTATATAGATTAAAATAACATCCAAAGTCATTTTTATAAAACTAATAAACTAACTTGAAACCTAACAGTTGGAGCGATTTCTATAGGAACACGTGTGAAACGCGTAAATTATTTGATATTCATTGGCCTAGAGCAGCTCTAGATCAGTGGACTGAACCACTCGGATATGCCGTGCATTTTTTATTTCTGTGTATTGTGTATAACGGTCTTGATGAAAATTAGACAATTGGCATCTCCCTCTCAAGTTTTATTTCAGGAAATCATAACGTACGACTTTTTATTTTAGGAGAAACTTGCGTTTAGTCAATTTGGATCCACTGATTATCATAAATTTATTTCTTTATGGGTTACTAACTTTTTGTTAAAATAGATCTGAAAGTAGATGAAATAAAAACGATTTTGAAGAGCTTCTTCACATCTATTGTTAATGAGTCTTATTCGTGGATTGTAGTTATTGCGGTTATATATTAAACTCAACTCTATCGTGTTATGAAAATTAAATCACTTTGAAATACTTAACTTTGTATTTATTTAAAGTAATATAAACTATTTACAATTTATGTACATGAATATAAACGGCACGTGCATTGCTAAGACGCGTGGTCGGATAGGAATTATTATTGTTGCACTCGGTGTAACCACTTGAAAGCGAAAAGTTCGGGGCGCAGAAAGTGCGGTATGGTAGTGAATTTTTACTAAATGCGTCAAATTTGAATAACTCAATTTTCTAAAAACTTAGAAAGTTGAATTTTGGTATCTAGTAAGGTCTTTCCCGAGGCAATATATCTACCAAATTTCATTAAAATAACTTTGTAATTTTCGGAGAGATAATTTGTTTTCGAAACAAAACTCAAATTTGAATAACTCAATTTTTTATTAACCTCGAAAGTTGAATTTTGGTATGTAGTAAGGTCTTTTACAAGGCAATAAAACCACCGAACTTCATTAAAATATCTGTGTAATTTTCGGAGAAAAAAATTTTTTTAGAAAGAAAACTCAATTTTCTATAAATTTAAAAAGCTGAATTTTTGATTGTAGTAAGGTCTTTCACAAGGCAACATATCCTCCGTAAAACTTCATTAAAACAGTTTTGTAATTGTCGGAGAAAAATTCTTTTTAGAAAGAAAACTCAAAATTTTCCCAGAAAACCTTGTCCGATTTTCCTGGCTAACGAACTCATCCAAGCTATCAATGAAAAGAAGGCACGTCCCGAGCTTCATCGAAATCGGTTAAATTTTTTTTTGGGTTATCAGTTTGAGATATATATATATATATATATATATATATATATATATATATATATATATATATATATATATATATATATATATATATATGTTCAGAAAGATTTCCGCGGTCTTTAATGTGAGACATGCTTGGTTCTCGGGTTAAACCGCGTCCAGAATTTATGGAAACTCGACGTTTCGGCTCCTGTTTTGGAGCCATTTTCAAGAGATCTGAGGCCTAGGGTTGAACACACTGAGACCTCACAGACGATCTCCGGCGAGATTTGGGGAGTAGGCAGATTGAGGCCTTAGAGTATCCTTACATATTCCCTTTACCCATCTTTGTCCATCACTCTAAGGAGTAGGCAGATTGAGGCCTTAGATTGTCCTTACATATTTCCTTTACCTCTTGAAAATGGCTCCAAAACAGGAGCCGAAACGTCGAGTTTCCATAAATTCTGGACGCGGTTTAACCCGAGAACCAAGCATGTCTCATATATATATATATATATATATATATATATATATATATATATATATATATATATATATATGTATATATATATATATATATATATATATATATATATATATATTTATATTTATATATATATATATATATATATATATATATATATATATATATATATATGAGGGAGGGTCAATAAGTCCGTGACTTTTTTTAATTTCCCGCCTCTTCATAGCAAGAGCAACACTGCTCCAGTCAACAAGCATATGTCAATTGACTCCTGTCAAATTTTGAACAAGCTGCGTCATTTAGTTTGTGTTAGCTAGCCATTGAAAGCAGACAACCTCTTGAGTTATAACGAAAATGGAAAAACGTGAATTTATTGTGCTCATCAAACATTATTTTTTGCGTAAAAACATCACTCAAACCAAAGCTAAGCTTTATAAATACTACGGGGACTGTGCACCATCAATTTCCATGGTAAAAAAGTGGTTTACTGAATTTGGTTGCGGCCGTACAAGCACAAATGACGCCGAACGTTCTGGACGCCCAGTTGAGGTCGCTACACCCCAAACAATTGAAGAAGTTCACGATATGGTGTTGGCCGATCGGAGACCGAAAGTGCGAGAGATTGTGGAAGCCATAGGCATATTACATGGCTAAGTGGTTTTGATTTTGCATGATCACTTGGGTATGAGAAAGCTATCCTCAAGATGGGTGCTGCGTTTACTCACAATCGACCACAAACGCAATCGTGTGACAACTTCGAAGGAGTGTTTGGCGTTATTGAACCGCAATAGGAACGAGTTTTTGCGCCGTTTCGTAACCGTGGACGAAACATGGATTCACCACAACACATCAGAGACCAAGTAGCAGTCAAAACAGTGGGTTTCTCCGTGCTAATCGGCGCCGAAGAAGGCCAAGGTAGGTTTGTCAGCCAATAAAGTCATGGCGACCGTTTTTTTGGGATGCACGCGGTATAATCCACATTTATCACGTTTAAAAGGAAAGAAGAATCAAAGGCGAATATTATACCAACTTATTGGACCGATTCAATGACGATGTGACGAAAAAACGACCGTATTTGGCCAAGAGAATGTCCTTTTTCACCAAGACAATGCAAGGATGCACACATGTGTAGTCTCCATGGTGAAATTGCATAAATTGGGCTACTAATTGCTCCCTCATCCGCCCTATTCACCGAATTTAGCTCCCAGTGACTATTTCTTGTTTTCAAACTTAAAGAAATGGCTTTCCTACCTACTAAAATTACTTTATGCTTTTCAGGAGTTCATGTAGTCAGGCAAATTACAAGACGATATATTTTTTTATTTCAACAACACACCACGAGGGCTCAGAGCCTAAATACTATCGTACCGTGGGTGTCGACAAGGAGGAAATAGGCAACTTGTTAATTCTGGACTTGAAGGTTTGGAGGTGAAGGACAACATCTGCCGGCAAGGAATTCCACAACTTGGAAGTCCTCGGGACAAAAGAGCGGGCATAACAAGATATTCTATGTCTGGTGACCTAGACAGTAAAAGGGTGCATTCGCTCTGTTCCCGTGGTAGATCTGTTGGGGGCAGCAGGTGGAGGAACTATGGAAGAAAGCTCCTTTGAGCGGTGCCCGTGTAGATATCTATAAAAGAGAGAGAGGTCACCAACGGCACGTTAGTGGGCAAGGGATGGCAGCCTTTGAGTGAGGGTAGGGTCACCGATGAGACGTATAGCTTTCTTCTGATTGTAGTCCAGGATAGCGAGTGTAGAAGCGGTAGCGGCACCCCAGATGTGGAAGCAGTATTCGAGGTTTTGCCTTATTTGTGAAGTATATAAGGTAGAGAGATTAGCTGGTGAAAAGTATTTACGAGCCCGCGAGAGGAAACCTAATTTCCTAGCAGCCGCTTCTGCAATTGATGTGACATATTGATGCCAATTGAGATTTCGATCCACAGAAATACCAACAAGTGAAAATGACACATTACTTTGGATAACTTCGTTGTTCATTGTGATGGCTGGTGTATCTCTTATGAGATAGAGAGCAAGACTGAGATTTGGTGGAGTTGAATTGTACAAGATTTTTATTTCCCCAGTCTAATATTTTTTGGAGATCTACAGAGACAGAACCCTGCATGAGTCTGCGATCCTCATCTAATTAGGGCTAAAGAGATAGGCTTAGAATATTGTATATTTAAGTGGAGGGTGCTGTCATCCGCGTAACTATGAACTGGGTTGGATGTACAAGAGAGGAGGTCATTGATGCGGAGAAGAACCAGAAGAACCAAAGTAAGGGCTAAAGCTGAAACTTGAGAGACTCCTGCATTAATTGGGTACAGTTTAGAGGAATGGCCATCCACGACAACTGAAATGCTCCGGTTGGAGAGAAAATTTGCTGTCCATGTACAGAGTTTTGGTGGTAGGCCATAGGCCGGTAGTGTATTAAGCAGCGCTGCGTGCCAGACCTGGTCGAATGCTTTGGCTATGTCTAGAGCGACAATCTGGGATTCACCGTGTAGTTCCATAGACTTGCTCGAATAATGGGCGACAAAGGATAGGAGGTCGGCAGTATATATGCGCTGACGGAATCCATACTGCCTGTCATGGATTAGACTGTGTTTTTCAATAAATTTCAGTAGTTCGGTGTTTATATACTTTTCCATTACTTTAGAGACGACTGAAAGGAGAGAAATAGGCCTGTAGTAGGTTTGTAGTAGTATAAGCGGTTTACACCTTAATTTTTAGAAATAATTAAAATTGCATATGGTATGTTTCTCCTTGGGACAACCGGGCTCTATTATGTCACTAAGGTCATTAATGGGAGATTAAGGAAAGTAGTGGCCCCAAATTGGAAACCTACGGAACATCCGAAACAACCACAAAATCCTTAGAATTAAATCCGTTGAAGAAACGTATTGCAAACGCTGGGAGTGATAAGATGAAAAAATTTCAGGACGCAGCAAGTGCGTTATAGTATTTTCATAAGAATTGTACACTATTATTATACACAGACCTTGAACATCGATTTTACAGGTCCTAGTACGCGCACATTAAAGAATTATTTCGAAATTGTTATCATCGATATCTCTCTATTGTCAAAAAAAGCTTGCGTTCTAACTCCTTTTGATAAAAATGCCCAAAACTAAATTTTCTATGAAGCTAAAGAACTAAATTTTGCTATATCTGTGGAAAGTGTAACTCCTTTTAAAAGAAACTTACAAATTTCATTAAAGTTATGCAGAAGATTTCCAGAAGGAAACTTAATTCATATTTAGAAAAGTAAAGTATCTGCCAAATTATAAACGTAGCAGTTATTTTTCTTTATTAATCGCCAGTATTATTTCGTTTTAGTCAACCTAATCAAACCGGTTTTTTTCAATATCAACAATAACAAAATTATAATTTCATAGTCAAAGGTGAGAAACTTATTTAAGCGTTTTAAACAAAAATGAGGTTTTGTTCAAAACGTGTGCAATCTGTACACTATTGTTTTTCCAAACGTCAAAATAAAACATAAAAAACATACATTCATCGAGCTAGATTCGATCGCTTCGGCTTAGGAGGCAAGCGCGATGCCCCCTGCGCCATCTAGGCACACGTCAACTAACGTTTTATTTGCGTCATACTTTAGATCGGCTTCATGCCCGGGATATTATATACGTAATAATTATTTACAGAATTAGTAGAATTACCATTGAAACATATCCCACGATTGTGTCGGTCTTCTATGACGTCTTATGTTTAAGTTTAAAGGTAAAAGAAACTATCTTATAATCATTTTTATAGAGACTTGGCTTGATTTTGTTTACATTTCTGCTATATTATGCGACAACATAATGCTGCGTTAAACTGTATTTGGGGCCGTTAATAAAGCTACAAATATAGTGTATTTTAGTAATTGATTGAATGCCTTAGTTAAATAACAATCACTTGGCAAATTTTTCATTTCATGTCTGTCATTTTCCATAACTGCGGCCAGGATTTCACGATTGTTGGTTCGGGTAGTATGTTTTATGCCGGGTATATATTTAGTTTGGTTACCGTTGATTTATTGTTTATACCTGTTGTATGAATCAATCTACGCGTGGTAGTTAACTACTCTGTCTGTCAGGCATTGGACTTCAACCACTAAGTCATTTCAACGCATGCCTTTGAGATTTTATTTTCAATTTGGAAAAAACTCTAAATATTGTGTACCAAATTACTCAAAATTCACAACATTTTATTTGCACTATTTCTAGCCGCATGTAAAGTCTCATTCCAGTTACTCTGATACCTACAAAATTATAACATTTTCAAAAAGTTTTCCCCGATTTTCCACCGGTAAAACTTGAAAACACAATGAAAAGCCTTTGAAAAATCTATATTTATCATATCTCTTATGCAAAACGCTTTCTAATTCTACTGTCTTAAAAAATGGCTTTCGTCGAAAAAAACAATCTGCAACAAAATTAAATATAATAATAACAATAACAACTGGGGATAATGGATGATAGATATAAACAGTTTAATTATAAAAATTTTGTTCTGGATCATAAAATGTGCTAATGCTTAGAAGAGAGTAATGATCTTCACATATCACCTTTTTTTTTAATTTAATATAACAGAACTAGAAGAGGTAATAAAATTTAATTAAACCCAGTCATTTCTATTCCACTATAAAAACAAGAAAGTGTGCAGATTTAAAGTATTAATTGACCCACAGAGAGATCCAGTAAGTAAAAGTAAAGAAATTTTATTTATGGCAACGCTTCTCACCATTTTTAGAAAAACTCTAATGTAAAACAGAATAACTGTCGCAAGAAACTGGATACATAGTTCTTTGACTTAACTTACAGCTGCCTTAGATGCTTTAGAAAATGCAAGTGATTCATTTTTACCTTATACATAAGACACCTCGTATGGTCTAACAGTAATGGACGATTTCACTTGTGAATTAATGTGGACTTTATTTATTTTTGCGAGTTTTCAACGACATTAATTAACTAATTTTAGTGAACTTTCAGTAAGAAAATTCACTAATAGAGAGATATCGATGGTGAGACTTTCGGAAAATTTCTTCAAATGAGCACGAATTAGGGCCTCTGGAACCCATTTCCATTGTCAGTTAAAAGGTTCATATATATATATATATATATATATATATATATATATATATATATATATATATATATATATATATATATATATATGTATGTATGTATGTATCCAACGGCTAACTTAAAAAATACTTGACTGATTTGGTCCAAATTTGGGAATTACCCTTACCCTGGCTTGGATGAGTTCGTTCATCAAATCTTAACGGCCAATTTTTCTTGATAAAAAATTAAAGAATATTTTTTAAAACGCAATATCTCTCAAATTTTCTAAGTGATTGAAATAAAAATTTACAACTTAAAATAACATAGACAGATGTGGTTGTGTACCAATTTTCAAGTCGTTTTATTAAAGGAAAATAAAGTTATTCGAAATTAATAATAAAATAATCCTCGACATCACTTCAGATTCTATAATTCAATATATACAATGTTGGACAAAGACAGATGACATTATCTGTACCGCTATGCTATTTAAATATATCGTAGAAAAAAATCTAAACAATGGGAGTTATTGAAAAAGGTCAGACATTGTGAGATACGACAGGGACGCCATCTCGGTGCAAGACCAGGTAGCATGTTGTCACGACGACTCTAGTTTACACAAAATTTTATAGATAGAGTTATGTAACTAACAATTTAGTAAATTGTCAGTCTTGGACCAATTCTTTGCTAATACCGAAACAAAGTTTGCGTCTGAAGCGCTAAATATTAGCATACGAATTTATACTAATAAATAAACAATTTAATGACAGTGATTCAATTTGTTTAAAACCAATCTAGAATGACGTTTCATTATGTATAAATATTTTGCTTCCCATTCTTCACGTTCACGGTATTTAAAATTAAGAGCCATCTCTCTCTCCCTCTTTCTCTCTCGCTCTCTCTCTCGCTCTCTCTCTCTCTCTCTCCTAGTTTAATCTGACCACACGTAGCTTTTTGTCACAGAGAAGCGTGTACGCTCGCGCTCTGCGCATTACATAACCTGGAAATCGACTCCTTTGGTGCTAATTGTAAAGCTTTAGTTTAATACTTTTGGTAATTTGAAAGATATTTCGTTTTTTGATTTTTTTTTCTACAGGTAATTCAGTATCAAAATTGTCTAACGAACTCATCCAAGCTATTAACAAGACGCAGGGGATTTCCAAATTTGGATTTGATTGGTCAAGTATTTTTTGAGTTATCGGTTGGATACATACATACATACGTATATATATATATATATATATATATATATATATATATATATATATATATATATATATATATATATATATATATATATATACTGTATAACTGATCTTGACCCCAAGTCTAGCGGCCCTAACTCGCGCTCATTTGAAGAAATTTTCCAAAAGTCTTACCATCGATACTTCTCTAGTAGTGAATTTTCTTAATGAAAATTCACTAAAAACAACGGGGTTATTAAAAAACTTTCCTCTACGTATCTGGTATTTGTTTAGTCTAATGGTTAGTGGTGCAGGATTAACATGAGATCTGGTCTTTTTTGTAAATGTTCGATATTTCAATTCCCTTGCAAACATCAAACACGTAAACCGGGAATAACAATCAACTCAACTAGTAGCTGCTTAAAGTACCACGAGATGGCGCTAGCTTCCTTTTGTATGGTTAAAAACTCGGATGGTCTAATTTTGGAGACGGTCCAATTTAGGCTGCTCTCCCCTAATAGCCAAGTCGCGACATTTTTTCAAACTAGGATGTAGCACCAGTTAGACCCTATGAAGAAAGTGTGGTTTTTTTATCCAGTATTTTGCCAGCCATCTGAACGTCTGGGCCATGTGTGCTTAACAGTGCTGAAAAGTATTTCTCTCGTTTTTTTATTTTGCAGCTGGAATAGCTAGTAAGCTATTTTCCCGCAGATAGTAAAGGATTTTTTTCACGGCCGAGGAGGTACCACCCCTTACATCAAGTGAAGTCCCAACGGACGTTTCAGGTTCTGGTGTATGAGTCGGCTTCCCTTATAAAGAAAAATTATGATGGCTCCTCCTTGTACAAAAAATTCCGGAGATAAAATACCCCTCCATTCGGATTTCTGGGAGAGGGATGTGCAGAGGGCGCCGGCCTCAAGATTTAACATATTCTCGAATATATGTGGCCTAAATTCTAACCTGAACTCCGTACACCATTTCTTCCAGGCTAATAGGCCCCAACTCCTCTTCCTCACAGAAACCCAAATCTGTGCAAAAACAGCCACTAATCACCTTAATTTCCCGTGGTATAGCTCCTTGCTTCCTTTAGATTCCATGGAGATGTGTGCGCATAGGCCCGTAACAATCTACCCTGCGCCAGACTCCCCAATTTGGAAGCTGGAAGAAAAGAACTATCTTGGATTAAACTCTCTCTCAAGGCTGCAACTAAATTCAGCTGTTGCATTTACCGGTCACCTTCTGACAACAACTTTGTCCAGCCCTTCGACTACCTTTCTGAAAAAACCAACCATTTGATTTCTGACTATCCTTCCTCCGAAGTCACTATTCTTGGTGACTTCAATGTCCATAATAGGGAATGGCTAGGATCTTCAAAAACCGATCCACAAGGAAGAGCAGCGGAGGCCTTGCCAGTCAGCAATTCTTTAGCCAATATGGTTCAGCAACCTACTTACTTTCCTCGCATCCCAACACACAGCTCAAATCCCTTGGATCTCCTTCTTACTACAAAACCGAATGCTATAAGACATCAGTCACCGCCCCCCTTGGTCTCTCAGACCCCGGCACGGCCACTGCTTCCTGCGCAAAGCAACCCGAAGCCACACAGTCATCACACCCACGTATCGTTTGACACTACAACTCCGCGAACTGGGACGAAATTTGGGACTACTTTTCTTCATTTCCATGCGCGTCTGTCTGCTTTTCTCATCCTGACCCTTCTGATATCTCACAAAACTTCACCGAAATTATCCAAGCTGGCATGGAATTATTTTTCCACGTACACAGAAAACCTCTTCAGCCACTCAAAAGCCCTGGTTCTCTAAATTCTGTGCAAGGCCAGACTCGAAAAGGCCAAAGCTCACAAAACGCTTCTACACAATCCCAGTCAGGAAAACCGTCCAGCATTTAACGACGCAAGAAACCGCTATGTCCGCATTCTTTCTGAGGCAAAAAACCCGTTTAATAACCACATCAAAAACAATGTCCTCTCAAACTCCAACGGTAGTAAATCCTTCAGGACTCTTGCTAAATCTATTGGGAATAATTTCTGCAAGAGCACGTTTCCACCTCTTGTTTCAGGGGATAAAATTGTTTCTACCGCCCTGGCCAAGGCTGAACTTCTTGCCTCGTTGTTCGCCGGCAATTCTAGTCTCAACCCACCTCCAAATGTTCAACCACCAACATTCCCCAATGTCGCGCATAAAATGACGGATATCATTTTCAAAACTAAAAAAGGACGCAAGATGCTCTCTTCTCTTAATACCAGGAAAGCCTCTGGCCTTGAAGAGATCCCAGCAATTGTTCTCAAAAAAAATGCACACCTGATTCGTCTGTTTCAGACATCTTACAATAGAGGCATGTTCCATAGTAGCTGGAAAACTGCTTGAGTATAACCCGTCCCCAAGAAAGAATCCAAAGCGCTGCCCTTGTATGCCTAATAAGGTAGTTCCAGTAATGGAGTTGGCGTATCCTGTGGGATTACTATTTCGAATACAGACATCTGCACAAGGAAACGACGGGTAAAAGTTCCTGCTTTGTCCCTTTGAGGCTATTTATGTATGATAGTTGTATAATTTATGTTCATAAAATATATTACTATTACTATTACTATTATTATTACATGAGGTACTGTCATAAATACTTGTGACAATAGAAAGTGGCTATAGGAATAATTGCTACATAATAAAATAAATTCACTGTATACACAAATGCTGGTTACTTCTAATTCTAAATCCATGCATTACATCATAGTGAACACAACAAGATCTGGAAAGGTTTGGATATGAAGAGAGACAGAGAATGACAAGTGTGCAGCAAGGTCCTTGTGTCCTTGTATGCTGGGTGAATGTATCGTAGATCATAGGAAGCCAGATAGCCTGTGGTGTTTTTAAATTTAGATCTATGGCGAACTTGACGAATTATTTTTAAATTACTGCAAGTGTCTTTACGCCCGTTAAGTTTTATGTTTTCAATTTATTTCGTTTCTGTAGATATAACCATTTTGTTTTGAACTAGATTGTTTACAAGATATATTAATATGTAACAGCGGCTAAGTCAAAGGTCTTTTTAAAAGAGAACGAATGTTATATAGCCTACACTTTTAGTGAATTTTCTTTAAAACAATTCACTAATGAGAAGTTCGCGCTCATTTGAATTTTTTTTCTAAAATTCAAAAGTCGCGATCTTCTCATGTTTTTTAGTTTTTTTTTAATGAAAAATTGACTAATCAGTGCATTTCTTATCACAATGAATGAAATACGTTCTTGCAATTTCAACTGTGAATAATTTTTAAACGAGTTGATAAAACTTCCAAAAAAAGTAGTGTGCTGAATTCAGAAAAGAAAGAGATTTCAGATGATGTAACACTCGACCCATGTTTCCTATTTAAAATATAAGGGTTGTTATCACCACCCTTAAGGGGTTGATGTGACAAAGTTGAGTTTTATGTCAAAACATGTCCCCCTCAATATTAAAATTGACGTGTTTCAGCTTTTCTTAAAAAATTTCTCTGGACGCAAATCGCTCTGTTTCGTTTTTAATGCGCCACTCTGTATACAGGTGTCCCATCCTCCTGGGGACGGAAGATAACTACTTATTGAGGCCATATTTTAAATGCTGCTTTCTAGAAACGATAGGTGTTCCACGAGTGCATATTTTAAAATTGATTTCATTTATACAGGGTGGCTGTATATAGAGTGTTGCACCAAACTTATATTTTTTAAATAGAATACCCTATATTTTATTGCATATTTGGATTCTTCGCGTTTCATACATTACCTGAGTTCAGTTTAAGCTCTTTATACAGGGTACTTTTAAAGATATGGCCATTTGTTCCTCCGAATCGACGTGTATTAATCACCGGGTATCTCTCAAGATCTAACGTAACCAATTTTTTTTTGGCGATATACTTTCAACATGTAGTCTATTTTATTTTCATACCGCGAATTATCCATCAAATTGGAAATCATATACAGTATGGCCCAAAACGAGATTCGAAGACTTTCTCGACATTTTCAAATGAAACACCCTATATTTTATATCGCTATCGGGTAGCTTATTTACTTCCCTATTAATTTTATTAAGCTTTCTTTATACTCAAATCGACTCGTTTTAAAGTTATCCTAGGTGTTATCAAAAAATACCCTTATTTCGTCACATATTTTCATTAATCATGTTGGCTTTGGATATGTCTCGCCCACTAACTAGCTAACTCTTCCAAATAGTTCTATAGACCAGCGTATCTTTAAAAGTACCGTGTATAAAGCTAAAACTATAGTCAAGTAATGTATCAAGCGGGGCGAATCCAAATCTGCAATAAAATAGAGGGTGTTCCATTTAAAAAATATAAGTTTGGTGAACACTCTCTATATAGTCACCCTGTATAAATGAAATCAATTTTAAAATGTGCACTCGTGGAACATCTATCGCCTAGAGAAAACAGCATTTTAAAATATGGCGTCAGTGAGGAGCTGTCTTCCGTCCCAAGAACGATGGGACAGCCTGTATATATAAACAGAGGAAAACTGAAATTAAACCCGGATGTGGATTCTAGGGGGCCTAGTTTGGGCCCATTTGAAGAAATCTTTTTAAAATTGAAAAGTCGTGGCCTCCTCATTAACGAATTTTTTCTACGAAGACTATCTAAAAATTATAGACCGTTTAACCATAAACTTAACTAAAACTACTGCCAAAGACTCAAAGAAAGGGTCTATTTGAAATGAAATTTCTGGAAATATTTAAGTAAAATGAAGGACAATGACGGTTGCAGCTGAAGCCGAAGGGTTTGCAGAACACTCTTCTTGCGACATTTTCTTTACATAGTCCGTATTTGTTTCAGGCTCTTTGCCTAAATGTTGCCAATTTTGACGCTTCAAATCGTGACTTTGACGTTTTAAGTAAACTCCAATTTTTTCTTTTTTAATTGCCCATAACTTCTTCGGCTTTAAACTTATAGACCTAAGTTTTGGTACATGGTTCACTCTCTATAATACAAATACGAACACAAAATTTGGTTACCCTTGCTCTATTATTTCCGGAGATATAATTTTTTTTTCAAAAGAAAATACAAAATTTTTAGGGAAAACCTGTGCCAATTTTCCTGGATAACGAACTTATCTAAGCCACTCGCAAAAAGGAAGGTACTCAGAAAATTTGAATAAAAATCGGCCCATTATTTTTTGAGTTATCGGCGTGATACATACAGATATATATATATATATATATATATATATATATATATATATATATATATATATATATATATATATATATATATATATATATATATACACGAAGGCAGGTCAATAAGTCCGTGATTTTTGAATTTCCCGCCTCTTCACAGGAAGGGCAACACTGCTCCTGTAAACAAGCATCTGTCAGTTGACTTTATAGTTATAGGTGTGACACATAAATATATATATATATATATATATATATATATATATATATATATATATATATATATATATATATATATATATATATATATATATATATATAAACATATAAAGTCTGAAACTGACCTCGGATTTGGGTTCCGGGGGTCCTAAACAGCGCTCATTTGAAGAAATTTTTTCAAAATTCGAAAGTCGAGATCTCCTCATTAGTGAATTTTTTTTAAGAAAATTCACTAAAAAGGAAATTTGTATCACCAACGACTTATGGGCCACCCTGTGATTGTAGAAATATTATTTTAAGATGTAGCTCAAGACACCCTATAATTAATATATACAATTTTTTTTCATATCTTGTATAATAACGGATATATTGAGCTTTATTGATTTTTTACGAAAATTCGACAAAAATTATATACCATTAGACGATAAACTCTATAGCTAAGGCTACAGCCAAGCATCAGAGAAAGGGTCTATTTGAAATGAATTTTCTGCAAATATTTTAGTAAAATGAAGGACAATGAAGGTTGAAACTAAGACTTTAGGGTTTGTAAAACATCTTTCTTGAGACATTTTATTTCTATAGCCCGTATTAGATTCAAGTTACTTGCCTAAATGTTGCCAATTTTGACGTTTAAATCGCAACTTTGACGTTTTGTGAAAAACCCCAATTTATTTTTGTTTAAATGCCTATAACTTTTTTGTCTTTTGACCTACAGAGCTAAATTTTGGTAGGTAACTTGCCTATAATAATATAAACCCGCGTATAAAATTTGGTTGCCCTTACTTTGTTAATTTTAGAGATATAAATTTTTTTCGAAAGGAAACACAAAATTTTCCGGGAAAACCTCGTAGGATTTTCCTGGATAACGAACATATCCAAGCCATTCGCAAAAGGAAGGTACTCACCAATTTTGACGTTTAATTTCGCGATTTTGACGTTTTGAGGAGATCCCAAATTTATTTTTCTTTGAATGCCTGTAACTTTTTTGTCATTTAACCTACGGAGCTAAATTTTGGTACGTAACTTGCCTCTAATGATATAAACCCGCGTATGAAATTTGGTTGCCCTTACTTTGTTAATTTTGGAGATATAATTTTTTTTCGATTTTTTTCGAAAGAAAACACCAAATTTTCCGGGAAAACCTCGGCGGATTTTCCTGGCTAACGAACTTATCCAAGCGACTTGCGAAAGGAAGGTATGTGCTAAATTTTATCAAAATCCGTCCATTATTTTTTAAGTTATAGGTGTGACACATATATATATATATATATATATATATATATATATATATATATATATATATATATATATATATATATATATATATATATATATATAACATATAAAGTCTGAAACTGACCTCGGATTTGGGTTCCGGGGGTCCTAAATAGCGCTCATTTGAAGAAATTTTTTCAAAATTCGAAAGTCGAGATCTCCTCATTAGTGAATTTTTTTTAAGAAAATTCACTAAAATGGAAAATAGTGAAGTTCGTGTGCCTATCAAACATTATTTTTTGCGGAAAAAAACATCACTCAAACCAAGGCTAAGCTTGATAAATACTATGGGGACTCTACACCACCAATTTCCATGTTAAAAAAGTGGTTTACTGAATTTCGTTGCGGTCGTACAAGCACAAATGACGCCGAACGTTCTGGGCGCCCACAGGGAGTCGCTACACTCGAAACAATTGAAAAAATTCACGATATGGTGTTGGCCGATCGGAGATTGAAAGTGCGGGAGATTGTGAAAGCCATAGGCATATTACATAGCTTAGTGGTTTCGATTTTGCATGATCACTTGGGTATAAGAAATCTATCCGTAAGATGGGTGCCGCGTTTGCTCACAATCGACCACAAACGCAATTGTGTGACAACTTTGAAGAAGTTTTTGCGCTGTTTCGTAACGGTGGACGAAACATGGATTCACCACAACACACCAGAGACCAAGCAGCAGTCAAAATGATGGGTTTGTCCGTGCGAATCGGCGCCGAAGAAGGCCAAGATTGGTTTGTCAGCCAATAAAGTCATGACGACCGTTTTTCGCGCAGTATAATTCACATTGATTACCTTCAAAATGGAAGAACAATCAATGGCGAATATTATACCAAGCTATTGAACCGATTCAACGACAATCTGAAGAAAAACCGACCGCATTTGGCCAAGAAAAAAGTTATTTTCCACCAAGACAATGCAAGGGTGCACACACATGTGTAGTCTCCCTGGCGAAATTGCATAAATTGGGCTACAAATTGCTCTGTCATCCGCCCTATGCTCCAGATTTAGCCTCTAGTTACTATTTCTTGTTTCCAAATTTAAAGAAATGGCTCGGCGGAAAGAGATGTGACTCCAATGATGAAATAATCTCACAAACAAATACCTATTTTGAGGACGTCGACAAATCTTATTTTTTTGGAAGGGACAAAAATTGGAGAAACGTTGGACGAAGTGTATAGAGCTCAAAGGAGACTATGTTGAGAAATAAAATGATTTTTTGTCGAAAAACCTGAGTTTCATTCAAAAAGTCAAGGAGTTTCACTACCATTGAATATAGCATATTAGTTGCATGTAGCGTTTTATGTTGAAAAAGAAATGTTGGACATACTTTTGAACTTTATTAAGTGTAATAAATTACATGTGGTAATTTAGCTCAACTTAAAAAGAGATAAAATTTTGTTTTGTTTTTTAAAGTAATTTTGTTGAAGCAATTGACATGATTGTTAATAGTCATATAGTTATAGTTTCCTTTTGTCTGTCCCTGTGTCTAACCCATCTCTACCGTGGTTCAGTCTAGTTTGTCTCAAATAAAGTCGCCTTGGTGGACCCCTAGGCGTGAAGTTTGTGATCCCATGTCTTTTTTTCCTTAATTATAATCCTAGTTAAGAAGACTTAAATATAGACACCTTACCCACAAAAATAAAATGTAAAGTATGATGGGCATAGTCTCTCTTCATAAATTTTTTCAAAGGTCGGGATGTCCTCATTAGTGATTTTTAAAAGAAAATTCACTAACGAAAGTATTTAACATTAAAACACTTCTATGAAAATTTGCTACCATACGCACTTGCTGCGTCCAGACTTTTTTGTACTTTATTCATTAAGGTATCAATATCAAGTTTTTGTTTCTGTCGTGCAAAAAACCTAAAACATCTTCAGCTAATAAATTAAATTTTAATCTTGCTTGCCTAACTTTAATAATAATTCAAGTAAATATATAATTATCATGTTACATTTGGAAACTACTCGGTTACTGTGCCTATTAAGCGTTTTTACTGGATATACGCTAACGAATGAGAAATATTGTAAAAAACAAACGCACAGCGATGCGAAATATATGATATAAGTGCAAGTGTTGCATTTCCACCGTGCACATTAAAAACAATTATCACATTATAGAGTTTTTTCTTGTTTATTAGCAACTGACAATTATCTGGCCAATTATAATATTAAATTTATTTTGTTGACGATACAGAAGCTGAGTACCGTCAAATTGATGCACAATATGCCAAAGGTTGCAGTGCTATCGGGGCGGCAAAGCCGCGGACGAGCCCTGATGGAGAAAAAAACTGTCAAATTGGGTTAAGTGAATAAAAAAAAAGTTTGGACGCAGCAAGTGCGTTAATGGGAGTGACCCATGTTTCCTATTTAAAATATAAGGGTTGTTATCACCACCCTTAAGGGGTTAATGTGACAAAGTTGAGTTTTATGTCAAAACATGCTCCCCTTAATATTAAAATTGACGTGTTTCAGCGTTTCTTTAAAAAAAATTCTCTGGACGCAAATTGGTCTGTTTCGTTTTCACTGCGCCACCCTATATATATATATATATATATATATATATATATATATATATATATATATATATATATATATATATATATATATATATATATATGTATATATATATATATATATATATATATATATATATATATATATATATATATATATATATATATATATATATACAGGGTGAGCCACGGTGGATGGAGTATTAAAAGTATATGGAGAATGAATCAACCGATTGCTCTGAAATTTTGGTTACGGATGTAATGGCGTATGATCCTCGACCTAAAATATTTTTGAAAATGCAGTGTTGCCACATATACGTAAAACTGGCAACATCTTCGTAATTTTAAATAGAACACCCTATATATTTTTGCATTTTTTGAATTGTCGTCTCTTTTTGAGTAACTTTTGTTGATATTCTCCTATACCTATCTCAAGTCGTTTTCGAGATAATAATTATTTTCTGAATTTATTACCAAAAATTTGACTTTCATTAAATCGTGTTTTCTCCTACCGACGAAGCGATTTAAAGATAATTTTTTAGCTACGGTTAGGCAAGGTCTAGGGGCATCTCCTCCAATAATCAAATGTTTAGAATATCATACAGGGTGAGTTAGAGAACGTTTTCTATAAGTGACTCGGAGAAATGCACGAAAGTCATTTTTTTTAAATAGAACGCCCTGTATATTTTCAAATTTTTTGGATCGTCTTCTCTTTTTGAGTAACTTTTGTTAATATTTCCCTATACCTATCTCAAGGCGTTTTCGATTTATGGTCACTTTTCTCTAACCTATCCAAGATTATTGGTCTTTTTGTATATCATAATGGGTGGGCCATGAAATTTCTATTTTGTCAATTTGACATGACAACAGACATGCTGTTTATCTAAATAAATTTGACTTTAGTTATATTTACATTCAATTTGAATAGCTATAGCACAAATATGGCAGAAAATAATTATACAAACACAGTTTTAATGGATTTGTTTATTATTCATGGACAGTGCAATAAGATTATCAGCAGAACTTGTAGAAGATTTAATGATAAATATCCGAATTTGCCGCAGATGAATAACAGAAAGTTTCTACGAATTCATAGGAATTTTATAAAATCTGGTGCGTCGTTAAGAGATGCAAGAAATCTACCCAAACCTGTGACATCTGACGAGGTAAATGAAATCAATGTGCTAGCGTATTTTCATGCGAATCCCCAGTATTCCATACGTTGTGCTGAACAGGATTTAGGATTGCCATATTCATCCATTCGAAGAATACTAGTAAATCATAAAATGCATAATTATAAATTTACAAGAGTTCAATTTCTCACGCCTCAGGATTATCTACAGAGAATAGAGTTGTGTGAAATGTTAGTTGTGCGTATGCAAGAGGACCCCAATTTTTTAAAGAAAATGATATGGACTGATGAATCCAAATTTTCTAGGGAGGGGATTTGTAACACACGAAATCGTCACTATTGGGCCACAGACAACCCCCACGTTACTAGAGAGGCTGGTTTTCAAGTCAAATTTAGTTTAAATGTTTTTTATATGTTATTGGATGACAAAATAAAATATTACATATATGACGAAAAATTGAATTCCAGAAAATATTTAGATATAATTAGAACAATTGTGGAAGGCTTCCTTGATAATCTGTCAACTGAAACATATAGAACTTGTTGGTATCAACTCGACGGGGCTCCTGCACATTGTACATCCGAAATTAGTATGGAGTTGGACCGGCTTTTCGATGACCGTTGGATCAGACGTTTGGGACCGTGTAACTGGCCTGCGAGGTCCCCTGACCTTACCCCGTTAGATTTTTATCTTTGGGGTATTCTTAAAGATCGAGTTGATAAAACTCCAGTCCACAACAGGGCAGAATTAGAACGTCGAGTGATTCAAGAGATTGAAAACTTGGACCCCGCTGAAATAAGAGCTGCTACAACAAACGCCGTGCCTCATCGTATACAAAAGTGTCTGGAAGTTAACGGTCAACATTTCGAACAATTATTATAGTTTTAAGATTTTTATACATATTTATTACTGTCATTGGTATTATTTGTTATTGCTACTTGGCCTTTTTTACTATTATCGCTGATTAGGTATTAGTTTTTCCAAATACTGATAGTGTTATTGTTCTCATAACGACGAACCAAAATTTATAAAATTCCTATGAATTCGTAGAAACTTTCTGTTATTCATCTGCGGCTAATTCGGATATTTCTCATTAAATCTTCTACAAGTTCTGCTGATAATCTTATTGCACTGTTCATGAATAAAAAACAAATCCATTAAAACTGTGTTTGTATAATTATTTTCTGCCATATTTGTGCTATAGCTATTCAAATTGAATGTAAATATCACTAACGTCAAATTTATTTAGATAAACAGCATGTCTGTTGTCATGACAAAGTGACAAAATAGAAATTTCATGGCCCACCCATTATGATATACAAAGAGACCAATAATCTTGGATAGGTTAGAGAAAAGTGACCATAAATCGAAAACGCCTTGAGATAGGTATAGGGAAATATTAACAAAAGTTACTCAAAAAGAGAAGACGATCCAAAAAATTTGAAAATATACAGGGCGTTCTATTTAAAAAAATGACTTTCGTGCATTTCTCCGAGTCACTTATAGAAAACGTTCTCTAACTCACCCTGCTTGATATTCTAAACATTTGATTATTGGAGGAGATGCTCCTAGACCTTGCCTAACCGTAGCTAAAAAATTATCTTTAAATTGCTTCGTCGGTAGGAGAAAACACGATTTAATGAAAGTCAAATTTTTGGTAATAAATTCAGAAAATAATTATTATCTCGAAAACGACTTGAGATAGGTATAGGAGAATATCAACAAAAGTTACTAAAAAAGAGACGACAATTCAAAAAATGCAAAAATATATAGGGTGTTCTATTTAAAATTACGAAGATGTTGCCAGTTTTACGTATATGTGGCAACACTGAATTTTCAAAAATATTTTAGGTCGAGAGATCATACTCCGTTACATCCGTAAACAAAATTTCAAAGCAATCGGTTGATTCGTTCTCTATATACTTTTAATACTCCATCCACCGTGGCTCACCCTGTATATATATATCCACACGCTAACTCAAAGACCTATTAACCGATTTTGATAAAACTCGGCAAGAATATTTCTTTTATTAATGGCTTGGATGAGTTCGTTTTCGTTAGCCAGTCCTATCAGACCAGTTCTTCTATAAAAAAAATATTTTTCTGAAAAAAAAAATTGTATCAAAAAATATCATGAAATTTGGTTGGTATGTTCCTCGTAAATACCTTACTACATACTAAAACTCAACTCTCTAGGTTTATATAAAATTTAGTTATGCAAATTTAAAGTATTTACTGAAAATTCGCTACCATAACGCACTTGCTGCGTCCCGAATTTTTTTAAATTCTATTTTAGTGAACATAAATTAGCAACAATATAAATTAATAATGTTTAATTAGTATATAACGAAATATACAATTTACCTAATAATATTTATTTTTATTATTATTTAGTTGAATAAATTAAACTAATAATATTTTTTTCTAACAAATATGCCTTTAAAGATCAATATAAAATTTAAATATTTAAAGCTACATTTTTTGATACCTTTTAATATACATTTTTAAAATCCCTAATATCATCAAACATACTATGTTAAAAAATACACACTACAATAATTCCTACCTTCGAGTTGCATCTGCCATTCCCAGTTTTCAAAAAATCCACCAAAAAAAAAGTTTTTTATCACACACTTTTTATTTGTATGTTAGTTTACTTTTAATCAGAGCTATGATTAATGTGATGGGTTTTATTTCGCGTAACTTATAATTTTAGTGGCCGAAAACCAGCTGAACTACATGAAAATGTCTTGAAAAAGTCATTGGCTATACCCGATTCTAACGGCACTCCACCAGTTACGAAACTGAGGCAAAGACAAGTTAAAGAGAGCATTTGCCTTTGGTCTCTGTAGTCTCTGCTAGATAGAGATATATGTTGGGGCAACTTGCCAACAAGTTTTCACATATCTCTTCTTTGGATGTTCAGTTTTCTCTTGGGAACATATTACGAGGGTAATTCGTGCATTATTTATACATCTCTAATTGTTACAATGGCTTATCGATAATACAGGTGATCCAAATGTAACGATAAACAGAGCAGGACATTTTTCAAACGTACAGAATTTTTGCCAGCTGATCTTGCAGCTAGACTACAATTTTGCCATTCTTTCAGAATTCCGGTCCATATTTGTGTATAAAATACTTTTTCATTAATTGTTGTTGCATTTACTTGGTGAAACCGTTCTGTAGTAAATAAAGATGTAAAGATTTAATCTCTGGATTCACCAGTGCTGGTTTCCTCCCCTCTTTACTGATAATGGCGTATAGGGCGGTTTTCCTTAAAATTGTCAGTGCAATTACAAGATTTATCAAGCATGTTGTACATCATTGGAAAGTTCTTTTCACAGACTATCACATGAGCAAAAAATTCAATATGGCTGTCATAATAAAAACAAACGTTGATACCTGTAGCTCAAAAACAAATGACAATCCAAAGTTGAGAATAGCACAAAAAGATTACACTGTAAAAAGTGTCCTGATAATGTGCAAATCTTAGACATGTCAGATCAACGCCTACTTAGGTATTGAAGAAAAAAAGAAATCGACAATATATTGTTTTTTCAAAATAACTCGAAAACGTAAAGAGGCAGGGCAAAATACAACTCATATTTGGAACGAGCATAAAATTATACAAAACAATGCTAATATAACCGTCTCCCTATCTCTAATAATAATGGAGATAGCAAATACATTTCCATCCAGTTTGGGACATACTGTATAGTAAGATATACAGGGTGGCGCACTGAAAACGAAACAGACCGATTTGCGTCCAGATAATTTTTTTTATAAGAAACGCTGAAACACGTCGATTTTCATATTGAGGGGGGCATGTTTTGACATAAAACTCAACTTTATCACATCAACCCCTTAAGGGTGGTCATAACAACCCTTATATTTTAAATAGGGAACATGGGTCAAGTGTTGCATCATTTGAAAGCTCTTTCTTTTCTGAATCCAGCACACTAATTTTTTTGGAAGTTTTATCAACTCGTTTAAAAATTATTCACAGTTGGAGTTGCAAGAACGTATTTCATTCATTGTGATAAGAAATGCACTAATTAGTCAATTTTTCGTTAAAAAAACTAAAAAACAAAACCAAAGGTTCAAAAATGTTTATTCAGTCAAGTAAGTGTTCAAATTGTTGACCACCAGCTTCCATACAAAAGTACAAATTTTGTTCAAAACGAGCTCTGACATTCGGGAGCATTTGTGGAGCTATTAGACGGGATTCTTCAACAATGCGTCGTTGTAATTCTTTCAGAGACTCCGGTTGTGCTGCGTAAATTCTACTCTTTAAATGGCCCTATAGGAAGAAGTCTAAAGGGGTTATATCCGGTGATCTAGGAGGCCACTCAATAGCACCTCTACGTTCAATCCATTGTCCTGGAAACTCTCTGTTCAAAAACTCCCTAACACGTTGTGAAAAATGCGGAGGAGCTCCATCTTGTTGAAACACTAATTGATTTTCTTGATAGCGATCATTATTTTCAACAATGTCAATTAGTAAAGGGTAAACGATATTTTCTAGTAACTCCAAATATGTTTCACCACTCAAATTGCCATCAAGAAAAATTGGTCCGATTAAACGGTCTCCAAAAATGCCAATCCAGACATTCAATTTATGCGGAGTTTGAGTGTGGACTTTGTGAAAATTTCTTGGATTATTATCTACCCAATAACGACAATTATGATGATTGACTGTAGAGTTTAATAAAAACGTACACTCGCCTAAAAAAGAGATATTGAACAGAAAGTTCCCGTTATCAGCTATTCGTGCAGTCATAACTTCACAAACCTCCAGCCGCCGATCAAAATCATCTTCATTCAGTTGTTGTACAAGATGAATTTTATACGGGTGAAATTTATGATGCTTCAATATTCGCTGAATAGTTCTTCTTTTGATGTTTGAAACAGTGGCCAATTTTCTCGTGCTCAAAGTTGGGTCTGCAGCAATTTGTCCTAAAACTTCAATCTCAGTAGTCTCATTTCTAACCGGAAATTCACGGTCAGGATCCCGTTTTTTGTTGGCTAATGAACCAATTTGTCGAAACTTTGCAACTGACTCCAAAATGTATTTTCTGTTAACATGTCTGTTCGGATGTCGTTCGTTAAACAAATTTGCGGTACGGTTGGCACAGTCATCGTTTTTGAAAAAAAGAGTAATGATTTTAAGTCTTTCTTCTACAGAATACACCATTGTGAAATTAATTTTCGGTAGTACTATCAAGTATCAAACCAACCGAAAAACCGAAATAATAAACCGCATTTCTCTCATTCCGATAAGAAATATTCTGATTACAAACCAACAAAACATTGACTATCAGGATAACAGTTTTTGCATCTTCAACTGTGAATAATTTTTAAACGAGTTGATAAAACTTCCAAAAAAATTAGTTTGCTGAATTTAGAAAAAAATAGTTTTCAAATGATGTAACACTCGACCTATGTCCCCTATTTAAAATATAAGGGTTGTTATCACCACCCTTAAGGGGTTGATGTGACAAAGTTGAGTTTAATGTCAAAACATGTCCTCCTCAATATTAAAATTGACATGTTTCAGCGTTTCTTACAGAAAAATTTCTCTGGACGCAAATCGGTCTGTTTCGTTTTCAATGCATTACCCCATATTTATTTTGTATCTTTCTTTAGTTGTTACCACATAACAGAACATAAATATAACAAGGTATTTTGTCGTTTTATTTTTAGTTGCATAAGTTATTTACAACTGCTTTTTCTGAACTAACAAATATGCTAAGTACACCTGGAGAACCCAAATCACTGCAACACATCTTTTTAAAGACCTGACGATCGTTTCACTAACAGGCTAACAGGGTTAGAGGATGAAAAATGACATTCAGGAGAGATAAAATAGAGAAAGAATTTGTTTGCCTACCTTTTGAACCGCGTATCACAAGGGGTCTCGAGGGCATTTTTAAGAAAGCTGGTTTGCAACTTTTTCGTTAAAAATAATGTAAGAATTTGTTAGGTAATACGAAAGATAAAGATCAAGCCACTGAAATGTCGGGTATCTATGAGATACCCGACATTTCGGGTTATAAAGATTGTAATTAAATACGTTGGGCAGACTAAGAGAACCATTGAGACTGGATTCCGTGAACATCTGGCACAGCTGAGATACGGTAGTGTAGACAAGTCATGCATGGCACAACATATTTGGGATAATAACCACCACATTGATAAAGAAAATCTGCAACATCAAAAATTTTAGACAGCCAGCCAAGTTACATGCGTACGAAAGTACCCATATAGCACAAGATATTCTCAGAATGTTCTCACAATGTGAGAATCTTCTTTATTCAGAATATTGGTTTCGGAATTTATGGAATCACATCGTAAGAAAATTATTCATCAATATACTGAGAATATTTGAATAGATCATTATTCAGAATATTCGCTCATAATGTGCTTGAGATGTCCTTATATTATTATATAACTTTAAAATATAATGAAAAAGATAGATGATGATAACGGTATAGTGGTGGTAATTATAATAGTAACTATTTTGCATGTTTGATTCTGACCCCGGTTCTATGTTAAACACATCCGAAAATTGTATATTTAGACAATCTCTTCTTTAGGCATAGAGCGCATGCCCATGCCGCCGAGAAGGGAAAATAGCCGACAGACGTAAATGTAAATTAATACTAGTACTGACAACATGAATTATGAGATGAGTGGTCCGAGTTCAATATTGTGTATATAAGGTTATATTGAATCATAATTAATGAAAAATACTAAAAATAGTAATGTGACATGAACACGGAGAACGGCGTGTAATTGCAAACATAGATCCAGAGTACAGAAGCAACTAAAACATGACGTCAGGTTTTCAAGAACTAAAACGAATCCAGTAAAGAAACAAGTTTTAAAGCATCTCTTGTAGTTGACACCGACAAAGGGTTCGCCAATTATGCTTGAGACAGGATCATCTTACGAATTAGGTACACATACATTGTATAATATATAATTAAAAAATTGTGGTCTTTAAAAAATAGTTGTGGTAAATTAGGTTCTCCAAAGTGTACTCATCAGTGCTTGTCATAGGTTCCAATCTTCCCTTAGTAGAAATTTTAACCCAAATTTTCTACAAGATGTGTTTGCTGAACTCATAGAATAGAGGTATATATATATATATATATATATATATATATATATATATATATATATATATATATATATATATATATATATGTATATATATATATATATATATATATATATATATATATATATATATATATATATATATATATAAACTTTATATGCTAAGATGACGGGCACTGTATAGCACAGAATAGGTAAATTATATCGCACACCCCTCGTACATGTAACAGTCTGAGATATTAAGTGCTTCTGTTTCCATAAATAGAGCTAAATAATTGTGCAACTTGTTTCAGTAGTGTCGCCAGCGTCATTGCCTTGGGGATGACATTGGGAAAGGATCTGATCTAAGCTGTACCCCCACTTTTGCACACGTTTTATATAGATTTATCAGTATATTCAACTCTATATAAGATTATATCACGATTATAAATAGGCACCGAAGTTTTTCCTAATATTTTAAAATTTGGCTCGTCTAATGTACATGCTATTCGTATGTTGGGATAGTGTTAGAAAAAACAAAATCATGATAGCAAGTAAGCGGAGTATACATCCGGATTGAGACCCCAAACTTCTTTCTTACTCTAATACCGCTGCTGTTCATAATCGACGAAATAGATTTGAATATAGTGAGATGCTTGACGCTCTGTAAAGGACAGAAAGTGCTAAAAGATTAAACGCGACTATTACACCTTTTGTTTAAAAGAACGATATATTGGTTCCGGTTCAAGCTTTTTAAAATTTTGCCACAAATGTCAAAATTGGCAATTTCTAAACATTTTTTTAGCAGTTACAGTTTGTAACTTAGACTATAAAACAGCAGGAATCGAAGCATTTCCGTATCTGTACTATAGAAGAACGTGCGACGTGTCCGCCATTTTGAACCTCCTATTTGATGATTCATTTTTGGCCGTTTGTGCCGGTTAGTGAATATCTTACATTTGCGTTTGTTGGTAAATTAGTGCGAAATAGTGCTATTATTATGAGTTGTCTTGTATAATAGGTAATTATTGTTAGTTTCTATTCTATTCTATTGTCTATTTTGTTTGGCCCAATACGTCAGTTCATTGAGCCATTAACACGTAATCTAATCTAGCGACGGTTGTCGATTGTAGGACTTTATATTGGCATCAATGAACTATACTCATATTTTCTCTATTATTTCTAATACGTATTTAGGGTAAGTTTTTTTCCTCCCTCAGGGTTCATCCGCGGCTTTGCCGCCCCGATAGCACTGCAACCTTTGGTTTATTGTGCATGATCTTAGTCTTTTTACTCCACCCATTTCAGAATCACTGTGCCTTGAACTAGTCTGCACAGCGCTTGGTAGGGTGAAGTTTTATATTGCTCTGTCTCCGGTCTAGACTGACCGTAGATCAGTTGTCTTTTGCGGTCCAGAGCTTTACACTCGCACAAGATGTGCTGGGTTTATTCCTCCCCTCGCCGCAGTGTCTGCATGCGAGGTCCCCCTCGTACCGACCCATTTTATGCAGGTGTTTCTTGACGGCCATGTGTATTGTCAAGAGACCTGTTATGTTTCTGAGCTGTCCTCTGCTGAGATTTCCACAGCTCTCTTTGAACTGGGTTCGTCAATTATTAACTTCCCATGTCTGAGCCCTGGACAGTCTGCCCAGTACACCTTGTGTTGGTTTCTGACCCAGGACTTAATGGCTCCCCTGGCAGTGCTCTTTGTCACGCCCAGAGCCGGTTCTGGTCCCATAAATGGTTCTGCTGACCCTCTCTTCGCGAAAGTGTCAGTTTTTCATTGCCTTTGACCCCGAGTGACCCGGCACCCAGATGAGGGTGACCTGATTCTGCCCAGTCAGGTCGCTCGTCCCGTCTCGAGACTCACTCACCAGCCAGGTTTTCACCCGTGGGCTACTTAGGGCCTTAAGGGCTGCCTGGCTGTCTGTGGCTATGAGGGTCCACTTGTTGGTGTAGCCCCTCCTCTTGTTCTCCCGCACACAGTGCAGGATGGCGTACATTTCGGCCTGAAAGGCCGTTGCATGGGCTCCGCGGGAAATACTATGACTTACCCTCGGCCCTTCCAAATAAACACCTGCCCCCGTCCCACAGTCCCCGCCGAATCCGTCTGTGAACCAGACGAGCTCGCCCCGTGGTATGCCCGGCGTCTCCTCCCGCCATGCCTCACGGTCAGGGATCTCCACTGTAAAGTTGTTTTCCCTGCAGATTCGTGGGCTCGCGACGTCTGACCTCATTTCAAGCATGGGCTCCTTCACGATTTCCTGAATTTTGCAGTGGCTCCTGAAGCCTGGGTTGATTTTCAGTCTACCATTGCAGGCTAGTCTGTATAGTCCTAGCCTGGCCTCCCCCATAATAACTAAGTGTAGGGGGGTCAGATCCAGCAACACCTCCATGGCGGCTGTTGGGGTTGAAGACATGGCCCCTGTGATGCCTAGGCAAGTCATCCTTTGGATCTTGCCTAGTTTTTGTTTGGCACTGGATTGTGTCACCTTAGGCCACCAGACCAGGGCAGCGTATGTTAACGATGGTCTGACCACCCTTGTGTACAGCCAGTGGGCCATACTAGGTCTTAGTCCCCACGTTTTTTCATATAGCCGCCTAGTGACGGCTAAGATCATGACTGCCTTACGCAGTATTTTTCAACGTGACCATTCCAGCTTAGTTTACAGTCAAATAGGACCCCAAGATATTTTACCTCCCTGGCCATTGGAATGTTCCTACCGTATAGAGTGAGAGTTCTGTGACTATCCCACTTCCTCCTTCTCGTAAACGGTATGACGGTTGCTTTCTCGGGGCTCACCCCAAGCCCTTGAGCAAACGTCCACCCTCCACCACTTTCAGTTCTGTCTGCATGCGCTCCCACACTGATTGTGCAACCTTTCCTCAGGCTATGATGACAATGTTGTCCGCATAGCCTTGTACCTCATACCTCCCCAGCGACTAGGCTCCAGAGCAAGGGAGACAGAACGCTCCCCTGCGGAAACCCCGCCGCGACCCCTGCCAGCAGAGTCCCTCCCGCGAGTGAGGTGAACACCGCTCTGTCTCTGAGCATGGAACCGATCCACATGCAGCAGGTCTCTTCTATTCCACGCTCCCTGACAGCTGCCAGAACCGATCCGAATGAGATGTTGCTGAAGGCCCCCTCTATGTCTAGGAAGGCCCCCAGCGCCACCTCTTTGTTCTCCAGCGTATTTTCCAGTTTCAGCAACAGTTGGCGCAGTGCTGTTTCTGTTGAGACTCCTTCTCTGTATGCATATTGTCCGTAGTGTAGGGGATATGCTTCCAGTACACCGCCCCTAATGTGCCGTCCGAGCAGTTTTTCCACTGTTTTTAGCAAGAAGGACATGAGACTTATTGGCCTCAGGGACTTTGCCTGGTCTGTTGGACGCCCAGGTTTAGCAATAAATACAACCCTTGCCAGTCTCCATGCCCTCAGAATGTACCCCAGAGCCAGGCTGGCCCTCATAATGAGGGTAAACGCCGGCGCCAGTATATCTATCGCCTGTTCGAGCATGATGGGCATTATTCCATTAAATTCCGGGGATTTGTATGGCTTAAAGCTGTTAATGGCCGCCTGATTTTGCTCCAAGTAACCACCTCTTTAGCGACTGTCCAGTCTACTCTAGATGCCCGCCTATAAGGCGCCTCTATTTCTGAGTGTTCCCAGTCTGGAGGTGATTGGTTTATTATATTACAGCCGGGGAAGTGCGTCTGGAGTAAAATTTCCATTAGTTTCCTCCCCCGAGCTTGTAAAGCCTCAAGTGGATGTTCTAAGGGAGCCTATGTTGGTCTGAGTGCCCTTGGACAAGATCTTGTGTAGTCGAGCACTCTCGGATGTGTTCTCCACTTCCTCGCAGTGCCTCCTCCACGACTCCTTCTTGACGTCCCTCAGTCTTTTGTTATAGGTCGTGAGGGCATGTCTATATACATCCCATGCTTCCGACCTTTTGGCCGCGTCAAACAGCTTACGAACCTGCGTCCTCCTTTGTCTGAAGTCAACGCTCCACCACGGGACGTTCCTGGTGGATGCCCTCATTTTCAGGAGGCAGTTGGCGTTATAAGCCGAGGCGATTGCGTCTCGCAATTGGGCTGCCGCAATCTCAAGGTCTATTGAATTGTCTATGGTACTCTTAACCCCCGCAGTTCCACTGATAGGTCTGCCCTGTAGGGTTCCCAGTCCGCCTTGCGGGGGTCTCGGTACCATACCGTTTGTCTTTCGACTTTGGCGATTTCAAACCGGATGTATCCCAGTTCTTAACCAAGTCACCCAGAAACTGGGTGGAAACTGTTAGATCTAAAACTTCCTCACGCCGTGTTGTGACGAAGCTCGGGTACGGTAGGTGCGGCAGATTGTCATAGTAGTAGACTTTTTATTAAATCCTAATGTTTGTTTCTTTAGAAAATCCATTTATTACCTTAATTGTTTGAGTGTTTAGGTCACTTAGAATTTGTTGGGTGTGAATTGGTGCTGTTACCTGATTTTCAACAAGTTTTTTGTATAGGTCCCTATTTTGTTGTAGGCGGGTTTTACAGTTAAAGAGCATATGTGTTATATCTCCTTCTTCTCCACAATCACAGTTTAGTATTTCTTTAACTCCTATCCTATGTAAATTTTGGGTTGAAAATTCTCCTTTTCTCATGCGGATAATATTTGTTATGTGTCTTCTGTTCATATATGGATTTTTATTAAACCAAAGTTCCAAAGGTAGACAATTTTGGATGGATGCATATCGCCTGCTTTGGTTTTTGTCCTTCCATGTTTCTTCCCATTCGGTTTTTATATGATTTTGTATTGGTTGCGTTAAGTTGGAAGTGTTGATTTTAGTTTTCAAGGGTATATTGAGGTTTCCTCCAATGTTAGCTAGTTTGCCTGCTATTTCATTTTCTGTTATAATGGTGTGTCCTGGTATCCAGGCCAGGTTACTTCTTTTCCTTTTTCCTACATTTCTATTATTTGTTTGGTTTGCAACTTTGTGTCTTATTTTTAGTGAATTTTCATTAAGAAAATTAACTAATAGAGAGTCGATGGTGAGACTTTCTGAAAATTTCTTTAAATAAGCGCGAATTAGGGCCTCTGGAACACATTTCCATAGTCAGTTAAAATGTTTATATATATATATATATATATATATATATATATATATATATATATATATATATATATATATATATATATATATATATATATATCCAACCGATAACTCAAAAAAACTTCACTGATTTGGACCCAATTTGGGAATTACCCTTATTTTGCTAATGGCTTGGATCAGTTCGTTTATCAAATCTTAACGGCCAATTATAAATTAAACATAATTTTTTAAAACGGAATATCTCTCAAATTGTCTAAGTGGTTGAAACGAATATTTACAACTTAAAAGAACATAGACAGACGTGGTTGTGTACCAATTTTCAAGTCGTTTGATCCAAGGAACATAAAGTTATTCGTAATTAATTATAAAATAATCCTCGACATCACTTCAGATTCTGTAATGCAATATCTACAATGTTGGACAAAGACAGATGACGTTCTCTGTACTGCTAAGCTATTTAAATAAATCGTAGATACAAATCTATACAATGAAAGTTGTCGCAAGATGTCAGCCTGGAGAACGTTGTGAGAGATACGACAGGGACGCCATCTCGGTGCAGGACCAGGTAGTATGTTGTCACGATAGCTCTAGTTTACACAAAATTTTATAGACAGAGCTGTGTACAATGTACAATCAACTAAGAATGGTGAAAATTGTCAGCCTTGGACCATTTTTTTCCTAATACCAGTACAAAGTTTGCGTTCAAAAGCTCTAAATTTTAGCATGCGAGTGTATACTATATATAAAAAATTTCGGGACGCAGCAAGTGCGTTATAGTAGGAAATTTTCATAATAATTGTACACTATTAGTAAAATATATCATTAAAGCTAATTCTTTAAATTTAAATGGACCTTGGAGATCGGTTTTAGAGTTCCAGTTACCGATTACTTGAAAAAAATTATATTTTATATTGAGCTAAAAAAGTACAATTTGGTCTTAGATATAATATGTAAGTACTGCAAGTACCTTTAAAAAAATTGTGTTACAAATTTCATTAAAGTTACAAAATTATTTCAGAAAAATAATTATTTATATAGGGAATGTACCTCTCAAATTATAAATATGACAGGTAGTTTTCCTTATTAATTACTTGGATAGTTTTGTTTAAGTCAACCCATCCAGTTTTTGCAAACAATAAACAACAAAAGTCTGGACGCAGCAAGTGCGTTATGGTAGTGAATTTTCATTAAAATGTTTTTAATAGCAAATACGTGTGTTTTTTTTTAAGAAAGCAGGCATCAAATTTGGTTACCAGTATAACCTATATAGTAGAAACAATGTGCCATGTTTCACCAAAATAACTTTATTGCTTGAAAGTGTACAAAAATTTCCGAAAGTGAACTTAAAGTGTTCCCTAAAAAACTGATTCGTGGGTCAACCTTATAGGTTAATAGCAAATTGACCTATTCAATTTTGAAGCATTTAAAGCAAATTCGCTACCATAACGCACTTGATGCGACCCAATTTTTTTTCTACCTGGTTTTGGTTTATCCGTTTCCTAATGCTTACAAGACTTTTAAAATAAGTTTATCTTTAATCTAAAATCTATAAAATCATTTGAAATGTAATTTGATATTAAATCCTAATGATAATCTTCATTCCCAGTTGGTTTGCGTCTTTTAGGCGGCACCAAATACACTGACTGATCTACCTCTTCTATATCTAGTCCTAGTGGACCATCGACTAATGTCATTAGAACGAAGTTTCTTTTTAAGAATCGTACTCCGATATAAGGGCATAACTGGACACTATTGCGCGGAATTATAAAATATCCGACAAACATGCCAAAATACTGTTTGAAGTTAATGCACTCATAAGAGTTACAATCGCTGAATTGTATCAACAATCAATATATGGGAGCTAAATTCCACCGTTGGTGTCTGATAAACGCAGCAATGATGCTAATGCTATGTTAACCCTGGAATTGTACTCTGGTGTCGCAGGTGACACGACAGATCTACGTTTGCATCCCCTCCACGTTTTTGTAAAGAAGGCATAACCATAACCTATGTACCTTGCCAGTATCCAGTGTTCTTCTGACTGTGGTAATAATAATTTGTTGGGAGTTCGTTTAACCGACTGAAATATTGTCGGTGTCGACACCACCGTACCAGTGACGTAATATTTAACATCTCTATCAAATAAGTCATTGACGCAGGCAGAACTAGAAAGTATTGTAACAGCAATCGGACGTTGAGAGGATGACTTGAACACAGACTCTAATATGCCATAAGTTTCAAGCGATGACGATTAAAGTGATGACGCGGAGTTGATAGAAAGCGATCATCCTGATAATTTTTCAGCAGAATCAAACACCGATCATGAAAGTAGTGAGGAAGAAAAAGATCTACGCAGAAAAATTGTTCACGGCAAGAATGGCTATAAATGGTATGTCTCCTTTTTTTTTCGAAAAATAAACGTACTGTTCCTAAACGTCAAAATGTTTGGGGTTGACATCTTTGGATGATGAATAAAAGGCTTTTTCTTTCCAAACAAATACTTTATTCCTTGTCCCGATCAAAGATGTCAACCCCAAACATTTTGACGTTTAGGAACAGTATTGGTTCAGCTAGGCTGGCTTACGTCAAGAATTCTTATAGGAGGTGGTCAAGGGCTTCAGTCTTGTTGTCTATCAGGATTTGGTTTCTTGCAACATGCGTCAGAAAAGAGCTATCCCCGAAGTTCATTCAGAATATGTACAGCAGATCAATCCCACACTCGTTCACTTCACTTGTCAGGAAATTTAGCAGATCCATACTGAAGAGGGAGATTAGAGCAGCTTACTCAAAGAAAGAGGCGATCGATTTGCGGCTGAAGATAGTGCATGATGCGCTTACAGGTAGGCTATGCATGCTAGAGTATGATGCTTTCATGAGAGATAATTTTGAATATTTGTCAATTTTTCAATCCCAAAAGAAACAAATTCTATTTAACAAAATTTCACATTTACAACGTCTCAAAGACAGGAATCCCCATCAATGTAATCTTAAGTTCAGTGACCATGTTTTCCACGACAGAGTCAAGAACTTGTCTTCATTCAATGATTTCGATGAACCCCAATCCAATCTGTTGAGGCAGGGTATAAAGTTCGCAATCCCACCGAGGCTATCATCACAGATTTTTAACACAGTCAAGGATACTGAAGTGTTTCTCAGAAGGTTTAGAGTTGAGAATGCAGAGTTTCTGCGAGGACTGGTCTCGAATTCAATTTCAAAACTAAAAGCCTCTTTTTCCCCATTTGACCCATTCAAGAGAGTGGTCTCGTCGTTGAAGGAAGCGATTCATAACAACAGTCTCTTTTTGTCAAAAGCAGATAAGGGCCATTGTCTAGTCATTTTGAATAGGACAGATTATCTGTCAAAGGTTTCAAATTTTCTAAGAGAAAATGGTATATCTCTGAGCAGTTACGACCCCATGCCCTCGTTTGTTTCTAAGTTTAAAAAGGTTTTCAATAAATTCGCTCCGCTAATCTCAGATAGTTATAAACAGTTATACCCGATGAATCATTTCATCCCTAGATTGTATGGCCTCCCTAAGATCCACAAGGAAGGTTGCCCTATCCGTCCAGTGGTTTCGTTCGTGGGTTGCTTGTCTTATAGACTTTCAGGGTTCTTATCGTCCATGTTGATGTCTACCATAGAGTTTCAGTCACCATTTTCCATTAAGAACTCCTCAGAACTTGTTGATCGCTTGAGTAGAGTCCCAATAGATGAAAATGGGATACTGGTCTCGTTCGACGTATCCAATCTCTTCACCAGTGTTCCACTCAATCAGACTCTTGTATTGTTGAAAGGGCTACTTAATAATTCACCCCTAGATAGGAACGTTCAAAATGCTCTTCATTCATTGGTAAAAGCTTGCTTGTCACAGAATTTCTTTAAATTCGATAACAAAATCTATATACAAAAAAATGGTCTCCCCATGGGAAATCCCCTTTCACCGCTTTGTGCGGAAATCTTTATGAGTTTCTTCGAGAAAGAAATAGTGTTCAAGGACCCTAATCCATATTCCAGTTTCATTACTTCTTGGACTCGTTACGTAGACGACATTCTATTGGTTTGGTCTGGCACCGGGGAGCAGCTCCGTCTGTTCCTGGATTGGTTGAACAGCTTGCATGTCAACATCAATTTCACAATGGAACTAGAGGTTGAATCGTCAATCAACTTCCTGGACCTCAAGCTAAAAAGAAGAGGTAACTCAATAGAATTTGATATCTACAGAAAACCCACTCAGACCGACCACCTTATACCGTTCAGGTCTTGTCATCATATGTCACACAAGATGGCGTCTATCAGATTCTTGATCGATAGATTGTTTAAAATCCCACTGTCTAGGGAAAATTTCGAAAAGGAGCTAAATCTGATCAAACAGTTAGCTATTAATAACGAATATCCACTAAAATTAATAAATAAACTAGTCGAAAGAAAAAACCGTCAATTGTTGAGGTCAATGAGTTCGAGTCTGCCCCCAGAACAGTCAGAGAGACTTTCATATTGTTCATTTACTTTTTGTGGTTCCATTACCAACACAGTTACAAGAGCACTTAAGAGAGAAAATGTCAGGTTCTCGTTCAAGTCCACAAACACTGTCAAAAGCTTGTTTATCCATAATAAAGACAGTATTCCAGCACTCAAGAAGTCAGGCGTATATTGTTTGAAGTGCGGTGAACCCGATTGCAACACGGTCTATGTTGGCAAGACAGGGAGAGCATTGGGTCTTAGAATTACTGAACATCTAAGAAGCAGAAACCAACCCAACAACAACACTTCGATCTTTGGTTGCCATTTGAAGGAGTCAGGTCACCCTTTCAGCAAGAATGACGCAACAATTCTGCATCCCTCCAATTTTGGTATTGAACAGTGTGTAATTGAAGAGATGGAAATTTATAAACATATCAATTGTTCTAACAAAAACGTACTTAATGTTTCCAATACAGACGTCACAAGTTTTTCATCTCTATATAGTCAACTAGCAGATCACCAGCCCACACACCATCCAAGTGGACCGTGAGACAACTTAGTCAGGGGATCTGCTCCTTGGCTTCCAGACCTGCCATTTTGTTGTTTTTTAGTGTCTGTATATTTTCGAGTCGATTTCTCACGTCTGTCAGTTTGTTGATTGCCGTTTTCATTCTCGATCAGGAAGCCGACCTTACGTCAGGTCATTTTGGCCCACTCCGGACCTGTCCTTCGTTTTTAGCGTCTTTGTTTTCCGTGGTCGATACGTCACTTCTGCCAAGTGTCAAATGTCACTTATCATTTCCCTTTTTCAGTTTAAATATCGACCTTGCGCTGAGATGTTCTGCCGGCTTTTGTTCTCCATCACGTGTTATGCACGTTATATCTCACCCTTTAAATTTTAAAACAAAAATTATTTCTTAATTTCCAACAGAGTTGTTATTTTCCAAGTTGTTAGCACTTAGCGGCTGCTAAGAAATTGGGTTTCCTCTTCCGGGCTCGCAAATACTTTTCACCAACTAATCTCTATACCTTATACACTTCACAAATAAGGCCAAACCTCGAATACTGCTCCCACATCTGGGGTGCAGCTGCCACTTCTACACTCGCTATCCTGGACTGCATTCAAAAGAGAGCTATACGTCTCATCGGTGACCCTACCCTCACCCAAAGGCTTCCATCCCTTGCCCACCGACGTGCCGTTGGTGACCTCTCTCTCTTTTATAGATATCTGCATGGGCACTGCTCAGATGAGCTTTCTTCCATAATTCCCCCACCTGCTGCCCCCAGCAGATCTACCAGGGGAACAGAGCGAATGCACCCTTTTACTGTCCAGGTCACCAGATACAGAACATCTTGTTATGCCCGCTCTTTTGTCCCGAGGACTTCCAAGTTGTGGAATTCCTTGCCGGCACATGTTTTTCCTTCTCCTCCGAACCTCCAAACCTTCAAGTCCAGAATTAACAAGCTGCCTCTTTCCTCCTTGTCAACACCCACGGTACGATAGTATTTAGGCTGTAAGCCCTCGTAGTGTGTTGTTGACATTAAAAAAAAAAAAAAACTTATGATACCAAATAGATCAATCCTATAACAACAGATGAAGCATGTTCCTTGGGCATTCAACTGTATAGTTTTTTAGTCCTGTTTAGCAAGACAAGTAAGTAAGTTCGCCATCTTGGCGCTTTTTTCATTTTTCATGTTTAAAACAACGGTAAAAACTCGCGTCTGTTTCAATTCCCATTCACTTGATAGGTTTTGTTTTCTCAGAAAGTTTCTTCTCGGTTGCATGGCTTGCTGATGTTTGTGCTGTCTGCTCTTGCTCCTGTTGTTGTCTTCAGCTTAAACTTAAATTTTGGAGAATTTTTAAGCTTTTTAATATTAGACATATTGTAATTTTTGAAGATCTAGAGACAGATTATCCTTTTATTGTAGTTTAATTTTTGACCTGTAGTTGTTTTTCAATTTTATTGCATGTAGTAATTAGTGACCATATACTTGTGTTCTTATAGCTTTTGTGGCTTGACATGTTAACTATTAACCTTTTTTGACTTAGTGTTGGGGTTAGCTGTTGTTAACTCATTTTATCTTATATATTCCTGCGTTGTACCCTCGCAGAAGTAGCCTACCGGAAAACTCAGCTTTTCTGACAAGCCTTTTATAAATTATAGATTCCCCTGAGGATGACCTGTTAGGTAAGGTCGAAACGCGTCGGGACAAGGAATAAAGTATTTGTTTGGAAAGAAAAAGCCTTTTATTCATCACCCAAAGAAAACTTACTGTTCAGAAGAATATGGTACTGCGTTTACCCGGGCCAAAGTCACGGGCATCAAATACACCAGAAGAAATTTCCGCTTGGAACTTATTTTTCACAGAACCAATGAAGGATTGCATCATAGTACACACGAACGAAGAAATTGCAAATACATGGTCACTCAAAGCTTCATCAGTGCTATGTAAAGAGGAAATTCTTGCTCTGCTTGGACTTTTCTATATGAGTGGGGTTCTGAAAACAAGTTCCCTAAGCACATCAGATTTATGGTCAAGTCAATTTGGCGTACCATTTTTAAAGCGACGATGTCGCAGAAACGTTTTGAATTTTTAGTAAACTGTCTCCGTTTCGATGATAAGGCTACGAGAGAAGACAGAAAACGTTAAGACAAATTTGCTCCAATGAGGTTTTTATGGAATATATTCACTGACCGCTCTGTCGGAAATTATACTCCGGGAGCGTACGTGACGATAGATGAGCAACTTCTTAGCTTCAGAGGTTGATGCCTCTTCAAGATATATATTCCAAACAAGCTTGATAAATATGAAATTAAAATTGTAATGATATGTGATTCTAAATCATTTTATATGCTATCGACAATACCATATATTGGAAAAGAAAACAGGTCGTCATCTAAAGCTCTACCCACTCAATATGTTCTAAAATTGTGCTAGGGTATATACGGAACAAATAGAACCGTTACAATGGATAACTGGTTTTCTTCCTCGGATCTTGCGGAAAAACTTCTAATGAAAAATCTTACAATGGTAGGTACCTGAAGGAAAAATAAATCTGATATTCCGGCAGAATTTTTAAAACCAAAGGTAACGTTCCTAGTTCTGACCTTGTGTACGATAAAAATAAGGCTTTAGTATCGTTTTCGCCTAAAAAATGTAAAATGTTTTATTACTATCAGCTTTTCATACATATGGTGTAATATGGGAAGAAACTAAAAAACCAGAAATAGTGTTATTTTGTAACTCCACGAAAGGCAGAGTGGATACTTACGATCAGCTCTGTCATTCTAAGACTGTAGCCCGTAAAACTCGTCGATTTTTTTACGGGGTGCTTGATGGTGCAGGAATTAACGCTTACGTGATATATAATAGAAACAAAACGATATCTAATCCTGATCATAAAAAATATTCCTAGGAATCTATTTCTTAGACAATTGGCGATGCAATTTGTTACACCTCACTTGCGGACCATACTAAAAGTTCCATCGTTGCCTAGATATTTGCGTAGCCTAATTTTATTTGTTCTTGGAGAGAACAATACTTTTGCGCCAAACCATGGAAGAAATGAAATATCATCCCAAAAGCGACGTTACATCTGTCCTAGAGCTGCAAACAAAAGGTCGCGACGTGTGTGTACGCTATAATGCTTACATTTGTGCTGAACATAGAAAACCTACATGCCCATCCTGTACTGTAGAACTTTGAACAATGTGTTTAAAAAGTCAGTTAATTGCTTTTGTAGTCTTTTTATAGCTATTTTCCAGTAGCTGATTGAATGCTTGGCTTTAACAAACATTTTGAAATTTTATTTACTTTTGTTGCGTTCTGATATTTTGTGACTATATTTTGATGTTACGTGGAACATAGAGAAGAAGTTTTATTAATTTTTGTATTAAATAAAGTATTTACAGATCCCAGAGCTTATTATTATTTCTTTTTTACAATATAGAATACTAAAAATTTAATGGTGTCGTATATGATACCACAGTACTATTTATGTTCTGAAAAATCACTGTACCATTGTAGGGTTAAAAATATTCATAGAGGCATTTTATTTATTAGGGTTTTTAGAAGGAGATGGTTATACTGTTGAAGTAGGTAACGAAGGCCAGGAACATGAAGAAAAATATGATAGCTGTCAAACGTCATAAAACTTTGGAACGCAAACAATTTCGATTGGCTAAGCTTCGACACGTCATCTGTCAGATTTACATTCCATTAAACGTCAAAATTGACAAGAAGTAAACCTTTTACGAAAACGAAAACATTAATCGTATGTTATCAAATGTAAGGATATCCAGCTAATTTACGGTATTTGGGATGTTAGCACAATAAAAGTGTATCGTAATTTAACTGTGTGATATGAAGACTGGAGGGTATGAATTCGGTGGAGACCAAAACAGAGGCGGCCTATGCTGGTGCCTCAAGTGGCCACGAACTTGATCAAAATGTTGATAACGTCGCCACTTCAGGTTCAAATTCGGAAACGGAGAACGTGGAGCGAAGTGTTTTGAGCACAGAAGACGATAATTCATATTCGAGTTCTGAAACCGAAAACAGCGAAGATAAAAGAACGGAAATTGTCGGCAGGGGTCTCTTGAGGATAGAAAGTGGGAGAAAAGTGGTTAAAAGAAAGAAAAGACTACCCAGTTGGGCTTTCAGAATGCTGCATCTCATTAAAGATATAACTATTATGGTACTGGTGGCTGTTGCTTATGCTGCTCTTTCAAATGAGTAAGTTTATCAAAAAAATTTCATCTATGATTTGCAGAATGTAAATTGAAATAACTTTAATTTTTCAGTTATCCTAAATGAATGAATTTTACTTTTTCAGTCCCCCAAAAGTTGGCAAAGGTCCTCCTGCCTACCCTTTTTTCCCACAGAATATTGCTTTTTTGACAGACTGGTACCGTGGACAGGTGTCAAATGCCATTGAAGAGGCTCGCACTTCTGATGTGTCCTTTATCATGTTCTATGCACCCTGGAGTGCAGAATCGCAGAGCGCAAGGAAACACTTCCACAAAGCGGCCAACTTTATGAAAGAACAAGTCACCTTTGCGGCTGTCAACTGCTGGCAACCAGGCACTGAGTGCAGGACACAGTACAGTAAGGTAAGTGTGTCAGAATCCATTGTGAAATTTTGTACAAATAAAATTTAATTTTGGCCATTGTTAACTGTGTGGAGGTTTGTGCAGGCCAATGGATTAAAAGTTATCCTTCCACACATTTCTGTGAATTGATGGTTTAGAAATTATCAGTACTTTTATTTGGTCCGTACAATAACCTTTTTTTTTTAAGTTAAGAAAATTTGTATATTCTATAAACCTTTTTACTTAAAGCAAAATTTCATCAAAATCCGCAGATTATTTTTTTTGAATTATTGGTATGATATAGTGGTATGTATTATGTATTATTATTTATTAGTAAAAATCATACAGTATGCCAATACAATAAGTCTAAGACTTGTACTGTACACTTGCATAATTTTACAAGTTATATCAAATACTTTATAATTACAATACAGGACACTCCGGCTGATTTCGTGTTTCAAGAATATCAGTGACCCTAGCGGATAGTACTGATGTTACGTGGTTCGAGAACATGTAACACTAGCAATTGCTGGTGTTTAACTGTGTATAATTAAGTTTGATCTGTGTTTTTTGCAATATATGTTAGTGGTTGGGTGTGTGCAATCTATAATTGTTTGAATTATAACGTGCCAAATCTATCAAAGACATTTCATAGGTTTCCAAAGGATGGCGAAACATGAATATGATTTTTTGTGTTTTCTTTTGTTACCAGCGAATTTTTTTACAAATTCGCCTAATAATTAATGTTAAACAATAACGATAACATGGATTGACGATAATTTTGTATTATAGATGCAATAAAAGGGTACTGTTATCAAAAAGAACTAATTTGGATATAGTATTGAAGACACAAGGTGGATTTTACATTTCAATGTCACTTCCAAAAGAATTAATTTGTTGAAGCAGAAGACAAATTCAGAATCACTTTTATGCCAATATGTACAGTTCGCAGAAGATCATTTATTTTGTAACATTTACCATCATGTACCTGTTTATAGATAAACTTCGTAAATGGATGGTTGAAAGACTTCAATCATAACTTGTCTTCCAGTGCATAAAAAAAAAAGAAATATGAAGGCAAAAAAAGTTCTGCATTAATAATAAATGATATAAGAAAACTGTTTTTCTATCTTCTTCTGTGTCCTTTTTTTTATTTCAGTATGGCATAAATTGTCACATTTTTTCACATTTAAAATTATTTTACTTGGTAAAGGCTTTTAATTATCTTCCAAAAACAAGTCTTTAAAGAGACAAGTAGAAATAGCAGATTCAGCCCTATAATAGATTTATTCACGGAAGTAAGAGTTAGTCTCACCTTTCATCTGCACAATTTCCTAATTATGTACTAAGTATATCAGTTACATATTTTAAAATATTAGATTAATAAGACAGTTTTCATGTAGAGATATAGCAAATTGAGTACTGTGCTACCATTTATACCTAGAACAATTATTTATAGGTAAGTACAGATTGTAACTTAATATCCTCAGAAACAGCTTTCAGTATATTCCTATACCTACCCTTGAAATAGTAGTTTAACGGCGGTTTCAAGGTCATTACATTAAATTATGATGATATAAGCAGGGTTGCTCCTGTCATTACAATTGTAATAGATCTATTACAATTTACACACTTTCATTACATCATTACTACAATTTGAAAAATTCCCAAATCTATTACAATTTTACAATTACAGCAGTAATTTCAAAACCTAGTTGAATACCACTTAAATCTAGTGTATCTCTTTATTGTAACGTAACTTTATGTTCTGTCATAATGTTTGCGCTACGTTCTGTCCATTCTGTTAATTAGGTAGTCTGTATTATGTGCCTATGTTACCACTCTCTTCTGTGTCACTTTCATACTACTGGCACAAGCCAACTGTCCAGTCCATCCATGTCAATGTCAATATTGTCATTTTCCATTCTCATTCCTCATTTCATTTCATATCTCAAAAAATAAAAAAGCTATAATAACCAAATTTTGTAGGTAGTTGACGATATAAAAAGTAAACTATACACCAAAATTTAGATTTCTATGTTACAAGGAAAAAAAGTCATAAATTATTTTGTGGCAGATCATTTCTATGAAAATTCACTACCATAACGCACTTGCTGCGTCCAGGCTTTCTGTTATGATGTCTATATTTTAGGTAATAAAATATAATAATTTACTGTGTTTTAAATTTAGCACAGTTTTCCCCACCCCCTCCACTTTCATTACAATCTATTACAATTTGACAGGAATTTCTAGTACAATATTTTTACCGCCAGGAGCAACCTTGGATATAAGATTATGGGTAAGAGAAATTTGCGGAATTATTCATGCTGAATTCATTTAGGTTTCAAGCTGATTGTTTATACAAATTCTATTTATAACTATATAATCAGAAAATTTTCACTATTGTTATGTACAAGTTTTTATATTCATCTATAATAAACCAATTGGCTAAATTAAGAATATGCAGAATTACCCGCTCAGTTGCCAGTACTTCACGCAAGGTGGTGCTAGTGTACTTGTCACAAATATCACCAATGCTAAAGCGTAGGAGTGTCCCGTATTGTCATTATATCGTATTTGGTTATATCTAAAGAAATGTGACAATTATACACCATATTCAGCAAACTTCAGATTTTGACAAACCAGGAAAAAAATAATTCTGTTCACTTTCATTTCTAATTAATCGGACATTAGCTAAGGGGTAATATCTGGCACAAAAATAAAGCGATTGGGCTCAAAATGTCTTATGGTAAAATATTACTCCTTTTCGTTTTACAGGGTGTTTAAATAATTTTTCTTAAAACTATTTCCTCAAATATCTTGAAAGTGGTTCAACATATTATTAGGTATCATGCGTAATACAATGGAATTATCAATTTCACCACTGCTGCTTGTGGTGCCACCGACAGAAACACTGATTCATTAACATGGTCATAATTTTTTGTCCAGCCTGTATGCACATTTTCGAACAAAAATAAAGAAAGCCCATTTAATTTCACACAAAGAAGGTATACGTCTTTGAAGTCGAAGAAGTTGACCATTTTCAAAATAAACGTACTTTTTCAATGAAAACCAAAAATCTGTATTTACTTTCTTACTAAATATGTTATGGTAGCAACTAGGAACATGTTTATTATAATTTGTCAAAATCGACTGATATTAAACAAATATATTTAATTATCACTTTATTCTTGTTATTTGCATTAAAATGCCTAAATTGTACACCTCTTGGCCAGTTTCACAAAGCTGGATTAAATATTTAACAAATATTAAACAATGCTTCAGACGACCAATCACAGACTATGATTCGGGTTTTTGCCATGACAACCAAATATTTGCAATTGTGATTGGTTGTATTAAGCCTTGATTATCCAACCGGTCGTAAAATATTTCATGGAGTGGGCATTAGTATCATAAATTGTACCACACAATGTGTCTGTTTAAGAAGACATAAAACTTGAAAGGACATAAAAATCATTAAATAAATATATAAAAACTCTGGACGCAGCAAGTGCGTTATGGTAGTGAATTTTCATTAAAATGTTTTTATTGCAAATATGTGTGTTTTCTTTTTAAGAAAGCAGGCATCAATTTTGGTTACCAGTATAACCTATATAGTAAAAACAATGTCCCATGTGTCATAAAAGTAACTTTATTGTGTGAAAATGTACAAAAATTTCCAAAAGTAAACTTAAAGTGTTCCCGGAAAAACTCGTTTCTTGGTCAACCTTATGGGTTAGTAGCAAATTGGGCTATTCAAATATGAAGCATTTGATCAAAATTCGCTGCCATAACGCACTTGCTGCATCCAGAATTTCTTTTCTTACAAACATGCATTATATTTCGATGGTTAGGTTAGGTTAGATTGTGAGTGGTCCATATCGGTCCCTCCACTGCGACCATAAGGTCTATTGTGGCTCACGCCTAATGTCTATATTTCACCCAACAAATCCAGCCTCCTACAGAGGTCGATAACCTTTGCGGGCGAAAGTTGATCCAGATCCTCTGGAGCAAGCTTTACCTTGCCAAAGAGCAGGTGTCTAGTCCTATCCGCTGCCGGACAGGAACACAGCATGTGCTCTGCTGTTAGTGGCAACAGCACACGGTGTTCCCAGGCGGTCACCCATCCAAGTACTGACCGTGCCCGACGTTGCTTAACTTCGGTGATCGGACGAGAACCGGTGTATTCAACGTGGTATTGACCTAACCTAACCTATATTTCGATGGAAAATGCAAAAATGTAATAACATAAGGGGTGTTTGATTAAAAGAAACAAGAAAATTTGTATCACCAACGACTTATGGGCCATCCTGTGACGGTAGAAATATTTTTTAAGGTGTAGCTTAAGACACCCTATAATTAATATATACACATTTTTTTCATATCTTGTATAATAACGGATATATTGAGCTTTGTTGATTTTTTACGAAAATTCGACAAAAACTATATACCTACCATTAAACGATAAACTCTATAGCTAAGGCTACTGCCAGGCATCAGAGAAAGGGTCTATTTGAAATGAATTTTCTAGAAACATTTTAGTAAAATGAAGGACAATGACAGTTGAAACTAAGACTTCAGGGTTTGTAAAGCATCCTTCTTGAGACATTTGATTTCCATAGCCCGTATTAGATTCAAGTTATTTGCCTAAATGTTGCCGATTTTGACGTTTTAAATCGCAACTTTGACGTTTTGAGGAAAACCCCAATTTATGTTTCTTTAAATGCCTATAACTTTTTTGTCTTTTGACCTACATAGCTACATTTTGGTAAGTAACTTACCTATAAAGATATAAACCCGCGTACCAAATTTGGTTGCCCTTACTTTGTCAATTCCGAAGATATAAATTTTTTTTGAAAGAAAACACAAAATTTTCCGGGAAAACCTGGGCAAATTTTCCTGGCTAACGAACTTATCCAAGCCATTTGCGAGAGGAATTTATTCACCAAATTTCATCCAAATCGGCCCATTATTTTTTGAGTTATCGGTGTGATACATATATATATATATATATATATATATATATATATATATATATATATATATATATATATATATATATATATATATATATATATATATATATATATATATATATATATATATATAAACATAAAAAATTGAAACGGACTCCGGATATGTGTTCTGGGGGGCCTAATTAGCGCTCATTTGAAGAAATTTTTTCAAAATTCAAAAGTCGGGATCTCCTCATTAGTGAATTTTTTTAAGAAAATTCACTAATATAATACTTAGAAAATGCTTTATCAAAATTACTTGAAATAAGGGGTACGGGAGGACGTGACAAATGTAACAGTTTTGTCTTTTGCGAGCAAACATTTTACTTACACTTTAATTTTTCTTATACCTATACAGGTTGCGCATAAGTAACAACAATACCATAACTTTTAAACCGAGAAAGGCACCACACTCAAGATTTGTAGGATTGCATAACCGATTATTGGTGACTATCTGGTGGCATGATGAATTGTTTTTTTAGCCAACCCCTCTTTGTAGGATGACGACCCTTTAATTTTTTAAATAGCATTGATGGTCTTAATTATTTTTACTCACCTTTCGCAAGAACGAAAACAATCTTGTTATGAAAATAAATTAAGTAAAGAAAAAAAATGTGTGTCTTATGCCCAGGAAAATGTTTGTTTGCGCAGAGCAGCACAGCGCTATTTTGAGCTTTATACTGATACGAAGGCAACCAAACCATAAAACTTTTAACACACTGTACAAGAGATTAGGTGAAACTGGCTCATTTCATCCCAAGAACAGAGATGTAGGAAGACTAAGTGTAATTGATGTTGATATGGAAACGAAAACATAGTTCGTATTTTAGAAGAAACGGAAAACCAGCATGAGTCGTATTAGTGCAGCAACGGGTATAACCAAATCTTCGGTGTCCAGAATCATACGCATAGAAAAGCTGCAATCCGACCAGTTTATCTGGAACTTTTAAAGTTTATTTTCGGAAAATGTTTGTACTTTTTGAAACAACCAAGCTGTTTTAATGAAATATGGACATTGTTACTACTATATTAGGTTATATTGCCAACCAAATGCCATTCTTTTAGAAACAAGACATAATTGCAATTAAAAACATTTTTGTGAAAATTCGCCACCATAACGCGCTTGCTGCGTCCAGACTTTTATTGACTTGAAATTTAACTTTTTAATTTTGTTGACAGGTATTCAATTGGCCAGTACTTATAGCATATCCTTCCCATGGAAGAGGCATCCAGTATAATGGTCCCATAAGTGCCCCACATATCATTAAATTCCTAAAAAATATCTGCCAGCCATTCAAAAGAGTACAGCAGCCGCTTTTTTCTGGAGATGTGAGTATAAGTATTTAAAAAATAAGTTGTTTTTTCAATAAATAAAAAAAGTAAATTACAATTCCAATAATATAGCACACTTGATGTTTTGCACAACTCTTCTTTAAAAAATAGAGCATTAAAGTTTTTTAAGTAGGTATAACTTTGAAAGGCTCCATTTGACAAGTGGCCTTTGGACGATGTGGCAACAAAATAGAGTGCTACTGTTTATTGCTGTCAAATTTTAAATCAAGTGAAGCTGCTTATTTCTTAGTTTTTGGTCAAGGTTTTTGTTCTATTTTTCAACTATGAAATTCGAAAATTAATAAAGATGGGCCATGATTGCCTGTTTCATACATAAAAAAAAACAAAGTCCTCTCAAGCTCCAACGGCAGCAAACCCTTCTGGACTCTTGCTAAATCTATTGGGCATAATTTCTGCAAGAGCATGTTCCCACCTCTTGTTTCAGGGGATGAAGTTATTTCTACCGCTCTGGGCAAGACTGAACCTTTTGCCTCGTTGTTCGCCAGCAATTCTACTCTCAACCCACCTCCAAATGTTCAACCACCAACAGTCCCCAATTTTGCTCATAAAATGACAGATCTTTTTCAAAACTAAAAAGGTACGAAAGATGCTCTCTTCTCTTAATACAAGGAAAGCCTCTGGCCTTGACGAGATCCCAGAAATTATTCTCAAAAAATGTGCACCAGAACTTGCTCCTGTCTCAGACATCTTACAATAGAGGCATATTCCCTAGTAACTAGAAAACTGCTAGAGTACAACCCATCCCCAAGAAAGGAACCAAAGCACTTCCTAGCATTTACAGGCCTATTTCTCTCCTAAAGTGATGGAAAAGTAGATGAACACCGAATTACTAAAATTTCTTGAAAAACACAGTCTAATCCACGACAGGCAGTATGAATTCCATCAGCGCAGATCAACTGCCGACTTCCTTTCCTTTGTCACCCATTCTTGGAACAAGTCTATGGAACTACATGGTGAATCCCAGATTGTCACTCTAGACATATTCAAAGCATTCGACCAGGTCTGGCACACAGTGCTGCTTAATTAACTTCCGGCATATGGCCTACCACCAAAACTCTGTACCTGGACAGCAAATTTCCTCTCCAACCGGAGCATTTCTGTTGTCGTGGATGGCCACTCCTCTAAACTGTATCCAATTAATGCAGGAGTCCCTCGAGGTTCAGCTTTACCCCTACTTTGTTTCTATTCCACATCAATGACCTCCTCTCTAGCACATCCAGCCCAGTTCACAGTTACACGGACAACAGCACCCTACACTCAAATATACAATATTCTAAGCCTGTGTCTTTAGCCCAATTAGATGAGGATCGCAGACTCATTGAGGGTTCTGTTTCTGGATCTACAAAAAATATTAGACTGGGGAAGTAGAAACCTTGTACAATTCAACTCCACCAAATCTCAGTCTTGCTTTCTATCTCATAAGAGATACACCAGCCCTAGACCCATCACAATGAACAACCAAAATATTCAAAATAATGAGTCCTTTTCACTTGTTGGCATTTCTGTGGATCGAAATCTCAATTGGCACCAACATGTCACATCAATTGCAGAAGCGGCTGCTAAGAAATGAGGTTTCCTTATCCGGGCTCGCGAATACTTTTCACCAGCTAATCTCTATACCTTATATACTTTACAAATAAGGCCAAACCTCAAATAATGCTCCCACATCTGGCGTGTCGCTGCCGCCTCCATTCAGAAGAGAGCCATACGTCTCATTGGTGACCCTACCCTCACCCAAAGGTTGCCATCCCTTGCCTACCGACGTACTGTTGGTGACCTCTCTCTCTTTTATAGATATCTGCATGGGCACTGCTCAGAGGAGCTTTCTTCCATAGTTCCTCTACCTGCTGCGCCCAACATATCTACCGGGGGAACAGTGTGAATGCATCCTTTTACTTTCCAGGTCACCAGACATAGAACATCTAGTTATATCCGCTCTTTTGTCCCGAGGACTTCCAAGTTGTGGAATTCCTTGCCGGCACATGTTTACCTCCAAACCTTCAAGTCCAGAATTAACAAGTTGCCTCTTTCCTCCTTGTCAACACCCTCGGTACGATAGTATTTAGGCTGTGGTGTGTTGAAATATTTTTAAAAAAAAGCAAAGGAGAATGCAGAAGCTGCAAGCAATTTGTACTGTGAACGGTATCCAGGTAGGAGACAACCCTTCAAAGATATTTTGACAATATTGGGACACAATCTAATTAACAGTGGTCAATTTGTGAAGAAAAGATCGAAAATCTATGCATGAAGTAGGGATATGGAGTTATAGTAATATAATGATAGTACTTTTAGGAACTATTGAAAATAGTCAATAAAAGTTAACGATATCAACAGGACTACCAAGACCTAATATTAGGTGGATATTAAAAAAGCACAAAATTTAAGCCATACAGGACTACAACAGTTCCATCACCTTAAACCAGGAGATTTTGAATGCCGGATGGATTTTTGCCAATGGTTCCTAGAAAATTTCAACCAAGTGCTTATGTAAATAGTGCTGGTATTTTCAACCACTTACAACTCTTGTACTTGGGCATAAGAAAATCCTCATTCAATTCTGCAGTAGAGAAATCAAGGAAGATTTTTGCATTTAGTGTGTAGACAGGTATTTTCTGGGGTAGGATTATCAGTCCGCTTATTTACAATGACACGCTCACCTTGCAAATTTTGAGGCAACAAATAGAACCTCTTGTTGACGAACTGCCGCAAATTGAACTTAGGAGTGTATTTTTTTTAGCAAGGCAGGGAAACACCTCACAGCGCTGCAATTTTTGCCATTTTTTAGCAAGACGGGGAAACGCGTCACAGCGCTGTAATTTTTGCCAATTTTGGCAATAATTGGATAGCTAACCGAGGTCCCAACCATTGGCCGGCGATGTCACCGGACTTAACACCTATGGACTTTTATCTTTGGAAAAGATTAAAAGACCTAATTTTTAGATTGCCGAAGAACTCTTAGACAAGACTTAGCACATGCGGTGTTGGGAAAATCAATAAGACCTAGTATTTCGGCTATAGATCGTCCGACGTATAATCTAGTGGCTGTCAAATAAGTTTAAAAGCTGGCCTGGTAAACAAAACTTATTAAGTGTCAAATTGACTTGAATTCATTAATAAAGTTAAAGATGATAAATTGGTTGAAGGCGGGGTTTTGATATCATTTGATGTGGCGTCTTTATTTCCTAGCGTGCCCACAAAACAAACGCTAACGTATTTAGAACAGTTGTTGAAATTGAACAACATAAGTGAAGGTTTGCAAAGAATATTTAACTTTAACAAATCTTTGTATAAAACAAAACATTTTCCAATTTAACAATGAGTTTTTTGAACTAACTGAAGGCACGGCAAAGGGCAACTCACTCTCTCCATTCATTGTAGACCTTTTCACAAGTAGATTTGAGACGGATTTAGAAAATGTGATTGAGTATTTTCCTAGAGTATGCTTTCGTTATGTGCACGATATTTTTGCAATGTTTAACACAAATATATGCAAAGTAGATGATTTGATTAAAAGACTGAACCAAAGCATAATCAACAGTCAGCACTGCATCTGCTAGGACAGCACTTTGATGTTGCGAAAATAGAATATTTGACCTTGCCCACATCGCTCCAGCTTAACGGACCAGGGTGGGACTCGGCATACAGTTATACTGTTCGTGAATCACAGGCGTGCTCGCTCAAGTTTTTATTGGCGTTTTTTCAAGTGTAATATATTCTGGCTTATGTATAATTTCATGACATAATGAGCAGGAAAAGCAGGACAGGGATGACTATAATAATAGGACCACTTTTTTTTTGGGTTTGGCTCGCCTTGAAAGACATAAACAGTCAACAGCGGCTCACTTTCAGGCTCATGCACATAGATTCACGATTTGTCACCTGTCACGATATCATATACATGTTTGGAAGCGCCGCGATCGTATTTTTTGAGCCTTCCTCGTGGCCAATCGACACGAGCTTGTTTTTGAGCAATTGTCAAATTATGTGGGATCCAACACACACAAAATATTTTGAGCCCGAATGTTTATGCAATATTGAATGTATGCTGGTCCCACTATTGTCCAAGGATACCTCAAACTCACGATAAGTCACCTGACGATCTTGCATTATCAGTTCATGCACCGTTACAATGTTTTTCTTAACAACAACCGATTTTGGACAACCTTCACGAAATTCGTCCTTAAGCGAAATGTGGCCACGATTGAATTCGGTAAATCATCCATAAATACTGGTCCTTGGTGGTGCTTGATTGTCAAAACTCAAATTAAGTTCTTCGATGTACTGTTGTTTAGTTATTCCAGGTCGAAAGTTGTAAAGAATAAGCTCACAGAAATGTTCACAATTTAATTCCATTTTTTTGGCCAATATTAACTTTTTGAGTTACTGTAAACGTCATGGGATTCTGGGAATGGCCTCAGACTTGATGCCTACAAAGATCAGTAGAGATCTGTCTTTCAAGACCGTCCTCCCGGAAAAGGAGGACTGGGAACGAAATGAAACGACCCTATTGAGGGCCGATCTCTGCTGGTATGCTGACGGCTCCAAAACCAATAGGGGAGTAGGAGCCGGCGCATATGGGAGCAACACCGATGCTAAACTATCAACTAGCCTCGGAAACTACGCAACCATACACCAGGCAGAAGTGTATGCCATCGAGATGTGTGCAAGGCAAAGTATAGAAAACCAGTGCACACACAAATCGATAAAGATATATTCAGATAGCCAAGCTGCAATAAAGGCTCTTGGTTCCTATTGGTTGCAATTTAAAGACGGTATGGAGTTGTAAATCTGCCCTCAACGAACTGGGCCGCTGCAATGAGGTGTCGCTGGTCTGGATACCGGGTCACTCAGACCATGATGGCAATGTTGCAGCCGACGCGCTTGCCGGGAGTGGTGCCCAGGGGGACTTCATCGGACCAGAACCTGTGCTGGTGATATCATCATCCACAGCAAAACACACCTTAAAGACCTGGACAGAAAGAATGACAATCCAGCAATGGCAAAATCTGCCAGGATTAGCTCACTCTAAGGCCTTCATAAATGGCCTGTCAGAGTCAAGGGCTATAAAACTTCTAGAGCTAAACAGACAACTGAATACTCTAGTCGGCCTGTATACAGGGCACTGCCGCTTGCATCACCACATGCACCGAATTGGAGTCGGTCAGGAAACCGAGTGCCGGCTGTGTATTAAGAGTGACGAAACAGCAGTGCACGTACTGTGTTTCTGTCCTGCGGCGGACAGGACTAGATACCTGCTCTTTGGCAAGACAAAGCTTGCTCCGGAAGATCTCGATCAACTTTCGCCCACAAAGATTATCGACCTCTGCAGGAGGCTGGCTTTGTTGGGCGAAATATAGACTATTAGGCGTAAGCCACAATAGACCTTATGGTCGCAGTGGAGGGACTAGTATGGCCCACTCACAATCAAACCTAACGTAACCTACTGTAAACAGCAGAAATAGGACTCTTACTTCAAAACGTTCTAAGTAAATATAACATCATAAATGTCAATCTTTACGATAACAACGTCAGTAGATGGCAGCACTATGTTTGCCCAATCCCGAAATATAAAAGAGAACCCTTGTATTGAAAATAAATGGGCTTGAATGCTCCTTTCATTACAATTTGTATGTATATATATATATATATATATATATATATATATATATATATATATATATATATATATATATATATATTGTGCTGGAAAATTGCACATTATAAACTGTTAGTACATCAGAGTGTACATAATGCAAAGGCCATATAAATTTCTATAAAACAAAAACGAAAACCCTTACGGAAACTAGTTTGATGAAGTTAATTTCCGATTATTGTTTCAATAATGTAAATCGTCAGACCTACAAAATTGGGGTGTCAGCTTAGCAATGGGGGGTTATAGTAGGACCACTGGTCAGTAGTAAGTACAATACTTACGGTTTACACATGGTGCAAATGGGCTCTCTGTAGATTGTGTACATATCCACATCGTTCGACATAATTTCCTTTACCCTAAAACAGAAAACAAAATAATAACATTGATACAAGCATATTCTCTATTATTGTTAGTCAGTGTTATTTGGATAAGCAATGAAAGATATAAAGCCATAATTTGTTAAAATGGTCATTAATTAAACTTTTGAAATTTATAACTAGCAAATTTTTTATTTTATTTTTTTTTATGTCAACAACACACCACGAGGGCTTACAGCCTAAATACTATCGTACCGTGGGTGTTGACAAGGAGGAAAGAGGCAGCTGGTTAATTCTGGACTTGAAGGTTTGGAGGTTCGGAGAAGGAAAAACATGTGCCGGCAAGGAATTCCACAACTTGGAAGTCCTCGGAACAAAAGAGCGGGCATAACAAGATGTTCTATGTCTGGTGACCTGGACATTAAAAGGGTGCATTCGCTCTGTTCCCCTGGTAGATCTGTTGGGGGCAGCAGGTGGGGGAATTATGGAGGAAAGCTCCTCTGAGCAGTGCCCGTGCAGATATCTATAAAAGAGAGAGAGGTCACCAACGGCACGTCGGTGGGCAAGGGATGGCAGCCTTTGGGTGAGGGTAGGGTCACCGATGAGACGTATAGCTCTCTTTTGAATGGAGTCCAGGATAGCGAGTGTAGAAGCGGCAGCTGCACCCCAGATGTGGGAGCAGTATTCGAGGTTTGGCCTTATTTGTGAAGTGTATAAGGTATAGAGATTAGTTGGTGAAAAGTATTTGCGAGCCCGGAAGAGGAAACCCAATTTCTTAGCAGCCGCTTCTGCAATTGATGTAACATGTTGGTGCCAATTAAGATTTCGATCCACAGAAATGCCAACGAGAGAGAAGGACTCATTACTTTGAATAACTTGGTTGTTCATTGTGATGGGTCTAGGGCTGCTGTATCTCTTGTGAGAAAGAAAGCAAGACTTAGTTTTGGTGGGGTTGAATTGTACAAGATTTCTACTTCCCCAGTCTAATATTTTTTGGAGGTCCACGGAGACAGAACCCTCCATGAGTCTGCGATCCTCATCTAATTGGGCTAAAGAGACAGGCTTAGAATATTGTATATTTGAGTGGAGGGTGCTGTCGTCCGCGTAACTGTGAACTGGGTTGGATGTGCTAGAGAGGAGGTCATTGATGTGGAGAAGAAACAAAGTAGGGGCTAAAGCTGAACCTTGAGGAACTCCTGCATTAATTGGATACAGTTTAGAGGAATGGCCATCCACAACAACAGATATGCTCCTGTTGGAGAGGAAATTTGCTGTCCAGGTACAAAGTTTTGGTGGTAGGCCATAGGCCGGAAGTTTATTAAGCAGCGCTGCGTGCCAGACCTGGTCGAATGCTTTGGATATGTCTAGAGCAACAATCTGGGATTCACCGTGTTGTTCCATAGACTTGTTCCAAGAATGGGTGACAAAGGAAAGGAGGTCGGCAGTCGATCTGCGCTGACGGAATCCATACTGCCTGTCGTGGATTAGACTGTGTTTTTCAAGGAATTTTAGTAGTTCGGTGTTTATATACTTTTCCATCACTTTAGAGATGACTGAAAGGAGAGAAATAGGCCTGTAGTTGCTAGGAAGCGCTTTGGATCCTTTTTTGGGGATGGGTTGTACTCGAGCAGTTTTCCAGTTACTAGGGAATATGCCTTTATTGTAAGATATCTGAAACAGACGAGTCAGGACAGGAGCAAGTTCTGGTGCGCATTTTTTGAGAACAATTGCTGGGATCTCGTCAAGGCCAGAGGCTTTCCTGGTATTAAGAGAAGAGAGCATCTTTCGTACCTTTTTAGTTTTGAAAATGATATCAGTCATTTTATGCGCGACATTGGGGACTGTTGGTGGTTGAACATTTGGAGGTGGGTTGAGAGTAGAATTTCCGGCGAACAACGAAGCAAAAAGTTCAGCCTTGCCCAGGGCGGTAGAAACAATTTCATCCCCTGAGACAAGAGGTGGGAACGTGCTCTTGCAGAAATTATTCCCAATAGACTTAGCAAGAGTCCAGAAGGGTTTGCCGCCGTTGGAGCTTGAGAGGACTTTGTTTTTGATGTGGTTATTAAACGAGTTTTTTGCCTCAGAAAGAATGCGGACATAGCGGTTTCTTGCGTCGTTGAATGCTTGACGATTTTCTTGACTGGGATTGTGTAGAAGCGTTTTGTGAGCTTTGACCTTTTCAAGTCTGGCCTTATCACAGGATTTAGAGAACCAGGGCTTTTGAGTGGCTGAAGAGGTTTTCTGTGTACGTGGAATAAATAATTCCATGCCAGCTTGGATAATTTCGGTGACGTTCTGTGAGATATCAGAGGGGTCAGGATTAGAGAAGCAGACAGACGCCCATGGAAATGAGGAAAAGTAATCCCGCATTTCGTCCCAGTTTGCGGAGTTGTAGTGCCAAACGATACGTGGGTGTGATGACTGTGTGACCTCGGGTTGCATTGCACAGGAAGCAGTGACCATGCCGTGGTCTGAGCGACCAAGGGGGGCGGTGACTGATATCTTATAGCATTCAGGGTTTGTAGTAAGAAGGAGATCCAAGGGATTTGAGCTGTGTGTTGGGATACGAGGAAAGTAAGTAGGTTGCTGAACCATATTCGCCAAAGAATTGCTGACTGCAAAGGCCTCTGCTGCTCTCCCTTGTGGATCGGTTTTTGAAGATCCTAGCCATTCCTTATTATGGACATTGAAGTCGCCAAGAATAGTGACCTCGGAGGAAGGATATTCAGAAATCAGATAGTCGGTTTTTTCAGAAAGGTAGTCAAAGAGCTGGACAAAGTTGTTGTCAGAAGGTGACCGGTAAATGCAACAGATGAATTTAGTTGCAGCCCTGAGAGAGAGTTTTATCCATAGTATGTCTTTTCTTCCAGCTTCTAAATTGGGAAGTCTGGTGCAGGGTAGATTGCTACGGGCGTATGCGCACACGCCTCCATGCAATCTAAAGGCAGTAAGGAGCTCATACCCCGGGAAATTAAGGTGATTAAGTGGCTGTTTTGGCACTGATTTGGGTTTCGGTGAGGAAGAGGAGTTGGGGCCTGTTAGCCTGGAGGAAATGGTGGACGGAGTTCAGGTTAGAATTTAGGCCACATATATTCGAAAAGGATATGTTAAATCTTGATGTTGGCGCCCCCTGTACACCCCTCTCCCGGAGATCCGAATGGAGGGGTATCTTGCCTCCGGAATATTTTATACAAGGAGGAGCCATCATCATTTTTGCTTATAAGGGAAACCGACTCATACACCAGAACCGGAAACGTCCGTTGGGACTTCACCGGCCCCTTGATGTATGGGGTGGTACCTCCTCGGGCGTGAAAAAATCATTTACTATTACATAAAGGAAAATTCCACTACCACCTGCTATGGATTGGATTGGATCAATGTCTACCCCTTTAAAAATAAGATTAATAAAGGGACTATCAATTGTCCAGTAGTTATGATTTTCGACATAGTAGAAGGATACAAAACATTATCATCATTTTGCATCCATGCCTATTGTCGGCGAAATTTGGAAAGTATATCAGTTTCAATGAATTTAAAAGAGCCAAAAATCTATATGCAAATAGATTAAACTCTTAAGCATGACATACATACCAAAGAATTATGTTCTAAATCAATTACCTAAAGGTAATGAATAAACAAACACTTTGTATAATGTACCTAGGTATAAGTTTGTTTTTTTATGTGAACAATGAACGGAGTTTACCAAAGACAGTGTTTGTGTTGTGGGACTTTTCAAATCAAATATAAACTTATTGTAGTTTTGAAAGTTATTGTAAATTTATTCTTGGTTATGATGTTCTAGAAGTAAGGTTAGGCTAAATGTCATTTTATAATGACGATCTAGAATAAGAATATTCAAACTTACCTGGCGGTTTCAAAGATGAATAGCTGTCAAAAATGTATTAATTAATTTCAAGAAAGGATGCTTTGATATCAAACAGGAAATGAATTTAGAGAAGATTTCCGCTTTTGTTAAGAATGGTTATAGTTGGTTGTTAAATAAATTCAGACGCCAGAGGAGCGTCATTCTTGCTTCCCAAAGAATTTAAATATTTTTAAAGTATATTTTGTGTAAAGAAGACCCATGTTATTACTGGAACAAACAGAAGTATTAATTGAAGTTTTAAAGCAATAAACTACAAAAACAACCAAAAAGATTTACACATTTATACAGGGATTATTTATATGAGATAACATAAAATTATACAAATCAAAATATAAATATATAGAAATATAATCAAAGTATTAATCAGTATAATTTGCGCCCAACGATTACCAGTATAATTGACTATAGATATAAAATAAATAAAAATCAATTTTATACAAAATAATCATATAAATAATTTAAAATTAATTATACATTAATCAAGCCAATCAAAATTATATATATATATAAATATATATATATATATATATATATATATATATATATATATATATATATATATATATATATATATATATATATATATATATATATATATATATAAAGTATTAGGTAATTAAATATTTGGCAATTTTATTTTCATTTTTTCCAGGCTTACATTCATATTGAAGTGGATGCATCTCCGAACAGTCAGGAATATGCAGTAGCTTATTCAACAGCTTTGAGATTATTAGAAAAGGATCCACTTAGGGATATTCCTATTACTATTAGTACTAAGGCACCAAATAATCCTACCCTGTCCATTGTTATGTGGAACGAAACTTTGGTAAGTTGACTAATATTTAACAAGAAACATGTGCCCTGTTTTTAGTGAATTTTCAAAAAAAAATCACTAATGAGGAGATCTGGACTTTTGAATTTTGAAACAATTTCTGCGAATGAGCGTGAACTAGGCCTCCTCGAATCCATGTCCAGGGTCAGTGTGAATTTTTATATGTGTATGTATATATATATATATATATATATATATATATATATATATATATATATATATATATATATATATATATATATATATATATATATATATATATATATCAGTGTGCGCCAAATGTATGGACCGGGACTTACAAAATGTAAAGTAAGCGGCCAAAAAAATTATAATTTGATATGCGCATATGGAACGTATTTTCGCATATTATGACGTGATTTCTAAGTATTTACTCCTTTTATTACAAAATATACAAAGTGTAGGTCATTTTTTTTTAATGGTAACAGGGCCAGTAGTTGTTAATTTCTGGAAGTGCAATCTTTTCTGCTTCTAACAATGTCTAACAAGTATCACAAGATGGGGGTTGCATAAGAAAAAATTACAGAAAAAAAATTAAATGTGAAGTAAGACACGAATACGAACTGGACAATAATTCTCCGTATTTTCCCCAAATATTTTAACTTTTAAAAATTTTGTTGTTGTCTACAAACATTAATTGTTGGGGTATAAAAACAAAAAACTAAGTTTCCAAATTTTTATTTCCGCGAAACATACATAAATGTAAAGAAACTAAATCATCTCTAGTTAGTTTGAAACAATCGTATCAGATAATTGTTATACCAAATGTTCGAACCGTTGGCCTTCTGCTGCAACACAATGGCCTAATCTGTCTATAAAAGAATGCAATGAATTAAAAAAAAAATTGCTTGTTGGTATTAATATCATGTATTTCCTCGGAAATACGATTTTTCAAATCATCGAGATCATTTGGCTTAATTTTGTAAACCTTGGTCTTGAGGTATCCCCACAAGAAAAAATCTTACGGAGTTAGATCTGGCGATCTAGCTGGCCACTCCAATGGACCTCTTCTACCAATCCATCGTCCAGGAAAGATATCATTTAATAATTCACGCACATTTCTCGCATAATGAACCGTCTTGTTGGAACCAAATTCTGTCGTGAATGTTTCCATTGTTTCCTGGATATAATCTTGCAAGAAATGGTAATATGGAGTTATTTAGAAGTGCTAAATATCTGTCGCCATTTAAATTTCTGTCTATGAAGAAAGGCCCAACAATATGTCGCTCAATAATGCCACACCAAACATTAACCTTTTGAGGGTGTTGAGTATGACTTTCCCTTATCCAGTGAGGATTATTATCGGACCAATACCTACAGTTTTGGCAATTTACAGTTCCATTTAAACAACGTTGCCTCATCGGAGAAACAAATGAGCAGTGCCCGTGCAGATATCTATAAAAAAGAAAGAGGTAACCAACGGCACGTCGGTGGGCAAGAGATGGCAGCCTTTGGGTGAGAGTAGAGTCACCGATGAGACGTATAGCTCTCTTTTGAATGGAGTCCATGATAGCGAGTGTAGAAGCGGCAGCTGCACCCCAGATGTGGGAGCAGTATTCGAGGTTTGGCCTTATTTGTGAAGTATATAAGGTATAGGAATTAGCTGGTGAAAAGTATTTGCGAGCCCGGAACAAGAAACCTAATTTCTTAGCAGCCGCTTCTGCAATTGATGTGACATGTTGGTGCCAATTGACATTTCGATCCACAGAAATGCCAACAAGTGAAAAGGACTCATTACTTTGAATAACTCGGTTGTTAATTTTGATGGGTCTAGGACTGGTGTATCTCTTATGAGAAAGAAAGCAAGACTGATATTTGGTGGGGTTGAATTGCCCACGATTTATACTTCCCCAGTCTAATATTTTTTTGGAGATCCACGGAGACAGAACCCTCAATGAGTCTGCGATCCTTATCTAATTGGGCTAAAGAGACAGGCTTAGAATATTGTATATTTGAGTGGAGGGTGCTGTCGTCCGCGTAACTGAACTGCGTTGGGTGTGCTAGAGAGGACGTCATTGATGTGGAGAAGAAACAAAGTAGGGGCTAAAGCTAAACCTTGAGGAACTCCTGCATTAATTGGATACAGTTTAGAGGAATGGCCATCCACGACAACAGAAATGCTCCGGTTGGAGCGGAAATTTGCTGTCCAGGTACAGTTTTGGTGGTAGGCCATAGGCCGGAAGTTTATTAAGCAGCGCTGCGTGCCAAACCTGGTTGAATGCTTTGGATATGTATAGAGCAACAATCTGGGATTCACCGTGTAGTTCCATACACTTGTTCCAAGAATGGGTGACAAAGGAAAGGAGGTCGGCAGTTGATCTGCGCTGACGGAATCCATACTGCCTGTCGTGGATTAGACTATGTTTTTCAAGAAATTTTAGTAATTCGGTGTTTATATACTTTTCCATCACTTTAGAGACGACTGAAATGAGAGAAATGGGCCTGTAAGTTGCTGGGAAGCGCTTTGGATCCTTTCTTGGGGATGGGTTGTACTCAAGCAGTTTTCCAGTTACTAGGGAATATGCCTTTATTGTAAGATATCTGAAACAGACGAGTCAGGAGCAAGTTCTGGTGTGCATTTTTTGAGAACAATTGCTGGGATCTCGTTAAGACCAGAGGCTTTCCTGATATTGAGAGAAGAGAGCATCTTTCATACCTTTTTAGTTTTGAAAATGATATCCGCTATTTTATGCGCGACATTGGGGACTGTTGGTGGTTGAACATTTGGAGGTGGGTTGAGAGTAGAATTGCCGGCGAACAACGAGACGAAAAGTTGAGCCTTGCCCAGGGCTGAAACAAGAGGTGGGAACATGCTCTTGCAGAAATGATTCCCAATAGATTTAGCAAGAGTCCAGAAAGGTTTGCTGCCATTAGAGCTTGAAAGGACTTTGTTTTTGATGTGGTTATTGAACGAGTTTTTTGCCTCAGAAAGAATGCGGACATAGCGGTATCTTGCGTCGTTAAATGCTTGAGGGTTTTCTTGACTGGGATTGTGTAGAAGCGTTTTGTGAGCTTTGACCTTTTCCAGTCTGGCCTTGTCACAGGATTTAGAGAACCAGGGCTTTTGAGTGGCTGAAGAGGTTTTCTGTGTACGTGGAATAAATAATTCCATGCCAGCTTGGATAATTTCGGTGGTGTTTTGTGAGATGTCAGAGGGGTTAGGATGAGAGAAGCAGACAGACGCCCATGGAAATGAGGAAAAGTAATCCCGCATTTCGTCCCAGTTTGCGGAGTTGTAGTGCCAAACGATACGTGGGTGTGATGACTGTGTGACCTCGTGTTGCATTGCGCAGGAAGCAGTGACCATGCTGTGGTCTGAGCGACTGAGGGGGGCGGTGACTGATATCTTATAGCATTCAGGTTTTGTAGTAAGAAGGAGATCCAAGGGATTTGAGCTGTGTGTTGGAATGCGAGGAAAGTAAGTAGGTTGCTCAACCATATTGGCTAAAGAATTGCTGACTGCAAAGGCCTCCGCTGCTCTCCCATGTGGATCGGTTTTTGAAGATCCTAGCCATTCCTTATTATGGACATTGAAGTCACCAAGAATAGTGACCTCAGAGGAAGGATATTCAGAAATCAGATAAGTCGGTTTTTTCAGAAAGGTAGTCAAAGAGCTGGACAAAGTTGTTGTCAGACGGTGACGGGTAAATGCAACAGATGAATTTAGTTGCAGCCCTTAGAGAGAGTTTTATCCATAGTACGTCTTTTCTTCCAGCTTCTAAAATGGGGAGTCTGGTGCAGGGTAGATTGCTATGGACGTATGCGCACAAGTCTCCATGCAATCTAAAGGAAGTAAGGAGCTCATACCCCGGGAAATTAAGGTGATTAGTGGATTTGACCAGTTCGTATTCGTGTCTTACTTCACATTTAATTTTTTTCTTATGCAACCCCCATCTTGTGATACTTTGTTAGAAGCAGAAAAGATTGTACTTTCAGAAATTAACAATTACTGGCCCTGTTACTATTTTAAAAAAATGGCCTACACCCTGTTTATTCTGTAATAAAAGGGGTAAATAAAAATATAAAAATTCTTTGGTATACTAATACATTTGAATTCTTAGAAGCTCTAATGAAATTATATTACTTAACCCAGCGTTGTGAAGACAGTATAACGAAATATATAAATTAACTGTGATAAATGTAATGTAATATGACACAAATTATCTCAGGGCTTGGGTTTAGGCACTTGCAGTTGGTAGGTTTTAAGAGGTACAAATAAAATCAGACATTATGAATAAAATCAGTTTATTTAAAAAGTTATTGACTCTATATAATGCAGTGAATTGAATTTAGTAAATTGGATGAAAGAAAAATATGACTCGATTACTTATAACACTGTAAAAATGAATTGTGGAGCACACTCTACAAAAGAAAAAGAAAGCCACAGATAAATAGTGTACTTAACTTTCAGCTTCAGGTTAAGGGGGCTCCTCCCTGGCGATAGTATTCAGGGGGCTCCTTACTGATGTTGTATTCAGGGGGCTCCTTACTGACGTTGTATTCAGGGGGCTCCTGACTTACGATGTTACCTTCAAGGGGCTCCTTCACTAACGATGGTGTTGGAGGGGGCTCCTTACTTACGGTGTTGTTGAAGGGCTCTTTACTAATGGTGTACCATTCGGGGGCTCCTTCACTGTGTTGTTACCAAAGGTGTGCCATTCAAGGGACTCCTTCACTAACGATGGTGTTGAAGGGGGCTCTTACTGATGACGTTGTTACGTTACGTTGTCACTTACAGTGTTGTTGAAGGGCCCTTTACTTACGGGGTGTTATAAAATTCCAAGTGCATGAGTAACGGTTCAGGGCATAATGATTTACATAGAGCTGCTGGCAGCAGGTTAAGTTTACTTACAAAATTTATCTGTGTCAATAATTGGAAATAAGCTAACGTATGTGAAACAAAATCTCAAATGACTTCTTTACCACGCATTTAAAACAGTATAATAGCAATGAGTTACCGAAGTTACGCTACCACAAGCCACCGTTTAACAGTATGAAATTAATAATAAAGAAAACAATCATCAAATTTGAGTTCAGTACCATACATTAACAAGCAATCTACCATTATTATCAAGCAAAGAAATGTATGAGCAACTGGATAAATGTAAGACTCACCCATTTAGTTAGGCATGCTGTTTTCCGACTAAAATTTAGTTGTATGTTTCCATCTCTTGGTCGATTCAGAAGAGCGTGTGGTATGCCTTGCAAGCGTATATAAAGATTCGCTTATCGCAGACACGTCATAAAATTGGCTCGAACGCAGGCGGGTTTCCATGAGTTGGGTGCGGTAGAGCAACCGACTGCCGAGTTTGACGTCACTGAAGGGACTTGGACGCTGACGTCACAAAAGGGGTTAATTCAAAAGCTTAAAAGTCAACGGCGTTGACACATGTGACATGTCCCGCTTATTAAATACACGCGACATGTTACAAAGCGAATATAATATTATGAAGTATATAATGCAATTTCTCATTTTCAGATATACAATGTTGATAGTGGTTGGAGGACAGATCTCCTATTGACATGGATAGTAAAGAATCTCCGACAGATATCTCCATGGGTTTCTCCTTCGGGAATGAAGAGTTTATCACTGTCGACTTATGTAAAGCCAGGCCCAGCATTGATATTATTTGTACCTAGGAATCCACTTGTAGATAACGTGGATTATAAATTAATGGTATAAAATTTATTAATTATATTATCATTATTAAATTGAATTGAATGACCGTTTATTTAGCAAATACTATACAAGTACAACAATATTTACAACAATGAGTGAAGATTGGAACCTGTGATGAGTACAATTTGGAGAACCCAATTCAGACCCTTAGGGTCTAAAAACTGTGTTGTGATGAATTGGGTTCTCCAAATCGTACTTATAATATTTACAACATACAGGGTGTTTCAAAAATTATGGTTTATGTTACAGGTGCACATTCAGCACAAAAAAAAATAAGACTATTTTTTCATATAAATATGGCTCCGCAAATGCTTAGTTTTTTAAATACAGCGTGTTGAAGTTATTTGTTTTTGTCAGTTTTTCACGAATGAGTCTGAGTCAAATTAAAATTTTGGCGTGAACGTTGGCATGCGGAGGTTTTCGGGGGCAAGAAATTTAAATATGTTATTGTTAATAACACTGCTGGTAGAGGGTGCCACCTGTAAGACTATGCTTGCATTCAATTGGCTATAATTTTTTGACACCCAGTAATATTGACCTACCGTAAAGCTACATTGCAGTCCTTATCAATTGTAAGCACAAAATGTATATTTGATACAAATCTCTCAGACACACCATTTTCGAGATATTTCAATTTTTGTATGTCGATGTCGCTCAAAAATTAATTTTTCTCAAGTAATTAATTGTATTGTCTGCAAATTTTAACAACAAATAAAAAAGTTTATAACATTCTATGATACCTGACTACAAGAAATGTTCAAAATGGCCACCCTCCACTTCAATACACTTTCGTATTCTGCGGAGCATACAACGTCGTACTCTGTGAAATTTTTCTGGTGCATTTCTAATTTGTTCGCATCCAAGTACAAGTCTTTGCTACAGATCATCAACATTAAAACAATACTTTTGAGATGCCCCTATAAATAAAAGTCCATAGGATTTAAATCAGGAGATCGAGCCGGCCATGGCTGAGGTCCACCGTGTCCGATCCATCTGTGTCCAAAAGTATTGCTTAGGTAATTTCTGACATTTAGGGCGAAATTGGGGGGGGGTCCTCCGTCATGCATAAACCACAGGTTATGTCTTATGTCAAAAGGTACATTTTCTAATAACCCATTTAGTTGGTTTTGCAGGAATTCAAGATAAGTTGTAGCATTAAGTCTGTGAGGTAAAAAAATTGGTCCTATCAAATTACACCCTACAATTCCAGCCCATACATTTAAGGAAAATTGCTGTTGAGGATGCCTTTCAAAAATTGCGTGGGGATTTTGGTCAGCCCAAATATGGCTCTTACGTAAACTGACGATCCCGTCGCGCCTAAATCCAGACTCATTAGTGAACAATACACAATTCAACAAGTTCTCTGCATTAATATGTTAAAGAAACCATTCCAGCCCCCCTTGTAAGTTACTCCTCTGAATGAAATATGACGATTCTAACAAATTAGTAATATTTCTCATAAAAAACTACGACCCTGTGTCAAATTTCATTAAGTTACCTGTTGTGGTTTTGACGAAAATACAGTCTTCTTCTAGAGGCTGTAGCTCCTTAGGAGTGCATTTTAGGAAATAGTTTTATAGAGTAAACTACACTTATTGTTTGGTGTACTATATGTCCTAGGAATATATATATATATATATATATATATATATATATATATATATATATATATATATATATATTAGTTACAGACAATAGCCTATGATTATTATCAATGTGAAGACAGCCCAAACTACCTTTATGGAAGAAAGCTTTCGCTTCTCTCCAGTTATGGTTTACGTTTAGGTAAGTTTTTTTCTTAATTTCATTTTATTTGTTATTTATATATTTGCATTAATAAGTCCAAACATGCATTTCACCCAATAATAATGATATTGAATGTTAAACTAAGAATAAATGCACTAATACAAAAAGAAATGAGTTGGAATGTACAAAGTTAAATAAAACTAAATATAATGTTACACTTAATTATAAATCAAGCAGGTGGGTGCCCCACGGCATGCCGCAGAAAAAGGGAGGTGCCACTGTAATCATTAAAATGTCTACTGATGTATTATTATAGTTGTTTTTTTTTTTTTCAACAACACACCACGAGGGCTCACAGCCTAAATACTATCGTACCGTGGGTGTCGACAAGGAGGAAAGAGGCAACTTGTTAATTCTGGACTTGACGGTTTGGAGATTCGGAGGAGAAGGAAAAACATGCGCCGGCAAGGAATTCCACAACTTGGAAGTCCTCGGGACAAAAAAGTGGGCATAATAAGATGTTCTATGTCTGGTGACCTGGACAGTAAAAGGGAGCATTCGCTCTGTTCCTCTGGTAGATCTGTTGGGGGCAGCAGGTGGGGGAACTATGAAAGAAAGCTCCTCTGAACAGTGCCCGTGCAGATATCCATAAAACAGAGAGAGGTCACCAACGCACGTCGGTGGGCAAGGGATGGCAGCCTTTGGGTGATGGTAGGGTCACCGATGAGACGTATAGCTCTCTTCTGAATGGAGTCAGGGATAGCAAGTGTAGAAGCGGCAGCGGCACCCCAGATGTGGGAGCAGTTATCGAGGTTTGGCCTTATTTGTGAAGTATATAAGGTATAGAGATTAGGTGGTGAAAAGTATTTGCGAGCCCGGAAGAGGAAACCTAATTTCTTAGCAGCCGCTTCTGCAATTTATGTGACATGTTGGTGCCAATTGAGATTTCGATCCACAGAAATGCCAACAAGTTAAAAGGGCTCATTACTTTGAATAACTTGGTTGTTCATTCTGATGGGTCTAGGGCTGGTGTATCTCTTATGCGATAGAAGGCAAGACAGATTTGGTGGAGTTGAATTGTACAAGATTTCTACTTCCCCAGTCTAATATTTTTTGGAGATCCACAGAGACAGAACCGTCCATGAGTCTGTGATCCTCATCTAATTGGGCTAAAGAGACAGCCTTAGAATATTGTATATTTGAGTGGATGGAGCTGTCATCCGCGTAACTGTGAACTGGGTTAGATGTGCTAGAGAGGAGGTCATTGATGTGGAGAAGAAACAAAGTAGGGGCTAAAGCTTGAGGGACTCCTGCATTAATTGGATACAGTTTAGAGGAAAACAGAAATGCTCCAGTTGGAGAGGAAATTTGCTGTCCAGGTACAGAGTTTTGGTGGTGGGCCATAGGCCGGAAGTTTATTGAGCAGCGCTGTGTGCCAGTCGTAGTCGAATGCTTTGGATATGTCTAGAGCGACAATCTGGGATTCACTGTGTAGTTCCATAGAGTCGTTCCAAGAATGGGTGACAAAGGAAAAGAGGTCGGCAGTTGATCTGTGCTGACAGAATCCATACTGCCTGTTGTGGATTAGACTATTTTTCAAGAAATTTAAGTAGTTCGGTGTTTATATACTTTTCCATCACTTTAGAGACGACTGAAAGGAGAGAAATAGGCCTGTAGTTGCTAGGAAGCGCTTTGGATCCTTTCTTGGGGACAGGTTGTACTCGAGCAGTTTTCCAGTTACTAGGGAACATGCCTCTATTGTGAGATGTCTGAAACAGACGAGTCAGGACAGAAGCAAGTTCTGGTGTGGATTTTTTGAAAACAACTGCTGGGATCTCGTCAAGGCCAAAGGCTTTCGTACCTTTTTAGTTTTGAAAATGATGTCTGTCATTTTATGCGCGACATTGGGGACTGTTGGTGGTTGAACATTTGGAGGTGGGTTGAGAGTAGAATTGCCGGCGAACAACGTGGCAAAAGGTTCAGCCTTGCCCAGGGCGGTAGAAACAATTTCATTCCCTGAAACAAGAGGTGGGAACGTGCTCTTGCAGAAATTATTCCCAATAGATTTAGCAAGAGTCCAGAGGGGTTTGCTGCAATTGAAGCTTGAGAGGACTTTGTTTTTGATGTGGTTTTTATATTATATTTTTGTCTCAGAAAGAATGCGGACATAGCGGTTTCTTGCGTCGTTAAATGCTTGACGGTTTTCTTGACTGGAATTGTGTAGAAGCGTTTTGTGAGCTTTGACCTTTTCAAGTCTGGCCTTGTCACAGGATTTAGAGACCAGTGCTTTTGAGTGGCTGTAGGGGTTTTCTGTGTACGTGGAATAAATAATTCCATGCCAGCTTGGATGATTTCGGTGACGTTTTGTGAGATATCAGAGGGGTCAGGATGAGAGAAGCATACAGACACCCATGGAAATGAGGAATAATAATTACTTAAATGGAGTTTTGATGACACTATTTATTCTTCATGTACAATGTGACAAAATTGTAGCAAGAACATGTAGAAAATTCAATGAAATGTATCCTGAATTGAAAGTTTATGTGAATACAAGATAATTTTATCAATTATGGTTCAAAACTTGGGGCAAGTCGAAGTTTGTCAAGGCCTGTAACGTCGAATGAAGAAAATATAGTGAACGTTTTAGCCTATTTCCACACATATCCACAAACTTCCATCCAAAGTGCAGCATATGATTTCGGCATAACTTATTATGCGGTGCAAAAGATTCTGGCCAATCACAACATGCATCCTTTTAAATTTATAACACTTCAACACCTGTAACCAGATGATAACAAACGTCGCATTCAACATTGTGAGACACTTCTAATGCGCATTGAAGAGGATGCTAACTTTTTGAGAAAAATAATATGGACAGACGAAGCCAAGTTTTCGAGAGAAGACATTATCACTAGAAGGAATCTACATTTTTGGGCCGATCAAAATCCACGCATGGTCAGGCAGAGGGAAAATATTTTAGAAAGACAGGTCGTGCCTATTTATGGCAGTATCCAAATTTTCAGATTAATCCTATGTCCCATTTTCCATAAACGTCTAACCTACCATCGACCATGAATGACCCTGTATAATCACATCGATAACTCGAAAAATAAGAGGCCGATTTTGATGAAATTTGGTGAGTACCTTCCTTTTGCAAGTGGCTTGGATAAGTTCGTTAGTCAGGAAAATCTGTTCAGTTCAAATAGATTAAACAATTCTTTGTTTTAATTAGATATTGCGATTGTGCGGTCTGTGCCAGTTCTGAGCTGACCTTTAATATATCAAATTTCGACCACGAATTTATAATGGATGTTTGTAAGAAAATAAATTCGGGACGCAGCAAGTACATTATGGTAGCGAATTTGTATTAAATGCTTCAAATTTAAATAGCTCAATTTGCTATTAACCTATAAGGTTCATTGGCCGGGAAACTAGTTTTTTCAGGAACATTTTAAGTTTATTTTCGAAAAAAAATTTGTACATTTTCAAACAATAAAGTTATTTTGATGAAATATGGGACATTGTTTCTACTATATAGGTTATACTGGTAACCAAATTTGATGCCTGTTTTTTTTTTAAAAAAAAACACACATCTGCTATTTAAAACATTTTTATGAAAATTCAGTACCATAATGCACTTGCTGCGTCCAGACTTTTTTTTGCTTTTTTTCAATAAGCACTATTTAACATAAATCTGCCAGTGTTCATATTATATTGCCGAATACTGTATATCCTATTTTGTAACCATTCCAAATTCTACACATTTGTTTTGCAGGTAATTATTTAAAATACAACGAACTGAAGGTTAGATGTAATAAATCGTCCAGCAGTAGAAGTGAAGCTACCCACATAAAACATAAAATATCAAAACCGATAGTGAACATTTGGACCAATAACACGTGTTGTTTTATCAAAGGGGGCGTAAGATATTGTGATAAGTGTGACAAACATTTGCTTTTCCAAAGCTGTGGAGACAGCTGCTTAGGTTCCTATAGCTCCATTGTGGATGAGGTCAGTGCCAAGGCATGTCAAGAGAAGATAGAGACCCGAACATCTACAATCTCAGGTAATTTTTCCTCAAACTGTTGCTCCCAACTCTGATTTTTGTTATTGTTATTAGAAGTAGTCAGGAGCAATTATTTTTATGTAAACTATATTACTGAAATTATAAAGTTACTTACGGAAAATGTTATGTGCTTTTAAAAATATAATAGGAAGAAGTCAAAATAGTAATTAAAACAGTAATATAAAAACCAGTTTTAACAAGTTCAGTTGTATTAAAAATTCAGAAGAGTGGGTTATATAATAAATCTCTGGAACGAATATAATAAGAAAAATTTTAACTGAAAACAAAGCAGTTGACTGGTATAAAATTAAATAGTTATCACCAAACAACTATCTGATAATAACAACATACCGCCCTTCTGGTGCCAATGTAGAAAAAATTTTTGAACAGATGGAAATCCTGTTATATTGTTGTCCCCTGTGAGTCACTAAAAGAATAGGCCCATGGTAACTCCTGCCTGTCGTACGAGGCGACTAATCAGAGTCAAGCAGGTGGTAGTGAACTTTTCCTTTACGTGATAGTAAAGGATTTTTTCACGCCTGAGGAGGTACCACCCCTTAGATCAAGGGGCCGGTGAAGTCCCAACGGACGTTTCCGTTCTGGTGTATGAGTCTGTTTCCCTTATAAACAAAAATGATGATTCCTCCATGTACAAAATATTCCGAAGATAAAATACCCCTCCATTCGGATCTCCGGGAGAGGAGTGTACAGGGGGCGCCGGCATCAAAATTTAACATATCCTCGAATATATGTGACCCAAATTCTAACCTGAACTCCGTCCACCATTTCCTCCAGGCTAATAGGCCCCAACTCCTCTTCCTCACCGAAACCCAAATCAGTGCCAAAACAGCCACTAATCACCTTAATTTCCCGGGGTATGAGCTCCTTACTTCCTTTAGATTGCATGGAGGCGTGTGCGCATACGTCCGTAGCAATCTACCCTGCACCAGACTCCCCAATTTAGAAGCTGGAAGAAAAGACATACTTTGGATGAAACTCTCTCTCAGGGCTGCAACTAAATTCATCTGTTGCATTTACCGGTCACCTTCTGACAACAACTTTGTCCAGCTCTTCGACTACCTTTCTGAAAAAACCGACCATGTGATTTCTGAATATCCTTCCTCCGAGGTCACTATACTTGTTGACTTCAATGTCCATAATAAGGAATGATTAGGATCTTCAAAAACCAATCGACAAGGAAGAGTACCGGAGGCCTTTGCAGTCAGCAATTCTTTAGCCAATATGGTTCAGCAACCTACTTACTTTCTTCGCATCCCAACACAGCTCAAATCCCTTGGATCTCCTTCTTACTACAAAACCTGAATGCTGTAAGATATCTGTCACCGCGCCCCTTGGTCGCTCAGACCACAGCATGGTCACTGCTTCCTGCGCAATGCAACCCGAGGTCACACCTACGTATCGTTTGGCACTACAACTCCGCAAACTCCATGAATTGAGAATCACAAAGAATACCCGCGAAAATATACACATTCAGAACAATGTGTGGCTATAATGAAGAAGGTAAATCTGATAATGGTACTCGCAGAAATTCGGTTTGTAAAGATCCCCGTTTCTACCAAACGTACAGGCATATTCCTGTGTTGTAAAACTTGTTACCAGTACAAAAATACTTAATGAAGAATTAGTAAAAAAAAAATTAAAACTTGTTTTTTATTTATATTTGCAGGTGAAGAAGACCCACTGTCTCCATCGTCTCTCAAGAAACGTTACCATACGGATGAGTGTCTACAATTTTTAGCAGCAGAAGAATACGAGCCCCAACAGTTTACCAGTACTTTCACCACTGTCAATGATCAAGATAGACTCAAAGTAGCTGGTTTAGGGTGTAAAACCAACACATCCTTGTATTTTCTAGCCATGGACAGTCTTTTGTATTATCACTTTGCTGAAACTCTGGGCGTTGACGTCTTAAACAAAAAACATAAGGCTGCAGCTGTGATCGTTAATGAGAGAGTAAGTAGTTATATGTTCCTCACCTTTTTTAGTTGTAGTTTGTTTTAAGTATTTTATTTATTAGTCTAACATAATCCGACACCTGTTTTTCCTCTAACTGCTGATTTTCTTTCGGATTTCAATTAGTTCCTAGCCTAATTGAAAATATATGCTCGGGCGCCAGTGTCGAAAATTATTAGAGGCAGTCAACACTCTGCCAGGGAGGTTTACCTATTGGTTATTCCTCCTTACTCAGCTGCTAGTTGTAATGCAGCTCAGTCCAAAGTAAACTCTAGTGGAAATAGGATAGTTCAACTGAGTCTAGGGGAAAAATGAAACTATCCACCGTCTTAAATAGCCCTTTTACCTTTATTTGGAGCTGCCTTCCACAGCTAACATTTTGGACGGGCGAGGTGAGAATTAATAATCTGTTGTCTATTTACACGTTGCTTGGAGAATATTTATCAGGTTTATAACATTCATTCATTCATCTGTTGCATTTACCGGTCACCTTCTGACAACAACTTTGTCCAGGTCTTCGACTACCTTTCTGAAAAAACTGACCATCTGATTTCTGAATATCCTTCCTCCAAGGTCACTATTCTTGGTGACTTCAATGTCCATAATAAGGAATGGCTAGGATCTTCAAAAACCGATCCACAAGGTAGAGTAGCGGAGGCTTTCGCAGTCAGCAATTCTGTAGCCAATATGGTTCAGCAACCTACTTACTTTCCTCGCATCCCAACACACAGCTCAAAGTCCTTGGATCTCCTTCTTGCTACACAACCTGACTGCTATAAGACATCAGTCACCGCCACCCTTGGTCGCTCAGACCACGGCATGGTCACCGTTTCCTGCGCAATGCAACCCGAGGTCACACAGTCATCACACCCACGTACCGTTTGGCACTACAACTCCGCGAACTGCGACGAAATACGGGATTACTTTTCCTTATTTCCATGGGCTTCTGTCCGCTTCTCTCATCCTGACCCCTCTGATATCTCACAAAACTTCACCGAAATTATCCAAGCTGGCATGGAATTATTTATTCCACGTACACAGAAAACCTCTTCAGCCACTCAAAAGCCCCTCTAAATCCTGTGACAAGGCCACACATGAAAAGGTCAAAGCTCACAAAACGCTTTTACACAATCCCAGTCAAGAAAACCATGAAGCATTTAACGACGCAAGAAACTATGTCCACATTCTTTCTAAAGCAAAAAAACTCGTTTAATAACAACATCAAAAACAATCCGCTCAAGCTCCAACGGCAGCAATCTTTTCTGGACTCTTGCTAAATCTATTGGGATAATTTCTGCAAGAGCACGTTCCCGCCTCTTGTTTGAGGGGATGAAATTGTTTCTACCACCCTGGGCAAGGCTGAACTTTTTGCCTCATTGTTCGCCAGCAATTCTACTCTCAACCCACCTCCAAATGTTCAACCACCAACAGTCCCCAATGTCGCGCATAAAATGACAGATATCATTTTCAAAACTAAAAAGGTACGAAAGCCTTTGGCCTTGACGAGATCCTAGCAGTTGTTCTCAACAAATGAGCACCAGAACTTGGTCCTGTCCTGATTCGTCTGTTTCAGACATCTTACAATAGAGGCATATTCCCTAGTAACTGGAAAACTGCTGAGTACAACCCGACCCCAAGAAAGGGTCCAAAGCGCTTCCTAGCAACTACAGGCCTATTTCTCTCCTTTCAGTCTTCTCTAAAGTGATGGAAAAGTATATAAACACCTAATTACTAAAATTTCTTGAAAAACAGTCTAATCCACGACAGGCAGTATTGATTCCATCAGCGCAGATCAACTGCCGACCTCCTTTCCTTTGTCACCCATTCTTGGAACAAGTCTATGGAACTACACAGTGAATCGCAGATTGTCGCTCTAGACATATCCAAAGCATTCGACCAGGTCAGGCCCACAATGCTGCTTAATAAACTTCCGGCCTATGGCCTACCACCAAAATTATGTACGTGGGCAGCAAATTTTCTCTCCAACTGGAGCATTTCTGTTGTCGTGGATGGCCATTCCTCTAAACTGTATCCCATTAATGCAGGAGTCCCTCAAGGTGCAGCTTTAGCCCCTACTTTGTTTCTTCCCCACATCAATGACCTCCTCTCTAGCACATCCAACCCAGTTCACAGTTATGCGGACGACAGCACCCTCCACTCAAATATACAATATTCTAAGCCTGTCTCTGTGGATCTCCAAAAAATATTAGACTAGGGAAGTAGAAATCTTGTACAATTCAACTCCACCAAATCTCAGTCTTGCTTTCTATCTCATAAGAGATACACCAGCCCTAGACCCATCACAATGAATAACCAAGTTATTCAAAGTAATGAGTCCTTTTCACTTGTTGGCATTTCTGTGGATCGAAATCTCAATTGGCACCAACATATCACATCAATTTCAGAAGCGGCTGCTAAGAAATTAGGTTTCCTCTTCCGGGTTCGCCAATACTTTTCACCAGCTAATGTCTATACCTTATATACTTCACAAATAAGGCCAAACCTCGAATACTGCTCCCACATCTGTGGTGCCGCTGCCGCTTCTACACTCGCTATCTTGGACTCCATTCAGAAAAGGGCTATACACCTCATCGGTGACCCTACCCTCACCCAAAGCCTGCCATCCCTTGCCCACTGTCGTGCCATTGGTGCCCTCTCTCTCTCCCCTTTATAGATATCTGCACGGGCAGTGCTCAAAGGAGCTTTCTTCCATAGTTCCTCCACCTGCTGCCCTCAATAGATCTTCCAGCGGACCAGAGCGAATGCACCCTTTTACTGTCCAGGTCACCAGACGTGGAACATCTTGTTATGCCCGCTCTTTTGTCCCGAGGACTTCTAAGTGGAATTCCTTGCCGGCAAATGTTTTTCCTTCTCCAGCGAACCTCCAAACCTTCAAGTCCAGAATGAACAAGTTGCCTTTTTCCTCCTTGTCGATACCCACAGTACGATAGTATTCAGGCTGTAAGCCCTCGTGGTGTGTTGTTGAAATATTAAAAAAAAACATTAAAATTAATACTTAAGTAAAGTTAAACATTCATTGATTATTGGAGAAATAAATAGATAACAAAATAAACTGCACTAAAGCAGAGGATGAATTAAATAAGTGTTAATATGCAAAGCAATTGGTGAGTTTCCTGTGTTTCTAATAAAATACAGTTTAGGATTTTACGGAGAGGGTGTATGCGGAGAAGTGGTGCAAGCGTGCATTTATACTTAGTAGCGTTGTTATCGGGCAAGCAGCTGTAAATAATGGACAAATGCATCATCGGGCTACACAGAACAAACCATTTAAACAAGAAAACAATGGACTAATATACACACACCCTTTATTCAGTCTCTTGGGGCAGAGAATTTAGTTAAAAAGTCACCCCCTTTTCTCTGCTAGTTTAACAGAATTAAGCATATTTATGTTTTTGATAATGTTTTGTTTCCTGTTTTCAGATGGAGACTCACCACATAATGGAGGGTGAAGTGAACGATGTCACGCTGATACAGTTTGTCCGTAACTTCAGCCTCGGTTTGTTGGAACGTGCCTTAAATTCTAATACTCAAATCAAGACAAAAAAGACTCATAGTTATGTCAAAGTTGAACACTGTGATCAAGAAAACTTCTGTGTGAAGGAACTCAATACTGGTAACTTCCTGCCTACTATTATGCAATACAATAAGGTAAGTGTTTAGATATGTTCAAGCATTACCAATTTATTTGTTCAACAAAAAATAAATAGATTTAAGAATGAAGGAAGATAAAAGTGTAATAATTTGCGTTACGTTACTTTAAAATAAAAATATATTGTGGTAAATAATACAGTTAAATTAAGCGATAAATCAAATGTCAATTCTACCTTAATAATCGTTAAATTAATGTTCATTCGTTGCGTTAATGCAAGTAACAATTAATAGATCCTTCGTCGTTGAGGACTACTGGTAGACTCTTTTGTTTCTATGATGTCTGTCATTGAGGCTTCAGCCGAGGTCGGCGTTGCCAGATTGTTTTAATTTTCTACAAAAAGGAAAGCTTCACAATGACCCTATCTATGCACAAACTGTAAACAGGTTAACTTTTCAAGAACAGAAAAAAAAAACGCTCGCACAATTCTATTTTTATTTTTATTGAAAAAATTACTTTTTAAACCCTTTTGTGCATGCATTCATTTGCCATTTTATTTTTTCCAATTAACTCCAATTGATTATAAAATTCAAATTGGCATTAATATGCCGTTCTATTTCACTTCTGTCTTTGGCTGTGACATATCAATGTATCATCTGCAAAGATATAATGCTTACAATAATCAATAACACTTGCTGATGTCATTTATATGCAACAGAAATAACAGTGTACCTAGTATGCTTCCTTGTGGGACTCTAATTTCTCTTTTTATTGACTAAGCCTTATTTGATTCACACCAGACTTACTGTAAACGATCAGTTAAATAACTGCTGAACCAATCCAAAACAACTCCTTTAAATCCAGATGCGGGTTTTTTTTTTTTTTTTTTTAATTAACAGCCATAACATTTTTCTTCACCTCTTGCAAATTTCCATTCTGTAAGTAAATATTGCAGTGTGATTTCACAAAAATTGGTTTCTTTCTAAATCCATACTGATATTTGTCTAATGTATTATTTTTCTCTATAAATTCATACATCTGATTATATACTACCTTTTTTTTTAATACAGGGCGCGCCAAATGTATGGACCGGAACTTATAAAATCTAAAGTAAGCGGCCCAAAAAAAATGAAATTTGATATGCGCATATGTGACGTATTTTTGCATATTATGACATTATTTCCAAGCATTTACCCCTTTTATTACAGAATATACAGGGTGTAGGTCATTTTTTTTAATGGTAACATGGCCATGACTTGTCAGTGTCTGAAAGTACAATCTTTTCTGCTTCTAAGAGTGTATCAGAAGATGGGCGTTGCATAAGAAAAAATTATAGAAAAAAAATTAAATGTGAAGTAAGACACGAATACGAAATGGACAATAATTATCCGTATTTTCCACTAATATTTTAACATTAAAAATTTTTTTGTCTATAAATATTAATTGTTGGGGTATAAAAACAAAAAACTAAGTTTCCAAATTTTTATTTTCCTCGAAACATACATAAATGTAAAAAAACTAAATCATCTCTAGTTAGTTTGAAACAATCGCATCAGATAATTGTTACCAAATGTTCGAAATATTAGCCTTCTGCTGCAACACAATGGCCTAATCTGTCCATAAAAGAATGCAATAAATTTTTTTTTAAATGTTGCTTCTTGGTATTAATATCATGTATTTCCTCGGAAATTCGATTTTTCAAATCATCAAGATCATTTGGCTTACTTTTGTAAACCTTGGTCTTGAGGTATCCCCACAAGAAAAAATCTAACCGAGTTAGATCTGGTGATCTAGCCGGCCACTCCAATGAACCTCTTCTACCAATCCATCGTCCAGGAAAGATATCATTTAATACTTCACGCACATTTCTCGCATAATATGGTGGTGCACCGTCTTGTTGAAACCAAATTCTTTCGTGAATGTTTACATTGTTTCCTGGATATAATCTTGCAAGAAATGGTAATATGGAGTTATTTAGAAGTGCTAAATATTTGTCACCATTTAAATTTCCATCTATTTAGTCGTCAATATGTCGCTCAATAATGCCACACCAAACATTAACCTTTTGAGGTTGTTGAGTATGACTTTCCCTCATCCAGTGAGGATTATTATCAGACCAATACCTACAGTTTTGGCGATTGACAGTTCCATTGAAACAGAACGTTGCCTCATCAGAGAAACAAATTTTATAAATAAACTGGCGATTATTTACACACCTATCCATCATGACACCACAAAATTCTAACCTATCAAAATCATCATCAGATAATTCCTGCACAAGTTTAATTTTATAGGGATGGTATTTTTCTTTTTTCAGCACCCTACGAACCGACGTTTGCGAGATCTCAAGATCTCGGGCAACTTGCCTAGTTGAGACATGGGGAGATTCGGCAATAGCCAATAGTGTATCTAGCTGTTTCTCCTCAGTTGTTGCAGATTTTGGTCTACCTAATTTTGGTTTATTTTTAACAATGCCCGTCTCTTCAAATCTCTGGATTATTTTGCCCACAGTTATCCTACTAATAGGGAGTCTTTCGGGATACAATTCATTAAGTATCCGACAACCCTCCTCGTGTGGTCTTTGTCTGTCTCCATATCCTCGTATAATTAAAATTTGTATTCTCTGCTTTTCACTTAATTGATCCATATCTTATACGACAAATTGAAAAATTACTTCAGAAGCACTCAAATATTACTTGACCAATAAAGGCGGAAGCACTCGTTGTCAACTTGACTGTGACAGTAAATCAAAATTTTTATTATCTTATTAAGGTAAAAAATATCAGTTTTAAACCATCCTTAGTAAGACAAAAAACGGAACATTGTACAAGCTGATAAGCTTGTAATTGATTGAGGCCAGTCGACCAGTTCGTATTCGTGTGTTACTTTACAGGTCTGACTTCTTCTATGTTTACTATGTTCAACAATTTTCTCAGTGATATTATCACTGATATTTTCAATCAATTTGGTATATTTTTCACTATATACTATACCTTTTATCAGTTTCCACGGACTCTTTAAATTGTTCTTACATTCATCTACTTTCACTACATGATATTGAATTTTGCTATTTCCTATTAAAGTATTCCCATACTTCTATATTCTTCCCAGTCCTTGTCTGCTATTGGACATGTATACCTCTTACACAACGCTAGGATCGGAATTCATAACTTTTGGTAGTTCTGTTATTAGAGCTTATTTTGGTTTATAGCTTTAACTTAGATATTTTGTAGTCGAGATGACAGTTAGGTTTTAAATTTATTTATTCTACATTTAACGAATACTTTGTTTTTAATACAGAAATTGGTCTTAACTTTATTTCTTTTTTTCAGGCTGTTGTAGTGATGTATTATTCGAAGCAATGCTCATTTTGCAATGGTATTTCCTATTCTTTCCTGGGAGCAGCAAGAAAATTTTCAAATGTTGGTAATATTGTATTTACCAGGATAGATGGGGATTTAAACCTGCTTCCGTGGGAATACACCATGTACAGTTATCCCACTATATTGTTTTTTCCTGCATTCAGGTAAATGTTTTACTTTTTTTTTATGAAATCTGTAGAAATTGAAATTAAATCTGAAAAATTTGAAATGAAATCTTGCGAAAACAGGCTAATAAATGAAGATACATGATTATTCGAAAATATTTATGAACTTTTTGTGCAAATCTAATTTTAGATGATAAACGATGCTTTCTTAGAATTTTAAAAAGATTTCTTCAAATGAGCGCGAACTAGGTAAATCATATTCTAAGAGCAGTGTTAACACTTGGTTTTTAATGTTAATATGAGCGGAAAATGCTAATATATATATATATATATATATATATATATATATATATATATATATATATATATATATATATATATATATATATATATATATATATATATAGGTGGACCATTTACTAAAAGGCCTGTAGGTTTAAAGAGAAAAAAAGTTAAAGGCATTTAAAGAAAAAAGATTGGGGTTTTCCTCAAAACGTAAAGAGTCGCGATTTGAAACGCCAGAATTGGCAACTTTTAGGCAGAGTCTGAAAGAAATACAGATTATGTAAAGCGTATTCTGCAAACCCTAAAGTTTCAGCTTCAACCATCATTACCCTTCATTTTAATAAAATATTTCCAGAAAATTCATTTCAAATAGACACTTTCTCTGATTCTTTGGCAGTAGTTTTGGTTAAGTTTATGGTTTGACAGTCTATAATTTTTAGCTAATTTTCGTAGAAAAAATTTGTTAATGAGAGGGAGGCTTTTGATCTCTAAAAGGATTTCTTCAAATGAGGGCAAACTAGGCTCCCTAGAATCCATATACAGTTTACTTTCTGTTTACATACAGGTGTCCCACGTCGAGTAATGTATTAGATTATTTCCGAAAATATACATCTTTGAGTGCTGAAAATTTGTATACGGGGGTTTCCGAAGATACTCTATTTAATTGAAATAAATTCCAAAATGGCGGACTTCCGGTTACACCGTAAATAGATATAAACATCGTTATTTGAAATAGAACACCCTGTATATTATTGCAATTTTAGAATACTCATCAAATTTTAGATTAAAAGTTATTAAGGTATGCTCTCCCTATCTTCAACTGTTTTCGAGTTATGCCAATTTATTTGAGAATTCTGTTCAAGGAAAGGCTGACTTAATGAAGGTGATTTCGTGTCGTGTTAGGATGCTGAAATTTTTTTAATTTGTCAGACACGTTCCAAGGCCATTAACCTTCGACATGATTGTGAGGAAAAATTTTTTCATATACAGGGTGTTTTGTAGGATGTATTAGAATTTGGTGTGCTTTAAACTAGAATAACTCATTTATTTCAAATGGAACAGCCTGTATATTATCTTCTCATTGAATAGAACAGATAATTCTCTTTCAAACTGTATTAGCATTCCCTATACCTAAAGTTGATAATTGTCGAGATATTTGCGGTTTACCAAAAAAAAAAAGACAAATTTAGGAGTATGTCTAAAATCTGTATGAATTCTAAGAGTGCTATGTAATGTTTGACATTTTCACGTTTATTGTTAGTTTTATATTTCTGTCATTCACAACGTGTGTTATCTTGTCCTTGTTGTCTGAATTAATAGGAATTCTACGTTATAATGGATAATGCCAGCTATTCAAACGAACAATTGCTAAATTTATTTTATTTTCATGGAGAGTGCAACAGAGTGGTCAGCAGAACATGTCGGCTGTTTAATGATAGGTATCCCGAGTCCTCGCCAATGTCTGCGTTGAAATTCAGACGTTATGATACTAATTTCTTAAGAACGGGAGGTTGCACGATTAAACAAACATCAAGATCAGTTCCAGTTACAGAAGACGAAGACACACAAATTTCTGTGTTGTCTTATTTCGAAGCTCATCCAAAGACGTCAATACGTTCAGCAAAACATGACATGAACATAGCACGTTCCTCCATACACAGAATATTGTCCAAGCATAAAATGAATAATTATAAATTAATAAGTGTACAAGCTCTGGAACCGAACAACCCAGCCCACCAAATTGAATTTTGTCACAGTCTCCTTGAATGATCCTTTATTTCTGAAAAGCATAATTTGGACCGACAAAACAAAGATGTCCCATGAAGGAATATTTAACAGACATAATATTCACTACGTCACTCAAGACAATCCTCATGTCAAAAGAGAACGCTGTTTTCAGAGAAAATTCAGCTTCAACTTGTTTGCTCTTCTGATGGATGATAAAATATTGTACTGCATTTACGATAATAATCTGACAGCTGTGCAATACCTAGACATTTTGCGAACCACTGTCTCTGATTTCTTGGACAATTTACCACTTACTGCGTATGTGAATTGTTGGTATCAACTAGATGGGGCTCCCGCGCATTATTCAGCAGAGGTGAGGAGCTTTTTAAATGATGAATTCAGAGAGGTGGATGGGACGCGGCGGAACATACAATTGTCCCCCATGATCGCCCGACCTCACTCCTCTGGATTTTTGCCTATGGAGTAAATTGAAATCAGATACTTATGCGACTCCAGTCAACACTAGGGAAGAACTTGAAGATAGAGTCCGTAATTGTTTGGATAATATTGATTCCGCAGAAATATGACGTACAACAAGTGAAGGAGTTGTAATATTCTTAGTGTGATGTATTAGTGTGAATGGTAAACAATTTGAATAATATCAATCATGAGTTTCTTAGCTATTCATCATTTTCAACTTTCAATACTTTTGGTTTTTCTCTGTTATTTGTTGAAATTTCATGAATATTAAATTAATGTTTTTTTTGTTGGTAAACCGCAAATATCTCGACAATTATCAACTTTAGTTATAGGGAATGCTAATACAGTTTGAAAGAGAATTGTCTACTCTATTCAATGAGAAGATAATATACAGGGTGTTCCATTTGAAATAAATGAGTTATTCTAGTTTAAAGCACACCAAATTCTAATACATCCTACAAAACACCCTGTATATGAAACAATTTTTCCTCACAATCATGTCGAAGGTTAATGGCCTTGGAACGTGTCTGACAAATTAAAGAATTTTCAGCATCCTAACACGACGCGAAATCACCTTCATTAAGTCAGCCTCCCCTTGAACGGAATTCTCAAATAAATTGACATAACTCGAAAACAGTTGAAGATAGGGAGAGCATACCCTAATAACTTTTAACCTAAAATTTGATGAGTATTCTAAAAATGCAATAATATACAGGATGTTCTATTTGAAATAACGATGTTTATATCTATTTACGGTGTAACCGGAAGTCCGCCATTTTGGAAATTATTTCCATTAAATAGAGTATCTTCGGAAACCCCCGTATACAAATTTTCAGCACTCAAAAATGTATATTTTAGGTAATAATCTAATACATTACTCGACGTGGGACACCTGTATATACAGGGTGAAGCATTTGTACGGAAAAGCTCAATATATTTGTTATTATGCAAGATACGAGAAAAAATTGTATGCGTTACTTATAGGGTGTCTTGAGCTGCATCTTATAAAATTATTTTGACAATCACAGGGTGGCCGATAAGTCGTTGGTGATACCTACAATTTTTTTTGAACATTCCTTATTGCATTTTTGCATTTTTCATCGAAATATGATGCATGTTTGTAAAAAAAAATCGAGACGCAGTAAGTGCGTTTTGGTAGCGAATTTTCATTAAATGGTTCGAAATTCGATAACTCAATTTGCTATTAACCTAAGGTTCGTCGGCTAGAAAACGGAAACATTTTAAGTTTATTTTCAGAAAATTTTTTTACATTATTAAGCAAGTTATTTTGAGAAAATATGGTACATTGTTTCTACTGTATAGGTTATACCGGTGACCAAATTGATGCGTGCTTGCATTAAAGAGACATATTTGGTATTTAAAACATTTTTATGAAAATTCACTTCCATAACGCACTTGCTGCGTCCAGGCTTTTTATCCTAGGTTTAATTTAAAGCAAAATCTTTATTGTGTTATCTATTTATCGTAGGAAGTCTGAGAGTCGTGCCTTTCCCAGAAACATTCCATTATCCGTAGAGAACATAATAGGTTTCATTATGACAAACCTAGAACCAAATCTTAAAATTCAAGCTATGTGGTCAATCTGCAATCAAACTAAGGTAAGTGTTTTGTATTTCTTACTTATTAGCTATTTAATTATTTTTTTTTTTTTGTCTTACAGTTTGCTGATGAAAAAGCTTTATGTTTATCATCGTTGAGGTTAGAGATATTGTCTGTGATCGAAGCCACACTCAGTCAGTGGAGAACCGTCCCTGTAAGAAGAAAACGGGAGATATTCAGGAAACTGCAACTCCTGAAACATTTGCATTTAGTGTTTGCGCATTCCTCAGAAAACAAAACGCTCATCAAACATTACCTGAACAAATTGAACACCATGCCAGACATCTGCGGCAATTATTATTATTATAGTTACATTCACCAAGAGCGAAATGTAGTTAGTGGAAAACAGAATGATACTAAAGGGGAATTATGAGGTCTGGTTTCGTTTTATGCTGTGTCTTGTAGTATGTATGGTTTCTTAATCATATTTATAGGGTTTCTTTTAAATAGCTTTTGAATCTTAGTTCCGCTTTTATTTATATTATATTTTTATGTTATGTTGAACTAAAGTAAAAACGGTTCAATATTTACCTCAAATTGTTTGAAGATAAACAAGTTTATATATAATTTATATACAGGGTGATTCATTAGGAATAGCAAATTCGAGAGCTTATAACCTCTTCAAAATAAAAGATAAAGTATTTATTTACTTGGTATAGGCAAGCAGTAGTAGTAACATATGCAGGACCTCAAGTGAACCCAAATCTGGTCAGTAGTAAGGTCACTATTTCCTATAAGTTCTACCCTAAAAAGTTTCTATCTATCAGATTCATAATTAGCATGATTAGAAATGCTGGTTGGAAGATCTTATTATTGTTTACTACTTACGCTGTTGTTGTGTTGTTGCACTGTGTGAAGTCTCAGATTTATCAGCGCTCCAAACTAGTGCCTGGTTACAATGATTTTTCTAAAAGTTTATTTTCGATATCTAGGAAATCGAGATCAAGCGTTCTTATGAGTGTCGTCACGGAAGGTCAAAAGGGTTTAAAGAGGAATTAACTTTTCAATCAGACAGACATGTTAATGTAACAAAATATTAGGTTTATTAACATGAATTGAATTTGAAATGGTGAAAAAAATAAATAAATTGTTGGTAGCTCTCAAAATGAACATTAATTGTACACAAATAGAAATCAAATGAATAGCAAGAATTTCAATAACAAGAAATTATCAATTTACATGCATATGACAGAATAGTGAGGCAAATGTGGTTTGTTTATTACTAAAGAAATCTAAGCACTTATATTGTTATATGTTAAGAATCAGATGCTGTGTGTTGCAGCTCAAAAGTAAACAAACTAATATGTAAATTGTTTGACGTTTGTCAATCAATTCTTATAATCTTTTACTCAAATCCTGGCCAGTTTCTCGAGTGAAGCTCAATTGAAAAAAAATATGTATACCTGTATACCTCTGTGAAAACTTTATACTAATTATTGAAAAACAGGTGACATTAAAGACAGTGTACAGGTTAGATATTTTTACAGACAAGATTTACTGATTAAAATTTCAAAAACTACATGTTTAAATTTACAAACAAAACTAACTGATGAGATTTCAGAGATTAAAATATAAAGTTCATAATTATTCTAATAGCAACTCCCTGACATTGCTCAAAAATCTAAACTTGATTGAGTGTCTTTGAAGGTTGAGATTATAAAAATTCAGCTGCCAGATGAGTACATCAGACCAAGCTTGCTAGTTCAGAGAAAAAATTCAATTGACTCACCAAATCTTCTGCCTTGAATTACCTGGTTACTTTATGGGGATGACCTCCAAATTGAATCAAATATTAGTAGCTGACACAAGTCTCAGTGACTCCAACAAGAGAAAGGAAGCTGGGAAAAACAGTGATGGTTCCCATTGATGATTACTAGGCTGGTGGATTTATTGTCACGCGTACAAAACCCTTTGACAAACAGGTTGATATTCTGAGGTCACTTGGTGGAAACTTCACGATTTATAATTAAAACGTTGAATTTGCCCTAGCGAAATTCAGTGCCAATTGACTTGAACTTCAGCGATAACCCGGAATTCTTTTTAAGGTAGCTAATCAACAGGTTAAAACAAAGAACCACGACTTAAGTTCCGCTTTTATACTAACTACGATGTTTATTTAAACTTGAAATCACTAAAACACTTTAAACAATCACAGAGTATTGTTACAAGGTAGTATAGGTAACAGAAAAACTTAAAAACCCCGTTTATACGACAATTCGAGAGCCACCTCAAGTAAACGATGTTCACGCCAGAGGCGTCAGCGTTAGACTCCTAGAGGCAGAGAGCGTTCAGCTGCAGCTGACCCCAGCACGCAATTTTCAGTGTTATGAGCGTTAGTCGTTATTTTAGGGCTCTCTCGCCTTCATTCTTCGAATGGGATAGAACGAGAGCCCCAATCCTTGGCGAAGTCACCAACGTCCTCTATACACACCTCCACAACAATGGACTCGTCCGTTTATTTACTAACCGATTTTCTGGATTTCATCATAATTACGTCGGCTTTTTACCTAGAATTTCAGGACAATAGAGATGTTTATTTTCCCCAACAAAATGCAACGTTTTTCAATATTTAGATCTTGACGTATATTATAGATACGATAAAGAATATTTTAGCGAATTTTCATCAACATTATTTATTTATTTATTTATTTATTTATTTATTTATTTATTCATACACCATCCAACAGCTCAAAGCCAAACTAAGGATGGGCCGATATACAAAACATAATAACAAACAATAATCATATAAACTACACAAAAGAGAGTTACAAATTAAATCGGTTTGAAAAACATTTTTATCTCTGATATATTACATGAGAAAATATCTAAGCTATCTTGCACAACAGAGTAATCATTGCACATCTGATAAATTGGAGACGCTCGCAGCAATCGTGTACGAGCAGTCGGGAGATAGAATGTGCCTGGAAAACGTGCTGCAATACGAGGCACATTGAAATTAAGTTGCTGAAGCAGATTAGGGCAATCGAACACATAATTAACCAGTTTGTATAAAAATGTAACGAGACTGCACTGCCTGCGCATCGACAGACTCTGCAGACCAAAGCGAAGAAGTAAGTCCTCCTGAGGAAAACCAATAGAAAGATATCGACCATCCTCACGAAAGCTAAGAAATTTTAGAAATTTCCTTTGCACTGATTCCAGGCTTGCCACATGTATCTCATAAGTAGGAGCCCACACAACTGAGCCATATTCAAGTCTAGACCTAACCAAACAACGAAAGAGCAGGAGGAGGGTGTCAGTCTGTGAGAAATTTTTGCTGTTTCTTAACAGGAATCCAAGAGTTTTGTAGGCAGAACTGACAGTCTGCTCATAGTGTGGTCTAAAAGATAGAGTACTATCAAAAACAATTCCAAGGTCCCTGACTGTCCCGGGGCGATCAAGTGGGAGCCCTCTTATATTGTACCCGAAAGTAATTGCATGCTTATTTCGAGTAAAGGACATAACACAGCACTTGGAAACATTCACAGAAAGACCACTCCGACAACACCATTCATCAAGGATCTGAAGACAGCTCTGGAGCTGCAAACAGTCATCAGCACTCAAGATATTTGCGAAAATCTTAATATCATCTGCATACATTAAGAAAGGAACATGCAAAACATGTTTAACTGGGTCAATAAATATATTAAACAGTAATGGACCGAGTATGGAGCCCTGTGGCACTCCCGAAGTTATGTGATAGGTGTCAGACCTGAAGCCCCCAACCTCAACAAACTGCCTCCTTCCATCCAGGTAAGACCTGAACAAGCCAAGCAAGCCCTCAGAGAATCCGATAGCCCTCATCCTGTCAATAAGAACAGAATGATCTAGACAATCGAAGGCCTTAGATAGATCAGTATACACAACATCAACCTGTGAAGAGCGGTCGAGGGCGGACGAAATGAACTGTGTAACATCAACTAAATTTGTTACGGTCGATCTCCCCGGAATAAAGCCATGCTGAGAAATAGAGAGTCTGTTTTTGATGTGAAACAGTATTCGCCGAAATAGGCAGGCCTCGAAAATCTTACAGAAGACACATAGTATGGCAATCGGTCGATAATTTGATGGATCACCACTATCCCCTGCCTTGAAGACAGGGAGAACACGTGACAGCTTCCAAATCGCGGGGAATGTTCCAGATCTAAGAATCAGTTTAAAAATTTTCTTAAGTGGAGTCAAGAAAGCATACAAGCAGTCACGCACCAAGAAGCCAGGAACTAGATCAGGTCCACAGGACATGTTAGCCTTAATTCTCTTAGCAGCTGTAATAATTTCATCATCTGTAAAGTCATCAACAAAGAACACTGTGATGTCGCCCGAAGCCTGGCTGGCGGCTGAAGGTGATGAGGTGGAGGTGGAACCAGAACATCCCGCAAAATAAGAAGCAAAACTGTCCACTGCCTGTTGCGAGTTAGATGAATTTCCAATAGAAAAGTTTTGACGGCGCCGAGAAGAGCAGTTCCAGAACTTTTTGGGATTAGACCTAATCTCTCTTTCAACCCTCTGAAAGTAGTTTACTCGAGAAAGACAAATGTCCCCCTTAAGTTTTTGTCTCAGCTCCCTAAATCTATCCAGAAACTCCACATTTCCAGACTTCCTAAACTTACACCACAGTGAATATTTATATTTGATATTAACCTTTATTTCTTTAGAGAACCACGGAGGATACCTACTACATGTTTTTGGAGCAGTCATGGGAACATACAGATCAAATAAGTCGTAAATTCTGGAATAGAAAAAGTCTAGCATAGAATCAACATCCTGAAACCCATCCATGCCATCCCAGCACAAGCCGCCAAGCTCCGCGTACAATCTGACAAAATCACATTTTCGAAAATTATATGATCTCTGCCTAGCGTTACCAACAGGGGAAGAGACCACTGAACCCTCGACCGGAACCTCTATAAACAAGGGGGGATGATGACCATCAGGAATCACGGGTGAATCAAGAGCCTCCCCCACCAAGCAAGTGTCTGTAAACAAAACCATGTCGAGAATCCTGTTGTTAATATTCAGAACATGATTAAACTGTTCAAGGAGTAGTAGATTACAGAAATTCAGAAAAGCAGACACACGAGCGGAGGGGTTGTTCTGACGACAAGAAGCATATTCGGGCATGTTAAGATCACCAACTAGGAGTGTCTCACGACCATATATTATGCACAGGGATTCGAGAGCTTCAAATAAGAGGTAGTAGTCGTTAACTGGAGTATTGGGAGGTATGTAAACAACAAAAACATTAACATTAAGCGAGGCCCGATGATCCGAGACTCTGACTCCCACAATGTCAATCGCAGAAAGAGCATCCAGTACGCCACCGTCCCTCCGAATATCAAGGCGACGAGTAGCAAAGCGAGCGTGCACAGCAAGCAGAACACCTCCTCCCCTAGTCTTGCAAGAGGAAGAAAAATCCCTATCGGATCTATAGACTATATATTGTTCATTAAACAGTTCGCTGCTATGAATATCACTATCCAGCCAAGTCTCAGAGAAAGCTAAACAGTCAAGAGGGCATGCCTGCGAGCATACAAAGGAGTAAACGTCATTGGTTCGTGTCCTGAGGCCCCTGACGTTTTGGTAAAATATGTTAAACTGCCTATTTAGCACAGTTGAGTCACTGCCAGACCTTCCCTGAGGTCTCTGATCACTCCAACACAAGTCATCCCTAAAGTGCTGAGGCTTCTGTTGACCTTGCCCGAAAAAACCAGAATCTTCTGACAATGATATTCTCTGGCCACGTATCACCCCTCTCGATATCTTCTGAAATACCAGCATCACAGCCTACCTTAAATGATTTATTTCTGCTCCCATTTCCCTCGCCTTTTTTGATTTCCTCCACAGAGAAAGACTTGTTTGGAAAAATATCCAGAAGGTAGCCCTCCAGGCTGTTTACTGTTGTTTCAGCACTTGCACCACCCACATAATACCATCTCAGACGCTTCGCTGCTGTAAAGGTGTTCTGCGTGCCCCTGTTTGTACCCCTGATGACACTTTCATTCCTTGGGCCACTTCTCCTCCTCCTGACAACATTCCATCCTTCACCATCAATCTGTTCACCTCTCGATGATACATCCCCACTCTCCCCCACTCCAGCAAACGGTTGCCCCCGCCAAGCACCGCCGTTATGGGTTGTGTGTCCACCAGAGGTCTGGCCAGGGCCAACAGCTGAAGAAGCCAAAGAAGAACAAGAAGGCGCCGACGGGCACAGTCTGACATTGTTGACCTTGACTCCATCAGTGAAAGCATTGGGATCCTTCCCCTCGCCGCCCCGCGATGTCGCCACTACGCCCATCTCACTCCAGTTGACAAATCTTTTCTTATCATTTTCATTCTGTTTATCATTGGATGTTTTGTTTTGCTGCTTGTTTACTTGATTAATTTTTTCAGTGAGTAATTTGTTGTTTTCTTTGAGGATTTCGTTTTTATCTTGCATTTCTAAAATCAACCTATTCAAAAGGTTGTTTTCAATTTTTAGTTTTTCAATTTCGTTTGGCGTATTAGCAGGTAGGTTTGCTTCTTCACAACACACTACCTTATTCTGATCTATCTTCTGCAGCTTCATTCTAGATCCACAGCTTTTATGTATGATGGAAAAACACCTTACACACACATAAACACTACATTTTTTTGCGCAACATTTAGTCTTTTCAACATTTTCACCCTTTTCCCTGTCTTCAACACTCTCATCATCGAATTCAGTGTTAATTTCAACAATTTTATTGTTATCATCAAAAACGCGACTACTTCTGTCCGCCATCTTGAAATTTTGAAACCAAAACATGAAATATTCAATATAGATATGGTTTCGGGTGTTGTTTATCATGCTTGTGGGTCTTCTAGGTGTTTTTAAACCGGGAATGATTCCACCTAAAAACTGAATCGTTACAAGCTAGAGATGTTAGACATAAAATTGTGACCATTGAACTTATCCGGAAGTTGATAGTTCCGGAAATACAGGGTGTTAAAAGATAAAACTTTAATTGGTTTTTTCTTCGTCGTTATTCTGAAAATATCTAAATTAAGAACTTAAAAATTTGTGAAGTAGTGTTTTTTAGGCGACAAATAAGATACGTTTTGCAAATATCACGCTGTTCATAGAGGCCGCCACTTACGACCAATTTCACCGACATTTACAGGTAATAACTCTTCACCCTGTCTAACGGGGTAGGATTGCGTGCCATTTGCTTTTCTTTAATACAAAGATTTTAAAATGGCTGTAAACGGCAATTATTAATAGCAATAAAATTTATGTAAGTACTTAGGTATATTTTCAAAATTGACAACGCTCGAGCGGCAGAACGTGTATTCAAAAATTACCCCTTGTTACCTTGAAAACAATACTTAAGTTTAACGATCTTCAAGGGAGGTCTTGCCTGAATTTATTTGGAACACTAAAACCGAGCATTTGGGACCAATTCCCCCAAAATTTTACTATATATTCGGCCTCAGCGTATACCTAGTGACGAAACATGTCACAATCATTTTATATCTAACTATTAAAATAAACTCTAGGATTTTTATCCTAAAAATAAAACCCAGCATCTAGTTTTAAAATTACTTTAATACAAAAATAAAATTTATACAGATAAACATTGTAACGGCACAATAAATTTTTAATAATCATTTAATCCATCGGTTTCCTTAATTTAAAATTAAACTAAAACTCTCTACTCCATTAACTCAAATTCTAAGATTCATGTATCCTCATTATAGGGGCGGTTTTCCTAATCCAAAATAAAAACTAGATTTTATGCAGAACTGATATCTGGGAGTATTAAATTGTTTTCGCCCCCGGCATAATATTTTATAATATGTAATATTTAAATCCTTCTTAGCTAATTATAGCACTCAAACTTATTTAACTTCCTCCCCTTTAAGTTCCCAACTACCCTTATGGCTCCAAGCCCTATCTCGTCCTTTGTGTTATGAAATTTCACAAATATTCCCCCCATCTACTAAAATCCCTCATAAAAACAACATCTAAATTTTAATATGATTCCAATTCACTCTAATTATATTCTAGCGCCCTACGACTCAATCATCTATGCTAATTCTATCTTACAGCCCATGGCTCAAAAATATCTATACAAATTTTATATGAAAATGATTTCAGTACCCGAGACAGCTAGCCTTTACTAAAAAAAAGTCACTTTAAAAAATATATTGTCATGTCATATACTCACTGGGAATCTGGAAAATAAAGCCAGCCCTGTACCATGCTTTATCACTCGCCCACACCGGCCGTTCAACCACATTTGTCCGTGGGTAACCTCCCTTTAAAGAAACCCTAATTCACTCCCCCGAAATTCCACTCAACTTCTAAATTTACTCTGATTTTAATTTTTTTTTTAAACTGACATTATCGTCGCTGCGGGTACTGCTCAGCCCGAGGCAGCTGAGTGACCACTGTCTCAAGACACGTATTTTTCTACCGTTCCCATATCAAAATCAGTTTGCATTTTTGTCTCTGTTGAAACCAAATGACCTCGTTGTAGAGGCCTTAGTACCCCGAACTTGCGAATCTAGCATTCCTCTATCAACTATGTTTCAAGTGACCCGTTTTGAACTGCAACTTGAGCAGTTAATTGTTTATAATTTCAACATGCCCAGAGCCTAGATAATTATGCATATTCTGATTATATTTACGTATTTATGGTAAAACAGTGGTAAAAAAAATTATGATGTTTGTATAAAGCAGGCAGTCATTTAATTAAAAAACATGTTAATTATTTGTGTAAAAATAATAATTTGTAAGGATTTCAATAAATGAAAAACACATTTTAATAAATAATTGAAGTGGTCGCTTCACCAAAGGAATAAATCAGCGTAAAATCTAGCTCTCTACAACTGAAATCTATGGTCTACCGAGTGGTGATCCAGGACGCAAACGCTCTGATAACATCAATATATTGATAAGGTAATGGTCAAGGCTCTAAGTATGTTTCAACATGAGATAGTGGAGGTAAATTAGGAGTCAGATCTCTTTGATTAGCTCTTAACACCTTAGACAATGGCGCTAAGGTGGATATCATTGTCTCTGACAATGTCCCTAAACCTGTTTGATATTAAAATAGTTTCTTGTAATGATTGCGATATTAAAAATCTAGATAATATTACTCACCCTCTAAAACGGCCCGTTCTCAGGTAGATTGCGCTAATCAGCCACTATTTATACACTTATATAGAGCCTCGTGTTGTGTCAGTCTCTTCATCTTTGTTTATTTCTGTGGGATCGCCTTTCGCTTGTGGAAAATTGTTCTATGTGAGCTGGGTTGAATGCCTGTGTAATTGTTTACGTGTGTTTGTAAACAATTCTTTTATGGAGTTCAGAGAATTCCTATATTATCTAACTCCGGTTGTTTAGTTGGCTTTACACATTTAATTTTAAAGCCTATATTGTAGCTCTTATAAAAATAATCCTTTTCGAATGATTTTATAACCCTTTTTGTGAGCGTTACGAGGATCTGATAAAAAAAAGTGTAATCCTTCTCTGATTCGATGTGAGATTTATAAACCCCATAATACAGTAGTAGTAGTAGCAGTGGTGGGGACGCCAACGCCAAGCAAGTAGGCCACAGTGGGCCCTTTTTGCCAACCCCAGCAACCATGCTCTACTCTTCCTCGGTTCCATCGCCAAACCGCCTCGACCTCGAGATGAAGGCTGTGACGGTCTTCAATTGGACGGTACTTACCTGATTCCTCTGCAGAGTCTTCGATCCGAACAATTCTGCTCGAACACTCCCAAAAGCCTCGCATTCACACAGGTAGTGGTAGGACGTTTCTTCATCCTCGCCGCATTCCTGGCAAATGGGATCCCTCTCTACACCTATCAATGTGAGATGACTTCTAAGGGCGCAGTGGCCTGTCAGCACCCCAAGGATGTGGCGAAGCGGAGGTCGACTCCTTTCGAGTAGCCAGGCAGCTTTATCTCTGTCCAGCCCCTCCACGAAGTCGCTCGCCTGCCTGCAGCCACCAACCGACCCCCAGTGCTTCTCCATTGCTTCCTCGGTCCACCTGTCCAAGGCGACAGAGACTGTCTTCCTACTTATGCCTATCGCAGGCTCCGGGCCACAGAACGGCCGCCGGGAACCGAGCCTTGCGAGACTATTCGCCACCTTATTCCCCGCTACGCCACAGTGTCCCGGAACCCACACCAGTTGCACCTCCTTCGTCCTGGCTAGTCTTCTGAGGGCGTCAGCGCACTCCTGAACCAGTGTTGACCTGATTATGGCTGCGCTGACTGCCTGGAGGACCGTCTGGCTAGCCGAGCAGATGTACACACATTTCTCGGGACTCCTCTTCACATCGTGACTATTGGCCACAGACAGGATAGCATACACCTCTATTTCGAATGCCGTGGTATATGCGCCAAGAGCATAGCTCTCGCGCACCCCCAAGCCCTCGATGTATATTCCTGCCCCGGATCCTGAGGGTGTATAGCCAAGTCAATCTAATATCGTCCTCGGCATCCCGCACCTTTATGGCGGAAATCGGAATTTCCTTTTCCACCTCTTTGGCGACTCTTGCATCCCCTACTACTGCTCCCTCTCCGCACCAGTTTCCTGAGTCTCGCATTTTAAGATGCGAAGCCATAGCCTTCCTTCTGATACAGATGGGAAGCGGTGGCAGCATCAACAGGACCTCTAGCGCGGCTGAGGGTGTCGTCCTCATAGCGCCTGTGATACCCAGGATTGCCAGCCTTTGGAGTTTGGCCAGCTTCCTGCTGGTAGTTTGGTTCACACCACACCACCAGACCAACGCCCCATAGAATATTCTCAGCCTGACGATCGCAGTGTAGATCCAATGAAGGATCCGAGGATTAAGTCCCCAGGTCCACCCTATCACACAACGCAGCTGCCAGAGGGTCGCTACTCCCTTCCTCACTACTCGTTCTATTTGCGATCCCCATGTTAGTTTGGGGTCCAGGATGACCCCCAGATATTTGACCTCCCGCACTAAAGCTAAAGGTTTTCCAAATATCACGGGCACCCTGAACCCCTCTACCTTCCTCTTCTTGGTAAATAGGATCATCTCCGTCTTCGCCAGGTTTATGGAGAGTCCCTGCTCACCACACCACCTTTCGATTATGCTACAGGCAGCTTGCATGCTCTCACAGACGACGCCGGGGAATTTGCCGGTGACTAAGACCAGCCCATCATCAGCGTACGCCTGGGCGTAGAAACCATTCTCAGAGTCGCTCCAAGAGGCCGTCCATGACCAGACACCATAGATGGGGCGAAAGGCAGCTGCCCTAAGGACAGCCGCCCGTCACCCCAACGTCCAGCCCCCGGCCCCTCAAGGTCAGCCAAACTATCCTGTCCTTCAGCATGCTCGCCACCCAGCTTATTAGGGACCTCGGCGTTCCCCTATCATGTAGGGCGGTACAGACCGTATCCGTCCTTGCCTTATCAAAGGCTCCCTCCACATCGAAGAACACAGCTAATGCGCTCTCCCCGTAGTGTAGGGCCCTTTCCACCTTCCGTGTCACAGCATGGAGCGCCGTTTCCGTCGACTTCCCCCGCTGGTATGTGTGCTGACCTTTATGGAAGGGGTGATCCTTTAGGATCCCTCCCAACATAAACCTATCTATTATCTTTTCGAGTGCCTTAAGCAGGAATGATGTAAGGCTGATTAGCCTGTACGCCTTGGCCAGCGTGTAGTCCTCCCTTCCCGGCTTGGGAATGAAGACCCCCCCTAACCCGGCGACAGGCCTTTGGGACATAGCCCCACGCCAAGCTGGCCCGAAAAACCTCCCTTATGTTGGGAAGCAGTATATCCAGACCCCTCTGGATGTAATGATTGCGATATTAAAAATCTAGATAATATTACTCACCCTCTAAAACGGGCCGTTCTCAGGTAGATTGCGCTAATCAGCCACTATTTATACACTTATATAGAGCCTCGTGTTGTGTCAGTCTCTCCATCTTTGTTTATTTCTGTGGGAATGCCTTTCGCTCGTAGAAACTTGTTCTATGTGAGCTGGGTTGAATGGCTATGTAATTGTTTACATGTGCTTGTAAACAATTCTTTTATGGAGTTCAGAGAATTCCTATATTATTTAAGTCCGGTTGTTTAGTTGGCTTTACACATTAGATTTTAATGCTTATATTGTAGCTCTTATAAAATTAATCCTTCTCGAATGATTTTTTAACCCTATTTTGTGAGCGTTACGAGGGATCTGACAAAAAAGTGTGTAATCCTACCCTGATTCGACGTGAGATTTATATACCCCATCATACAAGTTTTTCACACTACTCAAAGTAAGATGCCTTAGATCCAAAATATATATATCCTGACATCTGTATATAATAATCCTGTATTTGGAGTCGTTTTTGGTTTGTATGATAGATTGTTAATGGGTTTGGTGAAAAATATATACAGATACCCCATTAATTTGTGGCAAACAAAATTTTGTGTCTGTATAGTAGAATTTTTATAAATTTCCTACAGCCAACAACAAAAGTGGTAGTTTTACTTTCTCTCACTAATGAATCACCCTATATTTGTTGCTATGGTATACAGTGTGGCTCCAATTCCAACAAATACTCTTATAGCAGAACTACTGTGTATTGTATTTTATGTATAGTTATTTTTAAAGAAGGAAAGTGAATTTTCATTGGCTCTTGGTGAATCATTTTGTTTAAGTAAAAAAAAAACTAATAACAGAACCAGTTAGTAGAACTGCACAGGAGATAGTTTATTTAAGCTCAAACGCATTGTTTTGGTCTCATGCCCATTTTCAATGAGCATAAGAGATATATGCCCACGGAAAATCGAAAATGGTCTTAAGATCGAAACACTATGTCTGAACTTAACAAGTTATATACTGTAAAGTTTTACCAGGTGTTTTTGTTATTTTTTTCATTATTATTTTTATAATTATTGTATTATAATGAATTGTGAATAGTTTTGTTTTAATGTTGTATCTGTGATATGAAGGAGAAAGCTATGTAGGAATGTATCATTACGAATAAAATATATACATAATATATTTAATGTTATATTGTATAATAAACGAATAAATTTTCATGTTAAAAAAAGTCTTCTAATTTTTAACTAATACAAACCCATGCATTTGTGTAAAAATAAAAAATCTGAACGCAGCAAGTACGTTATGGTAGTGAATTTTCATTAAAATGTTTTTAATATCAAATAATGCAAGCAGGTATCAATTTGGTTACCGGTATAACCTATACAGGGGGTGTCTCACGTAGACCTTCCATTAGTCGTTTCTGGAGTAGGGCTCACAATCGAATTCCAAAAATTCAGCAACGTGGGTTTCTCGAAATTTCCAGTTCACTGAAAATGTTTCCGTTAGTATGGGACTTCCGGTTATACCGGAAGTAGACGTCAACTTTCTTATTTCAAATGGAAGATGGTGCTTTTTATTACGGATCTAGATTGCTCGTCAAATTTTATGGTAGGTTTCACTTACATGTTATGTCATTTTTCTCAACCATTTTCGAGATATTTGACTTTTTTCAAAAAAATTTTAAAAATCATTGTCAAATTTACACACCTGTATCTCTCTTATTTTTGCACCTGAAGAGTTGAAAGTGCAAATTCTAAAATGCCACAAAATATTTGGAATTTACTAAAGCTGGTACAGGTTATACAGGTGTCCAAAATAGACCGCTCAATCAATATGCCTCTTAGTCTCTGCACTCCACCCATTCCAAAATCACTGTACCGTGAACTAGTCTGCACAGCAATTGGTAGGGCGAAGTTTTATATTGCTCTGCGTCCGGTCTAGACTGACCGTAGATCAGTTGTCTTTTGCGGTCCAGAGCTTTACACTCGCACAAGATGTGCTGGGCTGATTCCTCCCCTCACCGCAGAGCCTGCATACGAGGTCCCCCTCAAACCGCCCCATTTTATGCAGGTGTTTTGACGGCCATGTGTCCCGTCAAGAGACCTGTTATATTTCTGAGCTGTCCTCTGCCAAGATTGAGCAGCTCCACAGCTCTCTTTGGACTGAGTTGCCCAATTAATGACTTCCCATGTCTCAGCCCTGGACAGTCTGCCCAGTAAACCTTGTGCTGGTTTCTGACCCAGGACTTAATGGCTCCCCTTGCAGTGCCCTTTGTCACGCCCAGAGCCGCTTCTGGTCCCATAAATGGTTCTGCTGACCCTCTCTTCGCGAGACTGTCAGCTTCTTCATTGCCTTTGACCCCTGAGTGACCCGGCACCCAGATGAGGGTGACCTTATTCTGCCCAGCCAGGTCGCTCGTCTCGTCTCGGCAGTCACTCACCAGCCAGGAATTTACCCGTGGGCTACTTAGGGCCTGCCTGGCTGTCTGTGGCTATGAGGCTTGTTAGTGTAGCCCCTCCTCTTGTTCTCCCGCACACAGTGCAGGATGGCGTACATTTCGGCCTGAAAGACTGTTGCATGGGCTCCGAGGGAAATACTATGACTTACCGAGGGTAAGTAATCCTTCCGAAGAAACACCTGCCCCCACCGTGAAACACACGAGCGCGCCCTGTGGTATGCCCGGCGTCTCCTCCCGCCATGCCTCGCGGTCTGGGATTTCCACAGTAAAGTTGTTTTCCCTGCAGATTCGCGGGCTCGCGAAGTCTGACCTCATTTAAAGCATGGGCTCCTTCACAATCTCCTGAATTTTGCAGTGGCCGCTGAAGCCTGGGTTGATATTCAGTCTACCATTGCAGGCTAGTCTGTATAGTCCTAGCCTGGCCTCCCCCATAATAACTAAGTGTAGGGGGGGCAGATCCAGCAACACATCCATGGCGGCTGTTGGGATTGAAGACATGGTCCCTGTGATGCCTAGGCAAGCCATCCTTTGGATCTTGCCTAGTTTTTGTTTGGCACTGGATTGTGTCACCTTAGGCCACCAAACCAGTGCCACGTATGTTAACAATGGTCTGACCACCCTTGTGTACAGCTAGTGGGCCATACTAGGTCTTAGTCCCCACGTTTTTCCATATAGCCGCCTAGTGACGGCGAAGGGTATGACAGCCTTACGCAGTATTTTTTTAACGTGACCATTCCAGGTTAGCTTAGAGTCCAATACGACCCCAAGATATTGTACCTCCCTGGCCATTGGAATGTTCCCACTGTATAGAGTGAGAGTTCTGTGGCTCTCCCACTTCCTCCTCCTCGTAAACACTATGACGGTTGCTTTCTCAGGGCTCACCCCGAGCCTTTGGCCAACCGTCCACCTTTCCACTACTTTCAGTGCAGTCTGCATGCGCTCCCACACTGACACCATTCCTCCTAGCCCTGTACCTCATACCCCCCTCCTGAGGGCCTCCCTAGCAGGCCGTCCACGACTAGGCACCAGAGCACCCCGCCAGCAGAGTCCCTCCCGCGAGTGAGGTGAAGACCGCCCTGTCCCTGAGCATGGAACCGATCCACCTACAGCGGGTCTTGGCCCACTGCAAAAGGCATTAAAAGTTGAAGATCTTCAGTTAGACATAGTAGTACAAAATGTAATTCTTCGATCAGCAAACACAAACATTTTATTAGGGGGCATCACATCACATCGGTTGGTGAAATAATGGGATAGGTGTCCTAATTTTGCTGGTAATTATTTGTAATCATATCTCTGAACAATTTTATTTACAGACCAAACATGGGATGCAATTGTACACACCTCCTATATATTTTTAAAATGGTAAACATTATTTACAATTTAAAAACAGTAGTTACACCAAAATAATCTACAGTAAAGACCAACACTAATTATATTACACAAAAAATTACAAAATAAATTATAAAAACACTTAGGTACACCAATAAAAATATAGTTTTTCTTGTCAGATGTGATTAAAACTTACACACAACATATATTATGCTTTACCTTGTTTTATTTGGTATTTACTTGATTTCTACGAGGTAAGTACTCCTAAGAATTAAAATTTTATAACTTAAGATACTGTTAAAATATTTGATATAGTCAACAAACATGACTAACAAAAATCATAATTTACCCCCACATTTTAAAATACTGTACGAGGATCCTTAGATAAATAACCTGGTTCGCATACTAACAGAAGATGACAACGACATCTGTGTATTTGGTTTTGAAGCTTGCGGCCTATAGGTGGAAACAGGTTAGTTAGAAGTCAGTCTGATATTAGCTCATTGCCTGCAACTGTTCAAGAAGAATCCAGAGGATCTTTTACGGTGTTTTGTAAATATGGATGAAACTTGGATTCATCACTGTATGTCTAAACGAAACAACAGTCAAGACAATATACTGCATAAGGCGAATAGGCCCCAAAAAAGGCTAAATGCTTTCCATCTGAAAGGTCTTTTGGGATGTGGAGGGAATCACCATTGACTACCTCGAGAAGGGAAAAACCATCATTGTGGTATATATTGGGAAAACTTAAGGCAGCAATCGTGGAAAACGTGATTGAATGCTCAAAAACGGTGTTGTTCCACCGGCCCATTTAAACAGAGTCGCTCAGCAAAAATAGACCAAAATTCGCTTTAAACTGCTCCATATCCAGCTTATTCACCCGATTTGGCTTCTTCAGACTTCCATCTGTTTCAGAAGTTTGATACCTGACTGAACATAATTTTGCGTACCTAGAAAAATCCACAACCAGGCGATCAACGACTACTTCAATGGCCTTGAAGAAAACCACTTCTGGAAAGGAATCGGGAGCCTAGAAAAAGTTGGGTCAAGTGTGTTGAACTTCAAGAGACTATATTGAAAAATAGTCAGGTACAAAACTTAGATTGTTGTCCCTTGTAATTTCTAAATAAAATGAGTTACATCTGTTGCATATAAGGTTTGATCATATTTTCAGGCAGGGAATCTGCTTTGGAAGTTGTACTGTGCAATTCCGAAAAACCTTGTATAATAAATAATTAAAAACGATACATTCCTAAACGATTAAGCAACAGTCAAGACAATATAGTGCACAAGGTGAATAGGCTCCAAAAAAGGCTAAATGCTTTCCATCTGCTAGAAAGTTCTTTTGGAATGTGGAGGGAATCATCATTGACTGCCTCGAGAAGGGAAAAACCATCACTGTGGTGTATATTGGGAAAACTTAAGGCAGCAATCGTGGAAAACGTGATTGAATTCCCAAAAACGGTGTTGTTTCCCTGGCCCATTTAAATAATTGCTCAGCAAAAATAGACCAAAATTCACTTTAAACTGCTCCATGTCCAGCTTACTCACCCGATTTGGCTCCTTCATACTTCCACCTGTTCCAGAATTATGATACCTGACTGAACAAAAATTTGCGTGCCATGAAAAATTCACATCTAGGCGATCAACGACTACTTTAATGGCCTTGAAGAAAACCACTTCGGGAAAGGAATTGGGAGTCTAGAAAAAGTTGGGTCAAGTGTGTTGAACTTCAAGGGACTATATTGAAAAATAGTCAGGTACAAAACTTAGATTGTTGTCCCTTGTAATTTCTAAATAAAATGAGTTACATCTGTTATATATAAGGTTTGATCATATTTTCAGGCAAGAAATCTGCTTTGGAAGTTGTACTGTGCAATTCCGAAAAACCTTGTATAATAAATAATTAAAAACCATACATTCCTAAACGATTAAGCAACAGTCAAGACAATATAGTGCACAAGGTGAATAGGCCCCAAAAACGGTGTTGTTCCGCCGACCCATTTAAACAGAGTCACTCAGCAAAAATAGACGAAAATTCACTTTGAACTGCTCCATATCCAGGTTATTCACCCGATTTGGCTCCTTCAGACTTCCACCTGTTTCAGAATTTTGATACCTGACTGAACAGAAATTTGTGTCCCACGAAAAATCCACATCTAGGCGATCAACGACTACTTCAATGGCCTTGAAGAAAACCACTTCCGGAAAGGAATCGGGAGCCTAGAAAAAGTTGGGTCAAGTGTGTTGAACTTCAAGAGACTATATTGAAAAATAGTCAGGTACAAAACTTAGATTGTTGTCCCTTGTAATTTCTAAATAAAATGAGTTACATCTGTTGTATATAAGGTTTGATCATATTTTCAGGCAAGAAATCTGCTTTGGAAGTTGTACTGTGCAATTCCGAAAAACCTTGTATAATAAATAATTAAAAATGATACATTCCTAAACGATTAAGCAACAGTCAAGACATTATACTACACAAGGTGAATAGGCCCCAAAAAAGGCTAAATGCTTTCCATCTGAAAGGTCTTTTGGGATGTGGAGGGAATCATCATTGACTGCCTCGAGAAGGAAAAAAACCATCAATGTGGTGTATATTGGAAAAACTTAAGGCAGCAATCGTGGAAAACGTGATTGAATGCCCAAAAACGGTGTTGTTTCCCTGGCCCATTTAAACAGAGTTGCTCAGCAAAAATAGACCAAATTTCACTTTGAACTGCTCCATATCCAGCTTATTTACCCGATTTGGTTCCTTCACACTTCCACCAGAATTTTGATACCTGACTGAACAGAAATTTGCGTGCCATGAAAAATCCACATCTACGCGATCAACGACTACTTCAATGGCCTTGAAGAAAACCACTTCGGGAAAGGAATCGGGAGCCTAGAAAAAGTTGGGTCAGGTGTGTTGAACTTTAAGGGACAATATTGAAAAATAAAGTCAGGTACAAAACTTAGAATGTTGTCCCTTGTAATTTCTAACAAAATGAGTTACATCTGTTGTATATAAGGTTTGATCATATTTTCAGGAAAGAAATCTGCCTTGGAATTTGTACTGGGCAATTCCGAAAAACCTTGTATAAATAATAATATAATAATAAAAACCATACATTCCTAAACAACTAGTAAATGCATAAATATATAACATATATAAAAACTTTATAAAACAGGAGAATCATTATCTTCTTCGAACGATTCCGAGAAATACATTTTCTGTGAAGTGGTTTGAAGGGAACTATCAGCAGAAAATTTTAATATTTCATCGACTTCCTCAAGTAACATTTCACATGACACATCCTTCCTGTCTCTTCCGGTATGACTACAAGAGGCAGCATTTTGATCAGAAATCAAATCTCTATTTTCAATCATTGAAAGGAAAAAGTTACTGCATGAAGGTTGGTACTTTGAACCGTTCGGTTCGTCTAAGCTAAATTTAGGTGGTGTTTTTGTAATGGGTTCAGAAGAACTTTCAAAATGTTTGACGATAGCAGAAACAATCGGTAATTCATCCATACTTGAAAGCTCAACATATTCAGTGTTCTCTAATTTAATCGTTTCTTTAGTATGATCATAAATAATAGTATCTGCTGAAGAGTTTGAGTTAATGTCTTCTTCTGGGATAAACGGCAGACATCTGCTGAATGCTTCAGTTGCCATTTCAGTGTTCTCGTTCTCATATAAAATATTGTTAGATGATGTGCCGTTGGTTTTACTGTCTGACTCTTTCTTTATTTTGACTGGAAATGCTGATTCTTTCTTGATTTTAGTGGGTGGTGACTCTATTTGTGATTCTTCATCTGGTACAAGTTCTATTTTTCTTTTCTTTGCCTTTTTGTAATCAAGTGCTTCAATAGTTGTAGCCCACCTATCAAGTTTTTCTTCATATTCCTTTAAAAAAAAGAAATAAGTATAATATAGCAAGTTGCTTAATTAACTTAATTTTAAAAGTCTTGACGCAGCAAGTGTGTTATAGTACCAAATTTTTATAGAGATGGTCTACGATTTTTTTTTTACGAAAACGATATATTATATACACTTCTGGACAAAATTAACGCAACAATATGAAATTGTCCAAAAAATTTATTAATATTTTTCTTATGTCAGTTTTGTAGTTTATCGAGTATTTTAACAACAACAATAATAATAATAATAATAATAATAATAATAATAATGATTGTCTCCCATATTTTTCCCCTTGTATTGTTTTATCAGCTAAGTACTCATCAACAGTATATTAGCCTTCTATTCTAATATTTTTCTCAGTTTTGTTTTGAGTGTCGAATGATTGCATTTTTTTATTTCATTAGGTATATGATTATATATTTCTATGATGGCGGCATGTACATTTTTTTGTAAATATGTGAAGTTTTGTCTTTGGCTGTTCAGATCTTCTTTATTTATAGTATTATGCTTGTGTGTACGTATTAGAGATTAGATTAGATTTTATTGTGAGTGGGCTATTCCAGTCCCTCCACCGCGACCTTAGGTCTATTGTGGCTCACGTCTAATCATTTAGATTTCACCCATCAATTCCAGCTCCCTGAGGGAGTCGATCTTTTCTTGAGGGTGAAAGTTTGTTTGGCAGGTGTACTGCCATCTGAGTAAAGTCGCTTGCCCGTTTCGAAGCTTAGAGAGAGATAACCTCTATCCGAGTTCGTCAGGACCCGACATCCGTCAGTGTTTGCCTCGAGGCGGTATCATGAAGTCCCGCTCTCGAGCAGCATCTAATCTCCAGTTGTAATCCACCCCTCGAGATCTCAGTTCCCCCCAGGCTCTTCCAAACCTGACACCTAACAGTGTTAAGACTCAAGGCAACATCCCATAGCATAGTTTACTTATTATTTTATGGTAAACCTATCTACCACATTTGGTTATCATAGCTATTTTATTTTTTAAGATAATTTTTTTTTTAATTTTCCCGGAAAACCTCGTCCGATTTTCCTGGCTGACGAACTGATCCGAGCCACTTACAAAAGGAAGGTACATGCCAATTTGATCAAAATCGCTCCATTATTTTTTGAGTGATTGGTGTGATACATATATATGTATATATATATATATATATATATATATATATATATATATATATATATATATATATATATATATATATATATATATATATGAACACAGGTGCGAGATTTCGCTGGTAAAGGTAGACTGTGCTTACACTAATGGCATTATCAAAGATTTTACTTCAGAAAATCACTAAGCAGCATGTACTTCATAACATAAAATTATTGCCGAATACACAGGATGTTCCGTTTGAGCTGGCCACTCACCAATTTCGTTATTTTAAATGGAATACCCTCTATATTTTCACATTTTCAGATTCCCTGAGTGATTCTACATCGAGAATGTATAAAGTAGTATGAGCGGAAACCCGTCCATGTTTGAGTTAATTTTTCTTTTTTAAAAATAATGGTCTTTGCAATCTTTATTTTAAAAGTCTCTATCTTGGTAAGAGATAGAGAAAGGACCATCATTTTAGCAAATACTATTGTGATTATCATAATCTACACTAAAGCGTGACTAGATATACAGTGTGTTCACAAAAGGGCATCCACTTCTGACAACTTCAACAATCAAACACTATTTTTTTCAAATGGAGCACCCTGTATATTATTATATCGTTGAACTTGAAATTTTATTACCTTTCATCCTTTGCATGCATACCTATACAGAAACTTAAAGAGATATATGATGAAACAACGAATTTAAAATGAATTATACGGCTGTTCGTGTGCAGGAGCTAAGAAAGACCCAGTATAAGCTAATTAGTTGGACTTTGAATACTTTACAATTCCATATCAAACCCCTGAAACATTATTAAGCGGTTTATTGAAAAATAATATCACAAAGCTTAAAGATAATACGTTAAATAAAGGTTTTGCATAGTACCTATTTGATAACAATAAAAAAATTAACTTAAAAACTTTAGAAACGATTGGAACGACTATAATAAACAATGAGGTAACAAATATTAATGAAACTAAACTAAAGAAGATGTTCGAAGTTACATCCAGTTTCCTGCAGACATAAATGCACTCTTCGTCTAAAAGAGTTTCTAAGATTTTGCAATATTGCTGGTGTTATCGAGTTAAATGCTTCGCTAGTTCTAAGAATCATGTCCTCTGCAGTGGTTGGTTGCACAGCATACACAAGATCTTTAATATAACCCCACAAAAAAAAAAACAGGATGTGAGGTCCGGAGACCGAGCTGGCCAGGGAACTGGTCCCCCGCAACCAATCCAGCGATTAGAAAAATTATTATTGAGCCAATCTCGGACACATAACATTGTGTGAGGTGGTGCGCCATCCTGTTGGAACCACATTCATCGCAGCGTCTCTAATGGCACGTTATTTAAAAATTCAGGCAAAATATTTTCTGAAAACTTAAAATACCTTTGGCCTGTCAGAGTACCTTCATAAAAATATAGCCCAATGATGTAGTTTCCAAAACATCCTGCCCACACGTTTACAGTCCATCGATGTTGGTTGTCCACAGTATGCCTAAAATGGGGATTACTATCTGCATAGTAGTGAAGATTGTGTTTGTTTGGCTTACCGATACTACTAAATGAACATTCATCACTGAAAAGTACATATTCAAAGAAATTGGGATCATTGTCGATCATTTCTACTGCCCACTCACAAAATTGCAACTTATTCCTGTAGTCTGCATCTTGTAAATCGTGCTGCCTTGAAACATGGTAGGCATGGTAATGGTTTCTTTTCAAAGCCTTTCTCACTGACCAATAGCTTATGTTAAGTTGTCTTGATATTCTTCTTGTACTGGTTTGTGGATCCTCAATCACAGATAAAATTATACCTAACTGCGTTAGCTCATTGTTTTTGTACGGACCCCTGGCATTATTGAAATATTTTACACTGCTTGTAGTGGGTGTTTAGCTTTTCGAATGACTTTCTGGTTGGCAATCGTCTGTCAGGAAAACGTTAGTGATAAATTCTGGATGCTAATAATGTATTACTATCACATTCGCCCAAAGCTAAGAGCATATCTAGTAATTCAGCTTCAGAATAATTCATTTTTTTATTTTCGGAAGATTTTTAAAACTACAATTAACAGAATACTTTTTGACAGTGTCAAATAGCGTCGCGAGTGAGTTTGTCAACTTTTAAATTTCTAAGCAAAGCACACTTTGTAAACAAGAGGAGGTAATATGTAAAGTCTGTCGACGAAAAGGAAAGCAAAGCTGTCTACATGATAAAAGGGGAAAATGTTGATGTACAATGTTGTTTACAATAAAGAGCTACAACCAAGTGAAAGGTTGAATATTCATTAAATGTGTTGGTATTCCTTCAAGAATGATAAATGTATACTTTTAACTGCATAGACTTTGCATAAAATTCGTAAAAGATATAATGGATATTAGGTTTGTCTCTGATTTCATAATTTCCAAAATATGAGTGGCTTATCAGGAAATCAATTAAATAAATTATTCAAAGTCCAACTAATTAGCTTATGCTGGGTCTTTCTTAGCTTCTACACACGAACAGCCGTATAATTCATTCTAAATTTGTTGTTTCATCATATATCTCAAAATGTTTAAAGTTTCTGTATAGGTATGCATACATAGGATAAAAGGTAATGAAATTTCAAGTTTAGCGATATAATAATATACAGGTGTTCCATTTGAAAGAAAATAGTTTTTGATTGTTGAAGTGGATGCCCTTTTGTGAACGCACTGTATATCTAGTCACGCTTTAGTGTACATTAGGATAGTCACAATAGTTTTGCGCACCTGCTTTGCTAAAATGATGGTCCTTTCTCTATCACTTACCAAGATAGAGACTTGTAAAATAAAGACTGCAAATGCCATTATTTTTGAAAAAGAAGAGATAACTTAAAAATGGATGGGTTTCCACTCATACTACTGTATACATTTTCGACGTATAATCAATCGAGGATTCCGAAAATGTGAAAATATACAGGATATTCAATTGAAAATAACGAAGTTGGTGAGTGGCCAGCTCAAATGGAACAGCCTGTTTTTCTGAATTAAAATCTATGATAATGCCATTAGTGTAAGCACAGTCTAGCTTTACCAGCGAAATCTCGCACCCTGTATATATATATATATATATATATATATATATATATATATATATATATATATATATATATATATATATATATATATATATATATATAACATATAAAAATTTAAACTGACCCCGGATATGGGTTCTAGGGGTCCTAGTTCGCGCTCATTTGCAAACATTTTTTCAAAAGTCGGAATCTCCCCAATAGTGAATTTTTTCTACGAAAATTCACTATAAGGTAGATTAGAGAAATATGTATTTGTTTATTAATAGTTCGAGACCTGAAAGTACTGATCTCTATTACTGTGTTTGAAGTTTGGAAGCACGTAATAAAAATACGGTAAATTGAAACACATAAAAAACAGACTTTTTAACGTAATGCATGCTGAAACTGAAACTAAGCCTTATCTTCTATTTCCCCTTAATCTCAAAAGAATAAAAGTTAGAATTGGAACACGTTTTGCTGTCGTGGAAGATATAATATGGACGATTCCAAACACGTAACCTTGACAGGTCCGTCCTTTTTTCTGGGAGGCACATAAATTGATTATTTTACATTTGTTTTGCATTTGCTTGCGTTTTCGTGTTAACTTGAGTTTCAAGCAAATTGATGATAAAGCATTTGTTGCCATCGGCAAGGTAAAAATCATAGTTAATTTGTAATATTTTATAAGATTCAATATTTATGTATACATTTTTGTTGTGATACATTGGTTTTGATACGTACAAACACTTGTGGTGTTTATAATTTAACCAATACCGAGCAGCATTCCCAATATTTGCAGGAGTAGTTGGACTTATTACAAATCTATAAGAGAGATATTTTAAGGGTAACTTGAGCCGAAGCTTCATAAAAGTAACTAGCAGCTCTTGATAAGCAGCTTTGTTGGGATCTGAAGAAATATGTAAAGGAGCATAATCGTGTAAAATAGCATGTTTTTGTGTCACCATTTTTAAAACAATCCTCATGTATATCTACCAATTCAAGTTCTGTTTGCAAGATGTACATTTTAAAGCCGCAACCCAAGCATTTCGACGTTTAATAGACAGATCATTCAAATAATCACCTCTGTTATTTAAAACAGCAGGAAATCGAAAGAATGAGACTTTATCTCGTTCGGAACGCATTGAACACTACAAAAATAAGGCATTTCCAATAAATTAGATAAAATTAACGTGATTTGATAGCAAATAATCTCAATGTTTTGATATGCAAATACGTAGTCAAATGAAATTGTATGCCACCCAGAAAATATGACAGACATGTCAATGACGTCATTCTAGAATGAACAATTATGTGCTTTTGCAAAAGCTATCGTTTTGATTGTCAATGTTGGCTACAGTTAACACGCAACGGAATGTGCTGCATAGAGTGCAGAGAAGCTATTCTCTATGGTATTTGGTAGTTTGTGAGGTTAGTTATTTTCGCCTTCTTGAGTGTTGTTTTCTGCTAGCATAAGTAACGTGTACGGTACTTATTTACTGGTTTTGTTTCCCAAAAGATGAACAACACGATGCTCCCAATGTCAGGCGCATCGGCTGTTCATTCCTCCGGTCCTCACACCAACACGGCGCCTGCCAGTTCTCTAACGCCGACTGGAAGCTCAAACAAGTCCAACAGCAACATGAAACCGAACTATACACTAAAATTTACGCTCGCAGGACACACTAAAGCAGTATCTTCAGTGAAATTCAGCCCTAATGGTGAGTGGCTCGCAAGTTCATCTGCAGATAAACTCATCAAAATATGGGGCGCTTACGACGGAAAATTCGAAAAGACTATCTCAGGACACAAGCAAGGTATCAGTGATGTAGCATGGTCGAGTGATAGCAGACTTCTGGTATCCGGTAGCGACGACAAAACTCTGAAAATCTGGGAATTATCATCAGGTAAATGCTTAAAAACATTAAAAGGTCACAGCAACTATGTATTCTGTTGCAACTTCAATCCACAATCCAACCTGATAGTTTCTGGATCTTTTGATGAGTCTGTGAGGATATGGGATGTTAGAACTGGCAAATGTTTAAAAACGCTACCAGCACACTCTGATCCAGTTAGTGCAGTGCACTTTAACAGAGATGGTTCTTTGATTGTAAGCAGCAGTTACGATGGGTTATGTCGTATTTGGGATACTGCTTCAGGACAATGCCTCAAAACACTAATAGATGATGATAATCCTCCTGTATCGTTTGTGAAGTTCTCACCTAACGGTAAATATATACTTGCTGCAACTTTAGATAATACATTAAAGTTATGGGACTATTCAAAAGGAAAATGTCTAAAGACATACTCTGGACATAAAAACGAGAAGTACTGCATCTTTGCTAATTTTTCTGTCACTGGTGGAAAATGGATCGTCAGTGGATCAGAAGATAACTTGGTGTACATTTGGAATTTGCAGACAAAAGAAATCGTTCAGAAGTTACAAGGTCACACTGATGTGGTTTTGTGTACAACCTGCCATCCTACTGAGAATATCATTGCATCGGCAGCATTGGAGAATGACAAGACAATAAAGTTGTGGAAGAGTGATACTTAAAATTTAGGAATATTTAAGATTTCATTAAAGTTAAAGGTAATAAAGTGAACATATAACATTGTGTACTTGATTTTATTTGTCATAAGACTAGAATACACACTACTCCAATACACTTTGACATTTATAATGGTTAGCAATTTAAAAGTGTTAATGATTTTGTTCAGTAGATAAAGTATTATATTTTTATAACTTTAGTTTTTAACTGTTGGAAAATAAATCAGGACACAAAATGATTTTTTTTAACCTAACAAATTTATGACCAAAATCATTTTCTTGTCACATACAACTTAGAATGCCTACAATCAAGTTGACTTATAGCACAAGTTTTAGGACCCATTCTGCTACCACACTATGGGATATCCAGCGGTAAGTTGGCTGCATTTATTCTTATTCATTTGTATACTTCATTCTGCCTTCACTAAGGGGCACCATGATATAAGGTAATAAATATGCATACACAGTGAACTAACTAGTGATGTAACTCGCTAAAACCATTCAAGTCGACAGCGGGTACAAGTGCTGCAGCCTCATGGTTTCACTAAGGTCATAATAAAGATTAAGAAAAGCAGCGGCTCCAAGGTGAAACCTTATGGACCATCTGAAGAAAATCATTAAGAGACATATTGCAATTGCTGAAAGAATTAGGATTTGAACAAAGTTAAGTCGTTAGAGTCTAGGTCAAATGAACCAAGTGTTTGCAGAAACAGTGTGTGATCAACATGATTGAGAGCCTTCGAAAAATCCAGGTAAGCAATATCCACATATTTCTGATCATCAATGCATTGGTTCATATAATTAGTAAAGTAAGGCAAATTAGTTACTGTTGTTATATAGACATATCTCAAATTGTTTGTAGTTTGGTTTGATTCCCTGTGGGTCCGGGAACTAACTAAAAGAATAGGCCCATGGTAACTCCTGCCTGTCATACGAGGCGACTAATCAGAGTCAAGCACATCGTAGTGGACTTTTCCTTTACGTGATAGTAAAGGATTTTTTTACGCCCCAGGAGGTACCACCCCATACATCAAGGGGCCGGTGAAGTCCCCAACGGACGTTTCCGGTTCTGGTGTATGAGTCAGTTTCCCTTATAAGCAAAAATGATGATGGCTCCTGCTTGTACAAAAGATTCCGGAGGTAAAATACCCCTCGATTCGGATCTCCGGGAGAGGGGTGTACAGGGAACAGCATCAAGATTTAACATATCCTTCTCGAATATATGTGGCCTAAATTCTAACCTGAACTGCGTCCACCATTTCCTCCAGGTTAATAGGCCCCAACTCCTCTTCCTCACCGAAACCCAAATCAGTGCCAAACCAGCCACTAATCGCCTTAATTTCCCGGGATATGAGCTCCTTACTTCCTTTAGATTGTATGGAGGCGTGTGCGCATACGTCCATAGCAATATACCCTGCACCAGACTCCCCAATTTAGAAGCTGGAAGAAAAGACATACTATGGATGAAACTCTCTCAGGGCTGCAACTAACTTCCTCTGTTGCATTTAGCGGTCACCGTCTGACAATAACTTTGTCCAGCTCTTCGACTACCTTTCTGAAAAAAGCGACCATCTGATTTCTGAATATCCTTCCTCCGAGGTCGTTATTCTTGGTGACTCCAATGTCCATAATAAGGAATGGCTAGGATCTTCAAAAACCGATCCACAAGGGAGAGCAGCGGAGGCCTTTGCAGTCAGCAATTCTTTAGCCAATATGGTTCAGCAACCTACTTACTTTCCTCGCATCCCAACACACAGCTCAAATCCCTTGGACCTCCTTCGTACTACAAAACCTGAATGCTATAAGATATCAGTCATCGCCCCCCTTGGTCACAGCATGGTCACTGCTTCCTGTGCAATGCAACCCGAGGTCACACAGTCATCACACCCACGTATTGTTTGGCACTACAACTCCGCGAACTGGGATGAAATGCGGGATTACTTTTCCTCATTTCAATGGGCGTCTGTCTGCTTCTCTCATCCTGACCCCTCTGATATCTCACAAAACCTTACCAAAATTATCCAAGCGGGCATGGAATTATTTATTCCACATACACAGAAAACCTCTTCAGCCACTCAAAAACCCTGGTTCTCTAAATCCTGTGACAAGGCCAGACTTGAAAATGTCAAAGCTCACAAAACGCTTCTACACAATCCCAGTCAAGAAAACTGTCAAGCATTTAACGACACAAGAAACCGCTATGTCCGCATTCTTTCTGGGGCAAAAAAAAAACTCCTTTAATAACCACATCAAAAACAAAGTCCTTTCAAGCTCCAACGGCAGCAAACCCTTCTGGACTCTTGCTAAATCTATTGGGAATAATTTCTGAAAGAGCACGTTCCCACCTCTTGTTTCAGGGGATGAAATTGTTTCTACCGCCCTGGGCAAGGCTGAACTTTTTGCCTCGTTATTCGCCGGCAATTCTAATCTCAACCCACCTCCACATGTGCAACCACCAACAGTCCCCAATGTCACGCATAAAATGACGAATATCATTTTCAAAACTAAAAAGATTAGAAAAATGCTCTCTTCTCTTAATACCAGGAAAGCCTCTGGCCTTAACGAGATCCCAGCAATTATTTTCAAAAAATGCTCCTGTCTTGTCTCGTCTGTTTCACACATCTTACAATAGAGGCATATTCTCTAGTAACTGGAAAACTGCTGGAGTACAACCTGTCCCCAAGAATGGATCTAAAGCGCTTCCTAGTAACTACAATAATAACAACTATAAACACCGAATTACTAAACTTTCTTGAAAAACACACGACAGGCAGTATGGATTCCGTCAGCGCAGCTCAACTGCCGACCTCCTTTCCTTTGTCACCCATTCTTGGAACAAGTCTATGGAACTACACGGTGAATCCCAGATTGTCGCTCCAGACATATCCAAAGCATTCAACCAGGTCTGGCACGCAGTGCTGCTTAATAAATTTCTGGCCTATGGCCTACCATTAAAACTATGTACCTAGACAGCAAATTTCCTCTCCAACCGGAGCATTTCTGTTGTCCTGGAAGGCCATTCCTCTAAACTGTATCCAATTAATGCAGGAGTTCCTCAAGGTTCAGCTTTAGCCCCTACTCTTTTTCTTCTCCACATCAATGACCTCCTCTCTAGCACATCCAACCTAGTTCAGTTACGCGGACGACAGCACCCTCCACTCAAATATACAATATTCTAAGCCGGTCTCTTTAGCCCAATTAGATGAGGATAGCAGACTCATGGAGGGTTCTGTCTCTGTGGATCTCCAAAAAATATTAGACTGGGGAAGTAGAAATCTTGTACAATTCAACCCCACAAAATCTCAGTCGTGCTTTCTTTCTCATAAGAGGTACACCAGCCCTACACCCATCACAATGAACAACCAAGTTATTCAAAGTAATGAGTCCTTTTCACTTATTGGCATTTCTGTGGATCGAAATCTCAATTGACACCAACATGTCACATCGACTGCAGAAGCAGCTGCTAAGAAATTAGATTTCCTCTTCCGGGCTCACAAATACTTTTCACCAGCTAATCTCTATAGCTTATATACTTCACCAAATAAGACCAAACCTCGAATACTGCTCCCACGTCTAGGGTGCCGCTGCCGCTTCTACACTCGCTATCCTGGACTCCATTCAGAAGAGAGCTATACATCTCATCGGTGACCCTACCCTCACCCAAAGGCTGCCATCCCTTGCCCACTGACGTGCCGTTGGTGACCTCTCTCTTATGGATATCTGCACGGGCACTGCTCAGAGGAGCTTTCTTCCATAGTTCCTCCACCTGCTGCCCCCATCAGATCTACCAGGGGAACAGAGCGAATGCACCCTTTTACTGTCCAGGTCACCAGACATAGAACATCTTGTTATGCCCGCTCTTTTGTCCCGAGGACTTCCAAGTTGTGGAATTCTTTGCCGGCACATGTTTTTCCCTCTTCTCTGAACCTCCAAACCTTCAAGTTCAGAATTAACAAGTTGCCTCTTTCCTCCTTGTCGACACCCAGGGTACGATAGTATTTAGGCTGTAAGCCCTCGTGGTGTGTTGTTGAAATTAAAAAAAAAAGTGGAGAGTTTGACAATATTGGTCCACCACAATTGCATTCAAGCCAATCTGCATCATGCTAGAACTGCAACATATCTCCTTAGCATAAAATTAAAAGAGGAGCAGATAGGCATTGCTCCTCTCCAAGAGCCCTCGATGGCCAATTCAGACTGAACCAAAGGGCTGGGTAACCCTCCTAGTAAGATAATAGTGGTGGGCTCCCGTAGCAATCCCAGAGCCTGTATCTGGATCAGAAACAACAAAGTATTTTGTACTTTCAGAATACTGTACCAAGGACATGGCAACCATCCATCTCATGATCACATCAGGAGAGACCAGACTAGACATAGTAGCCTGCTCAGCTTACTTTGCGGGAGACAGAGATGCTAACCAACCTCCTCCAGCAGAGGTGCGGAAATTGATCACCTACTGCAAGAATAGCAATAATCACCTTGTAATTGGGTGTGATGTGAACGTACATCATCTGGTTTGGGGAAGCACAGACATCAACAGGCTTCCAGTACACTGCCCCTAATGTGCCGGTCGAGCAGTTTTTCCACTGTTTTTAGCCTGAGACTTATTGGCCTCAGGGACTTTGCCTGGTCTGTTGGACGCCCAGACTTAAGAATGAATACAACCCTATATATCCCCTGTTGGAGCATGATGGGCATTATTCCATCAAATCCCGGGGATTTGTATGGCTTAAAGCTTTTAATGGCCCATCTGATTTTGCTCCAAGTAAACACCTCTTTAGCGACTGTCCAGTCTACTCTAGATGCCGCTAAAGCCTCTTGGGTAAGTTAGATCATCTCTTACAAATTCTGAGTGGTTATTCAAATGTTATGTACATGTGTTTAGGTATTTATAAATGGGAGTTTTTAGGATAAATAAAGTTGATGTCACAATCTGGGTAGTTAGATAATCTAGTTGTACTCTATGACTTTGAGACTATGATTGATTTGATGCTAGGTTAGTCATACTAGGTGAACACGTGTTTGTGACCCCCTAGTCTACTTCTGTGTTTGTTTTTAAAACCCATTAAGAGGGTTATAAAATGAACTCGTATTAGGACCTCTAAAACCGACTTCAAGGTTTGTTTCAATTTAAAGTACTAATTTTAGTAATATGCCATACTAATAACATACAATTTTTATGAAAATTCACTACAATAATGTGCTTGCTGCGTCCCAATTTTTTTTTATGAAAAGCAGATTAATCTCTCAAGAAAATTCAGTATAACCTGAGTTTCTATCATTTTTGTCTAACTTAGAATATAATAATGGGGTCCTAGCCAGGGGTGGCTTGTCCATAAGTGCTGTGGTGCTGCAGAACAACAAAAAATTCGAACAATATTATTCATAATTGCATGAAACCATTAAAATCCTAATTTATTGTTAGGAAATAGATACGTTGTTGTTTGAAAGCTCGTGGTTCTCTGGCGTTGACGATTTGAGCAGGTGATCAAGTGCCAGGGGCCAGTCCCAATTGGATATTGAAATAATGCAAATCTCCTAGGCCGGTCAAAGAAATCGCTGTCTAACATCGTTGTTCTGACAGCTGGATTACGAGCGATTTGACAGGCACCACTGGCTATTGGACGGCTTCGGAACCGCAGAATGTACGCTAGAAAAGAGCTGCCTATTTCGCAGTTGGCAAGTTCGCAGCCATTTACCTTTTATTTAGCAAGAATGCATCTGTTTATGTATAATGTACCTATGTTATATATTATATACAATAGACCTTAAGTCGTAGTGCAGGGACTGTTATGGCCCACTCACAATTAAACCTAAACCTATATAGTTAAATAAGACCTTTTTGGCTTTATGATAAAAACTAAGTTTATTCAAAACCAAAAAGTACAATTAAATAACAATTGATTATTTACAAGTTACAACTAACAAACTATGAACGTTGCTAATCGTGAACAAGTAAAGAATGAATCTAAATCTAACATAACTGATACTTATAAACTAAGATTGATTATGATGCGGTTTCCTAATGAACTATGTGACCGGCTGAGGTCGATGTTTTGCTGAGTGGACGATATCGGAATGGATATCGTAGTATTAGTCTTACAGCAATCGGCTACTAGGCAACGTAACTCCTCCATCCCCAATGTGAAGGACGTCCTCATTCTTTTCAGTAAGTTCTTCTGCTCCAGATCTGTTTTTGATTGATGTAGCATGGCCTTCTTCTTAAACTTATGTATGGAGATGTAACACAGGATGACCATTAAGATGACAGTGATTAGGGTAGTTATTCCCATGTATGTTGAATGTACCAAACGATGCAGTACTTCTTCTTTTTCTCCATTTTACTTTTTAATTTGCTGGCTTCCTTGAGATGTATCGGATTGAATCTGATGACATGTTGAGGCTGTGGCTCTAAGGGTTGTATCAACTCGGGTATCCATGTAATGTTTGGACTGGTTTCTTCGTCAGTCTCTCCATTTATAGATATCTTGCATTGTTCTTGACTGGCTACGAGGGTGTTGGTTGTTGTAGTTTGTCTGTCTAGCCTTGACAGACACTCTTCTGAGATGCTGGTCTTCTGGTTAGTGATCAGTAGGATATTTCCATTTCGAAGTTGAACGGATGCTGTGTAAGAATTGGTTGTGGTGGCAAAGAGGCATGTTGAGACGTTGTCTAGTTTGCATCTTTCTTCATGGGGTTTGGTTATTTGATCCAGCACAAACGTTTAAAAACGACCGACTGTTTTGTGAACTTTTTTTGGTTGACAAAACGACGTTACTGAATACGGTTCGCAGCGCCAATTAAATAAGGCCTTTTTGGCCTTATCATAAAAACTAAGTTTATTCAAAACCAAAAAGGACAATTAAATAACAATTGATTAATTACAAGTTACAACTAACGAACTATGAACATTGCTAATCAAGTAAAGAATGAATCTAAATCTAACATAACTGATACTTATAAACTAAGATTGATTACTATGCGGTTTCCCTAATGAACTCTGTGACCGCCTGAGGTCGATGTCTTGCTGAGTGGACGATATCGGAATGAATATTGTGGTATTGGTCTTACAGCAAGCGGCTACTAGGCAACGTAACTATATATAATATGCATATTATTCGTAGAAGTTTCCTGTTTAAGATTTGTGTTAAAATGGAGATAATATTTGAGCTACGCAAGACTAAGTTTTGTAACCAGGAACAATTAGCAAGACAATGTGAATAAACATTAAAAATTCTCGTGAGCTGTTTTTCTGCTATGCGCTATTTTTGAGTAAAAAAATAAAAACTGCTATATTGTCCGAGAAAATTAATGCAGGTAATTATTGTGCCATAAAATTATCAGTTTTCTTTAATCAGCATAGTATTTATCCTTACATTTTTTCATGCAGCACACCCAAAAATCTTAGGCACCAGCCGCCACTGGTCGTGACACAATTTTTTCAATTTCGTATGTCAAAAGTTCGTATGAATATGAGTCTGATAAACCAATTATTTTTCTTTAAAGTTGTGTAATATCGCAGATAAAAATTATCAAAGATTTCAAAACTTAAGATTATTACGTCACAAAATACACATAGTCTGCCGTTGTGGCAAAGATGGTGCTAGCGGCTAGCGGTATGCGCCCTTCTTTGTGTCACTGACAGTTTTGCAACTAATCACAGGAACACGTTCCACAAAACCAACTGTCAAAACTCATAATGGATGTACTGTCAACATGGATTTGTGAGGGGTATGTCAACTGTCACAAACTTGGCCATTTTCACTCAGTGGGTCTCAGACGGCATTGATGCTGGGGGTCAGATTGATGTTGTCTACACAGATTTTGTAAAGGCTTTTGACCGTGTCGATCACTCTGTCCTATTGAGGAGGCTTGCATCGTATGGATTCAGCGATAGCATGTTACGTCTTTTTGGGGATTATTTTAGTGATCGTGTTCAATTTGTTAGCTATGACGGATTCAGGTCCTCTGAGCTCATTGCTACTTCGGACGTTCCTCAGGGCTCTAATCTGGGGCCGCTATTGTTCCTATTATTTATCAATGATTTGGACAGTAATTTAAGTGTGCTGAGACTTTTCTATGCAGATGACTTGAAGCTGCTTATGAGAGTGACGTCGCTGGATGATTGCGTTAGGCTGCAGGAAGATCTAGACTTGCTCTATGAGTGGTGCTTACAGAATGGATTGGAACTAGATGTGAGTAAATGTAAGGTCATGACTTTCACACGTAAAGCTTTCCCTGTTCAGTTTGAGTACACTGTGGGTCAGTGGGTGGTCGATCGTGTGGAGACTGTGAAGGACTATGGGGGTCCACTTTGATAAGAAACTGTCGTTTGACAGTTACATCAATACCATAGTAAACGAGTGTAACAGGTTTTTGGGATTTATAGTGCGGAACTGTGGGTCATTTAAATGTTTTGGTGCTCTCAAAGCTTTGTATTGTGCTTTTGTTCTTTCCAAGTTACGATATGCATCTCTTGTCCGAGGCCCATATTATGGTGTGCATATAAGCTCACTCGAATCTGTCCAGAGAAGGTTCCTAAAATATCTGTGGTTTAAGGAAACTGGGCATTATCCGGAGAGGGAGTTGGATCATTCTGTTTTGCTTGGGCACATTGAATTCGTCAGTTTGTGTAAGCTAAGAAGAGTTGACTCAATCCAGTTTTTATATAAACTACACAATGTCATTGATTGTCCAGAATTATTGGTGCAGATAAATTTCCATGTTCCCAGGATGAGTAAACAGCACAATATGTTATTTTATAATAATCAGGCTACGACTGTTGTTATGTTAAGATCTCCAATATATGTAATGTGTGAAACTTTCAATATCATTTGTTCACGTAGTGATATATTTAGCGACAGTTTATGTACATTGTTGCATAAAGCTATTGAAATGTTGTAGTTTTAGGTTTATTTTTGGATCAATATTTTGCTATTGTTAATTTATGGTAATCTCACTCGCTAATTAGTTTGTAAGTGTCCTGTAATTAGTCCTGTACTTGGTCTGCTGAACACAATAAATTATTATTATTATTATGATAAGTGAAACGTGTTCCTGTGATTAGTGGCTTCTCTGACAGCTGAGGGTGACCATTTTGATTTTAATTAAATATTAGAATGACAGTATTGCAGGGACTCTGCTGGCAATTCAGATTTATATTTTTAAGACGCAACCTGGACTAATCAGATGCTTTGAGGCCAGTATGTCGCAAACTACGGGCTGTAAAATGAGAATTTTGGTGGGTGAATGTTCATTTCTTTATAAAAAATTTACTAGTACTATAAAAAATGAAAAAAATCAAAATATTTCCAGAGTTCTTTTATTACTACCAGTATTTATTTATTTATCGTATGGCACACATCACATAACAATATCGTTTAAGTCAATGGTACAGCATATAGCACAATGTAGAACATAAGAATATAGCATAATTCACAATTGAATGTCCAACTTATTTATATAATCAATTGAGACTGGTGTCGCTGTCAAGAAATCCCCCTTATGACCCCCATATGCCCTCAGGTTGCAATGCTCCGTGATGTGGCGGATCGTCTGCCTTTCAGCGCCGCAGTCATACTGTGGGGAGGGTATTATATTCCACTTGTAGAAGGCATCCGCACACCTGCCATGGTTGGTTCTAATCCGGTTGAGAGTTGTCCATGTTTTGCATGGTAGTTCGAAGCCGGCTGGAGTAGTTGTTATGCACGGCATGTTGTGAAGCTCCGGTTGGGCTGCCTCAGTCCAATTCTGCCTGCACTCGTTTATTGGATCGAAGTCATCGGCAACCAGGTCTCCAGCTGTTCTGATTGGGGGTTTTCTTGAGCGTAGCCTATTCCTTCCTATGTCATCGATATCTGTGTTTATTGGTAGTTGTGGGTTTTGAAGAGTCTTGTTGTACTGTCTGACAAGTGCAGTGGATCTCCGTATAGCTAGGGGTGGAATGTGGCTCAGAACTGGTAGCCAGTAACTTGGTGTAGATACAACTGTGCCCGAGATTAAGCACATCGTATGGTTCAATTGGACGTCGATAATTTTAACATGTGGGCTGTTTTGCCAGACCGGAGCACAATACTCCACCGCCCTAAGGCGGAACATCGAAGCGTGGCAGCGGAGGAACCCCATGAAGTGCCGTATAGTTTTTGTATGATGTTATTTCTTGTTTTGAGTTAGTCTTAGTTAGGTGTCATTTGAAGAATAAAATTCTATATCAAGAGTTACTCCTAAGTATTTAGGATATCGGTTATGGTGAAGCAGCCTGTCACCGAAGTACACGTTGAGTTCTCTATTGGCCATGCGGTTGTTTAGGTGAAAGCATGCCACCTCCGTCTTGCCTGCACTAGGTTAGAATCTGCAGTTGCTGAAGTATTTCCCTAGGGTGTCCAAATCGTCAGTTAGCGTTTCCTCCGTTTCTTACATTGATTTGCTTCTGGTTGCTATTGCCCAGTCATCAGCATAGCCAAATTTTCTGGATCTTGTGGGCATATCGGCGAGGTAACAGTTGAACAGGAGTGGAGTCAGAACCGAGCCCTGAGGCAGGCCGTTATTAAGTTTCTTCCAATCGCTCAGAGCATTTCCCATGACGACCCAGAACAATCTATTGCTCAGCATGTTATCCATTAGTCCCACAGTTGTTTTGCAGGGTATTTGACGAAGGAGTTTGTGGAGCAGTCCTTGTTTCCAAACAGTGTCATATGCCGCAGTTAGGTCTATGAATGCAACGAATGTTTTTAGCTGCATCTGGTACCCAGCCTCTATATGGGTTGTAAGTGACAGGACCTGGTCGGTACAGCTTCGCCCCGGCCTGAACCCAGCCGGCTCAACTGGTATGCTTTCTAGGATCTTTGGACTTATTCTGTTGTACAAAAGCCGTTCTAATAGTTTGTAACTACCACTTAGGAGCGCGATGGGACGATAGCTCTCTGGCCTGTCGTTTGGCTTTTCTTGTTTTAGAATCGCTATTATCTTTGTTTGTTTCAATAAGCGCGGGATAATTCCTGTATTTAGAATGTCAGTGAGGAGCCTAACCAACCAGTCACGGGCGTTTTTCCTAGATTTATTAGTAACTCCGGGTGTATGCCATCGAATCCCGGAGCCTTACTGAGTTAGCACTCAACAACCTCGTCGAGAAAATCACACACTCCCTGGATAAGGGGGAGGTGGCGCTGGCTGCATTTCTCGACATTGAAGGAGCATTCAACAAGGCATTACCTATCTCCCTCTACGAAGCCACTATCGCTAGAAGGGTGGAACTTACCATTTGTGGCTGGATTGGAAGCATGCTCCACAATCGGACCGTTATTGCCTCACTGCAGGGGGAGGTGGTCGGCTTCAGGGCTGCGAGGGGTTGCCCTCAGGGGGGAGTTCTATCCCCTCTGCTGTGGTCTCTCTTTGTGGACGATTAGCTGGCTATCCTCGGACTGTGGGAGGTTGACGTCCAGGCGTATGCTGATGACCTACTCATAATGGTTAGGGGCAAATATGAGGAGGAACTAGCAAGTACTCTTCAGGAGACACTAAATGTAGTGAATGATAGGTGCCGGAGGAAACATGTCTGTGAACCCCCGCAAAACGATCATTGTTCCATTTACCAGAAAAAGAAGGTTGGACAAATTAAAACCACCTATTATTATGGGGGAAACGATTCTATTTTCGGAACAAGCAAAATATCTTGGGGTCACCCTAGATAAGAAGCCCAACTGGGACATACAGTTAGAGAATGTAATCCGCAGGGCTAAACTGTCCCTGTGAACATGCCGGAGAATCTGTGGTTATCAGACCAATGATAACATATGGAGCCATAGTTTGGTGGCCTAAGGTACTCCGTGGTATCGCGAGGGCCAAACTGGCTCATCTACAGAGACAAGCTTGTCTGAATGTAACGGGAGCGATAAGCACAGCACCATAAGCCGCTCTGGAGGTCCTCCTTAATATTTCACCTCTTCAAATATGGTTGGAGAGGGTGGCGAGGTGGACAACGTACAGACTAAAACAAACGGCCGACAGTATGCCGAAGGAAATCAGTCTGGGAGGGTCCGGACTCCTCGATGACATTGAGGGTCACGGGATTCTGGGAATGGTCTCAGACTTGATGCCTACAAAGATTAGAGAGACTTTGTCGGACCATAACCGGTGCTGGGGATAACATCATGCACAGCAAAACGCACATTAAAGACCTGGACAGAAAGAATGACAATCTAGTATTGGCAAAATCTTCCACGATTAGCTCACTCTAAGGCCTTCATAAATGGCCTGTCTGAGTCAAGGGCTAAAAAACTTCTAGAGCTAAACAGACAACAACTGAGTACTTTAGTCGGCCTGTATACAGGACACTGCCGCTTCCATCACCACATGCACCATATTGGAGTCGGTCAGGAGACCAAGTGCCGGCTCTGTGTGGAGAGCGATGAGACAGCAGAGCACGTACTGTGTTCCTGTCCGGCAGCGGACAGGACTAGATACCTGCTCTTTGGCAAGATAAAGCTTGCTCCGGAGGATCCGGATCATTTCGCCCACAAAGATAATCGACCTCTGCAGGAGGCTGGCTTTGTTGGGCGAAATATAGACCTTAGGCGTGAGTCACAATAGACCTTATGGTCGCGGTGGAGAGACCGGTATGGCTCACTCACATACAAACCTAACCTAACTGGTATGCTTTCTAGGATCTTTGGGCTCATTCTGTTGTACAAAAGCCGTTCTAATAGTTTGTAACTACCACTTGGGAGCGTGATGGGACGATATCTCTCTGGCCTGTCGTTTGGCTTTCCTTGTTTTAGAATCGCTATTATCTTTGTTTGTTTCAATAAGCGCGGGATAATTCCTGTATTTAGAATGTCAGTGAGGAGCCTGGTCAACCAGTCACGGGCGTTTTTCCTAGATTTATTAGAAACTCCGGGTGTATGCCATCGAATCCCGGAGCCTTACCCGACTTAACATCCTCCAGTGCCTTTGTAATGTCCACATGGGTAAAGGGTCGAGCGTATTCTGACTGTAAATCGGTGACGGCTTTCAGGCGCTTTAACTCCGTCTTAACTTGTGTAATGTGTTCTCAATCTCTGGGAGCCCTAGAAGTAGAGACAATGTGTGAGGCAACAGTATTTGGCGTCGCGGCAGGGTTGTCACGGATCGTCACACTACCACTCCCCAGTTTACGTAGGAGGGACCATGCCTTCCTGCTGGGTTGTTTGAAGTCCATAGCCTCAACTGTTTTGGACCAATTTGGTCTGCGTGCAGCGGCCAGACTATGTAGGAGCTCGTCCGTCACTTCCTGGTCACCACTCTCAAGAAACTCTTGGTATAGGGTTTCGCTTGTATTACTCCAGCCAGGGATATATTCCTTTCGGTAGCCTCTAGGGATGGTCTTCTTGGCTGTGCTTGTTACCAAGCCTACAAATCGTTCGTAGTTTGCACTCATTAGTGGGATAAATCTGAGGTATTTTTCAAACTTAGCAGTGAAGGCGGGTCAGTTTGATTTGTTAAAGTTCCAGCGTGGTTGGGGAATAGACGACACCGAGGGAACCTGAGTACCAATCTCGATTAGGACGGGTCGGTGCTGGCTGTGTGGAAAGTCAGGCAGGACCTTACGTGAAGTCACTAATGGAAGGTTGTTTCTGTCTTTAGAGACAAAGCAGAGGTCGGGATTGTACTCCCTTTGCCAAGCAGCAGATTTAAATGTTCCACGATCCTTCGCATCGAATACGAACTGCAAATTATGATCTTCGACCCATCTGGTTAGAAGTTCGCCATTCATGTCGTTGCTTTGATACTTCCATTCCTGGTGATGGCTGTTAAAGTCGCCAATGTAGACTGTTGGGTGATTACGTTGATGTAGGACGTCTTGAGGCCATTGCGTATTTGGGGGTTTGCAGATATTTGTAACTGATACCTCTCCTAACTGGGCAGTGATTACGTGGATATTGTTGGTGGTGGATTCATCTATCAGTACTGCATTCTCAATTGTGTTTCGTATGGAGGTGGCAATACCGTATGCTCGGTCGTAAGTTGCTGCCAGAATTTCATAGCCCGCAATCTTGCTACCAGTAATTAATTTCTATAAATCAAAATTCTGATTTTTGATTGTGTTACGACCCAACTAACAAAAATGTTCTATAATTTTTAAATAATAGTGCAAATTTGTTGTGTTACTGTTATATTACTGCTCTTCGAAAGCAGTTTTGTTCTATTAAGACTGCCAAGGTGAGTATTTAGCTTATCGTAGCAAAATGCTTCTTTAAATTTATTGTTAGAATGTTCTTAGAGCAGAATTATAAAACATTTTAGAGATTTCGTTTTTCGTTGTTTTGTAAACGTCTATACAACAATCGTTATAGAATATATTAGCTTACAGAACAAAATTGTTCTGTAATGGCTTTATAACAACGATCTTCCAAACATATCTGTCAACTTGCAAACATTTATAAAGGTTTTCTTTAAGTGATTATGTGAGCAATTATAAAACGGTTTTGCTAACATTTTCTACGATACAATATAGTTGCAAATAGCATAGTCTACTTGAACGCAGGTGTTAGAAAACAATTATAGTACAAAATTATTCCTTTGCATAAAAGTGTGTTCGCTGGGATCTTTATAAAACATATTATAGCTTTTGTAAGAAGCACCGTTATATACTTTTTATTTGGTGGAAAGTGTATTCTGTAGCGTGTAATTTCTAAACGTGTCCAATTTGCAATCAGGAAACAGGTAAAAAGAAGCGGTGCTTTTCGAAGGAAAGTCAATAAATATAAAAATATTTTAGAAAGTAGCAAATTTGTTAATAAACATGTTAGTAGTGTTTTACATAGTAAGCAGCAAAACAAACAACAATTTGGGTTTCAGGTGAAGTCACATTGCTACTACATTTATGTTGCATAAATATCGCAGCTAACGTGAGTTTAGCACTATACTGATGTGTAAGTGTTGCCGAAAATGCTTTCATAGAACAATTACACCATATGTGTTATAGCTACGTGCAGGTCTTTCTCAGTGCAGCAATGGGAAACATATTATTTTAAAGCTCTATATTTGTGTAAAAATCTGCTCACTGCGCCATCTGAAGCCACACTGTCAATATGATCATCAGTTTGCCCAAATATTAGGGCACAGGACCTTGCTTAGCCATAAATAGTTGTTAAGGGTTAGTTACCCATGATCATCAAACAACAAGTAGAGATATTACATACACATCACATTACATGCACATACACATCCTCACACACGCATGTGCACACATTAAGATGCGAAATTATTTTCGGACTTAAAATTCATTAAAGTGAAGAAATTGGCTTTGTTATTATTAACTGCAGGGGATTATAGTAAAATGAAAATATCAAAATCCTAAAACTTTTTGATCCCTTGTAGGAATGGGGAGAAAAAATGTAGTAATAATGTAAAGCATACATAGAAACTTGGCAGATATCGGTGGCGCTAGTCTACTTTTACTGTAAAAGCCAAACTTTAAAATTAACAATACAAGCCAATGCCAAGCCTACTTTATTTTTGTTTAAATGCGTCTCTGTTCATATCACAGGTTTTAATATATCGTCTGTTTTGTGGCAGTGTCTTAAGAGATAAAATAGTTCTGTAATGGTTGCAGTTGTGATAAAAGTGATTTATAAAGCAGACGCCATGTTTTTATGCAATTTCTGTATTTGTTTGGTAGCCATCTTGAACGAAAAAAAATCAATTAATAAATATAGAAATATTTGTGACCTCACAATTTTCACAATATATTATGAATATAAAACATGTGAAATGTGTAACAGAATGGGTTTAGGTCAATAAAATGAAAAAAAAAACGACAAATTTAGTTTCTAGTTGATTTTTACAAATTAAAGAAATATTCATTATTTCAAGGGCCCTTCAAAATTGATCGTATATGTAGCATATTTTACACAGAAAATTTTTGTTTGCAGGTGAAATCCATCTTGCTGGTAGCCAAAAGGAGACTTTTTGAGTTTAATTTTCACACTGTACTAACATTATTTCTTACGCCATCATATTTTAATACTTATATTACTTTCATAATATTAGAGAACACTTTTAGGATAAAATAGTTCTAACAAAAACATTTAAAAGACATATCACTCTTATAGGTATTGCAGTATGCAACAAAAAGTTGCAAAGTTAACTATAAAGAAATTCTAATAAAACATGTTTTATAGTAACTCTATTAAGGCTCTATAACTGGCACCATGGTAAATGATTTTTAGTTTTATTATTGTTCCTTATAAAACTGTTTTATAAGTATCGTATATCATATTATTTTACAGCTCGGTAAACATTTCTAAAACTATTCTATAACACCTTACACATCCCTTATAAAATAAACTAAAGAACTAAAGTGTTGTATAAACCTGTGCCCATTTTGCGTTTATAAGCGTTGTATAAACGTTACCAAAACGTTTATAGGAACAGTCATGTGTTATAAAAACTGTTTTATAAACGTTCTTACGACTACAATAAAACATCAAATTGCTAGTTGGGGACCCCATTAAGATGTATAAACTCTTTTGCGATATCCCCTGCATTTATCATAATTTTTTAATGTGTTCAGTTTTGAGCGTAAAGACAACATCATAATACAAAAATCATTTAAATAATAAATAAGATCAACATTACCTTTAATTCTTCGGCAGAAGGTTTAATAAATGTGTCACAAAAATTCCATGTCAGCCTCAGCCACCATTTTCTGTAGTTATCTCTAAAGTTATGGAAGTTGTCATCATCCATTCTAAAATAAGGTAGTTTTTAAAATATATTTTACATTGAAAAATATAACAAATTTTCTTACTCATAAAAATTATTCAATTTTCCTACACAGCCAGGATTCGACCAGTTAAGCATCGTCCATTGCATTCTTTGGTCTCGATTTTGCTGAAAGAGTTGATTTATAATATAGACAAATATTTATTAGATTATCCTCAGAGTGAATATACAATGAATATTGTACTGTATAAAAGGTTATAACTTTTTTTTCATGTAACAGTGATCTCAATTTTGGTATGTTGTTTGCTTTTTATGACGTTAACCTATGTACCAAATTTTTTAAACCACAGCTTTGTTATTTTTGGATATAATATTTTTTTAAAGAAACCCCAAAATTTTCCCAGAAAACCTGATTTGACTATCCTGACCCACCAACTTATCCAACCCACCCACAAAAGAAACGTACCTGCCAATATTTATCAAAATGGGCCCATTATTTTTTTAGTTATCAGTGTGATTGATTGATATACAGGTTGTCCCAAAAGTCGCAAATCAAACTTCACATAACGATAGAATAGCTCAAGCCCTTTCAGACCAACCCAATATGATCTTATCAAAAAGTTTACGGTTTTCAAGATATTGACAATTTTATGAAAAAAATGAAAATTGTCAAATTTTAACGTATTTTGCCCCTCCAAATGCAGAAAAAACATTTCCGGAATGTGATTTTTGTGCCTGTTAATCCTCGATAATAGCATAATCGAACCAGTCTGAAATATTTTGTATTATTACGTCCACGTATGGTTTGGCACTACAACACCGCGAATTGGGACGAAATGCGGGATTACTTTTCCTCATTTCCATTGGCGTCTGTCTGCTTCTCTCATCCTGACCCCTCTGATATCTCACAAAATGTCACCGAAATCATCCAAGCTGGCATGGAATTTATTCCAAGTACACAGAAAACCTCTTCAGCCACTCAAAAGCCCTGGTTCTCTAAATCCTGTGACAAGGCCAGACCTGAAAAGGTCAAAGCTCACAAAACGCTTCTACACAATCCTGGTCAAGAAAACAGTCAAGCATTTAACGATGCAAGAAATCGCTATGTCCGCATTCCTTCTGGGGCAAAAAACTCGTTTACTAACCACATCAAAAACAAAGTCCTCTCAAGCTCCAACGGCATCAAAGCCTTCTGGACTCTTGCTAAATCTATTGGGAATAATTTCTGCAAGAACACGTACTCACCTCTTGTTGTTTCAGGGGATGAAATTGTTTTTACCTCGTTGTTCGCTGGCAATTCTACTTTGAACCCACCTCCAAATGTTCAACCACCAACAGTCCCCAATGTTGCGCATAAAATGACAGATATCGTTTTCAAAACCAAAAAGGTACGAAACATGCTCTCTTCTCTTAATACCAGGAAAGCCTCTGGCCTTAACGAGATCCCAGCAATTATTCTCAAAAAAAGGCGCACCAGAACTTGCTCCTGTCCTGACTCGTCTGTTTCAGACATTTTACAATAGAGGCATATTCCCTAGTAACTGGAAAACTGCTAGAGTACAACCCGTTCCTAAGAAAGGATCCAAAGCGCTTCCTAGCAACTACAGGCCTATTTCTCTCCTTTCAGTCATCTCTAGAGTGATGGAAAAGTATATAAACACCGAATTACTAAAATTTCTTGAAAAACACAGTCTAATCCACGACAGGCAGTATGGATTCCATCAGCGCAGCTCAACTATCGACCTCCTTTCCTTTGTCACCCATTCTTGGAACAAATCTATGGAACTACACGGTGAATCCCAGATTGTCGCTCTAGACATATTCAAAGCATTCGACCAGGTCTGGCACGCAGCACTGCTTAATAAGCTTCCCGCCTATGGCCTACCAACAAAACTCTGTACCTGGACAGCAAATTTCCTCTCCAACCACAACATTTCTGCTGTCGTGGATGGCCATTCCTCTAAACTGTATCCAATTAATGCAGGAGTCCCTCAAGGTTCAGCTTTAGCCCCTACTTTGTTTCTTCTCCACATCAATGACCTCCTCTCTAGCACATCCAACCCAGTTCACAGTTACGCGGATGACAGCACCCTCCACTCAAATATACAATATTCTAAACCTGTCTCTTTATCCCAATTAGATGAAAATCGCAGACTCATGGAGGGTTCTGTCTCTGTGGATTCCCAAAAAATATTAGACTGGAGAGGTAGAAATCTTATACAATTCAACTCCACCAAATCTGTCTTGCTTTGTATTTCATAAGAGATACACCAGCCCTAGACCCATCACAATGAACAACTAAGTTATTCAAAGTAATGAGTCCTTTTCACTTGTTGGCATTTCTGTGGATCGAAATCTCAATTGGCACCAAGATGTCACATCAATTGCAGAAGCGGCTGCTAAGAAATTAGGTTTCCTCTTCCGGGCTCTCAAATACTTTTCACCAGCTAATCTCTATACCTTATATACTTTACAAATAAGGCCAAACCTCGAATACTGCTCCCACATCTGGGGTGCTGCTGCCGCTTCTACACTCGCTATCCTAGACTCCATTCAGAAGAGAGCTATATGTCTCATCAGTGACCCTACCCTCACTCAAAGGCTGCCATCCCATGCCCACCGACATGCAGTTGGTGACCTCTCTCTCTTTTATAAATATCTGCACGGGCACTGCTCAGAAGAGCTTTCTTCCATAGTTCCTCCACCTGCTGCCCCTAACAGGTCTACCAGGGGAACAGAGCGAATGCACCCTTTTACTGTCCAGGTCACCAGACATAGAACATCTTGTTATGTCCGGTCTTTTGTCCTGAGGACTTCCAAGTTGTGGAATTCCTTGCCAGCGCATGTTTTTCCTTCTCCTTCAAACCTTCAAGTCCAGAATTAACAAGTTGCCTCTTTCCTCCTTGTTGACACCCATGGTACAATAGTATTTAGGCTGTGACCCCTCGTGGTGTGTTGTTGAAATTTAAGAAAAAATCCAATCGTATCACCAACGACTTATGGGCCACCTGTTATATGCAAAATAATTTTATAAGATGCAGCTCAACACACCCTATAATTAATGTATACAATTTGTTCTGATTCATTACAGGTTATCTACCTAAAACTTGCCATTTTTGACGTTTCAAATCGAGACTAATGTTTTGAGAAGAAAAACTATAAAATTTTCAGAGTACTTTTTCTGGTATTTCTTGATCTTTTTGCGCCGAAATAACTTAATATCCCTCGGTAATATACAATAGGTTTTGTTATCCACACAAAATATTTTGTTGTTGTGCATTTCTCTTGTCATCAGTGGCACTATATATATATATATATATATATATATATATATATATATATATATATATATATATATATATATATATATATATATATATTAAATGTCTATGACTTTTCCTTATATTAAACCTACACATCTAAATTTTTGTAGACAGTTTACATCTTATGATATAAACCCGTGTACCAAATTTGGTTGCCATTACTTTATTTCCGAAGATATAAAAATTTTCCCAAAGAAAACCCACAACTGACCCCGAATATGTGTTCCAGTAGGGCTAGTTCGTGCTCATTTGAAGAAATTGTTTCAAAATTTTAAACTCGCGATTTCCTACCTAAAAATAAAAAGGAAGCTACATCAACAGGATGAATTAATCATGTAAACGAACGAGAGTAAAATCATTCCTAACAAAAAATTAACTTTGCTGGTTTCATATCAAACTCCGCTGGTAGAATATGTAGGGTCTTTCACAGATCAGACAGTATTAAATATATACTACAGAAAAAACAATACTTACATAAAAGTTAATTTTTGTAATTCCTATGTTAAAATCCCCAGAAAGCCTTTTTATAAGTAGTTTATTGTAAACTAGATCCATGTCATCAATTATAACAAAATTAAAATCAAAGTGGGTGAATTCTTGACCTAATTTTATGTCTGTGAAAGATAAGAGGATAGCAGTTCCAGACAAATTAGGTATGGCTTCTATTATTTCATCTGAAAACAAGTACCAATTCAAATATAGAACCAACAAGTGGACAAATAAATAAATAAAAATCATACTATCTCTCTTATCCAGCGATTATGCTTTGTAAAGCAATTAATCAATAAACTTTATTATTATTAGATATATAACAAAGTCTGGACGCAGCAAGTGCATTATGGTAGTGAATTTTCATTAAAATGTTACAGCAAATATGTGTCTTTTTTTTTAAAGAAAGCAGGTATCAAATTTGGTTACCAGTATAACCTATATAGTAAAAACAATGTGCCATGTTTCATCAAAATAACTTTATTGTTTGAAAACGTACAAAAATTTCCGAAAGTAACCTTAAAAGTGTTCCAGAAAAAACTCGTTTCTTGGTCAACCTTATAGGTTAATAGCAAATTGAGCTATTCAAATATGAAGGATTTAATCAAAATTCGCTACCATAACGTACTTGCTGCGTCCAGAATTTCTTTTCTTACAAACACGCATTATATTTCGATGGAAAATGCAAAAATGCAATAACATAAGGCATGTTTGATTGAAAAAAAAAGACAATTTGTATCACCAACGACTTATGGGCCATCCTGTTATTGTAGAAATAATTTTTTAAGATGTAGCTCACGACACCCTATAATTAATGTATACATTTTTTTTTCATATCTTGTATAATAATGGATATATTGAGCTTTATTGATTTTTTACAAAAATTCGACAAAAATTATATACCATTAAACGATAAACTCTATAGCTAAGGCGACTGCCTAATCATCAGAGAGAAGATCTATTTGAAATGAATTGTCTGGAAATATTTTAGTAAAATGAAGGACAATGGCGGCTGAAACTAAGACTTCGGGGTTTGTAAAACATTCTTCTTGAGACATTTTCTTTCCATAGCCCGTACTAGATCCAAGTTCTTTGCCTAAGTTATGCCAATTTTGACGTTTTAAATCGCAACTTTGACGTTTTGAGGAAAACCCCAATTAATTTTTCTTTAAATGCTTATAACTTTTTTGTCTTCGACCTACAGAACTAAATTTTGGTAGGTAACTTACCTATAATGATATAAACCCGCGTACTAAATTTGGTTACCCTTACTTTGTTAATTCCGGAGATATTTTTTTTTCGAAAGAAAACACAAAATTTTCCGGGCAAACCTGCGCCGATTTTCCTGCCTAACGAACTTATCCAAACCACTTGCAAAATGAAGGTATTCACCAAATTTAATCAAAATCGGCCCATTATTTTTTGAGTTATCCGTGTGATACATACATATATACATATATATATATATATATATATATATATATATATATATATATATATATATATATATATATATATATATATATATATATATATATATATATATATATATATATATATGAAGGAAGTGGAGAACACGTCCGAGAGTGCTCGACTACACAAGGGCACTCAGACCAACATAGGCTCCCTGATAACATCCACGGGAGTTTTAAGCCATACAACTCCCCAGGATTTGATGAAATAATGCCAGTCATGCTCTGGCACGCGGCACTGGTCTGGTGGCCAAGATCCAAAGAATGGCTTGCCTAGGCATCACAGGGGCCATGTATTTAATCCCAACAGCCGCCATGTAGGTGTGGCTGGACCCCCCCCCCCCTTCACTTAGTTATTATGGGGGAGGCCAGGCTAGGACTATACAGACTAGCCTGCAATGGTAGACTGAAGATCAAACCAGGGGCCACTGCAAAATTCAGTAAGTCGTGAAGGAGCCCATGCTTGAAATGAGGTCAGACGTCGCGAGCCCGCGAATCTGCAGGGAAAACAACTTTACAGTGGAGATCCCCGACCGTGGGGCATGGCGAGAGGAGACGCCGGGCATACCACGGGGCGCGCTTGTCTGGTTCACGGACGGATCCGGTGGGGAGCGTGGGATGGGGGCAGGTGTTTATTCGGAAGGACCGAGGGTAAGTCATAGTATTTCCCTCGGAGCCCATGAAACGGTCTTTCAGGTCGAAATGTACGCCATCCTACACTGTGTGCAGGAGAACAAGAGGAGGGGCTACACCAACAAGCGGATCCTCATAGCCACAGACAGCCAGGCAGCCTTTAAGGCCCTAAGTGGCTCACAGGTAAATTCCTGGCTGGTGAGTGAGTGCCGAGGCGAGACGAGCGACCTGACTGGGCAGAATCAGGTCAGCCTTATCTGTGTGTCGGGTCACTTGGGGGTCAAAGCCAATGAAGAAACTGACATTCTCGCGAAGAGAGGGTCAGCAGAACCATTTATGGGACCAGAACCGGCTGTGGGCGTGACAAAGAGCACTGCCAGGGGAGCCATTAAGTCCTGGGTCAGAAAACAACACAAGGTGTACTGGGCAGACTGTCCAGGACTCAGACATGGGAAGTAAATAATTGACGAACCCAGTTCAAAAACAGCTGTGCAGCTGCTAAATGTTAGCAATGGACAGCTCAGAAACAACAGGTCTCTTGACGGGACACATGGCCGTCAAGAAACACCTGCATAAAATGGGGCGGTTCGAGGGGGACCTCGCATGCAGACTCTGCGGCGAGGGAAGGAATCAGCCCAGCACATCTTTTGTGAGTGTAAAGCTCTGGACCGCAAACGGAAACTGATCTACGGTCAGCCTAGACCGGAGACAGAGCGATATAAATCTTTACCCTACCAATTGCTGTGCAGACTAGTTCAAGGCACAGTGATTCTGGAATGGGTGGAGTAAAAAGACTAAGAGTATGCACAATAAGCTAAAGGTTGCAGTACTATCGGGGCGGCAAAGCCGCGGACGAGCCCTGAGGAAGGAAAAAACCAGAAGGGTATTCTGTACGCTAAGCGATCTTCAGGGCATTCGGGCTGACCCTGGTTTCGAATTACAGACTCTCTGACGCCAATCTAGAAATTTAATACACTAACCAAGCGGTTTTACATTTCCTGCAATGGTGTTGCGAATCCACCTTGTAATAATTCTTGTGAATAATATTAATTTGACTCGACTGGTCGAAATAAAAAACGACATGATTTACTTATTTGCAAAATAGTCGTAATTATGCCTGTACTTAGTGATGGCTAGATCGATAGCGAATACAACTATACAAATTTAATTATTTCTCGGTGACGGCTATTATATATAACGGCTGTCCCACAATTATATTTTACATTGGAATTTAAGCCCCACTCAGCCAGATGTGCTAATAAAGATGACAGGGTTACATCAAATAGATGTAGTTTACCTAAAATACGAATATCTGGCAAGAACCTTGCTTACAATAAATTTGAGCATTTACCTTTGGTTTCAGGCTTGAGAATTTTAACATTGAGGCCTGCTTTATCCGATAAATGATAATGCCAGGAGACTAGAGCATCGGAAGAACAAATTATAAAAACTATGCAATTATCCAAAACACATGTGTGAATAGCATTGATAAAAACTGCAACCTGCAGAGGACAGTTTAAGTGCAAATCTTCATTTAAAATGGCACCATGAAGCTGAAACAAAAATAGTTAGAGAAATTATTGTTCTGCTCATGATGAGCTTATATTATATAATTTCCATAGTAATATGTATAGTTGATAAAAGAAAAATGCTGCAGAATTGAATCATAACTTCCACATAGCTGTGATATTTTACTCTTCTCAGAAAGACATTCTCATGGAATGGATTTAGGGTCCATGACTTCACCACCAAGAAAATATGCGTATTCCTGTACCCATAAACTTCTGAAACGATGTACTATTTTTTTTTAACAATAAAGTGTCAGTTTCCCCAATCAACACACTATTTCTTCCCTTTTTTCTCAAGCGATCTTACTCACAAATAATCCAGGCTATAAAGTTCTGCAGAGCTACCTGTGCACCAAATTTAATGTCGATTGTTTAATTATAAAAGAATTTAATATTTTACCTCTACATGATCAACCCCTACTTGAATTTCATGAAAAATATGAAGTTGATCTTGGTTTAACCTTGTAAGTTATGGCCAAAATCAAATCCAAATTCACCAAGGTTTCCCTTGTAAACAAAAATGATGATGGCTCCTTCTTGTACAAAAGATTCCGAAGATAAAATACCCCTCCATTCGGATCTCGGGAGAGGGATGTGCAGGGGGCGCCGGCATAAAGATTTAACATATCCTTCTCGAATATATGTGGCCTACGTTCCACCCTGAACTCCGTCTAGCACTTCCTCCAGGCTAACTAATAGGCCTCAACTCCTCTTCCTCACCGAAACCCAAATCAGTGCCAAGACAGCAACTAATCACCTTAATTTCCCGGGGTATGAGCTCCTTACTTCCTTTAGATTGCATGGAGGTATGTCCGCATACGTCCGTAGCAATTTACCCTGCAACAGACTCCCCAATTTGGAAGCTGGAAGAAGAGACATACTTTGGATGAAACTCTCTCTCTAAGGGCTGCAACTAAATTCATCTGTTGCATTTACCGGTCACCTTCTGAGAACAACTGTGTCCAGCTCTTCGACTACCTTTCTGAAAAAACCGACCACCTGATTTCTGAATATCCTTCCTCCGAGGTCACTATTCTTGGTGACTTCAATGTTCATAATAAGAAATGGCCAGCGGACACTTTCGCAGGCAGCAATTCTTTAGCCAATATGGTTCAGAAACCTACTTACTTTCCTCGCATCCCAACACACAGCTCCAATCCCTTGGATCTTCTTCTTACTACAAAACCTGAATACTATAAGACATCAGTCACCCCCCCCCCCCCTGGTCGCTCAGACCACGGCATGGTCACTGCTTCCTGCGCAATGCAACCCGAGGTCACACAGTCAACACACCCACGTATCGTTTGGCACTACAAATCCGTGAACTGGGACGAAATGCGGGATTACTTTTCCTCATTTCCATGGGCGTCTGTCTGCTTCTCTTATCCTGACCCCTCTGATATCTGTTCAGTAAACTTAACATCATGAAGCACCTATCCCAACAAAATCTTCTAGAAACTAAATGTACAATTTCAAAATATTGTAGCTTACCAATTTTATAATAAAATATACATTTATAAATACATACCTTCTTTTTATAACACTGGTAAAGGAAATCAATGGCAACAATATGATAGTTTTTCAAATCTGTAATAAATTCTCTTGGTATAAATACTTTCTGTGGATCATTCCAGCGGGATAATACCAATGGCTTATCTGACTTCGAAAGCTAAAAATCAGAAATAACGATTACAAAAATATTCAGTTGACACACTAAAATTACAGATTACCCTGTATATTACAAAAACGGAAATCACCTAATAGTCAGTAATGGACAATTTAATAAAATGTACATATTATAATAACATAATCTATTGACTATTGACTAAATGATTTCTTGGCCAGACATATGTCTGTGCGCCGATTTATCGGATTGATATAACGGGCGATTATTTCACTTTGTTTGGTTTAGTGGGGTTTTATGCCCCTGGGGTGTTTTAATGTACTGGTGTCAGCACTATTTTCGGTCGTTTGTATTTGAGAGTGGTTTTTTCGTTGTAATTGGAGATGTTTTGTAGTAATGGGTTGTCATGAGTAGAGAATTTTTCATAAGTTTTGGCTACGGAGTTTCTGATAAATTCTTGGATTATTGGTGTATCTGTATCTTTATGTAGCTGCGTGTTTCGTACGTACCATGGGGCTTTCATTATTTGACGTAGGCATTTGTTCTGTACGATTTGTATTTGGTTTATATATGATTTTGCAGCATGACCCCAAGCCGGGCAGGCGTAGGTCAGCATGGGTCTGATTACTGTTTTGTAGATTAGGAGTTTGTTTTCCGGAGACATTGTACTATGGTAACCAATAAGCGGGTGAAGTGCGCCTTTTACGGCCATGGCTTTAGTTTTTGTTGCCGCTGCATGTTTAAATGTTAGTTTTTGGTCTAATATGACGCCTAAGTATTTGGTTTCTTTTTCCCAGGGTGGTTGTTTGTTGAATATTGTAACGTTTTCTTGTGGGTCGTCTCTTTTTCAGGAGAAGTTGATTGCTGTGCATTTGTCAGGGTTAAGTTTGATTTTCCAGTCGTTGAACCAGTTTTCAAAAGTGGCTAGGTTGTGGTTCAATCGTTGAATAGCAAAGCAAATAACATAATCACTCTATGGACTTATTTTATATAGCAGACTTTTCTTCTAGCTCTAAATTTGATTGGTCAGAAATATTTAAATTCTATTGATTTTGGTGAAGGCAAATTCCTTGTTGGTTAGATTTCTGGTGTGGCATTGCTCTGAATAAATTATTTCTCTTATGGCCCCTCCTTACTAAATGGCGCATTTAACAAGCTTTTAAATTATACCCATGCACATTTGAAAACTTCAACATGCAATTCTAAAAGTAAGTCTCTGGAGTATCTGCATTACCTGCACAATTACCATATAACTATTTCATTTAGACAAACTCCAGAACTCTAAACGTGAATGATACCCCATCCTCGGTTAGATGATGTAAATCAAAACACAAAACTAATCAACATAGATATTACTTGTAACCGAACCATAAATAAATGGCTCCAATTGGTAAATTGTCATACTATTAATAAGTTGAAAAAATAATCCAAAAACTTACATCTTTAAACTGAAACATGTAATCATTGTAATCTGGCATTGTTTATTTTTATTTCTAAGATAGCAACTCGTTGAATCTAGATAAAATCACTAAAGTCATAACCAATATATACAAAACTTTTAAATATAACAAAGCCACAAAAACTGATGAACTGGTCTTATATTGATCCTCAAAATCAAATAAATTTCTTAGTTCAATCATAGTTTTCTAAATAAAAAATACATAATTTGATTTATAAATCCAAGTCCTTATTACTATTATTATTATTATTATTATTATTATTATTATTATTATTATTATTATTATTATTATTATTGTCTATTGTCTATTGGATTTTTTTTCACAGCTGATAGGATATGAACTTATGAACCTGGAACGATTAATTTATGGTTTAAATGTCATTTAATGTCACTAGATCCTCTTGAAAATCGAGAAGTAAGAAATTACACATTAAATAAAAAAGAAGAAGTGCGTAAAGTATTAAAAATTAAGATAAAAATATGAAACTTCAAAACATGGGCTTGAGGCAAGGTTTATAGATCTAATCCATAAACCTTGGGCTTGAGGTTTGACATAGAGATGCGCAAAGTTTCTCATCCTCATGGTTTCTTAAACATCGATATTTTGCTTACGATGTTGGATATCTTACATCGATTTTATTTTTTCGATATTAAAAGGCAGCATCGCTGTTTTTTTACGTTGTTTCATTCGATATTTCCTAATGCTAGTAATTTATTATTATCATTATCCATTACCTAAAGCTAGGTTCATACACTCGCGAATTTCGAAAAGCGAATTGCGAAACTGAATCGTGTTGGTTTATTGTAAATAATATTGGGATATTATTGAAATTAAATCAATAAGGATAGGTTTGGCAATTCGCGAGTGTATAAACCAAGCTTAAGTCTATAATTTTGTGTCCATCTAGCGAGCATTAGCAGAACTATAAAATATCTAATGAAAGTAAACTAACGAATATGCATGAAAGCTGGATAGATACCTATACTTAGAGTATAATATTTTATGTACTTGAATGAGAATAAATATTTTATATTTGGTTTTAAAATATATTTTCATTATCTTGACTCAATATTACAGCTTTATAGAAAACATCGATGTTCAAGAAAATCGAAAGTTTTTATCCGATATTTTTAACACATCGATGTTTTGATTTCGATGTATCAAATGATGTCAACATCGATGTTTTAGAAACATCGCGCATCCCTGGTTTGACATATAATTTGCATATTTAAGCGGAATAACAGGCTAACGTCACAAAATAAAGCTTGAAGTCAACAGTGCCTTCATCTGTATCCAACAATTGAAATGTATGGTTAGTCAGCAGATTCGCCCTTAAACTTAGCTTTTACGCCTGGTGAACTCAGAATATATTCTTTCGTGGACGCTGTGTGAAACCATAGAGCAACCTTCACTTATTTTTGTTTGTTTTTACTACAATTTCAGAATAATTATCTCCATAAAATTATAATTATTCTTCTATTACTATTATGATATTTTTACAGAGCCAATGAATGGCTCTGTAAAAATATTATAATAGTACAATGTTGTAAAGAAAGTTAAAAAGTCAATTCAGTAATTGTTTTTGCCATTACTTGCTGAAACTTTTCCATACTAAATCCATATATTATATAGAGACTACTTCTCTGGTTTCACAAGTGTTTTTTTCTATAACCGTTTTCGCCGCTTTACGGCATCATCAGACAGAAATCAACTATTAATAAAACTCCAAATGACATTCTTAAAATGTCTATTAAGTGATATATAGTTTTCATTAATATTGTTATAAGTTATAATGACCTTTTGCAGGCGTCTGCTGTCATTCATATCTACTAATACTATGTAAATAAAGTACAATTTGCGCATATTATCTCCAAAATAAATCTCTTCGTCACGTGTATACCTGCCTACATACTTATAATTATTTAAAAAGGTTTTAGCAATGGCAACGCAAGATTTATAATTTATTGGTAAACGGCATCTTTAAGACCATTGATACTTGTTTATATTCATAGACAACTTTGTAATTTAATATTAATCTAATAATGTTTTTATTGTCTTGATTTGCGTTATTTGGGTATTAAACAAGTATTTTAGCGGAAAAATGTATTTTAGATGGCTATAACTTTCTAGTAAGGAAACAAATAATATATAAGGTGAATAATAAGTTTTAAATATTCATTTCCTAACTGAATATTCATGTATTCTAGTGTATTTTATGTGGTCGTACCGTTTATTCAAGCATAATACTATTTCAAAATACAATAATTATTTTTTGTAAGAGGTAGTATCATAGAGCAATGGAGAAGTGGAGAATCTTCGTTTTTTATTTACTCAAAATTCTATACCACAGAGAAACGTTTCTGTCTGCTGAATACTTCTGATGACGTTGATTTTGTTGGTTGAGGTTTGAAGTTTTTTTTTGACATGACTTTTGAGTTTTCCAGTATTAAAAACAAAAATGTCTGCTAGTGTTCTTTAAGTTGTTACTTGTCTAATTTTTGTATTAATTATTGTTATGACGTGAGTGTTTGTTTAGTGTTGACAAAAATGGAAAGGCGAAAGGAGGAGATTTTAAAAAATTTTGAGAATGTCGTTGCTGAGAAAAACACAATAATAACCAATTTAAATAATGTGACTAAAGAGGTTAGTAACACAACTTTGAAAGATAAAAATACTTTATTTGCATATATTTTTTATTTTCAGCTAGAAAATTCCATAGAAATCATGAAGGTCACTAGCCCAGAGGATCTTAAACGTACAAGACATCTCTTAAACATACAAAAATTTCAGTTAAGTTTCTTAAAAGCCCTGTCAGAGATAAGTTTTACCTTGGATATCTTACTTGAAGAGGAAGAGTTACCATCTGTTACTTTTACGAAATCAGTGTCAGTGGGAAGTGTTTCAGCACGATCCAGTTTATGTGAAAGTAATGACACTGGTAGAATGGACATATCAACACTTAAAGAGCATGTCCAACAGTTATCTGAGAAAATTCAGACCAGTTGCCCGGCTGTTCAAAATTATGTTTCTAACTATTATAAAACGTCTACAGGGTGTACAAGAAATGATTCCATTAGGTCTGACTTTTTCTTGAGTATGCCGTCAACATCCGTAACATTTGAAAGTGGATTTGAACTACCGGAAAAGGATACTTCCAAATCTAGCAGTATTAATCCTCCTGCAAATGTGCCTTCTATTAATAATTGTAGCGGTCGTCAAAGTTCTGAACATAATTCTGTCCAAGTTGTCAATAATCATTCAATAGAAAAGTCAAATATAGAAGTGAGAACTCACATGCTTATAGACCTATCAGACCCTCTTCAAGAAGCCGCAGCTCAACCTGTAGCTTTAGCTCAGATGCGATGCAATTTTAAGACTATCGAATCAACTATAGAGTCATTGCCTTATCCATTAAGTGATTCGTGTTCTGACCCTGAAATAATTGAAATCTTAGAAGAATCATCTGTAGTTAGCTATGAAACAGGAGAAAGTAGTTCTAGTGACACGACATCAACTGTAATAAGTGAAGTGTGTGGTAGTTCTAGTCAGCCTTTGGGTTTGACTGCCAATAGTTCAATTAAACAAGAGACAAGGTTTACAGCATTAGATAAATTGAACAACAGAGTAGTTTTAGATCGTAGGCAAGAAGCTTTGGATTTATTAGTTGATTCACATAATATTCCTGACATATCATTAAAGCCTTTATTAGAGGAAAATTCAAATGTATATAAAAATTCTTTTAAAGGACAGAAAAAATCTAATAGTAAGAATTGTGGGCTTCCAGAAAGATTTATGTCAGATGATGTGGGTAAGTTTTTTTTTCAAGATATCGTTTAATAAAATGTTTTGGCTAAAGTATAATTGTATTTTTGTGCGTTTTTTTTTCTATTTTGCTAATCTCTGGCAAATTTTGTAAGGAAAAACTTTGTTTACTAAAGTATGTAGGTAGTAGTATATTTATTTACATCAATGATACACAGTGTCGTACAAAATAAGTTTAATTAGACATTTTGATTATTACTTACCTATTCTAAAAAGACATAATTAATAACTGTTGCATTATCTATTACATTAAAATTAATATATTTTCATTTATTTTAAGTATAGCAAGTTCTTATTATAATGTATATTTTCTACTGCCATTGTAATTTGTATCCTTGCCTCTACAGTATACTCTGGATTATCTGGGCTAATGGAATGGCTCAGCAACACAGATAATACAAACATAATAAAATGTGTGTCTGTGTTTATATATATATATATATATATATATATATATATATATATATATATATATATATATATATATATATATATATATATATATATATATATATATATATATATATATATATATATATATATATATATATATTGTGACCCATTTGTTTGCAAGTCACCCTGTAAAATCCTTACTTACAGTGCGATTTCAACCGAATTTTCTTTAAAGTGTAGATCTTCATGCACTGTATTTTTGGAGCAATAAGAACCATATTTCTACAAAATCCAAGGCCTACTTCGTCAGTTTTCAGGAGTAAAATTTTAGGAATCCTTATTAATGATTTTTGATAAGAAATCTGTTTACGCCACTGGATCCACCATCCTCCAAAACAGTTCTGTACTAAATTACATCGAAGTGGGAATTAAATTAAAAATGCATAATACATCATTTTCATAAATTTATTCTGCCAAGCTATCCACAAAGAAACATTGATATCAGATTAAACTGATAGTAACATGGTCTAAATATTCTTATGCATAGTTTTAAAAAATACCAGAAACTTAAAAGCAACAAAAAAATTTAAAACCACACAATTCTTAGAAATTATATTCTCGTCACTTCTACTAATACATCATTTATATCAATACCCTTGTCAGTTCTTTTACATACATTCGTAACTACCTTTTGTAGTTATTTTTTTATGCTAATGACTGTATTTTATTATTATTATTATTATTATTATTATTATTATAGTTATGTAATAATATAATAATAACAATAATAATAATAATAATAATAATAAACCACAGTTATTAACATAAAAAAAATTATCTAAAAGACGATACATTAGAACTACTCAAAATTTTAGTGACGTTTATCTGTCATCTCACAATAAATATCAGTTGTTACGTTCCCTGTGTCCCCTGTGGGTCCGGGGACTAACTAAAAGAATAGGCCCAAGGTAACTCCTGCCTGTCGTAAAAGGTGACTAATTGGAATCAAACACTGGCGGGGGTCTTGTCCAGGTGGGCCTGGAGGAGGCGGATATCTCTAGGGAGTGATGCACACCCGGATTTTGAGGCCTCCACTGTGGGCTTAGAAATGGATGGTTGCCTGCGCTTGGTTGTTACTCGGGAGCGGGGTTCCGGACGGGTGCCGCCTTGGGTTGAGTGCTGGCGGGTGTCGTGTGTCTAGACAACTCTGATGAGTGGTAAACACCCGGAGTTTGAGGCCCCCACTGTGTGCTACGAAAAGGACAGACGGACTCGCTGGGGTGATGCTCGGGAGCGGGACTTGATGGGATGTTGCCTTGAGTCTAACACTGTTAGGTGTCAGGTTTAGACAAGCCTGAGATCTCTAGGGGTGGATTACTACAACTGGAGATTAGATGCTGCTCGAGAGCGGGACTTCATGATACCGCCTCGAGGCAAACACTGACGGATGTCGGGTCCAGACGAACTCGGAGAGAGGTTATCTCTCTATGAGCTTCGAAACGGGCAAGCGACTTCACTCAGATGGCAGTACACGTGCTAAACAAACTTTCAACCTCAAGAAAACATCGACTCCCTCAGGGAGCTGGAATTGATGGGTGAAATCTAAATAATTAGACGTGAGCCACAATAGACCTAAGGTCACGGTGGAGGGACTGAAATAGCCCACTGACAATAAAATCTAATCTAATCTACGTTCCCTGTGCCTCCTGATTCTGACAGAATACAGTTTTTACAAGCAAAAGTAAAACAAACCACTATAACTCGAAAACTATCAACTATAGATATAGGGAAACCCATACTACATCAATGCCGAATTGAATGACCTACCTGACCAGTCCATAAAATATAGGATGTTCCAGTTGAAAATAACAAGTTATGTCACTTTTTATGCAGGTGTTTCTTGGCGGCCATGTGTCCCGTCAAGATACCTGTTATGTTTCTGAGCTGTCCTCTGCTAAGATTTAGTAGCTCCACAGCTCTCTTTGAACTGGTTTCATTAATTACTGACTTCCAATGTTTGAGCCCTGGACAGTCTGCCCAGTACACCTTGTGTTCGTTTCTGACCCAGGACTTAATGGCTCCCCTGGCCGTGCTTTTTGTCACGCCCAGAACCGGTTCTGGTCCCATAAATGGTTCTGCTGACCCTCTCTTCGCGAGACTGTCAGCTTCTTTATTGCCTTTGACCCCCGAGTGATCCAGCACCCAGATGAGGGTCATCTCATTCTGCTCAGCCAGGTCGCTCGTCTCGTCTCGGCACTCACTTACCAGCCTGGAATTTACCCGTAGGCTATTTAGCGCCTTAAGGGCGGCCTGGCTGTCTGTGACTATGAGGATCCGCTTGTTAGTGTAGCCCCTCCTCTTGTTCTCCCGCCCACAGTGCAGGATGGCGTAAATTTCGGCCTGCATTGGCTCCGAGGGAAATACTATGACTTGATCTTGGTCTTTCCGAATAAACACCTGCTTCCGTCCCACACTCCCCGCCGGGTCCGTCCGTGAACCAGACGAGCGCGTCCTGTGGTAAGCCCGGCGTCTCCTCCCGCCAGGCCTTGCGGTCAGGGATTTCTACTGTAAAATTGTTTTCCCTGCAAATTCGCGGGCTCGCGAGGTCTGACCTCATTTCAAGCATGGGCTCCTTCACGATCTCCTGAATTTTGCAGTTGTCCCGAAGCCTGGGTTGATCTCCAGTTACCATTGCAGGCTAGTCTGTATAATCCTAGCCTGGCCTCCCCCATGATAACTAAGTGTAGGGGGTGGGGGGTGGTCAGATCAAGCAACACCTCCATGGCGGCTGTTGGGGTTGAAGTCATGGCCCCTGTGATGCCCAGGCAAGCGATCCTTTGGATCTTGCCTAGTTTTTGTTGGGCACTGGATTGTGTCACCTTAGGCCACCAGATCAGTGCCGCGTATGTTAACGATGGTCTGACCACTCTTGTGTACAGCCAGTGGGCCATACTAGGTCTTAGTCCCCACGTTTTTCCATATAGCCGCCCAGTGACGGCTAGAGTCATAACTGACTTACGCAGTATTTTTTCAATGTGACCATTCCAGGTTAGCTTAAAGTCCAGTACGACCCCAAGATATTTTACCTCCCTGTCCATTGGAATGTTCCTACTGTATAGAGTGAGAGTTCTGTGGCGCTCCCACTTCCTCCTCCTCGTAAACGGTATGACGGTTGCTTTCTCGGGGCTCAACCCGAGCCCTTGACCAACCATCCACCTTTCCACCACTTTCAGTGCTGTCTGCATGCGCTCCCACACTGACTGTGTAACCTTTCCTCGGACTATGGTGACAATGTCGTCTGCATAGCCCTGTACCTCATACGCCCCTCCCGAGAGCCTCCCTAGCAAGCCGTCCATGACTAGGCACCAGAGCAAGGGAGACAACGTTCCCCTGCGGACACCCCGCCGCGACCCCCGCCAGCAGAGTCCCTCCTGCGAGTGAGGTGAACACCGCCCTGTCCCTGAGCATGGAACCAATCGATCTGCAGCAGGTATCCTCTATTCCACGCTTTCTGACAGCTACCAGTACTGATCCGAATGAGGTGTTGCTGAAGGCCCCCTCTATGTCTAGGAAGGCCCCCAGATAATTGAGAGTATACTGTATCCAACATATAAGAAAGTTTTATAACTACACGTAGACTTCAAAAATCAAATACATAAACGGCTGACTTACTTTATTCAAACGTTGGCTCACCTTGTATGTAATGAAAACCTGTAATTTTTAGTCTTTTATTGTACCGATTTTGATTATTTCCCATGTTTTTTTAAGATATCTACAGAGTAATTTAAATAAATAAATAATTAAACCATGCAAGAATATACTATTTATATTTTTTGTGAAACTGATTGGATTGTTTTAACTTTTTTTTTATTGTTGACTTATTTATTTTCAGAATTGTTAGATTTTATTACACCAAAAGAAGGACAAGAATGTGTTTTCAGTCATGTCGAATCACCTAGTGAATTTTATGTGCAGATGCTCAACAAAGACATAGAACAGATCGACTTGTAAGAGCATAATATTATTTTATTATAATTTTATTTTTATAGCTTTTATTTTTGTTCAAGTTCTTTTTTGCTGATATCAGATTTTTAGTTTATTCTTGGCTTTGGTTTGATCTGTATCGTAAAAGTACTAATAAACTTTGCTTTTTTCGGTTTATTTTTTAGTCATGATTTATCTTCACTTGTTTTTTTATGCTGTAGGACCACAAAGCACACATTTCCTTTGAATGCCTGAGTGAATTGGCAAAATTTCACATGCTGCTGGACTCTGGGAAGTACAGGATCTGTTCCTTATAATTAGTACAGCTTCTGCTACTTTTGTTTTTGGAGATAGAAAATACTTTCCAAATTGAAAGTTGTAGAACTTTTCACAAGCTGTTAGAATTTGTTTTTGGAAGAAAAAAAACAAATTAAGGTCGCAAAATCGAAAAAATTACATAACCTCACTTTTTTTAAATGGAACACCTATTATGTACAGGGTGATTCTTTATAATGTCGCCCCCCATTAACGTTGTTATTTTAAGTGTCCCAAAAAAATTGAAAGTATGGTTATGTAGGTGCTAAAAATACTTTTTTTCTACATATAAAAAAAATTTGAAAAATGACCAGTATACAGGGAAAACCAAAAAGTTCTTTTTTTTTCAATGGATCACCCTATATATGAATTTATGTTTCGATTCCTCGTAAAATTCTAAGCATAATTTATATGACATATCGTATACTTAAAATGAATAGTTTTTGAAATATTCGCATTTGAAACATTATCATCACAAATTTTATTAAACCAAAACAACTGTTAGAAATCAAGAAATGTAATAATAAATAATATAACAAAAACAGTTTCTAATTAAATATAAAGATGCTCTACCGAGCCTCCATTTTCTTCAACACATTGTATAAGGGTTCTTCGCATTTTCTCTAACGAATATGTTATGAATGCTGGGTTAATTTTATTTAAATTAATAATTACATTCCGTATCAAATCTTTAAGACGATCGACGTTTTCAATTTGGTGGTCGTATACACGGTTTTTTATATAACCCCAAAGAAACGCATCCATAGGTGTCAAATCGGCGCTGTTTGCAGGCCATTTAATTGGCGCGTTTCTTCCGATACATTCAGGAAACCTTTCATTTAGGTAATTAAGCACAGCACGAATGTTGTGAGGGGGTGCTCTATCCTGGTGAAAATGTATATTTTGTAATATTAGGTTTGTATGTGAGTGGGCCATATCGGCCCTCCACCGCGACCTTATGGTCTATTGTGGCTCACGCCTAAAGTCTATATTTCGCCCAACAAATCCAGCCTCCTGCAGAGGTCGATCATCTTTGTGGGCGAAAGTTGATCCAGGTCTTCTGGAGCAAGCTTTACCTTGCCAAAGAGCAGGTATCTAGTCCTGTCCGCTGCCGGACAGTAACACAGCACGTGCTCTGCTGTTTCTTCATTCTCCATGCACAGCCGGCACTTGGTCTCCTGACCGACCCCAATACGGTGCATGTGGTGCTGCAAGCGGCAGTGTCCTGTATACAGGCCGACTAGAGTTCTCAGTTGTTGTCTGTTCATCTCTAGAAGCTTTTTAGCCCTTGACTCAGACAGGCCATTTATGAAGGCCTTAGAGTGGGCTAATCCTGGAAGATTTTGTCAATATTGGATTGTCATTCTTTCTGTCCAGGTCTTTAAAGTGCATTTTGCTGTGCAAGATGTTATCCCCAGCACCGGTTCTGGTCCAACAAAGTCACTCTGGGCCCCACTCTTGGCAAGGCCGTCGGCCGCAACATTGCCGTCATGGTCCGAGTGACCCGGTATCCAGACCAGCGACACCTCATTACAGCTGCCCAATTCGTTAAGGGCAGATTTACAACTCCATACCGTCTTTGAATTACACTGGTAGGAACCAAGAGCCTTTATTGCAGCTTGGCTATCTGCATATATCTTTATCGATTTGTTTGTGCACAGGTCTTTAAAACTTTCCCTTGCACACATCTCGATGGCATACACTTCTGCCTGGTGTATGGTTGCGTACTTGCCGAGGCTAGCTGATAGTCTAGCATCGGTGCTGCCCCCATATGCGCCGGCTCCTACCCAAATTGGTTTTGGAGCCGTCAGAGTACGAGCAGAGGTCCGCTCTCAACAGGGTCGATTGATTCCGGTCCCAGTCCTCCCTTTCCGGGAGGACGGTCTTGAAAGACAGATCTCTGCTGATTTTTGTAGGCATCAAGTCTGAGACCATTCCCAGTATTCTGTGACAATCACTGGCATCAAGGAGACCGGACCCTCTCAGATTGACTTCCCTCGGCATGTTATCTGCCGTTTGTTTTACGTTGTCCACCTCGCCACCCTCTCCAACCATATGTGAAGTGGGGGAATATTGAGGAGGACCTCCAGAGCGGCTGATGGTGCGGTGCTTATCGCTCCCGTTATCATCAGATAAGCTTGTCTCTGTAGATGAGCCAGTTTGGCCCCCGCGATACCACGAAGTACCTTAGGCCACCAAACTATGGCTCCATATGTTATCATTGGCCTGATAACCACTACATAGAGCCAGTACATCCCATTTTGTAATATATTTAAAGGCAAATCGTCTAAATATTCTTCGAACTCGTTTTCCAAGAAATCTAAATAACGGCCTCCATTTAAAACAGTATCAGAAAAATACGGACCGATAACTCGATCGCCCAGGATACCACACCACACATTCACAGATTGTCGCCCTCGAACTTAAATTCCCTATAAGAATGTGGATTCTTTCTTGCCCATTGTCTGGTATTTTGTCTGTTAAACAGGCCACTAGTAAAAAAGGTAGACTCGTCAGTCCATAGAACTGTTTTCAAAAAATTGTTATTTATGTTTATTTTGTCTAGAATCAGTTGACAAAATCATATTTCTAACGGAAGCGCGACATTTTAAATTATTTTTAATATAATAACTTAAAATAACTCTTCTTTCTCTGTCTGAGTACGCATTTTTACTTACTAAACAATACAACTACAACAATATTGACAGAATGTCACTGTCAGTTATTTGTTTTCAATTAAAAGCGTGGTATCCTACCACTTCTTGATTTGTAACAGTTGTTTAATAAAATATTTGATGATAACGTTTTAAATGCGAATATTTCAAAACTATTCATTTCAAGTTTACGGTATGTTATATAAATTATGCTTAGAATTTTATGAGGAATTGAAAAATAAATTCATATATAGGGTGATCCATTGAAAAAAATGTACTTTTTGGTTTTCTCTGTATACTGATCATTTTTCAAATTTTTTTATACGTAGAAAAAAAGTATTTTTTAGCACCTACATAACCATACTTTCAATTTTTTTGGGACACTTAAAATAACAAAGTTAAAGGGGGGCGACATTATAAAGAATCACCCGGTACAATGGCTTAGAATGGGAGTTAATTTTCTTCTGATTTTAAAAATATAATCATAGGTAATATTTAAATTCACCGTTCTAGCAACATTCCGTGTCAAACATATTGATTCTAAGTTAATCATATGGAAAAGTAACCCAAGATTGCCTTGCCTGAAATAAGACAGCTTAGTAACCATGGGAACCTAGTGAAAATAACGAACAATAAGTGTCAAACTCGAATTTACTAAATTTTGTGGTAGATCATTTTTGTTGTTGTTAATATATGGTTTATATAGACGAAGAGAAATTTATTTATTTATTCAATATGCAAATACACAGTTTATAAACCATTTACACATTGCATAACAAGATAAACTATAACTATGGTGTACACCTATAATTCTACAATCTCACTTATTACCCACATCAAATCAATAATAATACAAAACAACATTTCGGCAAGCTTAGATTCCATTTCAGGCTTCACAGGCAGTCCATCAATTGTACGAAACTAATTATCAATTTTAAATTTATTCCTTCTATTCCAAATTCATATCTCATTCAGTACAAGTAATTTGGAGACCCAACAAAGTCAACAGGACAACATGGTCAGGCACGTATATGTTCAGTCAATGCGTTCTTAAATGCTCTTAAATTCATGTTGAAGATATCAACATGCTTACACAGTTTGTTATAACTTGTGCACATTCTATAAATCGGAGAACTGAACAGACTATTCGTTCTGCACCCCAGTATATAAAACAGTTGCTCCAGTCTACTATTCCTCTGAGGAACCCTAAACTGAATGCTGCCCAAAAATTCAGAAAAATTTACCAAGCGCGACGCACTTCCTTTTATACCAGATGACAAATGCTCAAATAATTCCCAATCTATTCACAAACCTAATTTGTCATTAGCATAAGCTAAGTTGCCGGGGAATTAGAGGGCCGCCAGCTTTTATACAGTGGAGATGGCCGTGGGTCAAAATAAGATGTTAACTAGGGGCGCCACTTGATTGTTTAACCTCCACTCCCGGATATTCTAATAAGATGTTCACTAATATACTTCCTTGCCCAGATCCAACACAACCAAGAATTCTTGGATCACACTGGCAACTATAGCCAACCACAATCGAGCACAGGAAGCTACAAGGGAGTTATAATTATGGTAAAACAAACTAAAACTCAGAACGGTATGGTCTCATAGACCCACAAGTAAAGATAACGGTAATGATTTAATTCTCAACAGCCCTGAAAACAAAACACAAACACAAAACCAAAACACACCTATAATATGATAAAATAAGGGCTTTTATTAAGCTTCTTTGGCATACAAGAAATTATTAAAAGCTGTTCTAAAATTCTGATCTAAAATAAAGTCTCTATTATATAACTGAAATGGCTTACTACAAAATAATCAAGATCTTTAATGAGTATGCATGATGTGCTCCAAAACTATAATTGTTCTATGGAAAAATTCCACTTTTCGTGCAGGCAAAGCTTACAACGTATTTTCCCCAAATAGTAATTAATTACATGTTAATTACGTTAAGTGGCCTGATTAAAGATCAAGTCCCAAAGAATAATCAATAAGCTTGACTAATGCTAACAATATATAATAAACGGTGGTAACTATCAAAAGTGAAGCAATTATATTAACAAAGGTCTCATAAAAATCTGTACCACATTTATTGAAGTTTAAATAAAATAAATTCAGTTTGATTTTAGCAAATTTAACAGAGGTGAATATTTAAAATTTAGCTTATCAAGATTGTCTCTCTTATCACTCTATTCTTTATCACAAAACGGAAAATTCTTACTTGAAATTCCTGGACTTCTAGGCCATAAAACTACCAACAATATCGTTGCTCTTGACTAGCACATAAAAACTCCATTTAATTCAATAGCCATACTTCGTTCGGTACATGAAAATTCGCTATTCCATGCGAGACTTATTCCATTAAAAATTCTCCTATGATACGTTTGCCCAATACTAGAACTATCCAGTACTAAAATCGCCCAGCACAAATACACGGATTTCTGCACACTACAAAAATTCTTCTAGCCGGTACAAGGATTCCTGCCTAACACAAATATTTCTGCACAATACAAAGACTTCTATCCAACACAAGAACTTCTGCCTAACGCAAGAACTGCTCGATACCAGAACCCTAAAAACAATAAGTAACGGAATGCTAGAGGTGTTATAGTTACGAGAGATGATTATTTCTTACCTCCAACGAGGGCATACGAAATTACAACAACGTGACAAGATCAAAGTGGTCCTTATGTCCCCTCAAACGGGTATCTCTACAGTCTTCAGCACCAAATCCATAAATTACGATATCACCAAAAGTCTGCAGATATGTTCTGAGTGCAATTAAATCCACTATGGGGATAATTAATATCCAACTTGCTTCTCAGAACGAACCACGTGTTAACTCCAACTACTACCAACGAAATCTCTCCGTCGAACCTTCCGGAATATTCACATTCCCTACCTGACAGCCGGTAGCGCTGTCGTTCGCTCTCACTTCATCCCATATGTCCCCAGCCATCTATCCTTCTCAACATGCGGACCATTCTCGAACCACCAACATTCTTAATCACAACGCCGGCGCGGCCGCCGACAAGATATACCAGGGGTAGTTTAAAGAGAAATGATTTAACGAAAGATCTCAATTTTATTCAGTATACGAGGGATAGCCAGAAGAAATAACCACGATCGTCGCCAATAATTCTCTGTTTAAAGCAGAGGAGGAACCACAAATACACCCAAACTAGCCTAGCTGTTTAGCTATTCAATTTATACTGTTACACAAGTTCCTCACGATTTTAAACAAAAACACCAGGTCAGCAACTATGTGCCTGCTCTGAAGACCGGTTATGTCAAACACAGCAAGCAAACTCACATAGGGTGTAAAATTAGGATAAGATCCAAAAAACTTAAAATGCAGAAAATGAACAAACCTCCGCTGAACTTTCTCCACCACATCAGAATGAATTCCACACCACCGACAGATACTCAATTTTTGGACGTATATATGCATTAAAAAGAATTTTAAGTGTTTCAACTCTACTGAATCCTCTCGAGTTTCGCACAATAAAGCCCAAAGTTTTCAACCCCGAGGCAGCAATTTTTTCCACGTGCTTTGCAAATGATAATTTAGTGTCAAACTCAATTCCTAAGTCACCAAACTGGGTCCTACGTTAAAGTTGGTCACCTCCAACAGTATATTGGTACTCAACAGGGGCAAGACATCTCGTGAAAGTAGAAACAAAACATTTCTCAATATTCAGGAACATTCTATTCTCAAAACACCATTCTGTGTCAGATCACAATAAAAGATTGAATGCATCCTTAAAAGAATATAATAAATACCTTCAATTGTAATAAAAGTATTGTATAAAAAATAATGTAATTAAAATCAGAGAAAAAACTCAAATAAAACAGTAAATCTACAATATATTTTTTTGTTTTTTTTTTTTAGAATAAGTGACCAAATAGATGTATATTACAAAAACTCGAGTCCTCTTTATAAGACTAAAAATACTGCTAAAGCTCTAACTTCAAGGTTCTGTGTTGCATATTTAAAGGACAAATGGTACAGAGTGGAGGTTTTAAATTGGTTCATGGTAAGTGTAAGTTAAATTGAACAGTTTCAATTACACTGATTGAATCACTGATTAACAATTTCATGTATGTAAAGCTAGATGCATTCTCACCACAATTAGAACCGTAGACTGGTTTCGCTCTAATTAGAGCTCGTCAGTACGGCATACTAATTGCAGTGAAAATACACCTATAAAGTAATACGGCTATGGTAGCCAGCCTTCCAACACTGAGATATAAGACACGAAGCATGTGCCGCCGCCTCGTTGCGGAACCAAGTAGTGTGTTGTCACGACAGCTCCAAATAACACAAAGTGTTAAATATTAGAGACTGTATACAACCAACTAACAATTTAGTAAACTGTCAGCTTTGGCCCATTTCTACCCTAATATACGGACAAAGTATGTAAGGCTAGATGCAGTCTCATCACAATTAGAACCGTGGACCGGTTTCGTTCTAATTAGAGCTCGTCAGTACGGCATACTAATTGCAGCGAAAATACACCTATAAAGTAATACGGCTATGGTAGCCAGCCTTCCAACACTAAGTGAGATATAAGACACGAAGCACGTGCTGCCACCTGGTTGCGGAACCAAGTAGTATGTTGTCACGACAGCTCCAAATAACACAATGTGTTAAATATTCTCTAATATAATAATAATACAAAGTGTTAAATATTCTCTAATATTTAACACTTTTGTTATTTGTTTGTTATTTGGCGCTGCCGTGACAACATACTACTTGGTTCTACATCGAGGTGGCGGCACGTGCTTCGTGTCTTATATAGCCTCCAAATAACACAATGTGTTAGATATTCTCTAATATAATAATAACACAGTGTTAAATATTCTCTAATATTTAACACTGTGTTATTTGGAGCTGCCGTGACAACATACTACTTGGTTCCACATCGAGGTGGCAGCACGTGCTTCGTGTCTTATATAGCCTACAAATAACACAATGTGTTAGATATTCTCTAATATAATAATAACACAGTGTTAAATATTCTCTAATATTTAACACTGTGTTATTTGGAGCTGCCGTGACAACATACTACTTGGTTCTACATCGAGGTGGCGGCACGTGCTTCGTGTCTTATATAGCCTACAAATAACACATTGTGTTAGATATTCTCTAATGTAATAATAACACAAAGTGTTAAATATTCTCTAATATTTAACACTTTGTGTTATTTGGAGCTGCCGTGACAACATACTACTTGGTTCCACATCGAGGTGGCAGCACGTGCTTCGTGTCTTATATAGCCTCCAAATAACACAATGTGTTAGATATTCTCTAATATAATAATAACACAGTGTTAAATATTCTCTAATATTTAACACTGTGTTATTTGGAGCTGCCGTGACAACATACTACTTGGTTCCGCAACGAGGTGGCGGCACGTGCTTCGTGTCTTATATAGCCTCGAAATAACACATTGTGTTAGATATTCTCTAATGTAATAATAACACAAAGTGTTAAATATTCTCTAATATTTAACACTGTGTTATTTGGAGCTGCCGTGACAACATACTACTTGGTTCCACATCGAGGTGGCAGCACGTGCTTCGTGTCTTATATAGCCTCCAAATAACACAATGTGTTAGATATTCTCTAATGTAATAATAACACAAAGTGTTAAATATTCTCCAATATTTAACACTTTGTGTTATTTGGAGCTGCCGTAACAACATACTACTTGGTTCCGCAACGAGGTGGCGGCACGTGCTTCATGTCTTATATAGCCTCGAAATAACACATTGTGTTAGATATTCTCTAATATAATAAAAACACAAAGTGTTAAATATTCTCTAATATTTAACACTGTGTTATTTGGAGCTGCCGTGACAACATACTACTTGGTTCCACATCGAGGTGGCAGCACGTGCTTCGTGTCTTATATAGCCTCCAAATAACACAATGTGTTAGATATTCTCTAATGTAATAATAACACAAAGTGTTAAATATTCTCTAATATTTAACACTTTGTGTTATTTGGAGCTGCCGTGACAACATACTACTTGGTTCCACATCGAGGTGGCGGCACGTGCTTCGTGTCTTATATAGCCTCCAAATAACACAATGTGTTAGATATTCTCTAATATAATAATAACACAGTGTTAAATATTCTCTAATATTTAACACTGTGTTATTTGGAGCTGCCGTGACAACATACTACTTGGTTCCACATCGAGGTGGCAGCACGTGCTTCGTGTCTTATATAGCCTCCAAATAACACAATGTGTTAGATATTCTCTAATATAATAATAACACAGTGTTAAATATTCTCTAATATTTAACACTGTGTTATTTGGAGCTGCCGTGACAACATACTACTTGGTTCCGCAACGAGGTGGCGGCACGTGCTTCGTGTCTTATATAGCCTCGAAATAACACATTGTGTTAGATATTCTCTAATGTAATAATAACACAAAGTGTTAAATATTCTCTAATATTTAACACTGTGTTATTTGGAGCTGCCGTGACAACATACTACTTGGTTCCACATCGAGGTGGCAGCACGTGCTTCGTGTCTTATATAGCCTCCAAATAACACAATGTGTTAGATATTCTCTAATATAATAATAACACAGTGTTAAATATTCTCTAATATTTAACACTGTGTTATTTGGAGCTGCCGTGACAACATACTACTTGGTTCCGCAACGAGGTGGCGGCACGTGCTTCGTGTCTTATATAGCCTCGAAATAACACATTGTGTTAGATATTCTCTAATGTAATAAAAACACAAAGTGTTAAATATTCTCTAATATTTAACACTGTGTTATTTGGAGCTGCCGTGACAACATACTACTTGGTTCCACATCGAGGTGGCAGCACGTGCTTCGTGTCTTATATAGCCTCCAAATAACACAATGTGTTAGATATTCTCTAATGTTATAATAACACAAAGTGTTAAATATTCTCCAATATTTAACACTTTGTGTTATTTGGAGCTGCCGTAACAACATACTACTTGGTTCCGCAACGAGGTGGCGGCACGTGCTTCATGTCTTATATAGCCTCGAAATAACACATTGTGTTAGATATTCTCTAATATAATAAAAACACAAAGTGTTAAATATTCTCTAATATTTAACACTGTGTTATTTGGAGCTGCCGTGACAACATACTACTTGGTTCCACATCGAGGTGGCGGCACGTGCTTCGTGTCTTATATAGCCTCCAAATAACACAATGTGTTAGATATTCTCTAATATAATAATAACACAAAGTGTTAAATATTCTCCAATATTTAACACTTTGTGTTATTTGGAGCTGCCGTAACAACATACTACTTGGTTCCACATCGAGGTGGCAGCACGTGCTTCGTGTCTTATATAGCCTCGAAATAACACATTGTGTTAGATATTCTCTAATATAATAAAAACACAAAGTGTTAAATATTCTCTAATATTTAACACTGTGTTATTTGGAGCTGCCGTGACAACATACTACTTGGTTCCACATCGAGGTGGCAGCACGTGCTTCGTGTCTTGTATAGCCTACAAATAACACATTGTGTTAGATATTCTCTAATATAATAATAACACAAAGTGTTAAATATTCTCTAATATTTAACACTTTGTGTTATTTGGAGCTGCCGTGACAACATACTACTTGGTTCCACATCGAGGTGGCGGCACATGCTTCGTGTCTTATATAGCCTCGAAATAACACAATGTGTTAGATATTCTCTAATATAATAAAAACACAAAGTGTTAAATATTCTCTAATATTTAACACTTTGTGTTTTTTGGAGCTGCCGTGACAACATACTACTTGGTTCCACGAGGTGGCGGCACGTGCTTCGTGTCGTATATAGCGTCCAAATAACACAATGTGTTAAATATTCTCTAATATAATAATAACATAAAGTGTTAAATATTCTCTAATATTTAACACTCTGTGTTATTTGGAGCTGCCGTGACAACATACTACTTGGTTCCACGAGGTGGCGGCACGTGCTTCGTGTCGTATATAGCGTCCAAATAACACAATGTGTTGAATATTCTCTAATATAATAATAACATAAAGTGTTAAATATTCTCTAATATTTAACACTTTGTGTTATTTGGAGCTGCCGTGACAACATACTACTCGGTTCTGCAACGACGTGGCGGCACATGCTTCGTGTCTTATATCTCACTTAATAATAATAATCTTTATTGGTTCCTTAAGTACCCAGATGGGTGTAGAACACGTCATAGGTATACAACGCAATAATCTCATCAGCAAACAATAATGTAAGAGAACTAAAGACAACACACAATAAAATTGAAATGCAGCAGCAACAGAATACTCTATAAAATACAAAGTATAAACTATAAATACTTATACTATGATACACATAATCTCAAAGTAACAACCACAACAATGACTCTATCTAGTTCCATACACAATACAATGTACTGCAACAATCATTGAATATGTCAGAAAACCAAACAAAACACAATCCGAACAGTAAACCCACGCAAACAAAACACAAACACTGTCATAAAAGGTGTATAAATATGTAGAATTAAAATGTGTAACTCAATTCAAGTGGACATAAAGCATTTATCATTAAAATTGATACTATAAAAGTCTTCCACTCTGTACAAAACCTGAAGAACCCTTCCCAGATGTACCTTAAGTCTGTGAGAGGGCAAGCTTCTAACCACGCTGGGGAGGTGATTGTAGAGCTTAATGGCTTGATGATACACATTTCTTTGTATAGTTGTTAAATGTGTCTTTGGTGCCCTCAAATCTCTACATCTTGTATTGTAAGTGTGTCCGCTCTCACAACCACTAAAGCAGACATAATTTTCCTTAACAAATACTATACTCTCCAAAACATACAGTGATGGAACTGTAAGTATATTTTCCCGCCTGAATGTCTCTCTGCAAGACTCTTTGTGTTTCAGGTGAAATATCAGTCCTACAAAACGTTTCTGAATCAAAAACACCCTGTCAGATTCCACAGAGTTGCCCCCTTAGAATTTCATGTATGTTTTCCGCTTAAGATATGTTACTTTTTTCCGCTCTCAGATGGTTCACAACTTTTTTAAGTTTGATTTTCATGTTCTTGTTTATGAATCGGGAGGGGGGGGGGGGGATTTATGCTGCAAACTCCACACAAGAAAGTTGTTGAATGCACCTGTCCTGAAATATAAATATTTAATCATCTTCATTAGTATTTATAACACATTTGCCACATTTAGCAAAATAACTTTAGTAGTATGTTAGAAATAGAAACATATAGTTTATATAAAAAGTTAGATAATTTTGAATATCAAGAATGGTGCAATTTTCAGAGGAACATGTTTGTAGTCATCAACGCGAAGTTAGTTAAAAAGATAAATATTCATAATAAATTAAAACAGCTTGTAAAATATCAAATTAAAAATGAAAAGCCGTCTTAGAAAGTTGACCTCGTAGAAAACTTTTCTTCATAGACGTTTAATAAAAATGAGATCGACCTTTTAAATAAAGGGCTAAAATTCGGTTTGAATCACAAAAGAAAAAAAAGAATCTATTAGATGTTCTTGCCGGTATTGAAACAGAAACGACAATTACCTGAGCATTCAAAAAACTTTATTAGACAAGCATGTAAAGATAAATTAACAAAAAATTTAAATGAAAATAAGCCCATTAATACCAAAAATGTTAATCAAATAAATATAGTTAAACGACTGCGAGAGATAATGTTTTTATGTTAAAGCAAAGGTAATAAAGTTGTCATTTCCCTCCATAGAATTTTCACAAAAGATTACATCATACCTAAGCCTTGGCTGAACCAACACATGAAATACAGAAATAACACATGAAATAACAGAACAGGATATCGTCAGCAGTGCATATAACACTTTTTTCCTCCGTGGAGCCCGTCCGCGATTACCGCCCTGGTAGCACTGCAGTCGTTGGGGTATTGTGCACACCCTATGCCTTTTTTACTCTACCCATTCCAGGATCACTGTTCCAGACCTTGAACTAGTCTGCACAGCAGCTGGTAGGGCCAAGTTTTAAATTGCTCTGTCTCTGGTCTAGGCTGTCCATAGATCAGTTGTCTTTTACGGTCCAGAGCTTTACACTCACACAGGGTGTTAAGCTGGGTCCTCCTCGAACCGCCCCACTTTATGCACGTGTTTCTTGACAGCCATGTGTCCCGTCAAGAGTCTTGTTATGTTCCTGAGCTGTCTTCTGCTAAGATTTAGCAGCTCCACAGCTCTCTTAGATTAGATTAGATTTTATTGTGAGTGGGCTATTCCAGTTCTTTCACCGCGATCTTAGGTCTATTGTGGCTCACATCTAATTATTTAGATTTCACCCATAAATTCCAGCTCTCTGAGGGAGTCGATCTTTTCTTGAGTGAAAGTTTGTTTGGCAGGTGTACTGCCATCTGAGCGAAGTCGCTTGCCCGTTTCGAAGCTCAAAGAGAGATAACCTCTCTCCGAGTTCGTCTGGACCTGACATCCGTCAGTGTTTTTTGTTGTTGTTCCCTCAGGGCTCGTCCGCGGCCTTGCCGCCCCGATAGCACCGCAACCCTTGGTTGATTGTGCATACCCTTAGTCTTACTCCACCCATTCCAAGATCACTGTGCCTTGAACTAGTCTGCACAGCGATTGGTAGGGTGAAGTTTTATATTGCTCTGTCTCCGGTCTAGAGTGACCGTAGATCAGTTGTCTTTTCCGGTCCAGAGCTATACACTCACACAAGATGTGCTGGGCTGATTCCTCCCCCTCGCCGCAGAGTCTGCATGCGAGGTCCCCTTCGAACCGCCCCATTTTATGCAGGTGTTTCTTGACGGCCATGTGTCCCGTCAAGAGACCTGTTGTGTTTCTGAGCTGTCCTCTGCTAAGGTTTAGCAGCTCCACAGCTCTCTTTGAACTGGGTCCGTCAATTATTGACTTCCCATGTCTGAGCCCTGGACAGTCCGCCCAGTACACCTTGTGTTGGTTTCTGACCCAGGACTTAATGGCTCCCCTGGCAGTGCTCTTTGACACGCCCAGAGCCGGTTCTGGTCCCATAAATGGTTCTGCTGACCCTCTCTTCGCGAGACTGTCAGCTTCTTCATTGCCTTTAACCCCCGAGTGACCCGGCACCCAGCTGAGGGTCACCTCATTCAGCCCAGCCAGGTCGCTCGGCACACACTCACCAGCCAGGAATTTACCCATGGGCTACTTAGTGCCTTAAGGGCTGTCTGGCTGTCTGTGGCTATGAGGATCCGCTTGTTGGTGTAGCCCCTCCTCATGTTTGAGCCCTGGACTGAACTGTGTTCCTCAATTATTGACTTCCCATGTCTGAGCCCTGGACAGTTTGCCCAGTACACATTATGTTCGTTTCTGACCCAGGACTTGATGGATGTCTTCCTTCCTCCAAAAGGCGTCTGCGGATTGTAGAGGTGTGAATTTTCACTCCAGCCTTTTTTTAAGTCTTGTTAAAGGTCACAGCTTGTCTTTCCGGGATTTAGCTTGCTATTTCTCAAACAAACGATTCATCTCTGGAAGTTGTCTTGTTTTTTCTTCCACATTTCTTCAGCTGCCGAACTTTAACTGATCCAGTTTCACTTTTTTGTTTAATTATCTTATTTATTTATTCAAAGCTGACGGAACACTCACTAGCAATATTTCTTTGCGTCATGGATGTGTGCTCACTGAGCGTAATTATCCTTTCTCTTTTCCTTGGCGTAATGTCCATGTTGCCACGAACAGGAAAAACTAACTGTAACCTGCTATTACTCCCAAAACCAAATAAACACACTTAGTCACAATAACCATCAAAACGACTGACATAGACAATAACTGGATGCAGAATGACAGATTAGGGGATATGTCGAGAAACACCTGTCAGAATTGTCACAGCATTGTTGCCCTGTTGAAATAAATATAGAAATTTACAATGTTCGCATTAATTAGCACAATACTGTAATTGATTATTATCATCTACAAATTTTTTAAATTTTTTGTGTTTTGTTTTGTTTTAGGATGATTCGTTAAGAACAGACGATGTTTTTATTCAGCTTGTGGATTTCGGAAGCACACATAAGGTGTCATACAAATGGCTCCGAAAAATGCCAATGGAAGTGACACATATACGAAAATTAGCCGTGAGATGTCATCTGGTTTCGGTACGTATAATTAAAATAAATTGTAATTTTGCTTGTTAGCGAATATTCATTAAGAAAAATTCATTAGAAAGATGTCATGATGAAAAGCTTTTGAAAAAAATTCTTCAGATGAGCGCGAATTTTTTATGTTTGTATATATATATATATATATATATATATATATATATATATATATATATATATATATATATATATATATATATAATAATAATAATAATAATAATAATAATATTTATTAATCCACTTATAACAGACGTTATTGTATACGTCAACAAATATAACAGAAAAAATATACTGTCAAAATAATATAAAACATGACCCTATAAAGGGCAAACAAGTCAAAATAACAAGTATTAATAGTCACTTAAAAGTAGACAATTGAACACAGTGAAAATATACATAAATACAAATAAACTATATATATATATATATATATATATATATATATATATATATATATATATATATATATATATATATATGTCAAGTCTATAAAAAACAAGATACAGGAAGCAAAGCTCACAGGCAATGTACAAAATTATCAGCCAAAAGTCGAAACACAAACTGTACTTTACAATTATACTCCCTAAAAATCAATTCCGTAAAATTCGTCTATGCTATACAATTCTTTTTTAATTAAAATTGATTTCATTTTTAATCTGTATTTATTTTCACTTAGATCTTTTAGACTATGAGGTAAATGATTGTAAAACACTATTAATTGATTTTTTACACTTTTTTGTACTTTAGCTAGCCGTGTTTGTGGCTGACAAAGGTAATGTCTTACAGTGCCCCTTGTGTTATGTGAATGAATTAATTCGCTACCTACAAAAAACTCATAATATTTTTTCACAAAACACAAACATTCAAGCACATACAGAGAAACAAAGGTAAGTATACAATTACTTTTAAACACCACCTTGCAACTTTCTCTACCCTTCAAATTAAAAATAGCTCGTATACACGCCTTCTGGAGCACAAAAATTCCATTTGCCTCTACTGAATTGCCCCAGAAGATTACTCCATATCTAATTCTGGACTCCACCAAAGCATGGTAAGCTGACAGACTGGCGGACACATCCACCGAAGATGAGATTGTTCTTAGCGCCTACACGTAACCTGCCACCTTCGCAGCCACCATTTCTACATGAGCTCTCTAACTCAGGTCACTGTCCAGCTTCACTCCCAGGAACACTATGCTCTCACTAAAATTCATTTGCAGATCATTAACAGAGAGTTGTGTGTCATGTACTCTATTGAAATCAACGAGGCCTGTTTTATTTACGTTTAAAACCAAACCGTTTTCACCAAACCATCTATTAGAATCATCTAAAGCACTAACTGTCTTTTCTATTACACATTTTAGGTCTCTCACTACAAATGAGGTGTCATCAGCGAACAAGATCGTTCTATGTGGTGTTAGATTCGGTACCTCATTCACATAGACGAGAAACAAGAAAGGTCCCAAAACGGATCCCTGTGGCACCCCTCTATCAATGCTCTCCCATGCGGAATGTATTCTTTTGCCTGTTGTTCTGTCAACAGCCGACAAACATTGCCTTCTTTCACTCAAGTAGGATCTTATCAAATCTTGTGTTAGCCCACGAAAACCTAAGGTTTCCAATTTCCCCAACAGTATTTCATGCTCCACGCTGTCAAACGCTCTGGACAGGTCCATAAAACACACACACACACACACACACACACACACACACACACACACACACACACACACACACATATCCAAGCGATAACTCCAAAAATACACAATTGATTTGAACGAAACTCGACACATATTTTCATTGTATTAAGACCGCGGACGAGTTCACAAGCAATAACTTGACTCCATAAGAGTGTTGTTCATATTTGTGGGACCCCAGTCCCGTTTTAAGTTTTTAAATCTTAAAATGTACATTTTTATAGAAATGTTCTATAACTTCTGACGCTAATGTCAGTTTAAATATTGCATGGCCGTTAGGGCTAATCTGTATTTGACATTTAGCTTTGCTGGACTTTGTATTCTTTCTGTAGTTGCAGTGTTAGTCACTCGCGTGGTAGACCTACGAGAAACATAGTTTCTGACAACCACCTTTTTACCATCTAGGTCTAAACCCCTGAAGATGACACGATAATGTGTTGAAACGCGTAGGGTTTTAAGAATAAATCAGTTTGTCTGGTAGTGAAAGCCTTTAATTTCCTGTAATCAGGTCAAACCCAGGCGCAATGACATTCAGAAATAATATGAAATGAGTCTGTTTGGAAAGGATTCTCTTAAAATGTTATTCTCCCTGTGTGACTTGCTGCCCCATTGTACTGAACTCCGTAATGTTTTGTTCTTAAATTTGAGGTAAAAAGAATGTCTGCAGCATTTGAAGATAGCGCGCATCGCTAATGGCTACCGTCTGACCGTTATTTCCAAAAAAAATAAGGCCCAATTATTCTATACCATGAAATGGCACACCCCACAGTTCCTTTAGGGCAATGTGAAGGTCGCTGATGAATTTTCCAAGGATTTTCTTGAGCCCAATAACGGTAGTTTTGCTTATTTATTTCGCTGTTCAGATAAAAATGTTCCTTGTCACTCATGAAAAGGTTATTTTTGATACCTTGGATCTGCCAGGATAATTTCGTGAATTTTTTCAACATTTTCGAGTTGTGGAAGGACGACCAGAACGAGTTTTGTCATCAATTGATATTTCGTCTCTTTTGAAAAGGGAAACACTTGAGTGTTCCCAATACCATCATCCTCGTAGGCCGTTTTTAACCTTTCAAGAGTTTCTGTGTCGGTCTTTCCAAGCAAGAAGCACACGCGCTGTTCTCGAGAATCAGCCATTGCACATTTTCTTTACATAACCCGTAATGTTTTAGGTTCTTTGCCTAAATGTAATTGACAATTTTGAGATTTCAAATCGCAATTTTGACGTTTTGAGAAAAACCCCAAAAATTTTTTTCTTTAAATGCCTATAACTTTTTGTCTTTATACTAACAGACCTAAATTTGGGTACATGGTTCACTCTTTATAATACAAGCACTCTTACTAAATTTGTTGTCCTTACTTTGTTATTTCCAGATATATAAATTTTTTCCAAAAGAAAACATGAAATTATCCTAGCCACTTGCAAAAAGAAGGTACGTACCAAATTTGATCAAAATCGGCCCACTATTTTTTGAGTTATCGGTGAACATATAAAAATTAAAACTGGCCCGGGATATGGGTTCTAGGCGTCCTAGTTTGCGCTCTTTTGAAGAAATTTTTCAAAATTGAAAAGTCTGGATGTCCTCAGTAAATTTTGTAAAGAAAATTCACTAAAAGACGATTTAATATTTTTAATGATCTCGCAATTTCACAGGAGCTAAAACGTTTTTTAAATTATATTTATTTATTTCAGCTTTACCCTCCTAGTTCAACATATGACAATTTACTAACAGAGTGGCCTCCAGAATCTGTCGAAGCCTTGGCTAATTTGAGCGGGATTTACATACAAAATCATCTTAATAATGATAGTGAATTCAAATTTTATAGAATAGAATATGCTGACAAAATAGGGTAAGTCGCCTCATATTGAAACCAACGCTTCAGGAATGAATGCTCAGTTAAAAGAATCAATGCAGAATTAACGATCAATATTCAGTGTGGCATCAACAGTGATCCGAATCCTATTTATTTAAACATTTATTTCGGCAGCAGCATTGATTGGAAATCAAGGTTCTCATGAAAGAACCCTTAATTTTGGGCACTAAAAATTGTTTCTTGTCTGCATAGGTCAAAAATTGTGGTTAGAAGAACCCAATTACAAATGGCTTGTTTCCATAGGAGACCATTTGAAAATGCTCGTAACTAAGGTAACGAAAAGCATGACAATCATTGGCTTAGTTACCAGAATTTTCAGATGAGAGCTGGAATTAGTCTCCCTTGGAAATATGACAACAACCATTGGCTTAGCTACGAATAATTATAGGTACAATTTGGATAACCCAATTCTTCACAATGGAGTTTTTAGACCTGACGATCGTTTCGCTAACCAAGTTAGCGACATCAAGGGGATGAATAAACTAATATATATATATATATATATATATATATATATATATATATATATATATATATATATATATATATATATATATATTATAACGTATTCGCATCCGTTTTTAGTTCATTTCATTCCATGCCAATCTAAGTCTGATACTTTTACACTGTTTCTCTGTGCCACGTGTCGAACCACTTCAAATTTAATAGATTGGCACTTCATGCGTAGCAACAGAGACAATGAAAATTGATTGATAAGTTTGGTTTATCGGCGGTTTTTTTGGTTTAAATTGAGGTAGATTAAAAAATATATTGCCTTTCCTGTCTTAAGAAATATCTGCAATTAAATTATTTATTATATTATTTTACCGTTTATTTTGAAACCCCTATACATTCTACAGGGGTTTTTCTCTTGGGATTTAATTGACTTTTTCAGCAATATTTACTATTTATTGGTTTGACGCTGCACTGTATGTGAATTCCAACTTTTAGCCAGCTGAACATTTGGGTAAATTAAATAGCTCCAAGTAGTCTGAGTTGCCAAAACTAAACCTTTTAGTGAAAGAAAGCCCCAACTTAACAAGTATTTTTGAATTAAAATTATGTATATTTTTTGTTATGAGATAGTTCATTAGAGTTCACTGTATATATTTTCAATCAACCCTTTTGGTAGTTTTAGGGTTATAAAACATTTAAGGCTCATCTGGCGCCCTTTGATTGTCCCTTCCTCCCTAAACCTTTTTTATTATTAGTTTTTTTTTTTTGTGACGAAGGTTTTTAAAGATAAGGATCAAATATGAGGTATTATTTTTAATTACCGCCAAGGTAAACAATTCAAAAATAAATCCGATTATTTTGGTAAAAAATGTTACTATATATATATATATATATATATATATATATATATATATATATATATATATATATATATACTGTGACGGCCACTTAGGGTGGCCGGGAGTTACTACTAGTTTTCCCTAACCTGGGGAATTTCGGGATGACTTCCGGGACACGGCTTTCCTACGGGATCCTGATCGGGCGCCAGCGTCTAAGATTCCTCAGAGAGTAGACGCGCTCTCTTTCGGGATATTTATCCCCTTCCCCAGCCACAGTCAGGGTACACACAAGCCCAGGGTAGTTTCCAGTGGAGACAGGGTCCTCCTAAGCCAAGACAAAGTCCCCCGGGACTTCTGGTTCTGGTCTTTATTAAAGAGCTGGAGTTGAATTATATTTGGGTGGATATTCTGGGGAGACTAAATGAAATACCGAGTAAATTAAAATAAAATTCTATTGTCTAATTATATACACACGGTGGTAACGGGGTCCTGTTACCAAGAAGCCAAACAATAATGGGCGGCCAGAGGCAGAGGTGGTTATTTGGCTTTAAATTATGGTTACGCGCGAATTATACGGGGGCGGTAAAGCGGCAACGACGTTTAAGCGGTGCAGGGTGGTGGCAGGATAGTGGTTAATAGCGGGTGTTCCCAGGCGGGCATGCAACTTACGGGGTGCGTCGAACACCACATCAAGCTAAGCTAGCTGCTCACTAATTCGTATGGCACAAACCAGCATTAGCCAGGATACAGGGTGCGGCTTCCCGGAGGGTCGTTTTTGACTGGAACCGAGAGTGCAATCACTCCAACCGTCCCGATACACTATTCCTCCGCTCGGCCGCTTCCCTTGTGATCCCGGGGGAATCGGAGCCTCGGGACCGTGGCCCCCTAACCACCCAGGCGAAGCCCGCGAGCACCGCCCCTGGCGATGATAGCGTGCAGCGGTTTTCAGCAGGCCCCGTCTCACCGCCCGAAGGCACCCAGCGCTGCGACAGAGCGTTAGACAATTTTACCACAGGCCTGCTAAATAATATTCGACTGTCACGTACCTGGGGCTTTCCTTGGCGGCGACGTTCACACGGCAAACTCTCCTGCGGTGCCCTGCACTGGCCTTGCTCTATGCTCCTTTCGTTAAGCTGATCTTTTCACTCGGCGTATTCTACCACGGCTCCCTCACTGTCGACGTACTGGCTTCTCCACGGCGACACTTGTACTACCGATTCTGTTGCGGTTTCCGACCTCACCGCTATTCCTAGCCCTGCGCTCTCTGCGCGTGTCCGGCCCTCGGCGACTCCCTATGCATTCTCGTAGTTTATTACGCGGCTGCAGTTATTGTTGCTGCATTTATTTTTGCGGTTTATTATCGAGCTAGATAATCCCTTCAAGATTAGTCACCCCGTGACAATACTTTGTTAGCGAAACGATCGTAAGGTCTATGTATGTGATGAATTGGGTCATCCAAATTGTACTTATCAGTGCTCATGACAGATTCCAGTCTTCACTCACGAAGAATTATTTTTTATGTTGAAAATGATTGAAGTGAGCTTACAATTTTTTTTTCTATTTTCAGTGATTCCATAGCAATTGACTTAATTAGTGAAAATGAAGATGGTGATACTGTTGGTCAGATATTACTTGATTTGAATTTAGCTGTACAACTTCTTGAGGCTGGATATGGTATGTATTTTTTTCTTAATTTTTAACTGATATTACTTCCACATTGTAAATACGTGGAAGTATGGCATCTGTGATAAAAATTTCAAAATTGTTTGCACTTAAACGTCGTAAAAAGTGTCAAAACATATAGAAAACTTGATTTGGAAACGAATCATTTTTTGTCTGTATGTCTGTCTGTAGTCAGGATAACTTCAGAACAAATTGAGGGTATCGTCTTCAAGTTTTGTATACAGTTATCACTCGACAAACGAACGGTTCGGATTGTTTTTTGGTAAAATCGCTCCAGGGGGTAGGGGAGTGCCGGGCAACCCTCCAGAGTAACCCGTCTTGCACTACACAGAGGGTTCTGATGGTGTGGACAGTATTTCCCCCATTCTCGTGGGAACAACATGAAGAACAGAAATATAAATAAAACCAAAACCAATGAGGCTCGAGGAGTGGATCCGGCTCCAGACTCATGCCTCGAGTCTATTCCGGAAACAGAGACGAGCCAGGGGGCAGCAGTGTACGCGGACTCTGGAGGTCTCATGACCGACGTAGATACGGGCGATCAGGGGGTAGCTTCGGCCACGGACCTGTACCTGACACCCAAGCTAGATGTTCCCACTGGAGGGCGGCGATGTCCGCGGACTCTGGGGGCCCCTCCACCAGTGAGGACCTTACTGCATGGGTAGAGGGACTGCCCCTGTAGTCCAAGCGTTTTTCCGGGGCACAAAGAAAGAAGCTCCGGAGGGGGCAGAAAATCGCAACCGGGGCGTGGACGGTCGAGAGACCTGTAAAGGCGCAAGAGGGGAGTGCGATTCAGAAGAGGCTGCGCTCGGACTCTAGCACGCCTACTACAGAGAGACATCCGAAAAGGGCCAGGGCCGGAACACCGGCGCAGACTGGCTCGTATAGGGAGGCTGCGGAGGGCCTCGGGATGGCGGTGATTGTCAGACGCCATCTTGAGGTCACGCTAGACCAGGGGAAGGCAGACCTGATCCGGGCTGCCTGGCGTTCCTGGCGGGGGGCATCCTCTGGATAACCTGTGCCGGCCCTCAGTCGTGAGACCGGCTGCGTAAAACGATCGGGAGCCTCGGTCTTATTTGGGAGGGGGTGGACTTGACAGCCGTCGAGCCCAAGGAACTCCCAAAGAGACACAAGGTTCTTTTACGGATCCCTGACACCTTCCCGCAAGAGACGGTGGTCAGAAGACTGAAGATCCAGAACCATGATCCGCCCGCTGGGGAAGCAACCGGTGGTTGATGGGATTTAGGTTCCTTCAGGTCAACACGGATGAGGCCCTCATCCAGGAACTGTACTCTAATAAAGGAGAGATCAAGCCTACAAGGCAGACCTAGCAGTGGAACTGCGGGGGGTTAAGAGTACCAAAGACAATTCAATAGATCCCGAGAATGCGGCAGCCCAAGTGCAAGATGCAATCATCTCAGCCTATATTGCCAACTGTCCCCCGAAAATGAGTGTGTCCACCAGGAACGTCCCGTGGTTGAACAAGCACCTCAGAGGCAAAGGAGGATGCAGTTTCGTAAGCTGTTCAACGTGGCCAAAAGGTCGGGAGCATGGGATAAATATAGACATGCCCTAACAAGCTACAACAAAAGACTGAGAGACGCCAGGAAAGAGTTGTGGGGAGGCACTACAAGGAAGTGGAGAACAAATCCGAGAGTGCTTGACTACACAAGATCCTGTCCTAGGGCACTCAGACCAACATAGGCGCCCTTAAAACATCGGGAGGCTTTACAAGCTTGGGGGGGAAACTATGGAAGTCCTACTACGGACACACTTCCACGGCTGCAACATAATAAACCAATCACCTCTGGACTGGGAACACTCAGAAATAGAGGCGCTGTACAGGCAGGCATCTAGAGTAGACTGGACAGTCGCTGAAGTGGTGGTTACCTGGAGCAACATTAGATGTGCCATTAACAGCTTTAAGCCATTCAAATCCCCGGGATTCAATGGAATTATGCCCATCATGCTCCAACAGGGTATAGACATACTGGCGCCGGCGCTTACCCTCATTATGAGGGCCAGCCTGGCTCTGGGGTATATTCCGACGGCATGAAGACTGGCCAGGGTTGTATTCATTCATAAACCTGAGCGTCCAACAGACCAGGCAAAGTCCCTGAAGCCAATAAGTATCATGTCCTTCTTGCTAAAAACTACTCGACCGGCACATTAGGGGTGGTGTACTGGAAGCATATCCCCTACATGGCGGACAATATGCATACAGAGCAGGAGTCTCAACAAAAACAGCACTGCACCAACTGGTGCTAAAACTGGAGTACAGAGAGGTGGCGCTGGGGGCCTTCAACAACACCTCATTCAGATCGGTATTGGCAGCTGTCAGGGAGTGGGGAATAGAGGAGACCTGCTGCAAGTGGATCGGTTCCATGTTCAGGATCAGGGCGGTGTGCACCTCACTCGCGGGAGGGACTCTGCTGGCGTGGGTCGTGGCGGGGTGTCTGCAGGGGAGCGTTCTATCCCCCCTGCTCTGGTGCCTAGCCGGGGACGGCCTGCTAGGGAGGCTCTCGGGAGGGGGGTATGAGGTACAGGGCTATGGAGACGAGATTGTCATCATAGTCCGAGGAAAGGTTACACAGTCAGTGTGGGAGCGCATGCAGACAGCACTGAAAGTGGTGGAAAGGTGGACGGTTGGCCAAGGGCTCGGGTGAGCCCTGAGAAAGCAACCGTCACTAGGCGCCTAAGACTTAGTATGGCCCACTGGCTGTACACAAGGGTGGTCAGACCATCGTTAACATATGAGCACTAGTCTGGTGGCCTAAGGTGACATAATCCAGTGCCAAACAACAACTAGGCAAGATCCAAAAGATGGCTTGCCTGGGCATCATAGGGGCCATGACGTCAACCCCAACAGCCGCCATTTATTTATTTATTTATTTATTTATTGAATACATGCCCAACAGGATAATCCCATTAATAGGGCACCATACAAAAAGAACAATATGTAATAATATGAACAAAAAATACTTCCAAAAAAAAAACTAAACTAAACTAAATTAAACTAAACTACAAAACTAAAATACTGTGCAAAACATCACAAGGCAGAAATTCTAAAAAACAGTACATATAATGGTTCTAATAACCGACAAAGTAAGATATAGCCACCCTACGAATAACCGCAGCATTATCCGAATAGAAGTCGCACAAGTTTGCAATGTTATTAAAGTCAGAGCTCATTGTATAAACAGGTGATTTTATATACAAGTTAGTCCTTGGTATTGGAGGCTTAAACACTCTCACCACTCTAGATGCAGCCCGTGGAACTGAGAAATTTAATTGCATCAATAAGTCTGGACAATCAACTTTACCATGAAACAAGTTATGCAGGAACATTACAGATGCAACTTTTCTACGCGAATACAAACTGGGTATGCCAGCTTGCATCAGCAATTGGCCATGATCACATCCTCTCTGTGGGTAGGTACCAGATGCCCTATATACAAGGTGTTTTAAAAACTTACGCTGAACATCTTCCAGAGCACCAATCTGAACACTATAAAAGGGATCAAAAACCAAGCTACAATATTCAAGTCTCGATCGAATATAGGCAAAATAGAGAATTTTCAAGCTATCCAAATTGGAAAATTATCTGCTATTCCTCACAATGAAACCCATCAACTTCAAACAGGATGCTGTAATTGTTTGAATATGTCCAGTGAAACTTAAATGTTGATCATATACAATGCCTAGATCCCTGTGCGTTTCAGTCCTAGCCAGTGGTATACAACCCACTTTGTAGGGAAAAGCTATACGGCTGGTTTTTCTAGTGTATGTCATCACTTTGCACTTCGAGACATTTAATTCAAGTCTGTTCTCAACACACCACAGCTGCAAGTTGTCAAGGTCTACCTGGAGTCTTGAACAGTCACCAATATCGTGAACACTGGAGTATAACTTGAGATCATCAGCAAATAATAGATGATTACCAGAAATTACAGAGCTTATGTCGTTGATAAATAACAAAAAGAGGAGTGGGCCAAGATTGGAACCCTGTGGAACGCCGGAACTAGCAGTGAAGGGTTCAGACTTAAATCCATTATAAAAACATATTGCACACGGTTAGTGAAGTAGGATCGAAAGAATTCTATCAGCCGTCCATCAAGCCCCGCCAAATGCAGCTTGTACAGAAGTGTTGAGTGGTCAACTCGATCGAACGCTTTGGAAAAGTCTGTATAAATAACATCCACCTGACCCCGTCCATCCAAAGCTTCACTTACATACTGTGTGAACAGGGATAAATTCGTCAGTGTTGAGCGCCCCTCCATAAACCCATGCTGGTATTGTGACAAGCGACACTTCACGGCAGGATAAATACGAGCATACACAACTGCCTCAAAAATTTTAGCAAAATTACATAGGATAGCTATAGGCCTGTAGTTGCTAACCCTCGAACGGTCCCCAGACTTAAAAACAGGACAGATCCGAGCAACCTTCCAAACCACAGGGAAGCAATGTGTGCGCAGTGACAAGTTAAACAGGGTTCTAAGGGGTCTGAGAAGAGCATGCGCACAGTCCTTAATCAACAAGGATGGCACCAAATCTGGTCCAGCAGTAAACTTGTTCTTGAGCTTCTTGATGGCTTTAAGAATTTCCTTATCACCAATCACTGTCACACTGACTGCCATATGCGATGGTCCAGAGGTATCTACCGGTTCAGTGATGTACTGATGACGGTACACATTTTTAAAATAGTTTCCAAAACAGTTAACAATTGTTTGGGGTTCATTATAAACCATGCCATTTTCGTCAGACACATTACTTGGAATGTTACTTGCCATGGAGGTGTTGCTGGACCCACACATGCGCGCGTAGGTATCGTGGGGGGGGGGGGGTGCTAGGACTATACAGGCTAACCTGTAATGGTAGACTGAAGATCAACCCAGGCTGCAGGGGCCACTGCAAAATTCAGGAGATTGTGAAGGAGCCCATGATTGACATGAGGTCAGACTTCACGAGCCCGCAAATGTGCAGGGAAAACAAATTTACAGTGAAAATCCCCGCCGGCGAGGCATGGCGGGGGGAGACGCCGGGCTTACCACGGGGCTCGCTCGGTTGGTTCCCGGACAGATCCGGCGGGGAGTGTGCGACGGGGGCAGACGTTTATTTAGAAGGACCGAGGGTAAGTCACAGTATTTCCCTCAGAGCTCACGCAACGTTCTTTCACGCCAAAATGTACGCCATCTTGCACTGCGTGCGAGAGAACAAGAGGAGGGGCTACACCAACAAGCGGATCCTCATAGCCACAGACAACCGGGCAGCCCTTAAGGCCCTAAGTAGCCCAGTGGTAAATTCCAGGGTGGTAAGTGAATGCCGAGACGAGACAAGCGGCCTGGCTGGGCAGAATGAGGTAAACCTTATCTGGGTGCCGCGTCACTCGGGGGTCAAAATTAATGAAGAAGCTGACAGTGTCGCGAAGAGAGGGTCAGCAGAACCATTTATGGGACCAGAACCGGTCCTGGGCATGACGAAGAGCACTGCCAGGGGATCCATTAAGTCCTGGGTCAGAAACGAACCCTGTCTGAGGTCATGCTTAAAGTGTAATTATCAACTGTTGTGCTTAGGATGTTGCTGTGACCCTTCCGGGAATTTCCATCTTCTCAGTTGGTCTTCAGTCTATAGGCCCCTATCCAGGGGAGCCATTAAGTCCTGGGTCAGAAACCAACACAAGGTGTACTGGGCAGACTGTCCAGGGCTCAGACATGGGAAGTCAGTAATTGAGGAACTCAGTTCAAAGAGAGCTGTGGAGCTGCTAAAGCTTAGCAGGGGACAGCTCAGGAACATAACAGGACCCTTGATGGGACACATGGCCGTCATGAAATACATGCATAAAATGGGGCGATTCTAGGGGGACCTGGCATGCAACTCTGCGGCGAGGGGGAGGAATCAGCCCAGCACATTTTGTATGAGTGTAAGGCTCTGGACCGCCAACGACAACTGATCTACGGTCAGCCTAGACCTGAGACTCCCTACCAATTGCTGTGCAGACTAGTTCAAGTCACAGTGATTTTGGAATGGGTGGAGTAGAAAAGACAAAGGGCATGCACAATAAGCCAAAGGCTGCGGTGCTAAGGGAGAAAAAAATGGGGATGAATGGGTGGGGGGGCGGGTGATTTGTGATTTATTTTGAGAACGGTGAACTTTTTCGACTTCAAAGAAGTATACCTTTTTTTGTGTGAAACTAAATGGGCTTTCTTTATTTTTGTTAGAAAATGTGCATACAGGTGGACAAAAAATTATGACCATGTTAATGAACCAATGTTGTTGTCAGTGACGCCACCTAGCGGCAGTGGTGAAATTGATATTTAAATTATTTAAACACCCTGTAAAACCAAAAAGAGTAACATCTTACTAAGGCATCGTGAGCTCAATCGTTTTATTTTTGTGCCAGCTATCACCCCTTAGCTAATGTCCAATTAATTAGGAGACACTCTGTATATGTTTAATAAAATTATTATGAATTATATTTTTCAGATGAAGACCAGACAGTGACCACTTTTTTAGCTGATTTGAATGAACTAGAAGAATCTGATACACTCACCGAAGCCGTCCAAGGTTATGATGCAAGAGATGAAGCCAGAGTTTGTAGATTCTCCAGAAGAGGGCAACCCTGTTTCAAAGGCGAAAAATGCCTGTTTGAACATATAGATATATCTAAGGGTAATTTATTTAGTTAACAATTTTTATGTGGTTTATGTCACCAATTGTTTTCCTTATGACAATTTAACTGTCAAATTCATGTTATCCTTCTTCTCTTTCACTGATGTCATTGTCAAAAATACTCTGCTACTGTTCAATTGCAGAACTCAGAACTCAATGACCAAGGAATGTCATGTTTAAGGCTAATTAACCAAACTTAGAGAAACAAACAAATGGATTTTATTTATTAGATATATATATATATATATATATATATATATATATATATATATATATATATATATATATAAATACAGTGTGACACACTTAAGATGAGACACGCCTGTATTTTCTATATTTTTAGAGATAGCGATTTAATTTTTTTGTAGACGTATGTCATTAGGCTGTTTAAATAGCCTACCCACTTCAAATGTCAGATGTCAACCCAGCCTACTATGATTTCAGAAATAGGACCGGTTATTTCGCGATGCGTTAGAGATATCAAGAAAAGTTACTTTAAAAAGTTATTCAGAATACGATTCTAACTGCAGGTACCGAGTTTCAAGTCATGTTTGAAGCCTGTTTGAACATATAGATATATCTAAGGGTAATTTATTTAGTTAACAATTTTTATGTGGTTTATGTCACCAATTGTTTTCCTTATGACAATTTAACTGTCAAATTCATGTTAGCCTTCTTCTCTTTCACTGATGTCATTGTCAAAAATACTCTGCTACTGTTCAATTGCAGAACTCAGAACTCAATGACCAAGGAATGTCATGTTTAAGGCTAATTAACCAAACAGAGAAACAAACAAATGGATTTTATTTATTAGATATATATATATATATATATATATATATATATATATATATATATATATATATATATATATATATATATATATATATAAATACAGTGTGACACACTTAAGATGAGACACGCCTGTATTTTCTATATTTTTAGAGATAGCGATTTAATTTTTTTGTAGACGTATGTCATTAGGCTGTTTAAATAGCCTACCCACTTCAAATGTCAGATGTCAACCCAGCCTACTATGATTTCAGAAATAGGACCGGTTATTTCGCGATGCGTTAGAGATATCAAAAAAAGTTACTTTAAAAAGTTATTCAGAATACGATTCTAACTGCAGGTACCGAGTTTCAAGTCATGTTTGAAGCCTGTTTGAACATATAGATATATCTAAGGGTAATTTATTTAGTTAACAATTTTTATGTGGTTTATGTCACCAATTGTTTTCCTTATGACAATTTAACTGTCAAATTCATGTTAGCCTTCTTCTCTTTCACTGATGTCATTGTCAAAAATACTCTGCTACTGTTCAATTGCAGAACTCAATGACCAAGGAATGTCATGTTTAAGGCTAATTAACCAAACTTAGAGAAACAAACAAATGGATTTTATTTATTAGATATATATATATATATATATATATATATATATATATATATATATATATATATATATATATATATATATATATATATATAAATACAGTGTGACACACTTAAGATGAGACACGCCTGTATTTTCTATATTTTTAGAGATAGCGATTTAATTTTTTTGTAGACGTATGTCATTAGGCTGTTTAAATAGCCTACCCACTTCAAATGTCAGATGTCAACCCAGCCTACTATGATTTCAGAAATAGGACCGGTTATTTCGCGATGCGTTAGAGATATCAAGAAAAGTTACTTTAAAAAGTTATTCAGAATACGATTCTAACTGCAGATACCGAGTTTCAAGTCAAAATTCGGATTTTTACTTTTTTGTAAATTTTTAGACAGTCCAAATTTTCCATCAAATTTTAACGGGTAGATTGCCACGGAAACAAATAAGCACCTTGTAAAATATTGTGATAAGTGTCAAATTGGCATTAACTGTGAGTCTGCCAGCAAAATACCTGTTGAACGTCTCAGTGTAAGAGAAAAATTTGAATTAATAAGATTGTTTGGTGATGGTGTTCGAAATAGCAGAGAAGTAGCTGATGAATTCAATCGGAGACATCCACAGAGAAATCCAATTAGGCGCAGAACTGCAGCAGCTCTGAATGCACGATTTTCTCAAACAGGAAGTGTGGTGAACAATATCTCGGCTGTTAGAAATCGAACAAGTAGTGATGATAGCATAATCTTGGCTTCAACTCAAGCCAATCTCCAGATGAGTTTACGTCAAAGGGCTGTTGCATTGGATGTAAGTAGAGAAAAAATCAGAAGATGCCTTGTGCGTCATAAAATAAAGCCTTTCAAGCCAAAGTTTTGCACTCGTTGAGAGAAGGTGTTGAGCTGAAATGATTATATTATTGTCTTTGGGCCCAAGGTAACTTTCTGAATGATAGAAAATTTTTAAGTAAAATTTTATTTACAGACGAGGCAACATTCACTACCAACGGAATAGTATCTGCCCAAAATTTCAGGTATTGGTCCGCTGAAAACCCTCACTGGGTTATCAATTGTAAAGCCCAGTATTCACAAAAAGTTAATACGTGGTGTGGAATTTTAGGGGATAGAATAATTGGTCCTTTTTTTTTTTGACAACACCTTGAACGCAGATCGATGGCTTCATTTTTTTAATAATGAATATTTTGAGTAAAGAAGATATGTATTTTCGATTAGACGATGCATCCATTCACAACTCTCAGTTAGTCAGAAATTGGCTAAATCTACATTTCCATCAAGATAGATTGGCAGGAATAGTCCTTATGAACAGTGACCTCCTCGGTCTAACATTACGCCACTAGACTTCTATTTTTGGGGTTCTGTTAAGAATAAGGTGTACAAAGAAAGGCCCCAAAGTCGCGAGGAACTTTGCGAGAAAATAAGGCAGGCTTGCCGTGAAATAAATATAGCAGAACTAAGAAAAGTTGCCAGCAATAATCGTAAACGGATCGAAAAATGCCTCACGCTTGAAGGTGGGCTAGTTGAAGCAGGCTACATTTAATAATTTTATATTCAATTTAATTGAACTTTTGTTAGAGTTTATGTTTAAGTTGAGTTGAATAAATCACGTAACATTGTTTTCTTTTAATATTGACAATGTTTGTTGTTTCCATGGCAATCTACCTGTTAAAATCTTATGGAAAATTTGGACAAAAAAGTAAAAACACGAATTTTGACTTGAAACTCATTATCTGTAGTTAATATTGAATTATGAATAACTTTTTAAAGTAACTTTTTTTGATATCTCTAATGAATCGCGAAATATAGAGAACCGGTCCTATTCCTAAAATCATAGTAGGCTGGGTTGATATCTGACATTTTAAGTGGGTAGGGTATTCAAACAGCCTAATGACGTTTTACATCTGTACAAAAAATGAAATTGCTATCTCTAAAAATTAAGAAAATACAGGTGTGTCTTTATCTTAAGTGTGTCACCCTGTATGTATCACTGCAGTTTTGTGGAAGTTCTCAGCTTTTTCAAGAACTGAAACTTCAGCGACACTGCGGCCATACATACATATGATATTGAATAGCGTCAATCAATTTGTTTCCCTAAGTTGACAATGAATTTACATCAAGTATTGGCCCACAATATCATAACCAAAATTTAAAAGAAAATCACTTATAGTATTTCTATTGCTTTAGCGAATTTTTCGTAAAACAAAAAATTCACCAATGGTCCGATTTTGATGAAATTTAGTAGGTACCTTCCTTTTGTAAATGGCTTGGATAAGTTCATTAGCCAGGAAAATTGGACTACTTTTTCCGGGAAAATTTTTGTTTTTCTTCAGGAAAACTTTTGTATCTCCGAAAATAACAGAGCTATGAACCCAAATTCGGCGTATACATTTCTACTTTCAAACTTACCCTAAATTTTTGTATCTCCGAAAATAACATAACTATTACAACCAAATTCGGCGTATACGTTTCTACTATCAAACTTACCCTAAATTTTTTTATCTCCGAAAATAACAGAGCTACGACACCCAAATTCGGCGTATACGTTTCTACTATCAAACTTACCCTAAATTTTTTTATCTCCGAAAATAACAGAGCTATGACACCCAAATTCGGCGTATACGTTTCTACTATCAAACTTACCCTAAATTTTTTTATCTCCGAAAATAACAGAGCTATGACACCCAAATTCGGCGTATACGTTTCTACTATCAAACTTACCCTAAATTTTTTTATCTCCGAAAATAACAGAGCTATGACACCCAAATTCGGCGTATACGTTTCTACTATCAAACTTAGCCTAAATTTTTTATCTCCGAAAATAACAGAGCTATGACACCCAAATTCGGCGTATACGTTTCTACTATCAAACTTACCCTAAATTTTTTTATCTTCGAAAATAACAGAGCTATGACAACCAAATTTGGCAGTTTCTACTATCAAACTTACCCTAAATGCAAAGTTGTAGGCAGTTAAAGGAAAACAAATTGGGTGCCACTGATGATCAAAGGAGAGCACAAGAACAAAATATTTTGTGGGGTTAACAAAACCAATTGAATATTATATACAACGGTTAAGTTTTCTTGACGTAAAAAGGTCAAGAAATAGCAGAAAAAATATTTTTTAAATTTTGTAATTTTTTTTCTTAAAACGTCAAAGTCGTGATTTGAAACGTCAAAATTTGCAATTTTCGGACAAATAACCTGAAACAAATACGAATTGTGTAAAAGAAATGTCATAAAAAGTATGTTGATGCCCTCGTGGCGCAGGTGACTAGGTGCCAGCCTGCAAAGCGAGAGGTCCCGGGTTCGATTCCCGGGTGAGCCAAGTTGACTTTGTCTGGAAAATTTGTAAAAAATATTAAATGATGGGAAAGAATGTGCTAATGGCCTGAGATGCCGCAGCTAATAATATTCAAAAAAAAAAGTATGTTTTACAAAGCCTTAAGTTTCAGCTTCACCAATAATTGTCCTTCATTTTACTAAAATATTATCGGAAAATCCATTTCAAATTGGCCCTCTTTCTGATGCTTTGGCAGTAGTTTCAGCTGTAGAGTTTATGGTTTGATAGTCTATATTTTAGCAAATTTTTGTAGACTTATGAATTTTGAAAAGATTTCTTCAAATGAGCGGGAACTAGAACCCCTAAAACCCATATACGGGGTAAGTTTCAGTTTTTGTCTGTTTACACATATACAGGGTGACGCATTTTTTCAGTAAAACTAAATATTTTTGCTTATATACAAGAAACGAGCAAAAATTGAATCCGTGAATTACAGGGTGTTTTGAGCTGTATCTTATAAAATTATTTTGCTAATCACAGCGTGGCCCATAAGTTGTTGGTGATACACACTTTGTTTTTTTAATAGAACACCCCTTATGTTATTGCATCTTTGCATTTTTCATTGAACTATAATGCATGTTTGTAAGGAAAAAAAAATTGATATAGTTCATCGTTTTTGAATTATTTCAATTGTTTTGCAACTTTTCACGTTTTTGGCACATTGCACAAAACATATATAGTATATAAACACTGAATATAAACACCGAATTACTAAAATTTCTTGAAAAACACAGTCTACTCAACGACAGGCAGTATGGATTCCGTCAGTGCAGATCAACTGCCGACCTCCTTTCCTTTGTCACCCATTAGATGAGGATCGCAGACTCATGGAGGGTTCTGTTTCTGTGGATCTCCAACAAATATTAGACTGGGGAAGTAGAAATCTTGTACAATTCAACTGCACCAAACCTCAGTCTTGCTTTCTATCTCATAAGAGATACACCAGCCCTAGACCCATCACAATGAACAACCAAGTTATTCAAAGTAATGAGTCCTTTTCACTTGTTGGCATTTCTGTGGATCGAAATCTCAATTGGCACCAACATGTCACATCAATTGCAGAAGCGGCTGCTAAGAAATTAGGTTTCCTCTTCCGGGCTTGCAAAAACTTTTCGCCAGCTAATCTCTATACCTTATATACTTCACAAATAAGGCCAAACCTCGAATACTGCTCCCACATCTGGGGGGCCGCTGTCGCTTCTACATGCGCTACCCTGGACTCCATTCATGTCTTATCGGTGACCCTACCCTCACCCAAAGGCTGCCATCCCTTGCCCACCAACGTGCTATTGGTGACCTCTCTCTCATTTATAGATATCTGCACAGGCACTGCTCCTCACAGATCTACCAGGGGAACAGAGTGAATGCACCCTTTTACTGTCCAGGTCACCAGGTTCAACATCTTGTTACGACCGCTCATTTGTCCCGAGGACTTCCAAGTTGTGGAATTCCTTGCCGGCACATGTTTTTCCTTCTCCTCCGAACCTCCAAACCTTCAAGTCTAGAATTAACAAGTTGCCTCTTTCCTCCTTGTCAACACCCACGGTACGATAGTATTTAGGCTGTGAGCCCTCATGGTGTGTTGTTGAAGTAAAAAATAATAATAATAAAAAATAGTTTTTGCTTTCTATTGAGGCAGCTGGTTCAACGTCACTTGTTCTATCAGTCTCGTTTGTTAATTTTAAATTCAAATTATTTATTGCTCTTTCATCAGTAAAGAACTGTAAATTATGTTTTATGAAAACAATTTTTTCTGTAGTGGAAACTGTCAGTCTATTCTTTACCGTTTTAGTATTAGAATGTAATTTAAAATTTCGTTCTTAGCTACCGGTAGTGGCTGGCATTGATAATAGTCTAGCGGGTGTTGTAGGCATTAAGGGACGCTGCAGGGCAATAAGCAACAGGGGTGGACTCGGTGAAGTTAGGCGTGAATGTTCACAAATATTGGTAACACAACAAGTAGCATAAAATTGCATATAATTTTGAGGTAAATTTAAACTTAAATTATACTATATCATGGTCAATTACTTTAGGCACTGTATGTATACTTTTAAAGGTAGTCTTTTTATTTTGTTTTATAGATGGGTACACTACTGACAAAGTGTTCGTTCACATGGAAGCACTGACTGTGATGCAATTACCAGAAATAGGAACAGAAATAATGATTATAGTGACTGGCTTCATTGACATATGCCGTTATTATGTACAAATAATTAGAGATCCTGTGAATACTAACTGTAAGTAACCAACTTTTGTTACATACCGGTTGGGCCAACAGTGCGTTCAGGTTCAATATCTCATTTAATAATAATAATAATAATAATAACCTTTATTCACATACCATTCCTGGTGTCGAACACGTCAATATAACAATATAATATACAATTATCCATTACAATGCGTAAAAACTAGGTCTAGGAATGAGACGTAAAGAAGAGAGCATCATATCAAACAAACAGACAAAAAAAAAACAAAATCGAACTACAAACACTCAAAGCATTGTCAACATCAAAAGCAATTACAAATTAGTCATATGTAACTGATAAAAACCACAAATGTGTGCTCAAATATAATCCTGAAATGTGCGTATAAATATATGCTAAAATATGTACAAGAACAAACACTTATAACATCTGTACAAACAACACATAAATAAAATCTTTACAAGAACAACACAGTCTAAGCAAAAAAAAAACAACTCAAAATATAACCTATTCTACAGGTGGCCATACAATTGTATAACCTATTCTACAGGTGGCCACACAATTGTATCACGGTGAAAATCCTCTATGTTTTAATATCCTTTCTGTTGCAAAAGTATTTTCAGTTCTTTTTTGAAATTCTTAACACATAAGTTTTTTAAGGACAACGAAAGATGGTTGAAAATCTTTACCGACTGATAGATCACATTCCTCTGTATTACTGTTAAATGTGTCTTCTGGTTAATCATTTGTGAGTTCGCTCTTCCCCTTGCATCATAACTATGTTTTATTTCATAGTCTTTAAAGTAAACATATTGTTCTTTCACTAACACAGCACACTGGAGGATATATACACACGGCAAAGTGAGATTTTTTTTATTTCTAAACAAATTTCTGCATGATTCACACTGTTTCAAGTTATGGATAGCTCTAATAGCCCTTTTTGCAAGATAAAAAGACTATTGGCCTCTGCTGGAATCTGGTAAATTGGAGACGATCACAGCAATCATTAATTGTTCTATAAAAGCATGTTCGGTAACACTTACACATCAGTATGGTGCTAAACTCGCGTTAGCTGCGATATTTATGCAACATAAATGTAGTAGCAATATGTGACTTAACCTCAAACCCAAATTGTTTGTTGTGCTGCTTACTATGTAAAACACTACTAACATGTTTATTAACAAATTTGCTACTTTCTAAAATATTTTTATATTTATTGACTTTCCTTCGAAAAGCACCGCTTCTTTTTACCTGTTTCCATTTATTTATTTATTGCAAATTGGACATGTTTAGAAATTACACGCTACAGAATACACAACTTGCCACCAAATAAAAAGTATATAACGGTGCTTCTTACAAAAGCTATAATATGTTTTATAAAGATCCCAGCGAACGCACTTTTATGCAAAGGAATAATTTTGTACTATAATTGTTTTCTAAGCGTTCTATTACAGTCGTGTTCCATCAAACAATAAAATAGTTTTTTAACACCTGCGTTCAAGTAGACTATGCTATTTGCAGCTATATTGTATCGTAGAAAATGTTAACAAAACTGTTTGATAATTGCTCACATAATCACTTAAAGAAAAGCTTTATAAATGTTTGGAAGATCGTTGTTATAAAGCCATTACAGAACAATTTTGTTCTGTATAGTGATGGGTCGTTATTTAACCACCTGTTATTTTTTAACGGTTGCCGAGCCGCAACGGTAACCATCTGTTATGGATATATAAAAATAACAGGTACAAAATAACGCTTTACACTAAACTAGAATTCGGACTCGTATCTGTTTCTTTTCCACTGCAACTAGCTTCGATGAATAAAAATTAGTTTTCATCGGCAACTGTTAAATTTAATGGGATGAATGGACATGAGATTGGGAATGCTAAATATGTATGGGTATGCTATGCAGTATAGAGCGGTCTTTACTTCATAACATATTACTTAACACTTAACACGTTATTTATACTAGTGTGCTTGCTCACAGCTTTGGGAATGTAGGATACTATCGATCGACTATTCAAAAGAACAGATAAATAACTGGACCTGTAATTTTCAACGGTTATTATTAAATAACGTTAACAGGTCCAACTGTTAATAGAAAATAACCGTTTTGCCCATCACTAGTTCTGTAAGCTTATATATTCCATAACGATTGTTGTATAGACGTTTACAAAACAACGAAAAACGAAATCTCTAAAATGTTTTATAATTCTGCTCTAAGAACATTCTAACAATAAATTTAAAGAAGCATTTTGCTGTGAGAAGCTAAATACTTACCTTGGCAGTCTTAATAGAACAAAACTGCTTTCGAAGAGCAGTAATATAACAGTAACACAACAAATTTGCACTATTATTTAAAAATTATAAAACATTTTTGTTACTTGGGACACCCTGTATATTGTTTCATTTTTTAATTCCTCTTATTTTGCCGATTCATCCAGTGTATAGCTGTTGGGGTCTATAGGGAATTGTTTAAAAGTTATGGCCAATTTTCTAAAACATCAGAGGCACATTTGACGGTCTGTATCTTCATTAATATGTCAGCATGCAACATTCTATCATGCCAAAAAACTGAAAAAGTGTTCTTCTTTCAACTTCAACCAATTTAGAGAGAATTCCTTGAAAACGGTATACAGTGTGTCCCAAACTGGATGGGAATGTATTGCTATCTCCGTTATTATTAGAGATAGGGAGACGGTTAAATTAGCAATGTTTTGTAGAATTTCATGCTCGTTCCAAATATGACTTGTATTTTGCCCTGCCCCTTTTCGTTTTCGAGTTATTTTGATTCGTTTTCGAGTTATTGAGAAAACCAAAGTCTGTCGATTTCTTTTTTCTTCAATGTCTAAATAGGCGTTAATCTGACATGTCTAAGACTTGCACATTATCAGGACACTTTTTACAGAGTAATCTTTTTGTGCTAGTCTCAACTTTAAATTGTCATTTGTTTTTGAGCTACAGGTATCAACGTTTGTTTTTATTATGGCAGCCAAATTGGATTTTTTGCTCATGTGATAGCCTGTGAAAAGAGCTTTCCAATAATGTACAACATGCTTGAGAAATCTTGTAATTTCACTGACAATTTTGAGAAAACCCGTTTTGAGGATAGTAGGCTATGAAATCCAATACCAGAAAACAAATGACAAAAAAGTGTTCAAAAAGCAGTAGGCCATGGAGTCTAACAATAGACTTCTACTTTTAACATAATTTTTCGTAATGATTTACGATAAAAAAATAGGAACTTTGAGCACACCAATGAATCGGCCCATTATTACAAATGATATTTTACATTACATTATTCTAAAAAATTGTTATAATTAAATTAAATCGGTAAACCTAATAAATAACTCAATTTACTAACAGAACTCAACAAAAAGCAGATTAATGATTTACGCAGACGCCTTTGAAAATTGTTTGATTTTTAAACGTAAATCAACTGAAAAACAACAGAAGAAAGGTTGCTATGGATATAACACTAACAGTTAAGAAAACTATCATTCTTAATTATCTGAACAATTTGAGGTGTATTTAACACGTTGCCTAAAATTTTGTACTAAATAGTTTGTTTCCTGTTTATTTTAAATATTATTCAACAAAATGTTCAGTAATGAAGAATATTTTGACATGTTGGAATGTTATATTCGTTCTAACCGAAATACTGGGGCAGCTGCAGATTCATATCAAAACAACTACCCAGAAAGACGACAACCAAACACCAAAATATTTCGCAAGATAGTGACCAATCTATTGAACGACGGTAGCTTCCACGCAAATAAACTACCAATTCCCAGAAATGAAGAAAGAAATAATGCCGTCTTACAGGTTTCAAACAAAAACTCTCCGCACTCTGTTCAGTTTTATGGTGAACAAACTGACGTTCCAAAAAGGATGGTACACCATGTATTAAAACAAAGTCATTACCATCCATACAAACCTACATTCGTACAAGGCTTAAATGTTGACGATTACCCTAAGCGACTTCAATTCTGCAGATGGTATCAAGGACAATGTCAGCAAGTTGAAAATTTTCATTTGAAAATAATATGGATTGATGAATCCAGATTTACAAATTGTGGTGTGTATAATCCCCATAATAGGCATTATTGGGTAAATGAAAATCCCCATCTAAAGGAAGAAAGACGATTGCAAGACAGATTTGGTATTAATGTTTGGTGCGGCTTGTTAGGTAAAAAACTATTATGTTTATTTGTAGATTAGACAGTTAATTTTTAAAAATTTCAGGCAACTTCATTGTTGACCTGTTCTTTTTTTAAAATAATTTTAACTGGGGAAAGGTATCTTAATCTATTGAGAAATGATATCTTACCAACAAGACGGTTGTCCAGCTCACAATGCTAGGAAAATAATTTTTGTACCAAAATTTTAATAATCGTGTTATTTATAATAATGGGCCGGTTCATTGGTGTGCTCGAAGTCCTGATATAACACCCATGGATTTTTATTTTTGGGGTACTCTGAAGAATGATGTGTATAAATTCGATCCACCACAAAATATCAATGAATTACAAAACAGAATCACGGAAGCTATAAATCATATTAACCAAAACACCCTCACCAGAGTTTGCAGGCATGTTTCAAAAAGGTGTATAAAATGCATTGAACAAAACGGTGGCCATATTGAACAATTTTCTATTTAGTGTATTTTTAGGTTTCTATTTTATTATTTGTTGAATTCCGTTTCTATTTGTTATTGCCGGGTTTTGTTCACATAATATTATCTAGCATTATTACCTAATTAAGTATTTTAAATTAAACCACAATATTTTTTTATCGTAAATCATTACGGAAAATTATGTTAAAAGTAGAAGTCTATTGTTAGACTCCATGGCCTACTGCTTTTTGAACACTTTATTTTTGTCATTTGTTTTCTAGTATTTGATTTCATAGCCTACTATCCTCAAAACGGTTTTTCTCAAAATTGTCAGTGCAATTACAAGATTTCTCAAGCATGTTGTACATCATTGGAAAGCTCTTTTCACAGGCTATCACACGAGCAAAAAATTCAATATGGCTGCCATAATAAAAACAAACGTTGATACCTGTAGCTCAAAAACAAATGACAATCCAAAGTTGAGAATAGCACAAAAAGATTACTCTATAAAAAGTGTCTTGATAATGTGCAAGTCTTAAACATGTCAGATCAACGCCTACTTAGATATTGAAGAAAAAAGAAATCGACAGTTTTTTTTTTCAAAATAACTCGAGAATGAAAAGAGGCAGGGCAAAATACAAGTCATATTTTGAATGAGCATGAAATTCTACAAAACATTGCTAATTTAACCATCTCCCTATCTCTAATAATAATAACGGAGATAGCAATACATTCCCATCCAGTTTGGGACACACTGTATAGGGTGAGTAAAGACACTGAAGTCAAGTTTTCTCGAGAAATTCAAGTGGAACCTATATATTATAATCAATTTCGATAGATCAACAAATGTTTTTTTAGTTTCATGAAGTATTCCGTATACCTAAAACCAGTATTTACTGAGACATTGGGTGTTTTTTAAGAAAAAAAGATACATTTATACACAGGAACGAATTAGTGTATTATTTTTGCAGCACCTGTATACAGTTTTCTGTCTAGACTCCTCTCGGTTAGATTATTAATCATCTGTTGGGGCATACGAAGAATTGTATAAGTTTTACGGTCTCTACTCAAAACCTAGTACTTATTCCAACCTCATTTTATTATTTGAGAAAATTTGCAAATGTCGGCTTGTTTCGACCGTGATATATTCCTCAAAGAATGTTACCAATATTCAAAAGCATGGAGAAGAAACATTCCTCAAATAAAAATAATACTAGAAAAGAAAATTTTTGATAATAAATTTTTGAAAATATTCGATTTAGTGGTATTGAAATAAAACTTAAAGCTGAAACTAGAATGTATCAAATCACAGAAAATTGTGATAACAATGATATAACAACTACACAAAAACAGTGAAAAGTAGTTAATTAAGTGTTCGAAATGACCACCATTTTGCTCAGCACATAAGTTTAAGCGAGTTTCAAAAGAATAGTTAGCGTCTCGTAATACAGTTAAATTAATATTATCAAATACACCACAGATTCTTGCCTTCATATCTTCTTTTGTAGAAGGTTCTGTCCGATAAACAAAATTTTTTACATAACCCCATAAAAACAAGTTTATTTTTGTTAGATCAGGTGATCTAGGCGGCCATTCGTTCGGCCCTCCTTTCCCAATCCAGCGTTCTAGAAAATGTTGGTTAAGCAAAGCATGAATGTTAGCTGTATGATGAACTGGGGCATTGTAATGCATAAACCACATATGATCACGTATGCTAACAGGCAGTTGGTCTAATAATGGTCCAAGGTCTTTGTGGAAACTTATTGTTTCTTCGTTAATTTTGTTTGAGATGGATGACGCGGTTATAATTAATAACTAATTTATTTAAACTGAAAATACACTCTGAACAAAAACATATACTCTAAAATGGTAGATAAATATGTAACGTTATATATTATGATATGGTCTTTTTATTGTGTCGTTAGTAGGGTAGCTTCTTGCACCACACACTCTATCTCTGATCGCAGTCGTACTTCAACTTGTTTCTTCCTTGAACTTGTTCGCTGCCCTCGAGGCCCTGCGCTGCCACTTGATGATCTCATCAACACATCGGTGTCACCGATATTGTGGTTCATCGGATCTTGGATCGCAATGATATCGATATTTTTAACAGTCTTCTTTTAGAAACTGAAGATATCGCTGTGCACTGAGCCGTTCTTCAATGAAACGCGGACCGATGACAAAATTTCTAATCCATGGCTCCTCCCCTAATTTCAAAATTTTGTATTGTTTGCATTTATTTTATTTTCAAAAAGTATGGATACAGTAATAGTAAATAAGTGCTGAAAAGAGTTTAGGTGCAGCAAGTGCGTTACGGTTGCGAATTTTTGTAAAAATATTTCAAATAGTGATAACTCAATTTTTCATTAAACTAGAATCTTCAGTTTTAATCAAATTTGCAACACATTTGTTTTTAAAGCGACTTGCAGTATTTACATATATGTACCAAATTTTAATTTTCTAGCTCCATAGAAAATAGAAATTTCTTCAAGTAATCGCTTACTGGGACCTCAAAAACCAATCTCCAAGATCCATTTAACTTTAAAGAATTAGTTTTAATAATATACCTTACTAATATTCGATCTTACCTGTCTGACAGAAAGCAATTTGTTAGCATTGGTGGTGCTCTATCAGATGAGGTCCTCGTCTTGTCTGGGGTACCACAGGGATCACATATAGGTCCCGTTCTATTCAGTCTTTAATTAATTAATGATGTTGTGAGTTGTTTTGAGTCATCGAAATGTTTATTGTATGCAAATGACTTGAAGTTTTTTTCGGAAGTTGTCCGTGGTGTCAACACTTTGCAACATGATCTCGACAACTTGACTCGCTGGTGCAGTTCAAACTTATTGTCGCTTAATGTGGTTGTGAGCTATTTTAGGGGTCAGAATCGGATTGTTCATAGCTATACCATTTATAACACAGTGTTGGACGTTGTCACTTCAGTTGCAGATCTTGGTGTAATTTTCAAAAATGATTTGTCATTTAATCTGCATATTGATGCTGTGGTTGTGAAATGTTGCAGACTTTTGGGGTTTGTTAAAAGACAAACTAAACATATGACTGACACAAGGGCAATCGCTAGTTTGTATACATCCTTGGTTCGAAGTAATATTGAGTATTGTTGTGTTGTATGGTTTCCATCCTATGCTTGCCATATTAATCGTATTGAAAGGGTACAAAACAAATTTGTTACGTACCTTCTTTATAAGCATCACTTTCCTTGCCAAGATATTGGTTATGATGTCAGATTGCTTCTTTGTGGTATGGTCAGTCACAAAGCGTGTCATGAGTATCTTTCATTTATGTTTATATATAACTTATTTAATGGTCACATTGACTGTAATGATCTGCTCGAGTTGGTCCTTTTCCATGTTACATCATGCTCAACTCGCCAACAGCAACTTTTTTTTGAGCGAACACACAGGACCAACTATGGATGTAACAGTTTCATGGACAGATTGTTGCATAATTATAATGCTAATTTTTCTAATTGTGATATCTTTTATATTGCTATGTCTAGGATGAAAACTGTCATAAGACAGTGATTTTGTTACTTTGAGGTTTTTTTTGTTTTTTTTTTTTGTTTTTTTTTAAGTACCATTTGGAATTGTTTAATTCTGTAGGTGCAAATTTAAATAAAAAAATAAATAATAGTGTACAATTCTTATGAAAATTCACTACAATAATGCACTGGCTGCGTCCCGAAATTTTTTGTAAATATCCAAAATATGTTTTACAAAAATCTACTAATTTAGCATAAGGCATCATTTTGAAGAAAATTTACATGTCTATTTTTCATCTGACCTCATTGGGCTTTTATTACTATTTTACTTAATGTAGTTGTTAAACAGCTTTTTGTGGATAATTTTTTTTTTCATTTTCAGTTTACTTGGTCGATAAATGTTTGTATGATCTAATAGAGCTTATGAATAACATGGATCTGACGAAGACATACAGTCATTTTAAAATATGGCCCGCCATTGGAGAAATAGTTATCGCTAAGCACTGGGCGAGCAAAAAATGGTTGCGTGCCAAAATAAGACATCTGATTATGAATGCAGAAGGTGTTCCAGAGTCTGTCCAGGTAAGAAGCTATAATATTTAGATTAGATTAGATTTTATTGTGAGTGGGCTATTCCAGTCCCTCCACCGCGACCTTAGGTCTATTGTGGCTCACTTCTAATCATTTAGATTTCACCCATCATATCCAGCTCCCTGAGGGAGTCGATCTTTTCTTGAGTGTGAAAGTTTGTTTGGCAGGTGTACTGCCATCTGAGTGAAGTCGCTTGCCCGTTTCAAAGCTCAAAGAGAGATAACCTCTCTCCGAGTTCGTCTGGACCCGACATCCGTCAGTGTTTGCCTCGAGGCGGTATCATGAAGTCCCGCTCTCGAGCAGCATCTAATCTCCAGTTGTAATCCACCCCTAGAGATCTCAGCTCCCCTCAGGCTCTTCCAAACCTGACACCTAACAGTGTTAAGACTCAAGGCAACATCCCATCGAGTCCCGCTCCCGAGCATCACCCCAGCGAGGCCGTCCATCCGTTTCGTAGCACACAGTATGGACTCCAAACTCCGGGTGTTTACCACTCATCAGAGATCAGAGCCCCCCGGGACATCTGGACACACGACACACGCCAGGGCTCAATCCAGGGCGGGATCATCTGGAACCCCGCTCCCGAGTAACAACCAAACAAGGCCAATTGTCAGTCTCTGAGGCCACAGTGGAGGCGCCAAACTCTGTGTGCATATCACTCCCCAGAGATGTCTGCCTACCCCCGCCAGTGTTTCATTGACTCGAGGCGGTATCATGAAGTCCCGCCCTCGAGCAGCATCCAGGTGGGGTTGTTAGCCTGTATCGATGCTCACAGAGTAGGCCCAAGTCTCCAGGTGTAATCCACCCCTAGAGACCCCAGCCACCTCCGGGTTCGTCCAGGTCCAACACCTGCCAACGTTAGCTTAAATTTCACCCAACAAATCGAGCTTCCTACAGGAGACGACATCTGTGAGGTGAAACTTTGTTTGACAGATGTACAGCCATCTGAGCGAAGTCGCTTGCCCGTCTCAAAGCTCAAAGAGAGATAACCTCTCTCCGAGTTCGTCTGCACCAGACATCCGTCAGTGTTTGACTCGGTGCAGTATTATGAAGTCCTGCATCCGAGCAGCATCCAAGTGAGGTCGTTTGTCCATTTCGAAGCTCACAGAAGAGGCCTCAACCCTTAGTTTTATTCCACCCCTAAAGATCTCAGCTCTCCTCCGGGTTTGTCTAGACCTGACACCCACCAGTGCTAGACTCAAGGCAACATTCCATCGAGCCTCGCTCCCGAGCATCGCACAAGCGAGGCCGTCCGTCCGTTCCAAAGCACACAGTAGGGGCCCCAAACTCCGGGTGTTTACCACTCATCAGAGTTGTCAACCCCCTCTGGATCGTCTAGACACATGACACCCGCCAGAACTCAACCCAAGGCGGCACCCATCCGGAACCCCGCTCCCGAGTAACAACCAAGCACGGGCAACCATCCATTTCTAAGCCCAGAGTGGAGGCCTCAAAATCCGGGTGTACATCACTCCCCAGAGATAACCGCCTCCCTCCAGGCCCACATGGACAAGACCCCCGCCAGTGTTTGATTCCAATTAGTCGCCTTTTACGACAGGCAGGAGTTACCTTGGGCCTATTCTTTTAGTTAATCCCCGGACCCACAGGGGACAAGCTATAATATAGTTCCTGGTGAAATTAAACTGGTAAAAAATTCCTTATATTGGTCTTCCACTCCTTAACTGCACATATGACTTCGTTGTTTGTCAAAAATTGTTTACCTTTCAAATGTTCTTTGAGCTTTGGGAGTAAATAATAGTCTGGTGGTGCTAAACCCGGAGAATAGGACGGATGGTCAATCAACTAAAAACCAATTTGATAAATTGTTTGTGGTGCAATCAACGATTTGTGAGCAGGGGCGTTGTCTTGCAAAAGAGCATACTTTTAGTCAGTTTTCCGCGGCGTTTTTCCGCAATTTTCTCGTGTAATTTAGTTAGCATCTCACTATAGTACGAGGGACGATCAATTAGATTTGTTAGATATACTAGTGTAACAAGGTGCGTTTTAACTCTTTACTTTTGATGTATAAATAACTCTTTCTAGGCTTTTGAGAGTAAAATGGGTATTTCTGGTTAAATATCCATTTATTCGTCTAATTAGACAGCATCTGAGTGGCTAGACGTTTTAAGAGATAAACTACCACTGTTATATTGTGCAGTGCTATCGGGGCGGCAAGGCCGCGGACGAGCCCCGAGGGAAAAAACTGTTATACTGAAAGAAAATATTATTTTAAACGACCCTCATTGGAGGTCTATGTAAATTATGTGGAATGATAGAGTGGAGCATGGGAAATTTAATTCAAATCCCAAATTTTACTATAACCACTAACGTATCATATACCATGCGACCCTTGAGTCACCCTTGTATAGTATTATATGAACAAATAAAAGTCGAGATGCAGCAAATGTGTTGTTACGGTAGTGAATTTTCATGAAATTGTTTTTAATACCAAATTTTTCTTTAAGAAAGCAAGCATCAAATTTGGTTACCTGTATAACCTATATAGTAGAAACAATTTACCATATTTCATCAAAATAACTTTATTGTTTAAAAATGTACAAAAATTTCCGAAAGTAAACTTACAGTGTTCCTGAAATAACTGGTTTCTTGGTCAACCTTATAGGTTACTAGCAAATTGAGCTATTCAAATTTGAAGCATTTAATGAAAATTCGCTACCATAACGCACTTGCTGCGTCCAGAATTTCTTTTCTTATAAACATGCATTATATTTCGATGGAAAATGCAAAAAAAAGCAATAACATAAGGCGTGTTCGATTAAAAAAAAAAATGTATCACCAACGACTTATGGGCTATCCTGTGATTGTAGAAATATTTTTTTAAGATGTAGCTGAAGACACCCTATAATTAATGTATACAAGTTTTTTTCATATCTTGTATAATAACGGATATTGAGCTTTATTGATTTTTTACGAAAATTCGACAAAAATTATATACCATTAAACGATAAACTCTAAAGCTAAGACTACTGCCAAGCATCAGAGAAAGGGTCTATTTGAAATGAATTTTCTGGAAATATTTTAGTAAAATAAAGGACAATGACGGTTGAAGCTTAGACTTTAGGGTTTGTAAAACATTCTTCTTGAGACATTTTCTTTCCATAGCCCCTATTACTTTCAGGTTCTTTGCCTAAATGTTGCCAATTTTAACGTTTTTAATCGTAACTTTGACGTTTTGAGGAAAACCCCAATTTATTTTTCTTTAAATACCTATAACTTTGTCTTTTAACTTAGAGAGCTAAATTTTGGTACATATTTACCTATAATGATATAAACCCGCGTACCAAATTTGGTTGCCCATACTTTGTTATTTCCGAAGATATAAATTTGTTTCAAAAGAAAATACAACATTTTTAGGGAAAACCTGGGCAAAATTTCCCGGCTAATGAACTTATCCAAGCCACATGCAACAGGAAGGTATTCGCCAAATTTAATCAAAATCGGCCCATTATTTTTTGAGTTATCAGTGTGATACATACATACATACAAACATACATACATATATATATATATATATATATATATATATATATATATATATATATATATATATATATATATATATATATATATATATATATATATATATATATATATATATATATATATATATATATATATATATATATATATATATATGCTTAAAAAATTGTGGGAAAGCCGTCATTTGCAAAATAAAACTCTTTATTAAAAGCCGAGCTTTCGGAAAAGTTTATTCCATTCTCAAGGCTACAACATGGAAAGAAAAAAGTTTACAATTTACATAGGAAAAATATAAAAGTTTAAAATACTTACATATAACGTGAGTTTTACTATAACTAATTATGGAACAACAAACATGAAAAAAACCTTTTTATAAATTTGACTGAAGTCGAAAAGTGCCAAACTGACATATGAAGCTAACTATTGGTATTTGAATTTGTTTTTTGATTTTGTCTAAGAAATATAAATAGGGATAGTGATGTCTAAAGTGCCCTTGGACAGGATCTTGTGTAGTCGAGCACTCTCGGACGTGTTCTCCACTTCCTCACAGTGCCTCCTCCACGACTCCTTCTTGGCGCCCCTTAGTCTTTTGTTGTAGGTTGTTAGGGCCTGTCTATATTCATCCCATGCTCCCGACCTTTTGGCCACGTTAAACAGCTTACGAACCTGCGTCCCCCTTTGCCTGAGGTCCTTGTTCCACCACGGGACGTTCCTGGTGGACGCCCTCATTTTCAGGGGGCAGTTGGCGTTATAGGCCGAGGTGATTGCGTCTCGCAATTGGGCTTTATAGGAGTACGGTTCCTGGATGAGGGCCACATCCGTGTTCCTCAGAGTCATCAGTAGTCCGGCTGTGGCTGCCCTACTGTGTTGGAGGTTGACCTGAAGGAACCTAAGTCCCATCAACCCCTGGTTGCTTCCTCTGTGAGCGGTACAAGTCTGTAGCCGGAGCCAATCCTTGAGCCTCATTGGTTTTGGTTCCATATATATTTATGATCTTCATGTTGTTCCCACGAGAATAGGGAAAATACTGACCACACCATCAGAACCCCCTGTGTGGTGCAATGCGGGTTACTTTTGAGGGTTGCTCGGTACTCCAGAGGTTCCGTTCACGACATCATTACTCTGGTGCCATCCATCCCTAGGCACGGGTCACGTGACACCGTAGATTGGTGGAGTTTAGTTCGACCTCCTTATCTAGATGCGTCATGTTTAGTTATTAGCAGGGTCACCTCATGCAGGATGCAGCTTTTCACCGCACATGACAGTCTTGGGGAAAGCTTCATCGAAAGTTTATGTTGTTGTTTTCACTTCCTCAGCTTGCCCCCTAGAGTAAATTGGCCCACGACTCATTGACCTCAAATTACTCCTTGCAAAACAGACACATTTTAAGATGTAAATACATGGAACCGTAAGCAGGCTGTGATCTCGAAATACATTTCTACATGTTTCTGTTGGCCTTAGATTAAACATTAATCTCAGTAATCGCTTTTGAGATACAAAAATTCTGTTCACAGTCACTGCCCTACCCCAGAATAGAATATCATCACTTATATAAATTTCATATGTCAAGTAGAAATGTCAAAATTATTGTACAGGAGAATTCTCGTTTTTGAGGAGATTTAGCTACAACTGATATTAAGATGTAAATAAATGTAAATAGGAATATCTATGGCTACTGTGGAAGCGTTGGTGGGACCGGCTATAGCACAAGAAGCAAATTTAAGAACAAAATCAAAAGTGAGGTTGATTAAAATAAGTTTTGGTGATAGGAGTTTGCGAGGATGCTAAAAGAAATTGTGTCAATACAACAACAAGCATAGCTTATTTGTAAGATGCGATGTATAATTCTAATTACAAATATATAAGTATAAGTATGTGAGGGTATGCCAAGGAGTAATACATGTTTATTATGCTCTTTAAGTTAATATTGTTTTTCATCTGTAGTCTTGCAAAATATGCTTTATTCGGGTTCTTGCAAACTATATGAATCTGATGCCATGACAGACTGGCACCTAAATGTACACCTAAATACTTTACAGTGTCTACCAGAGTAATGCCGATATTATTCAAGGACTTCCTGTTTATGAACTCTACATATGCAGTTTTTCCAGTATTCACGATAAGTCTGTTTCTATCACACCAAGCCTGGAACTGGTCTATAACAGTGCCAACATCATGAAGAAGCCGCTCTCCAGTATCAGCACAGACAGTAACACAAGTGTCATCAGAAAATAGTCACCAGCCCCCCTAGCACATGCAATGGCATATCATTGATAAATAGTATGAATAGCAGTGGGCCTAGCTTTGAACCTTATGGAACACCTAAGCCTATGTCATACTCATTAGAGATACTATTTTTACTTTCAGTGATCTGCCACTCATAAATTACTTAATCCACTCCAAGAATGTTCCATGACTTCCCAAAGCAAACAATTTCTCACTAAATCTGTTGACATCCACAGTGCCAAAAGCCTTGGTGAGGTCAAAGAACACAGTGACCACAAAGTTTCCCCGATCGATGTTTTCATACACGCAATTCACCATTCTAAAACAAGCAGTTTCTGTAGATCTTTTCTCCTGAAAACCATGCTGACAAGAGGTTATTTGTCTTGACAAAATTTATTATTCTGCTGTATGCCACCTTTTCTAAAATTTTCGAGAAGACACTCAGTAGGTAGATTTGACGATAATTATTTAGATCACTTTCATCTCCCTGCTTAAGTAGACCAATTACACTAGATACCTTTAGATGTTCTGGAAAGCAACCACACTCAAATGACAAATATGAAGCAAGGGTTGACAGTAAACAACCAGTTAGTTGCTTCACCAGAGAGGACTGAATACCATCCATACTGGTTGAGGGCATATTGTTCAAAGTGCTAACCACATCAAGGGGTTCTGCCTCAGTCACTGGATGGAAATGTAAAGAGTTGGAAGAATATTTAAAGCATGTTGCTGGAAGTGAAAGGTTCTCGCCAAAATAATCTGAGCAGCATTTGAGAAGTAACGACCAAACTCATTGGATATTTTCAAAGGACAGCTTACAGTTGTGCCCTCAATTTTATGTGTGATGGCTAAATCGATAACCAATAAATAAATGAAATATACTGATTTAATTATTTCTTGGTGACGGCTTATTTTATATAACAGCTGTCCCATAATTATACCCTACCTTGGAATCTAAGTTCCGCTCACCCAGATGTGCTAATAAAGATGACAGGTTTAAATCAAATAGATGTAGTTTACCTAAAATACGAAAACCTAGCAAGTACCTTGCTTACGCTAGGTATGGGTATGGGTTTTGTAATAAAATTGGCTACATGTGTAAACACATTTTTCATCTGTCAAATTAGTTATATAAACAACTCGAAAGTTTTTCTAGTTTTTTTTTACCTTTCTTTCACAGGTGTTCACAGTTGATTTTGGTGAAATCTTTGATGTTCCATTGGCCAATGTTAGACAAATGAATGAAGATTTTCTTCACCTACCATTCCAGGTAGGTTATGATTTTAGTCCATGGTATTGAAAAATATATAAATCATATGATTGTTTTAGGCTATTGAATGTTACATGCATGATGTCCAACAGGCAAAAAGTGTTGACAGTGAGACTGCTCGAAATTTCTTCTTGGAACACATGTTGTATCGAAACTTCAAGTCAACAGTACTGTAAGTATATTTTTGTACCATTTTAATATGTATGTGTGTATACAGGATTGCCATGTTTTGTTCAACAGTTAGGAGCACATTCTGTAACATTGTAACATTTCTGGAGTGATTTGGTGACATTCGTTTTTGATACGTAAAGACACGACCACTGTAGGATATGCCGATTATCTAGCCGTGATAGTGTGCGGGAGAGACAAAGAAGATATTGAAGAACAAATAGAGTGGGCGATTGGAAAAATTGAAATTTGGATGCAGAAGAAGCAACTACAACTAGCACCACAGAAAACGGAGGTGGTAATACTGACAGGCAGAAGAAGCCTAAAAACCATTACAGCTAAAACTGGGAACTTATAAATATAATCAAAGAGAAGTCTAACATATCTTGGTCTGAAAATTGGGTATAACATGAATATGAGCGTCCATGTGAAGAGCGTTGCTGAAAAAGCATAGAAAACTGCAGCTGCCCTGAGCCGCTTAATGCCGAATGCCGGTGGCCCAAGAGCAGGTCGAAGAAGGATACTGTGTTAACTCCATCATATTATATGGTGCTCCAGCATGGAGAGATTTGATTGAGGCAACTAAATGGAGGAAAGTATTATAAAGTATACAGAGAAAGGTGGCAATTAGAATAACAAGTGCTTACCGAACAGTTTCAACTAAGGCAGCGCAGATCATATCAGGAGTGATTCCTATACATCTACTTGTAGCAGAGCGCACATATGGGAAAGATGAAAACAAGATAGTTGATCAAAACAGAAGACGGGAGAAGACGATGAGCAAATGGCAGCAAGAATGGCAGGAGGAAACAATGACAGCACAGTGGGCAAAGAAATTAATCCCAGAAATAAGGCCCTGGGTTACCCGAAAATATGGAGAAGTAGGATACTACTTAACGCAGTTCCTGACTGGGCACGGCAACTTCGGATCCTATCTGGCAATATTCCGGCTGGCGAACACTGATACGTGCATCCACTGTGGAGAACATGAAACACCACAGCATGCGGTTCTAGAATGCAGCAGGTGGGACGAGATAAGAGAACGAGCTACAAAGGAGACTGGAGAAGAACTGACAGCAGAGAACATAGTCAAGCATATGTTAGAGACAGAAACAAAATGGAAAACAATAGAAAGTGTGGTTACGGAAATAATGAGTAAAAGGGACCAGGAAAGGAAACAAAATAGCACAGCTGCTACATAAGGAGAATCTGGTCTGAAGTAATACCGAAAGGTAGTTCCAGGCCTGCTTCGCACTGCGGGAGGTGGTTTTTAGTTGGTAAGGCATTTCTCCAGAGAGAATGAATCCAACACAGCTCGGTGAATGGCCGAATGTCTTCTGAAGATTTTCCCCTCCCTCTCAAATTAAAAAAAAAAGTCACCCAGCCAGGGAAGTTTATTATTTACCTTGTGAGAGGCGCTTTAAGTTTCTTAATTTGATTTTGGAGGTGTGGCTGACTTGTTACGTAGGTAACACTAACTTCAAATGTTAATTTTATTATTCGGGCCCCTCAGGCATACTATTGGAACCTGTTTAGGTTATTATGCAATATGTAAATGGTTAGTGAGCTCACGGACCAGTGATTGAACAGCTGATGTTAATAAATAGCTGGTGATATTAACTACCAGTGGTTACCTGTATAGTAGATGGACCTAACTGTATTTATTTTGGTCCCAATTACCATACAGCATATTGTTTTATCGTAGCATATTTCTATGCTACCACTGTCTATGAATTTTTGAATATATGGGTCATTACTATATCTGGCATTATCATTTGCTGTTCATACCATTGCTTGTGTTTGTTTGTGTCGTTTGCGCTCACATTTTGTTGATTACAGAAGAATTATAGTGCTGATAACCCCTCAGGTTACGTAGTACCTTGTTTGATTATTGATCTGGCACCTTGCGCGTTGTGATATTGATTCTCCGAGCCATCATAGTTCCCCTCTTAGGTCCTAATGACATCCTGAACCTCGCCACGGGTTACGGAATAGTGGCTGGGGCCTATTAAATTAAGTCTCTAAGACTTTATTAAACTCAGAGTGTTAATATAACATCCAAACCCCTCTGAGATGTCTCCATGCTTAGGCCTCCGCTACTTCTTGGGGGAATTGTGGTGTTTTCCACCTTTCTGGTACTTAGTAGTAGGGCTGGGAATCGAATACGAATAGTTTGAATATTCGGGTATTCGAATATGAATTATTTCAACGAGAGAATATTCGAATATATTCGAATATTTGAATATTTATATTATGGCTGGGAATGATCCCCAGAAGATTCTTAGAAGCACTCATCGCAGGGAGCACTAGGAAAAAAAGTAGATCCTTCAAATAAGTGATTATGAATAATTTGTTAGCTTTGCACTGTATAGGCTCTCTTTGCTTGGTTTCAACTAAATATTTCTAAGAACCATATAATTTTGTCGAGTATTTCTATGAATCTTTCCGTTTCTTAAAGCCTTCATGAGCCAATAAAAATCTGCAGAGAAACAGCATATGTCGGATGACTAAGCGGAAGGTGTCGCAACACATTTTGAAACTTTGAATTGTAGGGCGCTTTTATCGAGTTGAAAGCGATAAACTATTGGGTTTCCAGATTAAGGTATAGTTTGTTTAAAGTTAGTTGAAAACACTTGAGTAAGTCGCAAGCTGTATTTGTCCTTTAACTCATAGGCGGCGAATAGAAGTTTATAAACACCAAAATATAATCAAAATATGGTGATAAAGTTATTGTATTGTATGTTGTAACAAATCGACTGGTGGTTATCCATATCGCATTCAAATTATGCAATGAAAACAAACATGAATTTACCCTTTAACACATAGAGGATCATAAATACGAAAATAGCAATGCAAGAGATTCTTAGATATACTAACAGCACGGCAATGATTACAAGTTCGTCTTGCAACATACATCATAATATAATATACCAACATTATAATCATCATTAATTTTTCTAAAATAAACAATGAAAAATTTCCGGAATTATTTGAAAGTTAAGAATTAAATAGCTAATTTTCTAGGAAACAGAGGCAGATTCAAAAAATGATAACGAGACACATTCATGGGCTTAGGGGAGTGTTTTTTACTATATTCGAATACTCCACGAATATTCGAATACTCCACGAATATTCGAATACTCGAATAATTCAAATAGTCGTGAAGCTTTTGGAACGAATATTCGAATACACAAACGGATAAATTCCCAGCACTACTTAGTAGCAGTAGTAGTAGCAGTGGTGGGGAGGCCAACGCCAAGCAAGTAGGCCACAATGGGCCCTTTTTGCCAACCAAAGCAACCCAGCAACCATGCTCTACTCTTCCTCGGTTCCGTCGCCAAACCGCCTCGCCTTCGAAATGAAGGCCGTGGCGGTCTTCAATTGGACAGTATTTACCTGATTCCCCTGCAGAGTCCTCGATCCGAACAATTATGCTCGAAGACTCCCAAAAGCCTCGCATTCACACAGGTAGTGGTAGGACGTTTCTTCATCCTCGCCGCATTCCTGGCAAATGGGATCCCTCTCTACCCCTATCAATGTGAGATGTCTTCTAAGGGCGCAGTTGCCTGTCAGCACCCCAAGGATGCGGCGAAGCGTAGGTCGACTCCTTAGTAGCAAGTAGTCGTATCATTATGTGTGTATACATATTTTAACTTTAGATCTTAAGATTTTATAATTATGTAATGCCTATTATTATAATTATTAATAGGGGTTTCACGTGAATAAAGTGTATTGTTATTATTTTTCTTTGTAGGTCTGGTGGACCGATCTTGAAGTTGACAATCTGCACTTTTAAAGATGTATGTATCAGCAATACGCTACTTAGGCTTAACTTAGCGGAAGAAAGAACAACTGATGACAATCAAGCCGAGGGTTGTAAAGTACAGGCTGGATAATATTAAGTTAGTTCAATAGGCAATAAAGTTAGATAGTCAAATAAAAATTTTAAAGATTAAAAGAAGCAAAAAAAGTCAAACAAAAAGGGACTATAATAAGATTACATAATTAAAAAATGTGGCAAGAAAAAAAAAAACTAAATAAGAAATACATATATTTTTTAATGAAACTTCTTAGCCATAAAATAGAAGGTATTGTGTACTGTATTTGAGATATCGAAGTAAATGTAAACAAAGTGGATGAGCAGATTCTTAATTTTGCCATCTTATTATTTTGCTAAAACATAGTCGACGGAGTTCAGTTGACTACAATATACAATTGTGTGTGTGTGCATGTGTGTGTGTTTATTTCTTTAACGTCAACCTATTTCCGCGAGTATGGCCAATCACCGACGCCAGGGAGCAGTTTTAACTCACCATCCTGGAAATTTTGTCGAACGCCTTGCCTTTCTGTAAGGATGGTAGCGATCTTTAACGTGCCCAACATCGTATGGACCCGGGACCGACGGCTTTACGCCCCCTCCGAAGGGAAGAAATTCAACCTGCTCAAATACAATGCCACAGCCTCGGTTGGTGTTAATTTGTACAGTATGTACTGAAAAAGTGAAAGGAGTACCCCGGGAAATGAACCCAGTACCCTTCGGTTCAGAGGCACACGTTCTTACCACTGAACCACTGAGGCTCTCTACAATATAAAAGTTATATTAACACCATAAAACAAATAACATTTTTTATCAAACAAGCAAACTTCATGGCTGAACTTAGTACCGTGGATCATTCGGATAGTAGTTGTGTAATGAAACGATGGCTAAGGACGAAGTTTGCAGGTTCTTCCACTTACTATACAAGTAAATTTTTTTTAGTCTAGGCTCTAAGGCGGTAAGAATCTTATTTAACTGGGATGCAAAATCCAGCTAACTCTTTTTTCATGAAGGTGGATGTCAGGAATGTTATAAATAAACTTAACCCTTTCAGTATATTTGACCCTCCTAAGGGACACCGACTTAAGTACCCGTGGAGTACACATCTGTCATTTTTTGTGGAACAAATTATTTTATACAGTGTGACACACTTAAGATGAAGACACGCCTGTATTTTCTTTATTTTTAGAGATAGCGATGATGTAAAACGTCATTAGGCTCTTTGAATAGCCTACCCACTACAAATGTCATATGTCAACCCAGCCTACTATGATTTCAGGAATAGGGTCGGTTCTCTATATTTCGTGTTGCGTTAGAGATATTAAAGAAGGTTACTTTAAAAAGTTATTCATAATTCAATTTTAACTGCAGATCCCAAGTTTCAAGTCAAATTTCTAATTTTAACATTTTTGTAAAAAAAATTCTAAATTTTCCATCAGATTTTAACAGGTAGATTGCAATGGAAACAAATCAACTCTTGTAAAATATTGCGATAAATGTTAAATTGATATTAACTGTGAGTCTGCCAGCAAAATGCCTGTTGAACGACTCAGTGTAAGAGAAAAAATTGAATTAATAATATTGTTTGGTGATGGTGTTCAAAATAGCAGAGAAGTGGCTGATGAATTCAATCGGAGACATCCACAGAGAAATCCAATGAGGCGCGGAACTGCAGCAGCTCTGAATGCAAGATTTTCTCAAACGGGAAGTGTGGTGAACAATATCTCGGCTGTTGGAAATCGAAGAAGTAGTGATGATGGCATAATCTTGGCTTCAGCTCAAGCCAATCCCCAGATGAGTTTACGTTAAAGGGCTGTTGCATTGGATGTGCCTTTGGGCCTAAGGTAACTTTCTGAAAGATAGAAAATTTTTAAGTAAAATTTTATTTGCGGACGAGGCAACATTCACTACCATTGGAATAGTATCTGCCCAAAATTCCAGATATTGGTCTGCTGAAAACCCTCACTGGGTTATCAAGTGTAAAGCCCAGTATTCACAAAAAATTAATACGTGGTGTGGAATTTGAGGGGATAGAAATAATTGGTCTTTTTTTTTTTTTGAGAACACCTTAAACGCAGATCGATTTCTTCATTTTTTTAATAATGAATTATGGGACTGTATCGAAAGTGTGCCTATCAACATGTGACAAGATATGTATTTTTAATTAGATGGTGCATCCATACACAACCCTCAGTCAGAAATTGGCTAAATCTTCATTTTCCATCAAGATGGATTGGCAGGAATAGTCCTTTTGAACAGTGGCCTCCTCGGTCTCCTGACATTACGCCACTGGACTACTATTTCTGGGGTTCTGTTAAGAATGAGGTGTATAAAGAAAGGCCTCAAAGTCGCGAGGAACTTTTCGAGAAAACAAGACAGACTTGCCATGAAATAAACATAGCAGGACTATGGAAAGTTGCCAGCAATAATCGTAAACGGATCGAAAAATGCCTCAGGCTTGAAGGTGGGCTAGTTGAAGCAGGCTACATTTAATAATTTTATATTCAAATTAATTGTACTTTTGTTTATGTTTAAGTTGAGTTGAATAAATCACATACCATTGTTTTCTTTTGATATTGACAATGTTTGTTGTTTCCATGGCAATCTACCTGTTAAAATCTGATGAAAAATTTGGACTCTGTCTAAAAATTTACAAAAAAGTTAAAATTCGAATTTTGACTTGAAACTCGGGATTTGCAGTTAAAATTCAATTCTGAATAACTTTTTAAAGTAATTTTTCTTGATATTTCTAACGCATCGCGATATATAGAGAACCGGCCCTATTCCTGATATCATAGTAAGCTGGATTGACATCTGACATTTGAAGTGGGTAGGGTATTCAAACAGCCTAATGATGTTTTACATCTGTACAAAAAATGAAATCGCTATCTCTAAAAATAAAGAAAATACAGGCATGTCTTCATCTTAAGTGTGTCACACTGTACTTCATTTGGCATCCTTTTAGGATAATTATTTTTCAAAATTATATTCTCCTAACCTTTCTCCATTTTTTGGAATGTTCCTCAGCAGGGACATTATCAAGTACACTTGCAGATCCCAAATCACCACAACACATTTTAAAAGGCCTGACGATCGTTTCACTAGCCAAGTTAGCGTCATCAGAGGATGAAACTTGGTTAGTGAAATGATCGTCAGGTCTTTTAAAATATGTTGTGGTGATTTGGGTCTCCAAGTGTACTTGTCAGTGCTCATCACAGGTTCCAATCTTCACTTAGGGACATTGTCTTGGAGTGTTAAAAAAAACAAAAGAAAATTTATGAATACATTTATTTTATTTAAAAAAAAAAGAAAAATAACTATTTCGAATGAAATTTTGAAAAGCAATTTCTTCCTTTTCTCCAACACAGATGGACTTCACATTTTGAACAAAATATATGCGTCTTATACTTCCATAATTCCAACTCACATCTTGAATTTTCTTTTCTTTCATCCACATTTGGAGTATGATTATAACCATCATACCTTGTTTCTAAAAAGGGCCTTGCTTCATATTTTTGTTTTACTGGAACTGGAGAATCTGTGTCACTCGGCCGTCCCCTCTTAGGAGGATTTCTAAACAGTATAATGTGCTCTGCAACACTTCCGTGAAATGCCAGAAGATCCATTATCTTTCTCATTTGAATGCCCAACGCAACAGCTTGCCGCTTATATTCCAGCCATGAATTCACTAATGCCAAGTCAATAGCATGAAATAACATCCTATTGGTCCACTTTCTAGACCTGATAAATGAGAGATAAATACTTAACAAAAGATGTACTTTATCCACCCCTCCCATATTCTCATTGTACAATTTTATTGCCTCTGGTCTTGGAATTTGGAGGTAACTTTTTTGTCCCCTCTAGTACAATTGTCTTCTTTTTCAACTCCTATGAAATTGGACGCTGTGATAACAGGTTTGTTGTCATACCATTTGGTTAATATGATTCCGTCGTCCAAGAAATCCTCCAGTCGATAGTAGACTCTTTCAACGAGGAAACCTTTTATTTTCTCCTTCATTAAAATCGCAGGTTGTGATCTTGTCTGATGTGGTATTTTATTAAATATCCTCATTACGCTATACTGCACATTCTTCTTGAGTCTGGTCAGCTTGAGTATTGACAGCACTAAATCCTGCTTCCCATGTGTATTATATGCCTGCATCTGTTCGTATTCGTCAAACCGATGTAAGTTATCCCTGACGAAGCACATGGCCTGGAGAATGTTCAACGAATACAGAGTGAGTATCCTCAGTCGCTTGAAATGTAACTCCGTCTCCTCCAGTCCAAGAATGTCACACATGCATCTGTCCTACATGACAAACACTCAATCCACGCTCACAGGCGCCCCCCAGAATATAATTCCGTATCTTAATCGGGATTCATATAATAAGAAAATAAATAAGAATAGTAAGCAGTAATCGTCATCTCAACTGATACCACCGAATTTATAGTTCTCAGGGCAAAGCAGTATCTGGATAATGCACAATGAGCCAAAGGTTGCAGTGCTATCGGGGCGGCAAGGCCGCGGACGAGCCCTGAGGGGAAAAAAAAGTATCTGGATAATGATTTTACCATATACTCAATATGAAATTTCCGGTCGAGATGTGAATCCAGGTATATCCCCCAAAGACGCATAGACAGTGTCGCCCTTCCCTTGTCTACAAGAATTCTGAATTTATCATCCTCGGAACCAAATGCTGAGAAACATAGTAGGTTAGTCTTGTTAACATTCATTTGGAGGCTATTCATTGCAAAATATTGGGTCCTACTTGCAAACAAATTCGTTATAAGGGACTGTATACTGCCTATATCATTGTCTTTAAATATCACCGTCGTATTGTCAGCATATAATACTGTTTTTTCTTTCATCCATTATGGAAAATGATTAACGTACAAAATATACAGCAATGGCTCAAGTATGGACCCCTGCGGCACCCTGCTTACTGTCGTCTGCCTCCCTGATTTGATCAAACCTCCATCTTCCTTCATGTGATTTTATTAGTCTCAGTGATGTCCCTCTGATACTGTAACCTTATAATTTTCCGAAGAGCATACAGTGTTTTATCGGATCGAATGCCTTGCTCAAATCTACAAAAGCTGCCATCATACACTCTTTCTTGTTTATGTCCACTAATATGTCTACGAGCGCATGATATATTGCCACTGTTGTTGACCTCCCATTTTTATAACCGTTTTATTCATTCTCCAGTGTGACTGTGAACTTAATAGCGGGTCTCATTTGAATACCTTTGCGGTAATCGGAATGTTCTGAATATATCAAGGATCGGAAAATCAAATATTTTTATTTTTTGTTCAGGGAAGAAATCTGCGCTACGCTCCCTGCGATAAAAGGATTAAAAGGTTAATGTTCTTATTTTTGTGCTCATTGCAGTGGATAGTTCACTATATCGAGACAGTACTGTATTTGAGTGCGTAATTAGAGGTAAAGTGCACAATAGACGATTTGCATGGATTTTCCATTACATGAATTTAACATTTATCTAATAGTTTTTTATACATAGAACATTATTACATCCATTATTATGGTAGCGAATTTTCGTACAAATGTTTTTAAGTGCAAATGTCTTTTTTTTTTCTTTTTTTTAAGAAATGCATATTTCATTAAAATAGCTTTATTGTTTAAAAAAGTACAAACAATTTCCGAAAATAAACTTAAAAGGTTCCAGAAAAAACTGGTCTGATTTTCCTGGCCAACGAACCTCCAAGCTATTTACACACCTGCCAAGATACAATTATTCACAAACAGCTTTGGTACCTAAAAAGTTGAAAAAAAACTGAACATATTTTTTACGGAAATTGTCTTCAGTAATGTATTACGTATATGTATATACTAAATTATATTTTTCACAAAAATTCGACAATCTTTTTTTACAATATCTTACTAAACATTTATTATTAATTATCAACATATCACAAAAATCTTACAAAAAATGATTTCTACAGACACTAAGAACATTTTTGCGAAAACTTTTCAAATTCAGCCATTGTTCGAGAGTACCTGTATACGGCAACTCGATTTTTTCGACGAGTAATACAAACAAAAAGCTCTCTGAATGCGTTATTTCCTGTGACTCCGCTATCTATATTGGTAAAAACGTCGTATCACAATTTGTGATATGTACCAAAAACGTGAAAAGTTACAAAACAATTGAAATAACGCAAAAACAATTAATGATATCAATTTTTTTCTTCTTACAAACATGCATTATAATTAGATGGAAAATACAACAATGCAATATCATAAGGGGTTTCTATTGAAAAAAGAAAGTGTGTATCACCAACGACTTATGAGCCACCCTGTGATTGTTAAAATAGGTTTGATTAAGATTGAGCTCGAGACACCACCCTATAATTAACGTATATCATTTTTTCTCATATCTTGTATAATAACAGATATAGAAAAGCGTCACCCTGTATATGTATAAACAGACACAAACTGAAACTGACCGCGTGCATCGGTTTTAGGGCTTGTAGTTAGTGCTCATTTGAAGAAATCTATTTAAAATTCATAAGTCGCGGTCTTCTCAATAACGAATGTTTTGCTAAAATATAGACTATTAAACCATAAACTGTATAGCTGGAACTACTGCCAAAGCATCCGAAAGAGGGTCTATTTGAAACGGATTTTTCGAAATTATTTTAATAAAATGAAGGAAAATAATGGTTCAAGCTGTAACTTATGGCTTTGTAAAACACACTTATTATGACATTTCTTCTACGTAATCAGTATTTGTTTCAGATTTGTTGTCTGAAAATTGCAAATTTTGACGTTTCAAATCGCGACTTTAGCGTGTTAAGAAGGAAAGTTATAGAATTTTTAAAATACTTTTTTTGCTATTTCTTGACCTTTTTGTGTCAAAAAAACTCAACCGTTGTGTGTAGTATTCAATTGGTTTTGTTAATCACACAAAATATTTTGTTCTTGGGCTTTCCTCTGATCACTAGTGGCACCCAACATTTTTTTCTTTAAATGCCTATAACTTTTTTTTGTCATTTAAGAGATGTAAATTTCAGTATGTAGGGCAAGTTTGGTAGTAGAAACGTATGTGCCAAATTTGATTGTCATAGCTCTGTTATTTCCGGAGATACAAAAATGTTCCGAAAGAAAACTCAAAATTTTCCCGGAAAAACTGGTCCTATTTTGCTGACTAACGAACTTATCCAAGTCATCTACAAAAGGAAGGTACTTACAAATTCTCATCAAAATCGGCCCACTATTTTTTGAGTTATCAGTATGATATATATAATTGAATTAATAATATTGTTTGGTGATGGTGTTCAAAATAGCAGAGAAGTTGCTGATGAATTCAATCGGAGACATCCACAGAGAAATCCAATTAGGCGTGGAACTGCAGCAGCTCTGAATGCAAGATTTTCTCAAACAGGAAGTGTGGTGAACAATATCTTGGCTGTTAGAAATCGAAGAAGTAGTGATGATGGCATAATCTGGGCTTCAGCTCAAGCCAATCCCCAGATGAGTTTACGTTAAAGAGCTGTTGCATTGGAAGTGTCTTTGGGCCTAAGGTAACTTTCTGAAAGATAGAAAATTTTTAAGTAACATTTTATTTGCGGACGAGGCAACATTCACTACCAATGGAATAGTATCTGCCCGAAATTCCAGATATTGTTCTGCTGAAAACCCTCACTGGGTTATCAATTGTAAAGCCCAGTATTCACAAAAAATTAATACGTGATGTGGAATTTGAGGGGATAGAAATAATTGGTCCCTTTTTTTTTGACAACACCTTAAACGCAGATCGATTGCTTCATTTTTTTAATAATGAATTATGGGACTGTATCGAAAGTGTGCCTATCAACGTGTGACAAGATATGTATTTTTAAATAGATGGTGCATCCATTCACAACCCTCAGTCAGAAATTGGCTAAATCTACATTTTCCATCAAGATGGATTGGCAGGAATAGTCCTTTTGAACAGTGGCCTCCTCGGTCTCCTGACATTACGCCACTAGACTACTATTTCTGGGGTTCTGTTAAGAATGAGGTGTATAAAGAAAGGCCTCAAAGTCGCGAGGAACTTTTCGAGAAAACAAGACAGGCTTGCCATGAAATAAACATAGCAGGACTACGGAAAGTTGCCAGCAATAATCAAAAATGGATCGAAAAATGCATCAGGCTTGAAGGGGGGCTAGTTGAAGCAGGCTACATTTAATAATTTTATATTCAATTTAATTGTACTTTTGTTTATGTTTAAGTTGAGTTGAATAAATCACATACCATTGTTTTCTTTTGATATTGACGATGTTTGTTGTTTCCATGGCAATCTACCTAATGAAAAATTTGGACTCTTGTCTAAAAATTTACAAAAAAGTTAAAATTCGAATTTTGACTTGAAACTTGGGATCTGCAGTTAAAATTCAATTCTGAATAACTTTTTAAAGTAACTTTTTTTGATATCTCGTAACGCATCGCGATATATAGAGGTGTTGAGAAATTTATTTTCAGAAACATGCTTAGAACCCCTTCTGGATGCCCAAACCACAAGAAAATGTTCTTGCAAACAGTTCACAAGAGAGTTACGGGACCAGGAGTGAATAGGGGTTCTGAGCGGGAAAGAAAATAAACAGGCAATGTGAGCGGAAAGTGCGAAAAACCAGCTTAGTTGGACCTCTGTAAGCTGCCTTTATCATATTTTGCAGCTATACCTCCTTAAAATTCTGTTTATCCCACCCAGAACCCCTATATTCACCGCAGGTCCCGTAACTTTCTTGCGGCTTGTTCCCAAGAAACTTTTCTTGCTTACATTGTTCTTGCTAATGCATTGAGGGTGGTTGTAGGTATGCAGAAGGGAAGGGAAACCCCTGAGACGAAGCAGCGAACCACGATTTTCAATTTATGTTTAAATTGTTACCCGCTTTCATTTGTTTGAAATATTTTTCCAAAAATGAAATTTAGGTTGCCTTATTTGTCAGTCTTACATAGAAAGCTACAATATTTCATCATTTTTAAAAAGTATGTATACATCAACAGTAAATAAGTGTTGGAAGCGGTCTGGGTGCAGCAAGTATGTTATGGTAGAGAATTTTGGTTAAAATATTTCAAATTCAGTTACTCAATAAATTTCCTATTATATATATATATATATATATATATATATATATATATATATATATATATATATATATATATATATATATATATATATATATATATATATATATATATAAACGCAGATCTCCTCATTAAGGGTACCCAGCAAAAATCAGGGAATTTGAAATAACACTTAAAATGTCAGGGAAATTCTTGATTTTGCTGAAATGTCATGGAAATCGTTCAGTAGACCTGGAAATTATATATTTGTAGAATTGTGTCACTAGCAGATTTATTTTTATTTTGATTTCATATATTTATATTATATGCATTTTTTTTACATAAATATTTTCTCCTAGGCCTGCTGTTTGGTATATTAATTAAAACCGCCAATGAACGTGTGACATGTCATACGACAATATAATATAGTGTCTTCTTTATGTATCTCAAACAGGTCTCATTCATTTATCTTACTTGGAATGCTCTTCCTTGAATGCATAAAATGCAAAATGTGTTCTAGCTGTTGGCGGCGTAAAGCTGCGTGAATGTGTTTATTATATTTTAACCTTTATTATCATGTAACATAGAGTTGCAGTTGGAGTGTAAATATTTGGCAATTGTATATGGGCATTTGTATTGTAATCCAGAAGAGGACAGTTTATCATTGCAACGCATTGCGTATGATAGTGTAAAGAAATTATGTAAAGTGGGAAATATAGAAATCAACGATAAGCTGACACGAACTTTCAATCATTCATATCATGATTTTCTTACGTAGTTACTGCCAGAACGTGTAGTAATTTAGTAATTTGACGGGTAGAAATTTATCACGTTTCTGTATTAGTTAACCGAATTGACCATATTTTTGTTTTTGAACATGATTTTAAAAAATCAGAATTTTTATTCTTTTAGTGAATTTTCTTTAAAAAAAATTCACTAATGAGGAGATCTCGACTTTCGAATTTTGAAAAATGAGCGCTAACTAGGACCCCCGGAACCCAAATCCGAGGTCGGTTTCAGACTTTATATGTTATATATATATATATATATATATATATATATATATATATATATATATATATATATATATATATATATATATATATATATATATATATATATATATATATATATATATATATATATATATATATATATATTTATGTGTCACACCTATAACTAAAAAAATAATGGACCGATTTTGATAAAACTTGGTGAGTACCTTCCTTTCACAAGTGGCTTGGATAAGTTCGTTAGCCAGGAAAATCTGCCGAGGTTTTCCCGAAAAATTTTGTGTTTTCTTTCGAAAAAAATTTATTTCTCTGGAATTAACAAAGTAAGGGCAACCAAATTTCACACGCGGGTTTATATCATTATGGGTAAAATACCTACGAAAATTTAGCTCTGTAGGTTAAAGGGCAAAAAAGTTACACGCATTTAAAAAACAATAAATTTGGGTTTTCCTCAAAACGTCAAAATCGCGATTTTAAACGTCAAAATTGGTGAGTACCTTCCTTTCCTAAGTGGCTTGAATAAGTTCGTTAGCCAGGAAAATCCACCGAGGTGTTCCCGGAAAATTTTATGTTTTCTTTCGAAAAAAAATTATATCTCCAAAATTAACAAAGTAAGGGCAACCAAACTTCATTAGCGGGTTTATATCATTAAAGGCAAGTTACCTACTAAAATTTAGCTCCGGAGGTTAAAGGACAAAAAAGTTACAGGCATTCAAAGAAAAATACATTTGACTTTTCCTCAAAACGCCAAAATCGCGATTTTAAACGTCAAAATTGGTAATATTTAGGCAATGAACCTGACACTAATATGAGCTATGGAAGGAAAATGTCTCAAGAATAATGTTTTACAAAGCCTGAGCTCTTAGTTTCAATCGTCATTGTCCTTCATTTTACTAAAATATTCCCAGAAAATTCATTTCAAATAGACCCTTTCTTTGATGTTTTGGCTGTCAGTTTAGTTAAGTTGATGCTTTCGTTGTAGGTTTAGTGAAGTTTATGGTTTAACGGTCTATAATTTTTAGCTAATTTTCGTAGAACAAATTCTTTACTGCATTTTAGCATATTTTATCGAAATATGATGCATGTTTGTAAGAAAAAATCGGGACACAGTAAGTGCGTTTTGGTAGCAAATTTTCATTAAACCCTCCAAATTTCAATAACTCAATTGCTATTAACGTAAGTTTTGTTGGTTAGGAAACCAACATTTAACTGTATTTTCGGAAAATTTTTGTATGAACGCAGCAAGGGCGTTTTGGTTGCGAATTTTCATTAAATGTTTCAAATTTCAATAACTCAATTTGCTATTAACCTAAGGTTCATTGGCTAGGAGACTAGTTTTCTCAGAAACATTTAAAGTTTATTTTCCGAAAAGTTTTGTACATTTTCAAATAATTATTTTGATAAAATATAATACACTGTTCCTACTATATAGGTTATACCGGTAACCAAATTGATGCCTGCTCGCATTAGAGCGATATAATTGTAATTAAAAACATTTTTATGAAAATTCACTTCGATAACGCACTTGCTGCGTCCAGAGTTTTTTTGTAATAAAAACTATTCAGAAATGTGTGTTGTTCATTACGAGTATCATGAAAAAATCACTTGGGCCTGGAAATGTCAGGGAATTTGATTTTGTATTTCTGCTAGGTACCCTGTCATTAGTGAATTTTTCATTTAACGAAAAATTCGCTAAAAAATATTTTGAATTATTATCATGTGACCGCGAACGTTATGTTATTGGTCGTGACGTACTTGGACAGTGAATAAATGAAGTGTTTACGTGTTCAACAACGTGGTGATGTAAAGACAGAGAAGCAAGCTCATTGTCATTGTGACATTACCGTCCAGTGACGTCACAGATTATGCCGGCAAAATAGTGGTGTTTAAAATCAATTATGAAATTCGCATTTTCAAACATTTTTTTGCGTCGTTATTTTCGTAGTATGTGAAATGAGAGTAGTATGTGAGATGAGAGTAGTATGTGAGATGAGAAAAAAATTAAAAATCATCTTTGTGGGATGTCTATCAGATGTGATAAGAAAAAAAAATGAAAATTGTCTATTCTGCACACTATTTCATTAATTTAAACAAATAAAAACCAACCTTATTTGAAGCAACTTTCATTAGAATATGTGGGGTTTTGCTTACATTTACTTCGTCAATATATAAAATATAATATAGAATGTATAATTTTAGTTAATTTTTTTGTTTTGTTTGTAATAAATGTGTTCAGTTAAGGCTTTAATTATTGTATAAGTACAAAAATTCGACAAAACTTAAAATACAAATAAGTAGTGAACTAACAAATGGGCTAAGCGCCATATTAAAATATATATATATATATATATATATATATATATATATATATATATATATATATATATATATATATATATATATATATATATATATATATATATATATATATACAGGGTGTCCGGAAAATACGTGTACAACGTTTGACAGCAGACTCCTGATGTCAAAATAGGTCGATCTAAGCCGACTTAGTTATATCCAAAATTGCTTCGTTTAGCCGGTAGAGGGCATCGTAAATTTGTAAAAATATTGGTTATTCCTCAATTACATGAAAACCTGCTAATCGATTTTAATGATTTTTACTATGTAGACTAATACTATAAAATGACGTTTTATTGTAGTATAGCCACCGGCTGTAAATAAGTGGAAGTGTTATGAAAGTGATTAATACGTCAACATTTGTCCTGATTTTTTATATCAACGGCGTTATGACAACCCAGATATTTTTGTCGAGTGACTGGATGTATTTGGAAGATATTTTACCTCTTCAGGATTTTTCGTTGGTTGGGTTGTTTTGCCAAAAAAAAAATATTTACAATTACCTGCATACATCAATTATTAACATTAGTAATAAAATTAAAATCAAATTACCTGTAACAATAATTTCTTTAGTGACTTTGTTGCTATGGCATTTAATAATTTGACAAGTATTGACAAATTGTCACCAGTCTATGAAATTGACTAAAGTATACGATCAACATTCTTGAATTACAAGTTCATTTTATCATTAAACATGGAAAATTATACGATCTCTGAGAAGGTTGACATGCTCCTGGTATACGGGTTTTGTCAAGGAAATGGGCGTTAGAGTGTTAGGGTTTACATGGAAAGATTTCCTAACCGTCGAATACCAAACCACCAAACATTTGCCAACATCGAGCCTCATCTTCGGGAAACGGGCAGCTTTGAGAAAAAATTTGAAGGCAGGGGTCGTATGCGAACAACTCGAACTGTGGAAACAGAAGAAAACATTCTGGAAAGAGTTGAAGAAGACCCAAGTACCAGTACCCGTCGCTTAGAACGTGAGTTACATGTTCCTAAATCGATTGTCAATGAGGTTTTAAACGAACAGTTGTTACATCCATACCACGTAGAAAAAGTCCAGGAACTTTTACCAACTGATCCCCCAATGCGGCTTACATTTTGTCAATTTATTAGAAACAAAAGAATCCGTGATCCAAATTTTTGTAGAAAAATATTGTTTACTGACGAGGCGTGCTTTACAAGATCTGGAGTAACCAATCTGCACAACGAACACATTTATTCCGATGAAAATCCACATGACATTAAAGTTGCACATCATCAGCATCAATTTAAATTAAATATTTGGGCAGGCATTATTGATTGCTACCTTATTGGTCCTATTGTTATTCCAGACAGGTTAGATGGAAATATTTATTTAATTTTTTTGCAATACACATTACCAATGCTCCTGGAAAATTTGCCCCTTTTACTTCGGAGGGAAATGTGGTATATGCATGATGGTGCCCCGCCCCATTTTTCCGTTGTAGTTCGGCAATACTTACACCATCAATATCCCAATCGATGGATTGGAAGGGGCAATGATGCACCAGTAAAATGGCCACCACGTTCTCCAGAGTTAAATATGTGTGACTTCTTTTTGTGGGGCGCTATTAAAACAGAAGTTTACAAGACTCCGGTAAACACACGCCATGATTTATTGACGCGGATTTTAAATGCAGGCAACCATTTTAATAACCCCGAGACATTAAATAGGGTCCAATATCATTTTTGAAGGAGTGTTAATGAGTGTATTCGCCAAGATGGCGGTCATTTTACACATTTGCTTAAGTAATGTTTTTGTTTTACTTAGTTTCTTACATTATTTTTAATACATATTTCCAACTTTGTTGTACTTTGTTTTATTACTAATGTTAATTGATGTATGCAGGCAATTGTAAATATTTTTTTGTGGCAAAATAGCTTCCAAATACATCCAGTCACTCGACAAAAATATCTGGGTTGTCATAACGCCGTTGATATAAAAAATCAGGAGAAATGTTGACGTATTAATCACTTTCATAACACTTCCACTTATTTACAGCCGGTGACTATACTACAACAAAAACGTCATTTTATAGTATTAGTCTACATAGTAAAAATCATTAAAATCGATTAGCAGGTTTTCATGTAATTGAGGAATAACCAATATTTTTACAAATTTACGATGCCCTCTACCGGCTAAACGAAGCAATTTTGGATATAACTCAGTCGGCTTAGATCAACCTATTTTGACGTCAGGAGTCTGCTGTCAAACGTTGTACACGTATTTTCCGGACACCCTGTATATATATATATATATATATATATATATATATATATATATATATATATATATATATATATATATATATATAGGGAAATGGATTAAGGGCGAAGCCGCAAGTAGACAACCGCATACACGTGTTTCAAGCTTATTAGCCATCATCAGTACGGTATAGCCAGGTGAAGATGGGAACACTCTGGATGAAGATGTGTTCCCATCATCACCTGGCTGAATCTGATGAACGAACTGCTGACTTTAAAGCCCTATTTTGTGACTTGTCTGACATTCCGCTTTGACAGATTGGCAACAGTTGAGTTCAAGCAGAAACACAGTGGGACTGGTGAACACATACATTGACACAACTATTCAAGTGTTAGCACCTGGTGAACTCGGCCATTATCTCTAACCTCTTATGTAGGTGACCAGATTGATGCTGTTTACTTTGAATTTAGAAAAGAGTTTGATTCGGTTCATCATGGCTTGCTGCTGAATAAACTACATTATTTTGACATAAGTGATGTGACTCTCTACTATCCTAATTTGAGCCCTATACGTATATGTAGGATTAAACTAGATTTGATATGCTGGATGTTCACCTTATACTTATATACTTTTTATTGTGTTTGTTAATGAGCTTGATAATGTTGTGGCTGTTCTACGTCTTTTTTACGCTGATGACCTTAGAATTTTCTGTTCTGTTGAATGTAGATTGTACAACAATTTAGAAAAGATTCTACAAAACATCATGGAGAAGCAAATACATTTGGAAAGCGTTTTAAAAACTATTTTAGTTCGTCACATTATAATGCTTGTGCAGAAACCTACTGTTCGTCAATTGAGCGGGAACTGTATGAATTTCGAAAAAGTTGTTATATCACCATGGTTTTACATTTATTTAAGAAAAAAAAAACTTGTCGAGCTTTTCTGCTTCAAATCAAACTGGCGCCCAAAATTTTACATAATATACAAGATGTTTCATTTAAGAAATATATTTTTATGAATATCTTGAAAACGCGACTTTGAATTGTTTTTCTGTTTACATAATTGTTATTAGCGAGAAAAATTACAAAACTTTGCTAATTTAACAGACTTTATCCCAAGCAACATTTTAAGTCAAATTGACGTAAAATCGCCCTACCAAATAACCACAGGTCATTTTCAAGTAAAATTTAAGTGTATATTACCAATGTGGGGAATAAAGTCAAAGTAATATGGAAGTCGATAATAGGTCCAGCAAGGCGTTTCGACTAAGGCGTCTTAGTTATATTTAGGGCATTTTCATTCAACATTGGGCCAATGGACGTAATATATTGGTAAATATGTGCTACGCTTTACTTGAATCTGACATCTAGGCGCCGAGTGCCGTGACGTTCTTAACAACGAACTACGCATGTGACATTATTCGGTTCTGCAGGATCTGTGGTTATGTATGTATAAACAAACAGTAGAGTAGTAGAGATATTGTCCATCTTTGTTAAAAAATGACATCTTGAATGATCAAAGAACTTACTTCAAATATTTGCAATAACGATAAAGGTGATTCGCACTGTATAAAGAAAAAAACCACTGCGGTTATGTTTTTTCTGTTAACATGATGATGATACTTCGATAAAATTCGAGCGCCCTTGTAAAAGATAAAATTAGTGAAAATAAAAAATTATTCAAAATTCTTTGAAATTCTGATTTTGGAGGATTGGTGATGTAAACAACACAAAACTATCTTGTCGTCATGGTATACAATCATTATTTAATGTTTTTTCCAACTAAAATTTGATTACACGATATTCAACAAAATATTATTTTTCATTTTCCAATACAATCAAGATGGATACCGCAAAATTAATTTAATATGGCTGCCCTTCTAACATTATTGACCTGAAAGTTAATTTTGCCTTATTTTTTTACCAATTAGTCACAATTCCTAATGACAGGGCAAACTAACCAAACTTTGAAGGCATTTTGTCCTATTATGGGAATTTCAACTATATGGTAAAGAATTTTGTTTGAATTTATTAGAAATGAAACATTTTCGTGTATAGAAATATATATTACTTATATCCGTGCACAGCGGAGAGACATATAGGAATGATTATACAGCGTTTTTGGTCTTTGATTCCATAATATATAAACATTAATAGAAAATAGAAACAAAATAAAATAAGTAAATAAACATAAACATGACAGCTGACCGTGTTGCCAATACTTCACTCCATTTGGAATGAAAAGGGATGTATTATATTGAAGAGGGAAACGTGCTGATTTGATACCAGCATAGAATTGAAATTCAGTTTTACTTTCATATACCTAGTAGTAGTGGCCGATAAAGTTGTCATACTTTCTTTAGGATTGAAAAATGAGTTCTTCATTTGATGTAAGCCACTTTGAATGATCAGCATCTATCACTATTTTTCTGTGAGCATTCTTTACTACTCTTTAATAGTTTGTAGTATGTCTGTAAACTTTTATTGGTTTCAAAGGGGGTGTTGTAACACTATATTTGTTACTGGTGCACGCACATTAACAACAAGAATAAACTTTTGTTGATGAAGTTTATCAACTGACACACCTTTAAGATTCACAAATGTATTTCACTGCTGTACACTTTGAACTTTGAGGACAATTTTTATTTCAAGTCAGATTTTATGGGTATTTTCAACTTGAAGGTAGGCAATTTGACTTGGAAGACCATTTCTGCAGTAATTATGACTTTATAGCCGATCAGAAAGCCATTTTAGGTTAGCTCAGTGCCCAAAACATTTCCTGTGCTGTATTGCAATGAAATTGGTAATATATATGTAAGCTGGACTTCATAAGAAGACCTCCAATTTACTATACAACAGAGACATATTGCAGGTTAATATTAGGTAATAAATTACCTTAAAGTATGTATTTCAGGTGTCTGGACTTGATAGTCGATTTTAAGTCCAATTTAGGGCACATTTCGACCTAAAAATTACCAACTCTGGAATTGAAACACAAAAGTATATTCAAGTATATTTTATGAGTAAAATTAAACCAATTTTTTCCCAATTTAGTTACTTGTAAGTTACTGACTTTGGAGTAATTTTAATAGTCAAAAATAAGCTAGTTGGGAGCCACATTTCCAAATTTGTAGTCATTATGACAATCAAGGCAACATTTTAGTTAATTATTACTAAATTACAACTTGGTTAGGTTATTTGGACTCGAGTGCTGGTTAACATGCCTTAATTTGTTGCTTGGGATACCTCCAATAATAACAAAAGCAATAGTGTAGATTTATTTTGATACAGGCTATATATATATATATATATATATATATATATATATATATATATATATATATATATATATATATATATATATATATATATATATATATATATATATATATATATATATATATATATATATATATATATATATGGGCTTCTGAATTTGTTGACGAACAAAACACAGCTTTTCAAACTACTAATTTATTATACGCAACTATTTTCCAACACCAGTATCAACTAAAATGTTTCTCTCTATTATTAAATGTCCATAGAATTATAGTCCACTATTCGCCTTCTATGATCGCTTCTTAAACACCAACACTTACCGCACTCGCTTAATACTCTATGATCACTTTTTCACTACACCGACTTAATACTGAACTAACTTACTCTGTGCACCGCTAGTCTATTTATACTGCCCATAGAGATTCTAGACCTTCTACACTTTTCTACGCCTGTCACTTCTGGTCCTTTCTAGAAATATCATTCTAGAGTGTTCGCTGTTACCAACACACTACCATAGAAGTAACAGTTCCTAAACCTAATTCTCATAGACAAATGTGACACTGCCCCCCTCTTATATTCGATCGTCCCGGTGGAATTCTGACATTTCTTGGTATGGTGTAAGTCTGTGCATATGGACCACCTTCATCTTGCTCTTCGGGCTCCTCTGAATTCGATAGACAACGTCATTGATCCTTTTGACCACTTTATAAGGACCTTCCCATAATTTATGTAGTTTTGGTGACCGTCCCTTGCGTCGTACTGAATTGTAGAACCACACACGATCTCCTTTTCTAGTGTTTGAATTTTCTGCTGAACTTCTTGTATACTTGTCAGTTTGTCGTATACATCGTCGCTGATACCCCTTACTTGACTTTCTACTTGTTGGAAGATGTCTTTTACCTGCTTCATACGTTCGTCCCCACACGAAGTAATATTCTCAATTCTGCTGGCTTGTTCTTGCAGAATTTTCTTTGTTTCTCATCTCTTCTTCTGGCTTCGTTGTCTCTTTTTCTGGCCTCTTCATCTCTTTTTCTCATTTCTTCTTTGACTTCTTCATCTCTTTTTCTCATTTCTTCTTTGACTTCTTCATCTTTTTTTCTCAGTTCCTCTCTTATCTCTTCGTCTCTTTTTCTGGCCTCTTCATATCTTTTTTCTCATTTCTTCTTTGGCTTCTCCGTCTCTTCTTCTGACCTCTTCATCTCTTTTTCTCATTTCTTCTTTGGCTTCTTCGTCTCTTTTTCTGGCCTCTTCATCTCTTTTTCTCATTTCTTCTTTGGCCTCTTCATCTCTTTTTCTCATTTCTGCTTTCACTTCTTCGTATATTTTTCTCAGCTCTTCTTTAACATCTTCATCACTTTTTCTGGCTTCTTCGTCTCTTTTTCTCGCTTCTTCATCTCTTTTTCTGGCTTCTTTATCTCTTTTTCTCATTTCTTCATCTCTTTTTCTAGCTTGTTCTTTCATTTCTTTAATCAATTCCAATATCTGGGCGTCCATATTGGCTGTTGCGCTACGTGTCAGGCATAGACGTACTTAAAGCTGGCACACAGTTTATTCTGTTTCAAGAACACATCCAGTTATGAATTACTACTGACACTGATCTTCCAGAGATTCTAGAAATTTCCACGTTCAACAAATATTTCGGAAAATATTTCCTCTAGCAGCTTGAAAATCCCACTTCTGACACCAGTTGTTACATTCTACGGGGTTCTGAATTTGTTGACAAACAAAACACAGCTTTTCAAACTACTAATTTATTAACTATTTTCCAACACCAGTATCAACTAAAATGTTTCTTTCTATTATTTAATGTCCATAGAATTATATACCACTATTCACCTTCTATGATCGCTTCTTAAACACCAACACTTACCGCTGACTCTATGATCACTTCTTCACCACGCCAACTTAATACTGAACTAACTTACTCTGTGCACCGCTCGTCTATTTATGCTGTCCATAGAGATTCTAGACCTTCTACACTATTCTACACCTGTCACTTCTGGTCCTTTCTAGTAATCTAGCAACACACTACCATAGAAGTAACAAAGTTCCTAAACCTAATTCTCATAGACAAATGTGACAATATATATATATATATATATATATATATATATATATATATATATATATATATATATATATATATATATATATATATATAGGGTGGTCCGTATTGGTAATGATTGGGCCATAGATTGTAGACATGAAAATAATATAATATGACCAAATGTCTTAATAATAATAATAATTATATTTTTGGCAAACATTTACGTCATGCCGTCTCACACACAAAACAAGAAAATATACACAACAAATGTGCAAGTAAAACTTAAAAATTTGTATAAATAAAAGAAACAAATGTACACAGAGGAGTCAAAATATAAAACAATTACAGTATACTCTCGATTATTCGTGTGCAAATTATCCGTGCTCAGAAACTGATCAAAATTTCAAATCAGAAATAGAGCAAAATTTCAATATTTTTCCTCTTGCACAAACATAATAAATATCCCTAGCAAAAAACAAACGACCATCTGGGTACGGATCTGTCTAGTATAATTACTACATTGCAAAATCATGAGGAAAATAAAACTGTTAAATTCATTAGAACATGTAGTGTAGGAGTATGTATGTAGAAGCAAAATGAACTGTCACAGATTACTTATTCTGTTGTGATGAATTCTTATTTATCTCCAAACGTGCCACTACAATAGGAATGCTGAGAAGGATCCATATCCGGGAATGCTAATGTTAAGGTCGTATATTTTAATTGCCCCTCTCTTTTCACACTTGATCTCATTCAAGATTGCATGGGCGGCATGTCATAAAGGAACAAGATAAATATTTCCTGAGCAAGACACAGCTGTTAAACATATGTGTCTCTATATATATATATATATATATATATATATATATATATATATATATATATATATATATATACATACAGCAAGTCCCCGTTAGCATCCTAGTTAGGGACCTAACAATCGCGACGTTAGACTGATCACGGGAAATTTACGTATATATTATGTATATATGTATATATATATATATATATATATATATATATATATATATATATATATATATATATATATATATATATATTTATTTATTTATTTATCTCCAAACGTGCCACTACAATAGGAATGCTGAGAAGGATCCATATCCGGGAATGCTAATGTTAAGGTCGTACATTTTAATTGCTCCTCTCTTTTCACACTTGATCTCATTCAAGATTGCATGGGCGGCATGTCATAAAGGAACAAGATAAATATTTCCTGAGCAAGACACAGCTGTTAAACATTCTGTGTCTATATATATATATATATATATATATATATATATATATATATATATATATATATATATATATATATATATATATATATATTGTGCTGAGAATTGCTAAGGCCATATAAAAGTTATAAAAACAAAAATGAAAACCCTTACGGAAACTACTATGATAATGTTAAATTCTGATTATTGATTAAAAAAATTGGGTGATCAGATTAGTGATGGGGGGTAGTAGTTGTACCACTGGTCAGTAATAAGTAAAATACTTACGGTTTACACGTAATGCATATGGGTTCTCTGTATATTGTATACATATCCACATCGTTCGACATATTTTACTGTACACTAAAACAGAAAACAAAATAATAACATTAAAACACAAGCACATTCACTATTATTGTTAGTCAGTGTTATTTGTAGAAGCAATGAAAGATATATAGCCATAATTTGTTGGAATGATAATTAAATGAGTCTTAAAAAGTTTAACTAGCAATTTGGAAAATATCTCAGTTAAAGTGAAATCAAAAGAGCCAGAAATCTATATGTAGATAGATTGAAATATTAAGCATGAAATACATACCAAAGAATTATGTTATAAAATCAATTACCTGAAGGTAATGAACAAAACAAATGTTGTATGATGTTTTCAATATGTAAATTTAGTTTTATTTATGTGAACAATGAACTGAAATGTACCCATATATGTGTCTGTGTTTATAAAAACAATGAACTGGAAGTTTCTAAAGACCGTGTTTAGTGTGTTGTGGAACTTTGAAATCAAGATTGCAGCATATGAATTTAATGAATTTGTTATTGACTATAATTAGATTAAAAAAGTAAGGTTAGGCCAAATGTCATTTTTAAGAATAAGGATTTATTTTCTACTTACACGACGGTTTCCAAGGAGATTAGCTGTCAAACGTATTAATTACCTAATTGGAAGAGAGAATGCCATGAACAGACAGGAAACACCAAATGTGAGATGAATTTGGGCAACATTTCCGTTTTTGTTAAATGTTGTTGTTGGTTGTTGATGAAATTTAGATGCGAGAGCGCGTCATTATTGCTTCCCATTTTAAATATAAATATTTTAAAGTATAAATTGTCCAAGGGAAATTCAATTTGCCGCTAAAACAAAGAAGAGACGTTACATCAAGTTTTTAACGTAAGGAAGTACGAGATAAGCAGTAAATATATCAATAATACGTACATTTGAAGATACCCAATACCATTAGCGAGGAAGCCAAGGTTAGAGATTTATTTTATTTAATGTATAGCAGCTCAACCAGACAAATATTTCAATAAAAAGACAGCCCATTCTGTCAAATATCATTTTAAGCAAATGTGTTTATGGGAAATTAAGATTTAAACGCATAAAAGCAGCTCAACCAGACAAATATTTCAATAAAAAGACAGCCCATTCTGTCAAATATCATTTTAAGCAAATGTGTTTATGGGAAATTAAGATTTAAACGCATAAAGTAGAAATCTTATGGGATAATTTAACCATAGTTCAACATTGAGAATACAGAGGGAGTGCAGGTCAAGGATCCATATTTATTAATAAGAACAATTGAATGAAAGCCGTAAATTCGGATACTAAATTTAATCATTGTAAATTGATATTAGTTTGATAATTAGAACAACGGATCCGTTTAAAGTTTAGATTTTGAATTTGAAATTGTGCCAATAAAATTTGTTTAAGAATTTTGAAACGTAGTTCTTTGAAAACCCATAATAAGATAATAAGGCTACTATAAATATTTGCAGGCTACTTTCTTCCTATTTTAGCAGAACTCACCACTGAGATAAGTAAGTAAATAAAATATTTGAATATAATTTATTTGACATACATATATGTATATATAATAGAAGGATAGGCAACCCAAATAACCCTGAGATAGCTTAAATCACATAAATACAAGAGTCATAAAACATATTTTATTCAGATAAAGTTTCACATTATAAAATATACAGAGTCACCCATAATACATGGTGTAAAAATAATACATGGTGTAATAATAAAATATCAAATATCATTTTAATAGGGCATAAAATAAAATAAAAATTAATATAAAAACAATAGTAAATATAAAAATTAAAAGCCAAAGCTGATTATAATCAAAGCCAATAATTTAAATAATTGACGCCCAACAGTGGGGCATTAAAATATAAAATATATATAATATAAAAATAAAATAAATTAATAAAATAAAATTCAAAGCCAATTACCAATCAATATAATTGGCGCCCAACGTGGGGCACAGCAAAAATAGGGGAAACTAGCCATAACGTCCAGGCACAGCAAAACAGGGGATCAAACTGCAACATCTGGGCACAGGAATTCTTAACATTGGTAGAACCAGACCTGAAAAACAAAAATTTAATTACTGACCATCCTAAATAAAGGAATTTAAACATAAAAATGTCGCAACAAAAGCAAACAAGAGCTAGAAAAACAAAGAAGACTGAAGAAATACAGCAGGAGGAACAATTTGATGAAGGAGACACAGGAGAAGAGAAAACCGAAGAAATATTGGTAAAAGAAACCGTATCGCAGGAGGAAATACCAGATAAACCGGAGGAGAGTGAAGAAACTGAAACGGTAGAACCGAATGCACAAGAAGAAACGCCAAGTATGGAACAAAATTTATTGCAACAAATGGCAAGTATGTTTCGACAAAATATGGAATGTATGAATGAAAAATTTGCGAAGCAAGAAGAAAAAATGGCGAAACAAGAAGAAAACCTGAGTGATAAAATGAAGAAACAAGAAGAAAACCTGAGTGATAAAATGACGAAACAAGAAGAAAACCTGAGTGATAAAATGGCAAAGCAAGAAGATATGAAAAATCTAGAAGTATTTATACAGAATGTAACAACAGAAATCAAAAGGGATATGAATAAATTACAAGAAAATGATACTATATTGTATAGAAACATTCAAGATCTCAGAGAAGAAACGAAAGAAAATATAGAAAAACTCAAGCAAGATATGGAAAACAGGATGGCAGGAAAAATAGAAGAGAGTGAGAAATATCTCATGGAGGAAATGAATAGGAAACAAAGCACCTTGGAAAAGGAAAACGAGGTGATAATTATACAAATAAGAAGTGATGTGGACGAGGCAAAACAGAAATGTCAACAAAATTGCCAGAAAATAGAAACCGAAATGAATACAGTATGCAAGAAAATAATGGAGAAAATGATAGAGAGAGGAAACGTAAGAAGTCAGCAGATAAGAAGTGAAAGAAAGATGCGCAAACGAAAAAGAGAGAGATATGAAACTGAAATTGAAGAGAAATTAAGAGAAACGAATGGAAAACTGAAGAATTTAAGAGAAGAAACAGATATAAACCTGAAGTTGGAGAATAAAGGGAATAAAAACGTGCGAACACTCGACCAATCCATTAATTACGTGCAAAGGCTCCCGATAAGTATAAATAGAGAAGGAAACCGACAAGAAAGCAAAAATTGGGGAGATAATGAAAATAATGACAAGAAAAAACTTAATAAGAATAATCGACATGGCGAAAGTAGAAGAAACTACCGGGAAAATGATCAGTATCAAAACAGGGATAAAAACAGAAATGATCAAGGAAATTACGAAAAATTTAAACAATAATAGACCAAGATCACGTCTATAAACTGAACTAAAAGTTTTTCGGATAAATAACCATTCAAAATTCAAAATTTTAAACAAATAGTAAGTGGAACAGACGAAACAATAAAATAACCTAAACGACTTGTATGAATTTAAATAAAGGAAATTAATCCACCAAATAAAAAGACCAGGAGAGCAAGGATTTTGAATTAATTGAACAATTTCGAAAGAAAGAGACAAATAATTTTGAAAATCAAAAGGCCAGGAGGCAAAAGAAAGGAATAAGATATATGTATATATATAAAAAGGGGCTGTGAGCACAAAAGAGAAGTAACGTATAGGGAAAACTCGAGGCGTATAATAAGAAAGAGAAATAAGAAAATGACAATGACAGTGAACGCAGAGGATCATATGAAGCAAGCAAAAAAAATATATATATATATAAGAAAATGGATAAGAAGATAAAATTTTGAAGAATTCTAAAGATATATGGTAAAGAATGAGGAAAAGAATTATAGTTGGAGTAGCGAAACCAGTATAAAGAAGAAAAAAGGCCCAAGAGAGGTTATGATGAATAAAATGAATAATAAATATTGAAATAAGTATATAAAAATGAATTAATATAGAAATATAGTGTTAAAATGAAGAAATGTTAAAAATAAAGAAGATTTAGGGGATAGATGATAAGGTACAAATAAAAAAAGGAAACCATGTAAGAAATAAATTGAGATATATCTATACCAGATGGAGAAAATATTTATTAAAAAGCTGCTAATCCGAGAAAATAAAGTTGAATAAAATAAAACGTCGTTGTACACTGATGAGAAGAAAAGTATGAACAAGAAGACCCGAGAAACCAAACGTGAAACTAGGAAAACCGTAAATAAAAGAATTTGTCAACAATACCAAGTGACATTATGATTTACAAGTATTCGTCATCCACAATCAAACATTTCTGAGAGATATATACAAGAACTTAACAAGTATTTGAGGATAATGGTACACAGCGATCACAAAGAGTGGCAAGATAAGCTAAATATAATAGAAGAATTACTTAATAATAGTCCACATACAATGACTGGACAATCACCGATTTATCTATTCAAAGGTGTCATGCCTGAAAGAAAATGGCTCCAACAAAATAGTAAAACCTACGAAGAAGTAGTAAAAATGGTCAATAAATTAAATGAGAGACGTGCAGAGAAATGTGCAAAAAGGTTTTTGAAAAAGAAATCTAAGAAATCGACATTTAAAAGAGGAGATTTAGTAATCATAAGGGCATTGCGAACCTCGAACTATAAGAAAAATATCAGTGCCAAATTAATGATGCCATTTGAGGGTCCATTCGAGATCACAACAGAAAACCCAGTTAATAGTTGTGAAATCAAAGACCCAATCACAGGAAAAATTAGAGGAATATTTAATATACAAGATATATTCCACTTCTATCAATAACAATGAAAATAAAATATCAGCACGTATGTAAATTTTGCTTCCATTACTTTCGAGAATCGAAATAATGTCTGCAAAATTGGGGGGTGTTGTGCTGAGAATTGCTAAGGCCATATAAAAGTTATAAAAACAAAAATGAAAACCCTTACGGAAACTACTATGATAATGTTAAATTCTGATTATTGATTAAAAAAATTGGGTGATCAGATTAGTGATGGGGGGTAGTAGTTGTACCACTGGTCAGTAATAAGTAAAATACTTACGGTTTACACGTAATGCATATGGGTTCTCTGTATATTGTATACATATCCACATCGTTCGACATATTTTACTGTACACTAAAACAGAAAACAAAATAATAACATTAAAACACAAGCACATTCACTATTATTGTTAGTCAGTGTTATTTGGAGAAGCAATGAAAGATATATAGCCATAATTTGTTGGAATGATAATTAAATGAGTCTTAAAAAGTTTAACTAGCAATTTGGAAAATATCTCAGTTAAAGTGAAATCAAAAGAGCCAGAAATCTATATGTAGATAGATTGAAATATTAAGCATGAAATACATACCAAAGAATTATGTTATAAAATCAATTACCTGAAGGTAATGAACAAAACAAATGTTGTATGATGTTTTCAATATGTAAATTTAGTTTTATTTATGTGAACAATGAACTGAAATGTACCCATATATGTGTCTGTGTTTATAAAAACAATGAACTGGAAGTTTCTAAAGACCGTGTTTAGTGTGTTGTGGAACTTTGAAATCAAGATTGCAGCATATGAATTTAATGAATTTGTTATTGACTATAATTAGATTAAAAAAGTAAGGTTAGGCCAAATGTCATTTTTAAGAATAAGGATTTATTTTCTACTTACACGACGGTTTCCAAGGAGATTAGCTGTCAAACGTATTAATTACCTAATTGGAAGAGAGAATGCCATGAACAGACAGGAAACACCAAATGTGAGATGAATTTGGGCAACATTTCCGTTTTTGTTAAATGTTGTTGTTGGTTGTTGATGAAATTTAGATGCGAGAGCGCGTCATTATTGCTTCCCATTTTAAATATAAATATTTTAAAGTATAAATTGTCCAAGGGAAATTCAATTTGCCGCTAAAACAAAGAAGAGACGTTACATCAAGTTTTTAACGTAAGGAAGTACGAAATAAGCAGTAAATATATCAATAATACGTACATTTGAAGATACCCAATACCATTAGCGAGGAAGCCAAGGTTAGAGATTTATTTTATTTAATGTATAGCAGCTCAACCAGACAAATATTTCAATAAAAAGACAGCCCATTCTGTCAAATATCATTTTAAGCAAATGTGTTTATGGGAAATTAAGATTTAAACGCATAAAGTAGAAATCTTATGGGATAATTTAACCATAGTTCAACATTGAGAATACAGAGGGAGTGCAGGTCAAGGATCCATATTTATTAATAAGAACAATTGAATGAAAGCCGTAAATTCGGATACTAAATTTAATCATTGTAAATTGATATTAGTTTGATAATTAGAACAACGGATCCGTTTAAAGTTTAGATTTTAAATTTGAAATTGTGCCAATAAAATTTGTTTAAGAATTTTGAAACGTAGTTCTTTGAAAACCCATAATAAGATAATAAGGCTACTATAAATATTTGCAGGCTACTTTCTTCCTATTTTAGCAGAACTCACCACTGAGATAAGTAAGTAAATAAAATATTTGAATATAATTTATTTGACATACATATATGTATATATAATAGAAGGATAGGCAACCCAAATAACCCTGAGATAGCTTAAATCACATAAATACAAGAGTCATAAAACATATTTTATTCAGATAAAGTTTCACATTATAAAATATACAGAGTCACCCATAATACATGGTGTAAAAATAATACATGGTGTAATAATAAAATATCAAATATCATTTTAATAGGGCATAAAATAAAATAAAAATTAATATAAAAACAATAGTAAATATAAAAATTAAAAGCCAAAGCTGATTATAATCAAAGCCAATAATTTAAATAATTGACGCCCAACAGTGGGGCATTAAAATATAAAATATATATAATATAAAAATAAAATAAATTAATAAAATAAAATTCAAAGCCAATTACCAATCAATATAATATATATATATATATATACAGCAAGTCCCCGTTAGCATCCTAGTTAGGGACCTAACAATCGCGACGTTACTGATCACAGGAAATTTACGTATATATTATGTATATATATATATCTATCTCCAAACGTGCCACTACAATAGGAATGCTGAGAAGGATCCATATCCGGGAATGCTAATGTTAAGGTCGTATATTTTAGTTGGCCCTCTCTCTTCACACTTGATCTCATTCAAGATTGCATGGGCGGCATGTGAGAAAGGAACAAGATAAATATTTCCTGAGCAAGACACAGCTGTTAAACATTCTGTGTCTATATATATATATATATATATATATATATATATATATATATATATATATATATATATATATATATATATATATATATATATATATATATAATAAATATGAAGCATTCACAGGCCATTTAGGCCCATAGCTTGGTAATACGTTTCCATTGCTTCCTATCCAGTGCAATCGTCTTCCAGTTTTGGACTCCTTTTTCTAGCAAGTCTTGTTGTGCTGCATCAAGCCATCTTTTTCTTGGTCTTCCCCTCTTCCTTCTACCCTCTGGATTTGACCAGACACACTTCTTCACCATTCTCTCCACACCCATTCGTTCTATATGTCCCAGCCACTGTAGTCTGCGCGCCTTAACCAGTTGAGACACCGGCGGTTCTCCATACATTTCATACACTTCCACATTTGGACGTCTTTCCCACATGCCATCTACTTTCTTGCCTCCGAAGATTCTGCGTAGTACCTTTCTCTCCCATATCGCTATTCTGTCCTCCAGTCTTCGGTTCATTGTCCATGCTTCACAACCATATGTCAAGGTTGGTCTTATCACAGTCCTATATACTCTGAGTTTCGCAGCACGCGAGATGTTCTTTGATCTAAGGAAGCTGTTAAGCCCTCCTGCACATCTGTTGGCTTTTGCTATCCTTAGGTTAATTTCTACCTCCTCATCACATCTATTGTCTACTAATACACCTAAGTACATGTAATTATTAACCTCTTCGAACTCTATGACTCTCTCCCCTCGCATTTTCACTGTAAAAGGTTCACTATTAGTCACTTTAGTCTTTTTAATTGCCATATACTTGCTCTTGTCCTTATTTATTTGAAGTCCCACACTGTCTGCTACTTCCACCAAACTTCTAGTGATACTTTCCAGCTCTTTTCTATTTCTGGCCAGTAACAATATATCATCCGCATAAGCAAGGCACTGATGACTCCTGTCAAACAAGCTCCCAGTTCATATATATATATATATATATATATATATATATATATATATATATATATATATATATATATATATATATATATATACAGCAAGTCCCCGTTAGCATCCTAGTTAGGGACCTAACAATCGCGACGTTAGACTGATCACAGGAAATTTACGTATATATTATGTATATATATATTTATCTCCAAACGTGCCACTACAATAGGAATGCTGAGAAGGATCCATATCCGGGAATGCTAATGTTAAGGTCGTATATTTTAGTTGACCCTCTCTCTTCACACTTGATCTCATTCAAGATTGCATGGGCGGCATGTGAGAAAGGAACAAGATAAATATTTCCTGAGCAAGACACAGCTGTTAGACATTCTGTGTCTATATATATATATATATATATATATATATATATATATATATATATATATATATATATATATATATATAACAAGTCCCCATTAGCATCCTAGTTTAGTTAGGGACCTAACAATCGCGACGTTAAGTGAAACGATGTAAGACTGATCACTGGGAATGAATATAATGTAGGTACATATGTATGTAACTGCAAAGGGGTTAAAGGGTTAGAAAAAACTATTCATTTACGTATATATTATGTACTGTTTTTTTACCTGCTATTTTAGACTTTATTTAGAATAACAACGTAATACCGAATCAGTTTCAAAGTTAAATGAGATGAGACACTATGAAGTAGGCCTGAACAACCTGACCCGACCTTACATGACCTCACACAGCCTGACCAAACATCTATTTTTATATTTAGATATTCCATGAAAATAATCTTATGAATAGGTAACAAGGGATTTATTTAGGAATTAAGCTGTAAAGTGAGTACAGGTAAATGTTGCCTTAAGTTTAATGAGTAAGAAAAGTACAGCAACACCTTTTATGTACCATCTCTTTCTCTTGAAAATTTGCCTCAACTGCCATTCATCTAGGTTTCCTTCCAGTTCAAGGTTATTTCAATGGACTATACTAAAAATCAATCTGTACCACCCTTTAAATACTTTTATTATGGCATATTTGGCTAGTTGTCATAGTTTCCATGCCTAGAATCTATAGTTATGTTAGAATAGTTTATAAGGCGAATGGGCTATCTCAGTTACTCTATGACCCAATCATTATGGACCAGCCTGTATAAATATAATTGTATTAATTAAATAACAATATTATTTCTAATTGATGTAACATAGTACTTAGGGTAATATATTAAAATAATGTGTTCAGTACATAAATTAATTAATTATTTATTTTTCTTATGCAATTATTTACATTATATTGTGGTTAATATATTATTTGTAATAGATGGGTTTTCCTTTTAATAAATTTAACATGGTAATTATGGATGTTAATTGCACTTGTTGATATTAAATCCATACGTAAACATTTAATATAACTTTATTACTTCACTAACTGGATAAACTATACGATACATTTAACTATAATACACTTTAATAACAGTACATGAGTACATAACAGATAACTGACCGAGCGTGGAGAGACGTATCTTCACTGAGTCGGTTGGTAGCGAGGAGAGAGAGAGAGATCCCTGGTGTCTCTTATATAGTAGTTCTTGACAGCTTGCTGTCGAATAACGTAACGTAACGTTTAGCTGTCAAGAGAAACATAGAGTAGTGTTGACGGAAACACTGCGGTCGGAACCACCGCCACATACTCCCCTCTCAGTGGCAACGCTATTAGTTCAAGTATCTTCGTGGAAATCGAACTGTACGTCCATGGCGTGTAGTTTGAACGGGAACGGGAACTTCACTGTCACTTTCAGTTTCACTGGGTGTTGGACTTTCACTGTCACTTTCAGTTTCACTAGGTGTTGGACTTTCACTGTCACTTTTAGTTTCACTAGGATGTCTCTGAGGCTGGAAAGTTGTCTGTTCGTTATCACAAAGAATGAATGCGGGTTTAAGACGGTCAACAGAAATTGTCTCTTCTCCGTGTGATTTCTTGATTTTGAAGACTTTGTCAGTTCGGGATAACACTTCAAAGGGGCCGTCATAAACTGGTTCGAGAGTTTTTCGCGGAATATCAATGCGAACAAAAACAAAAGGAGCTTCCATAAGCTTAGGATGGACAAATACCTTTTTTGCAGTATGATGTTTAAAAGGTACTGGTCGAAGTTTCCTTATGTCTTCTTTCAGCTGAGATATAAGTGGTGGAACATCATGAGCTTGTGTGCTGTTGAAAAAGTCGGTGGGAAGTTTGATTGATTCTCCATAGACTATTTCAGCGGGTGTTGAGCGATATTCTGGAATTATGTACGATCTGAGTCCTAGTAACACAATTGGCAATTTAGCGACCCAGTTTTCGTCCATATGAGCTTTCAAGGCCTGTTTCAGAACTCTATGCCATCTCTCGATTACACCATTTGCTGCTGGGTGGTAAGCTGTGGTCTTGATGTGGTCTGCACCTAGTGTTTTAGTGAGGTGTGTGAAAAGGTGGCAATCGAATTGTTTACCTCTGTCTGTGGTGATGTATTGCGGAACACCGAAACGAGAGATCCAGCATGATAAAATAGTGTTCGCTACTGTTTCTGCTGTAATATCTGACAATGGAATTGCTTCGGGCCATCGAGAAAATCTGTCTATTATTGTTAACAGATAGCGTTGACCTTGTGATAGTGGTAATGGTCCCACAATGTCAACATTTATATGCGAGAATCTTCTCGTGGCTGGGGTGTATTGTGCAATGGGACTGGAAGTGTGTCTCCATATCTTGACTTTCTGGCAGGGGATGCAAGTTTTAGACCAAAGAGATACATCGCGTTTCAATTTGGGCCAACAAAATCTATCCTGGACCAGATCGACTGAAGCTGATATGCCTGGGTGAGATAAATTGTGGATAGAATCGAAAATCTTTCGGCGAAATTTGAGCGGAATGAATGGGCGAAGTTTCTTTGAAGAAGATTCGCAAATAAGATTCAATCCGTTGTCAAGAGGCATGTTTTGAAATTTGTATGAGGAAGATTTAGACTGCAGAAGGTGTTTGAGTTCCTCACAAGATGACTGAGCTTGCGCAATTTCTTGGAGTGACACAGTGGAAGAAAGTGAAATTGTTTCAATGCGAGAACAATAGTCTGCGGGAATGTTTGTAGGACCTGGTATGTAGCGAATGTCTGTGGTAAATTGACCTAGGAAGTCTAAATGTCGTAGTTGCCTTGGAGATGCTTTATCGACGCGTTGTTCAAAAGCGTATGTCAAAGGTTTGTGGTCCGTATAAATGGTGAAATGGCGACCTTCTAGGGTATATCTAAAGTATTTAACTGCCTGATAAGCAGCTAGAAGTTCGCGATCGTAGGTGCTGTAAGATTTTTGGGCTGAAGTAAGCTTTTTGGAGTAGAAACCTAGGGGTTCTAGTGTTTGATCACGTAGTTGTTGGAGGGAAGCGCCTACGGCATAATCAGAAGCATCGACATGGAGAATCAGTGGTAGCGAAGAAGACGGATGAGCTATTAGTGTAGCGTTTTTTAGTGCCTCTTTCAAACGTTCGAATGCTTCTCGAGTCTGAGGAGTCCACTCGATTTTACGTTTGTCGCGTTTTTTGGGATTCTGGCAGAGGTCGAATAGTGGTTGCTGAATTTCCGCAGCACGTGGAAGAGAACGACGGTAGAAATTTATGAGACCTAGAAATCTTCTGAGTTTTTCAATGGTATCGGGAAGAGGTAGGTCGGTAATAGCTTTGATGCGTTCAGGAAGTGGAAATAATCCAGATTTATTTACACGAAAACCTAAAAATGAAATTTCGGCCACTCCGAATTCACATTTAGATGAATTGATACGGATGCAGTTGTCTTGAAGTGTCTGAAAAAGTTTTGCTAGATGCTCTTGATGTTCTTTTTCAGAGGCTGATGCAACGAGAATATCGTCAAGATAGGAGTAGGCAAAGTCAAGATGTCTTAAAATTGAATGTAAATATCTTTGAAATGTTTGTGCTGAATTACGAAGGCCAAATGGGGTTTTAACAAATTCGAATAACCCAAATGGAGTTATGACTGCTGTTTTGGGAATATCTTGAGGTGCTACTGGGATGTGATGGAAAGCGCGAATGATATCTAATTTTGAAAAAATACGTTTGCCTTCTAACTGGGCATTAAAATCCTGCAAATTTGGAATGGGATATTTGTCTGGGATTGTTTTAGCGTTTAGTGCTCGGTAATCCCCACATGGTCTCCATGAGCCATCCTTTTTTTGCACCATGTGGAGGGGGCTTGACCATGGACTTTTGGAGGGTCTACAAATTCCCAAGTCCATCATGTGCTCGAATTCTAACTTTGCTTGAGCTAGCTTTTCTGGGGGCAATCTTCTAGCTTTTGCAGTGACAGGTGGTCCTTCCGTACTTATAGTATGGAAGAACTCAACCTCTGGAAGGTTGCTAGAAGAAGTTTCCTTAAAAAGGTCAGGAAATTGTTGTAGCAATTTGAAGTACTGGTGTGTCGGGTCTACAAGATGAATTTTAGAATTAATTCCTGGTGGTGGGTTAGCACCGGTCTTAGAGAGGTTTGTCTTTGTATCGATTAAACGTCTATGTTTCATATCCACAAGTAAAGCAAACTCTGCTAGGAAATCAGCGCCTATAATTGGTTGCTTGATATCGGCAAGTGTGAAGGGCCAGCAGAACCTACGGCGTAAACCTAGATCCAAATCTAATAGTTGTTCGCCATAGGTATGAATAGGGGTCCCGTTTGCAGCATACAAGGTACGTTTCGATTGAAATTTCCGTTGGTCATGAGTGGGTGGAATAACTGAAATATCTGCTCCAGAGTCGATTAGAAATTTCATATTAGAGCGTCTATCAAAAATAAAAAGGCGGCGTGTTAGGTGGCTCTCGTCTCCTGCCGCGTGGAGGGAGTGCCTTATTAGTTTTCCGACACATGTTTTGCTTTGAAATTGCAAGGTTGGATGCAACGTTTGGCCTTGTTGCCAAATCGTTCATGATACCAACACGTGGAGGTTGAGGAATTTGCGGTTATGGAATTTCGAGAAAGCTTGGGTCTTTCTCGGGAGGTAGAACGGGAACGCGTTCGCAATTCGTTGACTGATGCTGTTAGCTTCTCTAATTGCGCTTCTAATTTGGCTAGCTTGTCGGGCTCGCGTGACTGAATTTCAGCCACGTTGTATTTATCTCCGGAAAATTCCACGATTTTGTCTGCTGTAACCGACAAATTTTCTAGAGAATCGTTGCTCAAAGCCAAAATTGAACGAACGTTGACTGGTAAACGTTGTAGAAATAAAATTTTAAGGAAATTTTCTCCAATCTGACTACCAGCTAAAAACTTCATTTCGCGTAAAAGTTGCGATGGTTTTCTGTCGCCTAATTCTAATTCTGTTAAAAGTTTATTTAGTTTGCGACTATCGGACTCTTCAAATTCTAATAAAAGACGTTTCATTAGATCTGAATAGGGGGTTGATGATAATGGTTGGGTTAAAAAATCTGAAATTGACTCTGCGACATCAGGATCGAGTATAGCGAGTACATGACTGAATTTTGTCTTTTCAGAACTGATCTGCGATATATCAAACTGGGCGTCAACCTGCATTTGCCAGATTTTCACGTTACGTCTCCATATAGGAGGTAATTTTATTGCAACCCTTGCCATGATATTGCTGCTTGAAGAATCTTCGGCCATTGTGAAAAAAATCAGATAATTTTTAAATTAGAAAAGACTGACCTGTTTAGATATTCGTTTTCTGTAGGCATGAGCACGTGCGTGGAAGTTAGGCGACGTCGGCTGGAACATCAGGTTGGGCATCTTCGGCTTGCGGCACGGGGTCACCAATATGGATGTTAATTGCACTTGTTGATATTAAATCCATACGTAAACATTTAATATAACTTTATTACTTCACTAACTGGATAAACTATACGATACATTTAACTATAATACACTTTAATAACAGTACATGAGTACATAACAGATAACTGACCGAGCGTGGAGAGACGTATCTTCACTGAGTCGGTTGGTAGCGAGGAGAGAGAGAGAGATCCCTGGTGTCTCTTATATAGTAGTTCTTGACAGCTTGCTGTCGAATAACGTAACGTAACGTTTAGCTGTCAAGAGAAACATAGAGTAGTGTTGACGGAAACACTGCGGTCGGAACCACCGCCACAGTAATACTGTTTTATTAAATTATATTTAAGAGATTATTAGAGTCGCGTGGGAACATAGAAAACAGTTAGAGGTGTGTGACAGTGTTTTTGCAAAAAAGAAATATCTGCCTTACCAATTTGTAAATATCAATATCGTTTATAATAAGTGAACTTACAAGTGCCTACTTTGACTGCTAAATAGTGATATTTTCATACCGTATTGGGTCTCTCTCTCTCTCTGATGAGAGATCTATTTAAACTACATAACGATGACCGGCAATGAGTCAACCGGAGCAGGCAATTCACAATCTGATTTCTCTAAACATTGTTTCAGCTCCCCGGCACCTGGTGAACATGAAAAACCTTGCCTTTTCGATGACCAGTCTCTAATAAGAAACAACAAATATTTTCTACCTCAAACTGTCAATAAATAACCGCATGGTTTTATGGAGGGGCGCTCAAAACACTGACGAATTTATCCCTGTTCACACAGTATGTAAGTGAAGCTTTGGATGGACGGGGTCGGGTGAATGTCATTTATACAGACTTCTCCAAAGCGTTCGATCGTGTTGACCACTCAACACTTCTGTACAAGCTGCATTTGGCAGGCCTTGATGGACGGCTGATAGCATTCTTTGGATCCTACTTGACTAACCGTGTGCAATATGTTTTTTATAATGGATTTAAGTCTGAACCCTTCACTGCTAGCTCCGGCTTTCTACAGGGTTCCAATCTTGGCCCATTCCTCTTTTTGTTATTTATCAACGACATAAGCTCTGTAATTTCTGGTAATCATCTATTATTTGCTGATGCTCTCAAATTATACTCCAGTGTTCACGATATTGGTGACTGTTCAAGACACAACTTGCAGCTGTGGTGTGTTGAGAACAGACTTGAATTAAATGTCTCGAAGTGCAAAGTGATGACATACACTAGAAAAACCAGCCGTATAGCTTTTCCCTACAAAGTGGGTGGTGTACCATTGGCTAGGACTGAAACGCACAAGGATCTTGGCATTGTATATGATAAACATTTAAGTTTCACTGGATATATTCAAACAATTACAGCCACCTGTTTGAAGTTGATGGGTTTCATTATGAGGAATAGCAGATCATTTTCCAATTTAGATAGCTTGAAAATTCTCTATTTTGCCTACATGTGATCGAGGCTTGAATATTGTAGCTTGGTTTTTGATCCCTTCTATAGTGTTCATATTGGTGCTTTGGAAGATGTTCAGCATAAGTTTTTAAAACACCTTGTATATAGGGCATCTGGTACCCACCCACAGTGGGGATGCGATCATGGCCAATTGCTGATGCAACCTGGCATACCCAGTTTGTATTCGCGTAGAAAAGTTGCATCTGTGATGTTCCTGCATAACTTGTTTCATGGTAAAGTTGATTCTCCAGACTTATTGATGCAATTAAATTTCTTAGTTCCATGGGCTGCATCTAGAGTGGTGAGAGTGTTTAAGCCTCCAATACCAAGGACTAACTTGTATATGAAATCACCTGTGTACACAATGAGCTCTGACTTTAATGACATTGCGAACTTGTGCGACTTTTATTCGGATAAGGCTGCAGTTATTCGTAGGGTGGCTATATCTTACTTTGTCGGTTATTAGGACCATTATATGTACTGTTTTGTGAAATTTCTGCCTTGTGATGTTTTGCACAGTATTTTAGTTTTGTTTTTAGAAGTATTTTTTGTTCATATTGTTACATATTGTTCTTTTTGTATGGTGCCCTATTAATGGGATTATCCTGTTGGGCATGTATTCAATAAATAAATATATAAATGAAACATTGCGACTTTTCGAAATAATAAATTTGATACCGTTTGCTATTAACATATACAGTTGTATTTATCACGGGTAATTCCCAACGGAAATTGCTTCATTCACTTTTCATACTCATAACAGGTTGGAAGCTGAAATATAAACAAACACTTCGAAGAGAAGCCCATTTTGAGCCATTTTCTCGGTTATGTTTATCATCGACAGTTGTCAGTAGAAATTGCTTCATTACCATGAAACATTGCGACTTTTCGAACCAATATATTGGATACTGTCTGCTATTTGCATACAGAGTTGTATTTATCATCGGCAATTTGCAACGGAAATTGCTTCATTGACTTAACTAAAGTGTGATTCATTCACCTAACTGTCCGGGAAATTTGGGTCTTTAACGTGCCCAACATCGCATGGGCGCGGGACCGACGGCTTTACGCCCCCTGTGAAGGGCGGAATGTGCAGATGACCTTGCTCAATCACAATGGCACAACCTCTGTTGATGTTACTGATCTACTTAAAAAGGGAGGAGAGGGGAAATCTAGGATTGAACCCAGTACCCTTGGATCCAGAGGTCCACGTTTTTTCCCCTGGACCACCATGGCTAAAAAATATCTTTTTACATTTCCGTTTTCCTACTGCTTTCCGCAAAATATGTCAAATATCGATTTATGTAAGTGACGCCATATTATAATTTATTTAGATTATAAAAACATTTGTTCACCCCTTGATTTCCTTCTATATTTAAAATGACCCTTGCTAATACTCATCTGGCAACAGTGCACATCTTCCAGCGTCCACTTCACGTTCCGATTTCACCCGAATTGTTTGTTTACTAGAGAGGTGTCTTCAATACAGGATTACCCAACAAATTTCCTTTCTGTACACTAGCATAATCACAGGATGAACATTGATAAGGCATTTCTCCTGTGTGTTTTGCCTTGATATGTTGCAGCAAGCAGTCTTTCCTTTCACTTACATAATCACATGATAAACATTGATAAGCCTTTTCTCCTGTGTGTTTTGATTTAATATGTCTTAACAAATTATATTTCTGTACACTTGCATAATCACAAGATGAACATTGATAAGGATTTTTCCTTGTGTGTTTCCTGATGTGATTTACCAATTGTTTTTGCTTGTACTTGCATTGTGACACATGTATTGAATACAGTTAAAAGAATTTTGTTTATCTTCATCTATATTACATGAAAGATTTTATTTCTCAAACCGATTGAGATCCTCAACTATTTCCTGTATCTCACATTTAACATCAGCATGCACATCATGTGTAAAGCCCAAAGTGGGCCAGTAGTCTTGATTATTACTAGTTTTCATTTTTGTTCCTGTGCTCTTCTTTTTTGAAATCTTGACATAATACAACACTGTCCAAGGGATGTTCTTTTATTTCCAGTTTCATGAAAGATCCATTTGGTAACAGATCTAACCTAGCATCGTAATCACATTCGCAGGGATGCATAAACTTGTGGTCCGTAAAAGCTTCATCATAACTTTCATTTTCAGCTTTAATAGTTTTAGAGTGGGTTCTAACCATGATATAATGACTTTGAAGAGATATGATATTGCGCATATGCCCCGCCCCCCTCCTATGAGGTCACGTGGTGAGTAACGTTATAGAAGTCCAACTACATACTTAAAACAGTCATTCTCAATCAAAAAGTTTCTATACGTCAGTTTAATGCGGTTGAAGTTACGCCTATATTGTCTTTTTCGGATAATATAGATCGCAGCACTAAATTTAATCTTTTTCATTGTTATTACTTTCAACTGTATGCACTTAAATATTAGTAAAATACGTAATTTGTTAAGAGGTTGTGATGAAACGTCAAAGCCCACTGCACAACAGCATATTATTGTTGTATTGGACTCACCACTTGACACCATGCGCGTGACAGGTCTAAAAATAGGTAGTCTCATTATCATATCTCTCGTTATTTGTATCATGGATTCTACCTATCTCCTGTTCTTGTTTTATATGTTCCGTGTTTTGGCAGCTACTAACTTTTATCAGACTCTCACACTGAATTATTGTTACTTTTATCAAATACTGTCATTCTATAGTATTTGCTTTTATTCTGTCTGGGGTTTCATTGTTTTGTCACAGCATACCTAATAAACAATATACACATAAAACAACAGTTTATTATGATGTGGTTTTGTCAACATGTAACAACCAGTTTTGGCTCAGGGAAACAATTAGGCAAAACAAAGGTTTCACCAAAATCTTAAATGGGGCGTTGTAACGACTACAGAAAACAAAGCTGCGGGAGGGACAACCATGAGGTTATAACTTAAAATATAAAACTCTATTCTTAGGGTTATAGTTATAACGATACATGCACAACAAAACAAACCAAACTTCCTGCGGCGAGACATTCGTGATCTGTCAATCTGACAAAATCATGCAGGCTAAAACTGTAGGTAGTATTACAAATATGCTCTTTTTCGTGTTTTCAAGGCTCCCTTCAATGTATATATGTGTGTATATATATATGTATATATGTGTATATATTTCACCTCTTCAAGTACCGCCTTGTGTACATATTATACATAACCCTTTTTACCCTGTCAGTCCGTTCTATGACAAATGACATTATGCTTAGTGACAGTTGACAGTGAATAATGAGTAACAGAACAGTATAGATAATAGTGAGGTGCAAACAAACTGTGATCCTAATAACTTCCCTTATTATAGAGTATAAAAACATTACCGTGAAATAAGAGCCAAAAAAGTTTAAGCGACAAATGAATTGTGGGGTTATAGGGATCTCCTAGACACACCGATGTCGGCGTGACCCCATGCAAGATACGATATGGCCGGATAGTCTGCGTAGCTCAGGCCAACTAACCTTGAGAATAGAATAGAATAGAATAGAAAGTAATAATGGCACAGTGTACAGTATACAGAGCCAATGAAATGTCATTGGTACATAACTGCCGAATCCGGACGATATCGAAGCACAGCGTAACCTGTGGTCTGCGGTCGAAGTGTCAATAATGTCAAATAAAATTGAAGTCACAGTATAGTAAAATGGACCCAAATTAAGTAAACATTATTGAATACTATATTAGAATAGCAAGTAAATTCCATTTTCTGAGGTGTAACGGAAGTAATGGGAGCCAAAAAAGAGAACATAACCAGTGAAAATAATTTAGACTAAGAAACAGGCAACTAGGTGGCGGCACGTCCACCACTCACTTTAGTACCCACTCACATATTATGCTTTGCGATTTTTGTTTCTCCTAACTAGTAATCGAGCCTAGAGCTAGGTTCATACACCCGCGAAGTGCGAAATCGCAGCGAAACGTATACCTATTGGTTTATTTTAAATAATATCGTAATATTATTAAAATTTGAGCAATAGGAATTAGTTTCGCATTTCGCTAGTGTAAAAACCTAGCTTAAGAATAAATAATTAGAGTTGATGACCGGAAGAAGATAATATTGATGAAAATAACAAGAAAAAGTTTACAAATTTCGAAAAAAAAAACGTGTTTTTCCTTAGGTCATGAATTTTTGGGGACTTCTTGATCTCGTTTGGGGAAATGCAGCCAATACATCTGACAACCCTGCCGTATCGGTGGAAGTAGAAGCACAGTATAATCAGAATTAGATAATTCCAAAGAGGTTGTAAGGGATAGAGGTAACAAAGGTGCAGTTTTGCAATACAAGAAGCCTGTACACTTTTCCTAACTGGGCGGAGTTCGGTGACTTGAGTGGGAGAAACGTCAGGGACGTATTTAGGAATTTTTAGTTTGGTTAGAAATAAAACTGAAATTATTCAATCATTGAAATGTAATGCTTATTCATGAATTTCTTAAGCTTTTGTATAAATAGGTAACCTAAAAAGGTTCGGAACGCAGCAAGTGCGTTATGATAGTGAATTTTCATAACAATATTAAATAATATATTTATATAAGCTGTAAGATTTAGCCTTATATTAAAGGTTATGAAAATTAATTTATTTAATTAGGAACAGTAAAACAAGGTAAAGAAGGACAAGCAAAAACATGATCTATGACATATATTTATAGAGTAATTTGGATACAAAACTCAAACAAAGCAATTGATAAACAGGAAATATACTCTAGAAAAATACACTAGAAAGCTGGAAAAAAAAATCCTTTGGTTGATGCATTGAGGGTGATTGTATGCATGCAGGAGAAGAACCCCAGGAGGAAAAGGGTTTCTGCTCTTCACCCAAAAATTCGGGGGGTTCTCCTTCCCCTTGTGCATGCATACAACTACCTTCAAAGCATAAAGCACAAGAAAAATTTCTTGTGAGCAACCCCCAAGAAGGTTGCTGGACCTGGGCGAATATGGGGTAGACAGGGTTTAAAGGAGGTATTGCTGTAAAATGTGAAAAACGCATGTTTTCAAAGTCCCTTAATTTTCTTGGGGGTTGTTTGCCAGAAAATTTGCCTTGTGGCCGAGGAAGGTTTTAAGCATGTTGCTGGAAAAAAATATCTAAAACCCTCATGCAGTCAACTGCATATTTACCGAAATTACATTCTACTTCGTCGCCTATAATGTCTTTTTCAGATAATGTAGAATACAGAGCTAAATTAAATAGGTTCACTTGCATTTTCATTTATTTTTTTATTACATTTATAAGCACAATATGCGTATAATTAAGGGAACCCTTAATTAACATTGCAGCAACACAAACTTGAAAAGTGGAGAAATTATTTACAGTATGTTAACAGTTATAAACTTGATTTCATCATGTTACAGTAGTATTCTGATAATAAAAAATTACATCTAACTGTATGCACACAACAGCTGGTGTGTTACGAGATGTGATGAAACGCCAAACTGACTGTACCACAGCATTAGCATAATATTATTATGCTGCCACATTATCATATCTCTCTAGTTATGGTATCATGTCAAAAACCTACACTAGAGGCTAAATTTCCAATTTCTTCTTTGTTTATGGTGTCTGTTTCTACTGTCCTAAATTTCCAATTTGATATTGTCAATAAATAACACTACCACACAATGACAAATGACAGCTGAGCTTCAGCACAGACGCAGTCTAACAAAGTTGTCGGATAGAGTAAATTATGATCGGAGGGATACCTAAGTTAAAAATCATGAGAAATGGGTAATTCGAAATTTGCAGGTATTAAATACAGTATTTTTTAACTGACTGATAAAATTAAATTTTATAAAATGTTTTCTTTATTATCAGAAGTTGTAAAAATTTCATATGTTTATACATGAAAGGTTTAACTACATGAAATTCCTGAAGATCGGGCAACCCCGGTCAGCAACATCTTGACATCTGGCAATGGTTGTGACTTCCATTATTTAGATTTTATCTACAATTTATTTAAATAGCATAACAGTACAGGTAGCTGTATTGCTCTGCCTTTGTCCAACATTGTAGATATTGCATTACAGAATTTGAAGTGATGTCGAGGATTATTTTATTATTAATTTCGAATAACTTCATTTTTCTTTGATCAAAAGACTTGAAAATTGGTACACAACCACATCTCTGTATGTTCTTTTAAGTTGTAAATTTTCGTTCCAATCACTTAAACAATTTGAAAGCTATTGTGTTTACAAAAATATATTTAATTTTTTGTTAGGAAAAACTATGTGTTAAGATCTGATGAACGAACTCATCCAAGCCATTAGCAAAATAAGCGTAATTCCAAAATTTTCTCCAAATTAGTCAAATATTTTTTGGGTTATTGGTTGGATAAATTGTTGGATGAATATATTGGATAAAGTTTTATATTCAAAAGGTTAGATAAATAATAATAGTTTTTATTTCAACAACAGAAGAAAATACAACATAAAGTACATTGTACTGTTTACAAATTAATGTTAACATTCCTTGTCTTTTTTAAAGAAATAGAGATTAATTTCATTGATTGCTGTTGCCCTTACTTCGTGAAACTGGTCCATACTTCATACAGACTTGGAGACTATTTCTCTGGTTTCACTGTTGGTTTTCGTTTTTGTAGGTGAAGGACGTAGCCAGCGCGTAAGCTAACTGGAGCAAGTGGCCCTTCTGAATTCTAGATGTTCTTCAACGTCTCTGTTACTGGTTTTGCTGCTTGATAGTATCCTCAGACAGAAAAAATTTGAATTAATACGAAATCATGACAATTACAAATAAAGATCTGTTGCTATTTTATGATGTTATAATCAAAAAAATCTTTAAAAGTGAAAATAAAATAAAACAAATATGACGGATGACGCCTTTAAAATGTCTACGTGATGTATATCAATATTTAACATAAAGATAGAAGAAACCTATAACAGTAATAACTATAATAACAATTACAACAATAAAATAACTAAACAAACACATTAATAAAGCAGACTATACAATGAAAATATCGACACACATCGTGTCTTATAACAACTTTTTGGAAAAAATAGTTAGGTTTATGTTGTCTGATTTATTTAATTAGGAAGAAGAATATCTCAGAAATCCTAAATATTGTCGTGTATATGCTTTTTTACTTCTAAAGCTTAAAACAAGTCTAGTTTACACTTGTCATGACAAAAATGTTGTGGTTTTATGCCGTTATTTACTGTGGGTCTATGTTGGGTATCAATAATATGTTTTGCAAATGTAGATTTGTCAGCATGGTTATTTCTAAATGCAAAAATATGTTCTTTGTATCGGGTGTTAAAATTTCTAGAAGTTTGATCGATGTAGATTGCGTTACGTGTGCATTTCACAAATTTTGAATACCTATACAAATACAGAAGTAGCTTTTAAATCTTATAACATGACGCTTGATTTATTAGATTATTTCAAATAATTGATTGGAAGTATTATCACAGATGATGGTAAGTGTAGGAAAGGTCTGAAGAGGATCGCGATGGCAAAACAAGCATTCAATAACCAAAGTACTGTTCTCACTAATAAACATTTTAACCTGTACATGAGGAACAAATGCAAGTCGTACGTGTATGGAGTATGGTAATGTATGGGGCGGAAACTTGGGCTGTAGTTAAGCAGGATATGAAGAGAATATAAGCTTTTGAAATGTAGACAAGAAAAATGTCAAAGACAGTGCAGGTTGATGGAAAGACGCTTCAAAGTGTGCTAGGAGAGGTGAAAGAATAAAGAGGCTTGCTCAAAGAAATCGAGAGGAAGCTAAAATTTATTGGCCATATTATAAGACATAATAACTTCCCGATAACATTATTTGAAGGACATACGAGTACTTGAAATGTACACTGAATTATTGGCCCTTAAATAAGAGAAGTTTGTTATAAACAGCCCTTAAACTTCTACTTTTATCAAATAGATTTTTGTTATAATGATGTATTCTAATAGAAACATACATAGATGATATTAGTTTAATTAGATGGCCATAATGGCAAGTCAAAAGATTTTGTTCTCGAAAGTGAACTTCAAAGTTTTTTAAATATGCTGTTTTGGTTTATTATAGTTTTTAATATTCGCATGTTTATTTCCTTTACATTTATAATCACCGCAGATTCATTTAAGTATGTTTGAAGAACTTTTTCTGCAATAGTGCAAATAGATATTACATCGTCAGATGGGTATGTGAGGAGTTGACCTTTGTCTTTCTGATCTATAAACGATGTTAATAACGCAGACCTCTCCCCAACAAGTTCACCCGCGCATTCTTCGCATCTCAGAGCTTTTGTTATTTTCCTTACTACATAGCCAGATATATATGTCACGACTTCTTTCTTAAACTCTGATATATTCATATCTAATATTTGAAGAACTGTGTCGTCATCAAAATTATCTATTTGACTCATGTCTTCATCTGGTTCTTCAGATATTCGTTCTCGCCCACAAGTTTTATTTATTACCTCAATGGGTGACAGAATAGGAATTGCTTCCAAAGGGATACAATTTCCTTTAAATGAATCTTTTAATTCAAGATGCACCATCATCCTTTTATATGCACTTTTAAATTGCTTTGCTGATGGGTTATTGTTATAGCCTCCCATGGATCTAATTTGCCCAAAAAAAAGCTCAATATGATCCTGACTGATTTTGTAAGTGGGAAAATACAGCAAAAAATTATTGTCGGCAATTAAAGTTTTATAAACAAATTGCAAACTTTGTATGCAAAATAAAAAGCCAATTATACCCATTTTTCTACCACTCTCACACAGAAGCGGTCCATCAATTATCCTAAGTGACGTTAAATATTGTGATAGCTCTCTTAAAAATACATTAATGTTTTCAAAATTTTCTGCGTTTATTGCTTTTTTAAAATCTGAATTGTTTAAATTTCTAGAATTAAGAATGTCAAATAAATTGTTTATAAGTCGGATAAATTTCACAGTTCCCTCACATTCTTTGAACTCCTCAAGATGTATAATGTATAATGTATAATGTATAATGTATATATTAAGAATGAAACAGGCCAATGTCACCTGAATGACACAAGGATGTTCATGTACGTCAAAAAATTAACAATAAGAACGACAATGGCACACACAATAAGCATAACAATTAAGGAAAATTTTTCCTTAAATAATACAAAATAAAGATACTTATAAAACACACTTATAACGTTTATAACGTTCAAAAGATAAGAGCTGCAGAATCCAGATCCAATTCCAATATTGTTTTTTAGAGTCACCAGGTGCACTAGGTTTATAGTTTATACTATGGCAACTACACTACAAACAAAGTGTTCATATTATAAGAATTTAAAAACAGAAGATAGTTAATGGTAGTTTATGTAAAACTTCATTGCAATATTCCAAAGATTGTGCCACTGAGTGGCTAAAAAGTTGTGTGGCTAATTTAACCTTCATTTTTTGGTTTGTATAAAATATATGCGATTTTCTTAATTTATTTGCCAAATGAACGCCCTCCTGATCCTGTAACTCATTTAATTTTACTAAATAATCCCACTTTATATTTTCCCCATTCTCATCAATTATTAATTTTTTATCGCCTAATGTGTTTCTTATCAGTTTGATCATATGACATGGATCAAAAAAGACTGCAATTTTCCTACCTGAACTAGGATCAACAAACGTAGAGTTAATGTTCCTCCAATTCAAATCGCAGCCAAGTTCTTTTGCTAACGTTAGGTTATTTGTTGCCCCATCAAAAGTTATTGAGACCACGTATATGCCCGACTCATTTAGTAGCGTTAAACACTGTAATACCATTTTGTTTTTGTGTACCCCTTAAAGAGTCGATTAAAAAATATCCAAGAGGAAGCTTCCATGATTGATTAATGCTAACAAGCATAAAAACAAGAGCTTCTTTGGCTACAGGGTTACAATCGGTCTCAAGATTTATACCAAAATCTACAAACCCATAATATTTTACCCCATCCCATTCTATATGTTGGCGAATTGCCATCTCATCTATGACTAAAGAACATATAAGTTTTCCATCTGTGCTTTCTGATTTTGACTTTAATAAGTTGAACACCTCTGACGTAAAACCAGCTTCCCCATTAACGCTTTGATACCATCTAGATATAGTTTTTGGATGAGGAAGAGCCGAGTTAAATGTGTTTCTGACAAAACTGTAAGCTTTGGGAGAGTAATAATGCAGCGTAGCAGAAAAAGCTTTAAGTTGATTTTCATACTTATGTTTACGACCTAATTGTCTTTGTAAAAATTCTTCATTAGGTTCTATTTGCATTAATGTTTCTAATGTTTCGTCGGTTACTTTACCTTTTAGTTGTTTGATTATATTCGCAAGGGTTGCTGTTCTCTTCTTATAATGATGAACACTACTGCTGAGCCGTTTAATTTTTTTTCATGCATCGAATAACTGCTTCTTCAGTTTACGTTTGCGCGGTGTAACAACCTATAAAAAATGTTCAATGATAAACCATTTATTTTCTCAAGTAAAATCAATATATAAACAAAATTTCCAACAACACATTTTGGTTAATAGTGGTTGAGATAAATTGCAAACAGTTGTTTCTAACTTATTTAATCATGGACTATACAAACTTAAACACCATATAAAATGTGATGGAATAACATATTAGGTTTTTTAAAATTATACTGATTTCATAAACGGCAAAAACTGAATTTAACTCACCATGTCCTTCAAAGTGGGTGGCATTGAAGGTGTTTTCATTTCAGCAAATCCTAAACTACTAAACGATCTTTGCGGTACCTCTACAACAGTTTTCTCTTCATAAAAACCAGCACTTGTTGATGGCCGAGAATAATCCATTACAGGTACATTGCTACCAGACCAAGTACTAGTTGACGGGGCAGCTGCAAATGGCACATTGATAGCAGTTATATCAGTCATTGGCTGCTCGCCAAAAACGACTTGTGTTGATGGCTTGTTTGTTACCTGCATAAATAAATTTGAAACGAATACCATTAATGTAAATTTGCAGGGCTAATTAAATTACGATAAATATCATAACAATATATTACGTGAATGTAACTAGTAGCATAGTTACTAGAGATGAGCGATATATAGCTACCGGTGATTTAATCGCTTCTATTAAAAGATCGCTGTTAGCAGCTGTTATTAAAACACAAAACAACAGCGATTGTGAAAACCGAGATTTACACAAATCATTAGAGTAATTATTTCTATGAAATTCATCTTATACTAAAAACTCCATGACAAACAGCAATTGCTGTATTCATAATACACGCAATCGCAGTTTGTGCGAGCGAGTAGAAGTATCTGTATACTTTCCTTCTCGCCAGTATTAGAATACAACATTTCTCCTTTTCTTATAGGTAGAAAACGAAAAACTCATGATACAAATAACGCGAGATATGATAATGAGACTATCTATTTTTAGAACCGTCACGCGCATGGCGTCATGTGGTGAGTCCAATGCAATAATAATATGCTGTCGTACAGTGGAGTTTGACGGTTCATCACAACCCCTTAACAAATTAGGTATTTTACTGATATTTGAGTGCATACAGTTGGAATTAATTTTTTAAGATCAGAATACTATACTATGATTATGTGACATGATGATCAAATCAAGTTTATGAATGTTAACGCCCCCTGTAAATGTCTACGAACGTCTTCTCTACTTTTTAAGTTTGTGTATCACCAATGCTAATTCAGGGCTCCCCTTAATTATTATACTTCACTTGTGCATATATATATATATATATATATATATATATATATATATATATATATATATATATATATATATATATATATATATATATATATATATATATATATATATATGTAATATAAAAATGGAATGGAATGTAACTTTAACCACATTAAACTGACGTATAGAAACTTTTTGATTGCGAATGACTTTGTGTTAAGTGTGTAGTTGGCCTTCTATAACGTTACTCACCATGTGATGTCATAGGAGGGGACGGGGCATATGCGCAATATCATATATCTTGTAAGTCATTATATCATGGAAAAACCTGCTGAATCTAAAATTAAAGCAGCACCGAACTGTAGCATATATATGCCTTCCAACTTTTTCATTATATTAAAATAAAAATAATATGTAGATTTCTCTCATCGTATATTCTTGTAATATGCTAATTTTATAGAACTTCTATTAATAGTAAAAATCTGAGTAGTTTTAAAATTATTATAATTTAAAAGCTATCTGAAGATCATATTGTGGTTTCAATTAAGCGGTTAACACTAACACCTTGTAAGTGTTTAAAATAATAGCATACGCACATGCAGCATTGTAAATGGCTAAACCACAATCGCAGTAGCTGTTTAAAGTCCCTGTTATTTAAAAATAACCATTACTGATAGCAGTGCCATTGAAAAACCGCTGTTTGGCTATATATATATATATATATATATATATATATATATATATATATATATATATATATATATATATATATATATATATATATATATCACTAATAGTTACATAAATTAATAACCTTGATTCAGTACTTACCAATACAGGTATAGAACTTTTTTTAAAGTATACTGCAAAAGGGTATTTTTCTAAATCATAAGATTCCTCGGTAAAATGTAAATTGCACACATTTGAGTTCATAAAAATATCTTCATCGCTTAAATTTAATGCTCGTTTCCAAGCCTCGTATCTTTAACCAGCTTTGGGAAATCTGAAAATAATATCTCGAATTATCTACTTTATCAGTGACTGAACCTCTAGAAAGATGCAGTAATAGATAAAACGAAACTATTCTACTTTTTTTCTGCTTCTACTGGAACTACATAGGTAAATACATCTAATTCAAATAATAATTGCCAAACAAAATGCTTAATTTCATTAAAAATATTCAATAAATAATGCATTATTAAGATTTTATTTCTTGAAAAAACACAATTGACAATAATAAATGCTAAAGATTTAACAAAAGCAATACAATGTGTAAATACGGACCTGTGAAAACCAATAAACATTTGGCGCCAAACAAGGAAACAGAAGACATGTAAACAACTTACCGAAATAAATGCACAGTTGCTTTATCCTTTTCATAATTGGCACTTTTATTGTACATACAGTTCTTCACAATACACCTTGGCATTTTTTAACTTTTACACTCTTAAAACACTGCTAAAAAACGGCAAAACACACAAGATAACCTCTAATCGCAAATCAACAAACACTTCAAATACTTGTTGACAGCTGACAATAACTTCAAGAGCGGTTGGGGGAACGAATCAAAACAAAACACATTAGCGCGTTATTCAAAATTTTGTTTGTGATTGGACGGTGACAGGAGTGGGAAATCGACAGGCTGCAAACTCGGCTTTGTTCCCTCTAATATATACAACCTCTTTGGATAATTCACAATATACTGTGGTCTGTTGTCGAAATGTCAATTTGGCAAATGGAAAAGTCAAGTGTAAAGTAAAAGTAAAGTAAATATGATAATAATAATCAATAGCTAGTTAGAACTTGGAACAGGAACAATATTGAAAATCTAATATTGTCTTTGTAGTCTGTAATGGAAACAGTGTAAACTGCAAAAAACAAACAGAGCCAGTGAAAAAAATTATTGCGGGAGTGGCAGTGTAAGATTCACTTTAGACTTTAAGAAAGTTAGGTGAAAACAGTAGCTGCCAACACCCTCATGGAAGATCAAAGGCAGGACCATGGGATCCATGAAGGTTACTATAAAAATATTAAAGTTAAAATAGAAAATTATGATGATGTGCCAACCTGCGAAACGTTGACGCCTTCCTGTGAATTTGATCAAGATCCGAAATTAGATGTGAAACCAACTGCATCTTTAACAAAATTGGAAATAGAAGGAAATGCCTTAGCCAAGCTTGTATCATGTCAAAATGTAAAAGAAGAGTTCCCAAATGAAAGTGAGAGTTCTGCTAATTACCAAGATCTGTGCTCCAGTTTAGACATTAAGGGTGATTTGCATGCAGATGATAAATGTGAGTCAGAAAAATTATTTACGGATGGGTACATAAGTCTATTTGATGAAGACAAACCTCCATGTATTATAGTCGAAGATAACAAAAAAGATGTTTACATTAAGTCACAACCTCTTGAAAAGGACTTAACCAAGCCGTTTCAGTGCTCTTCTTGTGATTTTTCAACTGCATACAAACAAAGTTTCTACAACCATAATATTTCAAAACACACAGGACGAAAGCCTTATCAGTGTTCGTTATGTGAATATGCAGGTGTGCGCAAATATCATTTGTTGAATCATATTAAATCAAAACACACGGGGGAGAAGATATATCAATGTTCATTATGTAACTATGTAAGTGTTCAGGAATTTAATCTGTTAAATCATATTGAATTGAAACATGCTGAAGTGAAACCTATCGAGAAGCTTTTTAAATGTACAACATGCGACTTTTCAAGTGTGTACAAACAAAGTTTGGTAATCCATATTAAATCGAAACATACAGGAGAGAAACCTTATCATTGTTCATCATGTGATTATGCAAGCGTGCTGAGAAATAAGCTGTTCGATCATATTAAATCAAAACATACAGGAGAAAAGCCTTATCGATGTTCATTGTGTGATTATGTAACTGTGCACAAACATAATCTGTTAAGCCATATTAAATCGAAACACACAGGGGAGAAACTTCACCGATGTTTGTTGTGTGATTACGCAAGTGTACATAAGCGACACTTGTTAAATCATATTAAATCAAAACACACAGGAGAAAGGCCTCACCAATGTCCATCATGTGATTATGCAAGTGTGGTGAAACGATACTTGTTAAATCATATCAGATCAAAACACTCTGAAGGGAAGCTTTATCATTGTAAATTATGTGATTATGGAAGTGTTTTGAAACAAGAATTGTTGAACCATGTTAAATCCAAACACAGAGAAGAGATGTGTTATCAGTGCGCGTCATGTGATTATGCAAGTGTACACAAACATCATTTGTTAAATCATATTCAATCAAAACACACAGGAAGAAGGCCATATCAGTGTTTATCGTGTGATTATGCAGGTGTGCGTAAATATCAGTTGTTGATTCATATTCAATCGAAACACACAAGAGAGAAGCCGTTTAAGTGCTTGTCTTGTGATTTTTCAACTGTAAGCAAGCAAAATCTATTGTGGCATAGTAGATCGAAACACACAGGAGAAAAGCCTTATCAATGTGTATCATGTAATTATGTGAGTGTCCACAAACATAAACTGTCTTATCATATTAAATCAAAACACACGGGAGAGAAACCTTACCGATGTTCATCATGTGAATATGCAAGTGTGTATAAGCAACACTTGTTAAACCATATTAAATCAAAACACACAGGAGAAAGGCCTCACCAATGCCAGTCATGTGATTATGCAAGTGTGCAGAAACGAGACCTTTTAAAACATGTTAGATCAAAACACTCAGGAGAGAAGTCTTATTATTGTAAATTATGTGATTATGTAACTGTTTTGAAAAGAGAATTATCGAGCCATATTAAATTCAAGCACACAGAAGAAAAATCTTACCAGTGTTCATCATGTGATTATACAAGTGTTTATAAACAGAACTTGGTAAATCATATTAAATCAAAACACACAGGAAGGAGGCCCTATCAATGTTCATTGTGTGATTACGCAGGTGTGCATAAACATCAGTTGTTGACTCATATTCAATCAAAACACACGGGAGAGAAGCCGTATCAGTGCTTGTCTTGTGATTTTTCGACTGTGTGCAAAAACAATTTATTGTGCCATACTAGATCAAAACATACAGGAGAGAAACCTTACCAATGTTCATCATGTGATTACGCAAGTGTGCATAAACGTTACCTGTCTTATCATATTAAGTCAAAACATACAGGAGATAAACCTTACCAATGTTCATCATGTGATTATGGAAGTGTGCATAAACAGCACTTGTTGAGTCATATTAAATCAAAACACACAGGAGAAAGGCATCATCAGTGTCCATCATGTGAATATGCAAGTGTCCACAATCAAAAACTGTTAAATCATATTAAATCAAAACACACAGGAGAGAAGTCTTATCATTGCAAATGATGTGATTATGAAAGCATTTTTTTAAATTTATTTATTCAACGGATCAACCATTTACAATAATAATAAGAACATCTAAAACTACATTAGTCTTAAATAACATCTCAATATGAGAACATAACAAAAAAGCATAACATAACCTGTGCACTGTATGTATGACAATTCAATCAATAACACCTCTCAAAATGCCTCTAATTGAAAGGTCAGAATCATGAAACATATCCAAGAGCTCCGAATACTCATTTGCAGTTCTCGCCACTCTCGACATCAGACTGAAAAAGCCATAATTGGTTCGATGGAAGGAAACCACAAAAACCTCCCTTGCTCTCGTGCGGTCCGGAATCCTTAGAGAGACTAACTCAAGCAAAGAAGGACCATCAATTTTATTCACTAATAATTTATGCAAAAAACAAACATCACTGACAATCCTTCTACCACTGAGTGACTGCAAGTGCAGCCGATTCCGCAAATAAGAAAAGTTAAGATCATTTCTTTGCAAGCACAAATTCTTAAAAATCTATTTTGTATGGCCTCAATCTGATTGATATAAATATTGTAATTCGGACTCCAGACTACAGAAGAGCATTCCAACAAAGAGTGAACCAGACCACAATACAGTCTTCTCAAGCTATTGCATGAAAAATCCAGAGTTGATCTATGAATAAATCCTAACATTTTATATGCTTTTGATACTATGTATTCTATGTGATCCTTAAAAGATAATTCCCTATCCAATACAATGCCCAAGTCTTTAATCATTTCCTTCCTCTGTAAAGCACTAGAGCCCATGAAGTACACAAAGTCAATGGGAAACTGAGCTCTAGTGAATGTAATGCAGAAACACTTATCAACATTCAGAGTCAGAAGATTGTCACCACACCACCGAGCAAAACGATTTAAGTCTTCCTGTAAAAGTAAAACGTCCTGTCTGGAACGAACAATCTTGAAAATTTTGATATCATCAGCAAACATCAAAATCTGACTATGCTTAAGTGAATGTATGACATCATTGATAAAAAGATTAAAGAAGACTGGTCCACAATGTGAACCCTGAGGAACTCCTGAAGAAACAATAATACTATCAGAAATGAGGTTTCTGATCTTTACACTCTGGGACCTACCCGTAGGGAAGCTGCGACCCCAAGACAACAAATTGGCATTAAAACCCAACAATGCAAGTTTTGACAATAATAAGGCATGATTAACCTTATCAAACGCTTTGGAGAAATCTGTATACATCGAATCAACCTGTAACCTATCCTCCAAAGCTGAGACCAATGCATTCTGGTAAAGAAGGTTGGCTGTTGTAGATCTTCCTTTAAGGAAACCATGCTGCTGTTCGACGAAAACATGTCTGCATTCCCAAGTTATATGTCTAGAGACAAAAAAGTCCAGAAGTTTGGGTATCTCTGACTGAATACAAACAGCTCTATAATTAGTAACCAAATGCTTTGGTCCCTGCTTATGAAGGGGCATCAAATAAGAATGTCTCCAAACATATGGAAACTCACCAGACAACAAAGACCTGTTAAAGAGAATCCTCAGTGGAATTGCCAAGGTGAAGGTACAAGATTTTAACAGATGGGAGGGGATTCCATCTGGACCGTAAGTAAGTTTATCTTTCAAACTACAGATACGATCAATAATATCAGCAGAAGTAACACTAGGCACAGTCATATTTACTGACTCACACAAAAAAGGATCGGGACCGACACTCCCAGCTTGACCCTCATACACAGATGAGAAAAAACTAGCAAAAAGACCCACCGAATCATGCAAAGAATCACTCCTAACATCATCATAATACATAGCCTCAGCAAGATCATAAACCGTCCTCAACTTGTTAATATAAGACTAGAAAGAACTCTGATTGTTTTAAAAAATTATTCTCAGTATAAACAATAAAATTTCTGTAACAAGTATCACGAAGATTCCTACATTCCTCTTGGAGACCAGAAAACCTAATATATTCATTTATTCTACCATATTTCTTATATTGACATTTTGAAACAAGAATTGTTGAGCCATATTGTTTAAGGAGCGGAGGATAATGGGGGGGTTTTATCGGGATAACTGTTATAATTTGAACTGGACAGACATTGCCACGGATTTTTATCAACAAAATTGACAAGGCGTATGGCAGCTCTATTGTCGGAGGCAACTGGGTAGAGGGTCGGACTTACCTTTCTCATGTGTAATGTTTCGTAAATGAAGATGGGGCGCCACACATTTTCATAACACACAGCTGTTGAGCTTTTTCAAGTCAATGAAAATGTGAAAATTCCTTCAAATTAGTTACTCCCTAAACTCTACAATTTAATGAAAACACGAAAGACAATTTATTGATTTTAATAGTAATGTAGAAAGATATAGACATATTATATGATGAGAAATGGGTAAATGTAAATATAATTATTATAATTTATGTGAGTGAAATTCAAAATAAAAATAATTGGTAATATAGCTATTTAAAGAGATTTACGTTATAATTAATTTTTGAACTTCGTATTCGTGTCAAATTAAATTTCCCCTCGCATGGTATACCTTGCTCCGGTTAACAGAGGTGTTACAAGTTTGTGTCGCCCAGTGTACACGTGTGAGCTACAACTTACGTCGTGCAGTGTACACTAGAGCAAAATGAGTTTATCTACTTTTGAACCATCATCTAAGATTCTAATGTCCGTTGAAACTACACTGACAAATGACAGTTCATCGTAACCGAAATAATGCTAAACGCTAGTTAATAGTTTTAGTTTGTGAATACAAAAAGAGAAGGATCTTAGTACTTTAAATAAAACAAAATGCGTACAAAAGGTTTACAACAAATTTGAAGAAGCTATTGAAATTTGAACACATCTAATTGGTGAGTAATAATGATTATTATTTTGAGTTAAAGGAAATGATTTACTTGTTTTCTAATGCTGTGTGATTGGTTTTGATTTTAGAATTATTCCAGAACTATGGATCTTCAACTACTGCTATATGCTTTACTCAAGCTCGAGATGGATAGAAAAATTAACTACGGATGCTGGACTTACTATAAATTCAATCAAAACACACAGGAGAGAAGCCGTATCAGTGCTTGTCTTGTGATTTTTCGACTGTGTGCAAAAACAATTTATTGTGCCATACTACATCAAAACATACAGGAGTGAAACCTTACCAATGTTCATCATGTGATTACGCAAGTGTGCATAAACGTTATCTGTCTTATCATATTAGGTCGAAACATACAGGAGATAAACCTTACCAATGTTCATCATGTGATTATGGAAGTGTACATAAACAGCACTTGTTGAGTCATATTAAATCAAAACACACATGAGAAAGGCATCATCAATATCCATCATGTGATTATGCAAGTGTCCACTATCAAAAACTGTTGAGTCATATGAAATCAAAACACACAGGAGAGAAGTCTTATCATTGAAAATGATGTGATTATGTGGAGGGCAGGGATCAGTCCTTGGTACCTTAATATTTATTTTATTCATAAATGACTTTCCATCTTTTATAAGATGTGATTTTAGAGTATTGTTTTCTGATGATATTACCCTGGTGGTTGTGGATGATGATGTTGATGCTCTTCAAGCGAAGTTGCCCATTGCATACTATTGACTTGTTGGATTGGTGTTGGACAAATAAGTTGGTTGTGAACAATTCCAAGACAGTCTTTATGCGCTTTGGCGGATTATCCAGTTTGCCCTTTCCAAATAGTCTCACGGCGAATGGCGTTGAGGTTGGTTCCACTGGGTGCACACGATTTCTTGGAGTCTTGATTGATCAGGAACTGCGATGGGATGAGCACGTTGAGTGTGTTTGTCGGAGCTTGAACAAGGCATATTTTGTTCTACTACAGCTAAAGTATACACTGAACACTGAAAGCTTATTACGTTATTCTATGGGGACGCTCTGTATGTGTTAACAGATTGTTAATCCTTCAAAAAAGAATACTAAGACTTATATTTGACGTGCCGTCTCGTTGCACTTGTCGGCCAGTTTTTGTGGAAAGGAGGGTCATGACTATCTATACTATTTACATTTATAGGACTATTTTATATATGAAGAAAAATATTCACCGCTTTAATGTAAATTCTTTCAATCACAGTTATGATACTCGTGGTTGTGGTGATTTACGTTCGGTGGCCCATAATACAGCGAAATATAAAAGATCTTTTATATTTAATGGTATTAGATTTTATAATAAATTACCAAATAGGTGTAGGGAACATACTGAGTTCAGGATATTTAAAAATAATTTGAAGGCACTCCTAGCGTCCAGGTGTTACTACAGTATTGACGAGTATTTATGTGATAATGAACTGTGATATTTCTGTTTTGTTTGTGTTTAGTTATAGAGACTTGTTTGCTATTGTTATGTGTACCTATATGTATACTGGTTGACTTGCCTTATGTACATTTTTGTATCGAAAGGGCTAATAAAGTGTTATTATTATTATTATAAAAGCATTTTGAAACAAGAATTGTTAAGCCATATTGTTTAAGGAGCAGATGATTGGGGGTGTTTATCGGGATAACTGTTATAATTTGAACTGGACAGACATGGTAACGATCTAATTTAATAACAAATGAATAAAGTCTCTTAACAACTTTCAAACTAAATCTAAAAATCCTCTCTTAATATTTACAAACACCTCTATATATAGACTTACTACTTCTTAATAATACGTAAACAATCCAATTACAAAAGAACAGCAAATCTAACAGCAACATGGAAAATTTCTTAATGGAAACCACTGCTAAAGATAAATCTAAGCTAGATTGCTAAATACTTTTTCTCAACAAATACCCCATTTCTACAATGCCGACCATGCCAAATTTATGATTTTTGATTATTTTGGCTTGTAATAAATTATGTATTACATGTGTTTCATGTCAGTTTTTAAAATTGAAATGAAACATGTTTAAAACAGTTTTAAACAAAACTCAAAACGCCAACTCAAGTGTTTAAAACACTTTTTAAACGTCTGTTTTAAACAGTTTCTGTTAAACTTGCCAACTCTGATCTATTTATTCATTTATTGGCACGAATATTACGAGGGGGAAACCACCCCCTCTGATTTTTGTAAAATTATTTCCTCTTTGGGGATTTATTCCCCAAATATGTCCTATATATCCCTATCATTCCATAGTATTTCCCCATAGTGCCTCATAATTCCCCAATATTTCCTCATAAGCCCATAATATTTCTCCGTAATACTCCATAATTCCCCATCTGACATTTACCTTAACTTTTAGTAAATTTTCATTAAGAAAATTGACAAATAGAGAGGTGTTGATGGTAAGACTTTCGGAAAATTCCTTCAAATGAGCGCCAATTAGGTCCCTTAGAACCCATATCCAGTGTCCCTCTGAATATATATATATATATATATATATATATATATATATATATATATATATATATATATATATATATATATATATATATATATACAATCTATGTATGTATCCAACCAATAACTTAATAAATACTTCATTGATTTGAACCAAGTCTATGAATTACCCTTATTTTGTTAATGGCTTGGATGAGTTCATTCCTGGGATCTGAATGCCCAATTTTTCTTTAAAATAAATTAAAAAACATTTTTTATAACACAATTTTATGTATGACATTGTTTAAGTGATTGAAATGAAAATTTAGAACCTAAAAGAGCACAGATAGACGTGGTTGTGTACCAATTTTCAAGTTTTTTGATCACAGAAAGTTATTCGAAATTAATAATAAAATAATCCTCGACATCACTTGAAATTCTGTAATGCAATATCTACAATGTTGGACAAAGACAGATGATGTTACCTGTACTGCTATGCTATGTAAATAAATCGTAGATAACAATCTAAACAATGGAAGTTACAATTATAATTGTAAGATGACAAGATGTAGCTGTTTCTTACCAGGGTTGTCAAATCTTCAGAAATTTCATGTATCAAATTTTCACAACTTCTGATAATAAAGAAAACATTTTATAAAATTAAATTTTATCAGTTAAAAAAAATTGAATTACCCATTTCCCATGATTTTTCATTCATCCCTCCAATGCTAATTTACTCTATCTGGCACAAGGTCGAGGCGGTTTGGCGACGGAACCGAGGAGGAGTAGAGCATGGTTTTTGGGGTTGGCAAAAAGGGTCCATGGTGGCCTACTTGCTTGGCGTTGGCCTCACCACCACTGCTACTACTACTACTACTACTCTATCTGGCAACGTTTTTAAATATAGGCGCAAAATGCTAAAAAACACAGTCGAATAAGTACAATTTGGAGAACTCAATTTAACACAATAAAATTTTTAGACCTCACGATCGTTTCGCTAACAAAGTTAGCGTCATCAGAGGGGTGAATAAAGTTTTTTAGTTTATTATCCTTAATTTATTCATCCTTCTGATGCGGTGCGGTAAACAGGATTTTAAGGAGGTATAGCTGCAAAATGGAATAAAGGCAGTTTAAAGAGCTCCAACTAAGCTGTTGATTTCGCACTTTCCGTTCACATTTCCTTTTCATATTCTTCTCCGCCCAGCACCCCTATTCACTATTGGTCCCGTAACTTTCTTGTGGGCTTTTGGCAAGAAATTCTTCTTGTGATTTGGGCATCCAGAAGGGGTTCTAAGCATATTTCTGGGAAGAATTTTCTAAACACTCCTCATGTACTAATCTGCAAATTTACCGAAAATTTAATTTATATTTACAAACGGAATGCATCTATGAAATTATGGGTGGCAGGTAAGATTTTTCCATATAAACCGCTTGAATGATCGGTTTTAATCAACTCAATCGAACCAGTTTCTGCAAAAAAATAACATAACGGGTTTTTTAAAACAAATTTGTAATTGTCTGTGAATCTCATTGTGTTATTTTTTTTAAAATTTAGCATCCACGCTGCTTTTATATATAGGTTTTACTATGTATCATAACCGAAGATTCTATAGTTTACGTAATGGGAAATTGGGTTATCACGATTTGAACTATTTTTATGAAAATTCGCTACTATAACGCACTTAAACTGTCTATATCATAAGATGCTAATAAGGTGTTAGCAACGACGTATATACGTAATTGGGTATTAGCTAGTGTTGTGAGAATACGTAATAAAATATTCATTGAATCCGAGTATTGAAATGGTCGTATTAGTGAATTTTCTTTAAAAAAATTCACTAATGAGGAGATCCCGACTTTTGAATTTTGAAAAAATTTCTTCAAATGAGCGCTATTTAGGACCCCCGGAACCCAATTCCGAGGTCAGTTTCAGACTTTATATGTTTATATATATATATATATATATATATATATATATATATATATATATATATATATATATATATATATATATATATATATATATATTTATGTGTCACACCTATAACTTAAAAAATAATGGACCGATTTTGATAAAACTTGGTGAGTACCTTCCTTTCGCAAGTGGCTTGAATAAGTACGTTAGCCAGGAAAATCCGCCGAGGTTTTCCCGGAAAATTTTGTGTTTTCTTTCGAAAAAAATTTATATCTCCAAAATTAACAAAGTAAGGGCAACCAAATTTCATACGCGGGTTTATATTATTATAGGAAAGTTATCTACCAAAATTTAGCTACGTAGCTCAAAGGACAAAAAAGTTACAAGCATTCAAAGAAAAATAAATTTGGGTTTTCCTCAAAACGTCAAAATCGCGATTTTAAACGTCAAAATTGGTGAGTACCTTCCTTTCGCAAGTGGCTTGGATAAGTTCGTTAGCCAGGAAAATCCGCCGAGGTTTTCCCGAAAAATTTTGTGTTTTCTTTCGAAAAAAATTTATATCTCCAAAATTAACAAAGTAAGGGCAACCAAATTTGGTAAGCTGGTTTATATCGTTATAGGTGTGCTACCTACCAAAATCTAGCTCTGTAGGTCAGGTCAGGTCAGGTCAGACAAAAAGTTATGGGCATTTAAAGAAAAAAACTCGGGACGCAGCAAGTGCGTTATGGTAGTGAATTTTCTTAAATATGTTTTTATTGCAAATATGTATGTGTTTCCTTTTTAAGAAAGCAGGCATCAATTTTGGTTACCAGTATAACCTATATAGTAAAAACAATGTGCCATGTTTCATAAAAATAACTTTATTGTGTGAAAATGTACAAAAATTTCCAAAAGTAAACTTAAAGTGTTCCCGGAAAAACTCGTTTCTTGGTCAACCTTATAGGTTAATAGCAAATTGAGCTATTCAAATTTGAAGCATTTAATGAAAATTCGCTACCATAACGCACTTGCTGCGTCCCGAATTTCTTTTCTTACAAACATTCCTCGCTGAAAAATTCAAAAATGCAATAACATAAGGCATGTTTGATTAAAAAAAAAAGAAAATTTGTATCACCAACGACTTATGGGCCAGCCTGTGATTGTAGAAATATTTTTTTAAGATGTAGCTCAAGACACCCTATAATTAATATATACAAATTTTCTTCATATCTTGTATAATAACGGATATATTGAGCTTTATTGATTTTTTACGAAAATTCGACAAAAATTATATACCATATAAACATAAACTCTAAAGCTAAGGCTACTGCCAAGCATCAGAGAAAGGCTCTATTTGAAATGAATTTTCTGGAAACATTTTAGTAAAATGAAGGACAATGACGGTTGAAACTAAGACTTCAGAGTTTGTAAAACATCCTTCTTGAGACATTTGATTTCCATATCCCGTATTAGATTCAAGTTCTTTGCCTAAATGTTGCCGATTTTGACGTTTTAAATCGCAACTTTGACGTTTTGAGGAAAACCCCAATTTATTTTTCTTTAAATGCCTATAACTTTTTTGTCTTTTGACCTACATAGCTAAATTTTGGTAGATAGCTTACCTATAAGGATATTAACTAGCGTACCAAATTTGGTTGCCCTTACTTTGTTAATTCCGGAGATATATTTTTTTTTCGAAAGAAAACACAAAATTTTCCGGGAAAACCTGGACAGATTTTCCTGGATAACGAACTTATCCAAGCCATTTGCAAAAGGAATTTTTCCACCAAATTTAGTCAAAATCGGCCTATTATTTTTTGAGTTATCGGTGTGATACATATATATATATATATATATATATATATATATATATATATATATATATATATATATATATATATATATATATATATATATATATATATATATATATATATATATATATATATATATATATATATATATATATATATATATATATATATATATATATATATATATATATATATATAAATATATATATATAAACATATAAAAATTGAAACTGACCCCGGATATGTGTTCTAGGGGGCCTAGTTCGCGGTCATTTGAAGAAATTTTTTCAAAATTCAAAAGTCGGGATCTCCTCATTAGTGAATTTTTTTTAAGAAAATTCACTAATAAATTGGGGTTTTCCTCAAAACGTCAAAGTGACAATTTAAAACGTCAAAATTCGCAACATTTAGGCAAAGAACTTGAATCTAATACGGGCTATGGAACAAAAATGTCTCAAGAAGAATGTTTTACAAACACCGAAGTCTTAGTTTCAACCGTCACTGTCCTTCATTTTATTAATTTTTTTCCAGAAAATTAATTTCAAATAGACCCTTTCTCTGATGCTTGGCAGTAGCCCTAGCTATAGAGTTTATCGTTTAATGGTATATAATTTTTGTCGAATTTTCGTAAAAAATCAATGAAGCTCAATATATCCGTTATTATACAAGATATGAAAAAATATTGTATACATTAATTATACGGTGTTTTGAGCTACATCTTAAAAAATTATTGCGACAATCACAGGATGGCCCATAAGTCGTTGGTGATACACATAATTTTTTTTAGTCGAAAACGCCTTATGTTTTTGCATTTTCCATCGAAATATAATGCATGTTTGTAAGTTAAGAAATTCTGGAGACAGCAAGTGCGTTATGGTTGCGAATTTTGATTAAATGCTTCATATTTGAAAAGCTCAATTTGCTATTAACCTATAAGGTTGACCAAGAAACGGATTTTTTCGGTTACACTTTAAGTTTACTTTTGGAAATTTCTGTACGTTTTCAAACAATCAAGTTATTTTGATGAAACATGGCACATTGTTTTTACTATATATGTTATACTGGTAATCAAATTTGATGCCTGCTTTTTGAAAAAAAAACACATTTTTGCTATTAAAAACATTTTTATGAAAATTCACTACCATAACGCACTTGCTGCGCCCCGAACTTTTATCCGAATATATCTGGCAGCGGAATACGTAGTACGAGTCGTATGTCGTATATAGTAAATATAGTGTACATGTACGATACAAAATGTTTATGACACGCAATACGGAATCGTATATAGTAAACAGAGTGTATGTGTACGATACAAATCTCTATGATCCGAATGACGTATACTGCAGGGTCAGCCAGCCAATAAAAGCAGCAACAGAATAAAACGGATTCGTATTCCTAATTCGTAATAGCAAATATTAATCTAAACCTGCTTAACCTCTACGTACCCCCTACCCGCAATATTGTATAACGGTAATCGAACTTTTTCTTATATTCCTAGAATGGGACGTATCCTGCTTATCTATTTTTAATTGTGTCAATTATATTACACAGGGGTTTGTTGAAACGAACAGTTGAATTTAAAACAAATGTTTTCTGCTGGTGTAGTTATAAAATAAATTTTTATAAATAAAAGTGAAATAATGAACACGACAGAATCTTTTTGGTTTAGTTATTGGTCATCATTATATTTTATTAATTACAAAAAACTTAACACGAACTTATCCTATATATTTGTAAAAATACCTTGGTATTCCCTGGACAATAATAATATAAAACAAAATTATATTTAGGACGTGTACGTTATTATTATTACTTATTACTATACGGCAGCTACGATTCCATCCCATACCACGCTAAATATATTATATACCCTTCTCACTGTGAAAACGTAATCGGATGGTCATTCAGAACATTATTTTATATGAATCCGTATCATCCGAATATTTACAACGTATGAATTGACAATTTGTACCAGCGGAGTCGATTTCCAGGTCATGCGATGCGCAGAGTGCGAGCGTCCACGCTTCTCTGTGACAAATAGCTACGTGTGGTCAGATTAAACTAGGAGAGATATAGATGGCTTTTGATTTTAAATACCGTGAACGTGAAGAATTGGAAGCCTAATATTTATACATAATGAAACGTCGTTCTAGATTGCTTTTAAACAAATTTAATCACTGTCATTAAATTTTTTATTTATTAGTATAAATTCGCATGCTAATATTTAGCGCTTTTGGACACAAACTAGCTCTATATATAAAATTTTGTGTAAACTAGAGTCGTCGTGACAACATACTATCTGGTCCTGTACCGAGATGGCGTCCCTGTCGTATCTCATACTCTGAGCTTTTGCAATAACTTCCATTGTTTAGATTTTTATCTACGATTTATTTAAATAGCACAGAAGTGCAGATAACGTCATCTGTCTTTGTCGAACATTGTAGATATTGGATTACAGAATCTGAAGTGATGTCGAGGATTATTGTATTATTAATTTCGAACTTTATTTTCCTTTGATCAAACAACTTTAAAATTGGTACACAACCACGTCTGTCCATGTTCTTTTCCGTTGTACATTTTTGTTTTAATCACTTAGAAAATTTGAGAGATATTGCGTTTTAAAAAATATTTTTAAATTTTTTATTAAGAAAAATTGACCGTTAAGATTTGATGAACGAACTTATCCAAGCCATTAGCAAAACAAGGGTAATTTCCAAATTTGGTCCAAATCGTTGAAGTATTTTTTGAGTTATCGGTTGGATACATATGTTTATATATATATATATATATATATATATATATATATATATATATATATATATATATATATATATATATATATATATATATATAAACATTTTAACTGACCTCGGAAATGGGTTTCAGAGGTCCTAATTCGTGCTCATTTGAAGACATTTTCCGAACCATCGATATCTTTCTATTAGTGAATTTTCTTAATAAAAATTCATTAAAAACCAACGACTTTAGCACCTGTAGTGACGTCACACATGTATAGCTGGTTGCGTCGAAATGTACAATGCACGCTAAAGCCCTGTTCATGTGTACTATAGACATAAACAAAAACAAATAAACATAATACATAAAAGCACCAGTGCCAGAGTGCCAGGCCAGCTTTGCCAGTAATATAATAGCCGGCCGCAGTTGCCAGTTACCACTTTACTTATTTACTTACTACAAATTACCTTGTTTTCTCTGATTTCTGAACCAATTATTATAAATTTTGTCCCTTTTACTCACCTGTAAAATTACCAAAGACCTGTTCTTTGAAAATTAACAATAACTGGAGAAATTATCGAGGAGAATGATGAAAACTGAAGAGGAGCATATAGCTATGGAAAATAATTTAGAGTATGGAAAAGAGTGTGTTGGAAGTAGTAGCTGTCCAAACACTTTTATGAAAGACCTAAAGCAAGACCATGAGATGAATGAAGGTTATAATAAAAATATTAAAGTTAAAATAGAAAATTATGATGCAGACCAAAAATATACACTTTCCAATGAATTTGATCACCACCCGAAAGTAGATATGCAAACGAACGAATCTCTAATCAAATTGAAAGTATCAGAAGATGATTTTGACAACTTAAAAGAAGAGTACTTCAGTGAAAATGAAGATTCTACAAAGTATTTTCAAGAGTCTGAGACATTATTGAGCAATGTTAACAAGTTTGATGAAGAAAAATGCATTGTACATTATGAAGATAGCAAGAAAAATAATCTTGAGTATGTTAGGTCAGAACACTGTGAAAAAAGTTATCATGATTTATCATATGAACATGCAAGTGAAAGTAAAGGTGTGTTATTAAACCACATCAAATCAAAACACACCGGAGAAAAGTTTCATCAGTGTTCACTATGTGATTATGCAAGTGTGCAAAAACATAATTTGTTGAGACATATTAAATGGAAGCACACAGAAGAGAAGGCTTATCAATGTTCATCGTGTGATTTTTCAAGTGTGAGTAAACATAGTTTGTTGATTCATATTAGAGCAAAACACACAAAAGAGAAACCTTATAAATGTTCATCATGTAATTATGCAAGTGTGCAGAAACATCAATTGTTGAGTCATATTAAATCAAAACACACAGGAGAAAAGCTGTATAAATGTTCATCATGTGATTATAAAAGTGTGCACAAGCATCATTTGTCGATTCATATAAAATCAAAACACATTGGCGAAAGACCATTTCAGTGTTCGTTGTGTGAGTTTTCAAGTGTGTTTAAAGGAGATTTGTTGCGCCATGTTAAATCTAAACACACAGGTGAGAAACCTTATCAATGTTCATCATGTGATTATGCAAGTGTGCGTAAACATCAATTGTTAAATCATATTAAATTGAAACACTCAGAAGTAAAGCCTTTTCAGTGTTCATCGTGTAATTATACAGGTGTGTGCAAAGCAGATTTGTTGAGGCATATCAGATCAAAACACACAGGAGAGAAGCCTTATCGATGTTTATCATGTGATTATGAAAGTGTGCAGAAATGTAATTTGTCGAATCATATTAAATCAATACACATGGGAGAAAAACCTCATCAGTGTTCTTCATGTGAGTATTCAAGTGTACGTAAACAAGATTTGGTGCGCCATAATTTATCAAAACACTCGGAAAACAAGCCCTATCGATGTTCATCGTGTGATTATGCAAGTGTACAGAAACATTATTTGTCAAACCATATTAAGTCGAAGCACACAGGAGAAAAGCCTCACCAATGTTCATTATGTGATTATGCAGGTGTGAGGAAACATCATTTGTTGAATCATATGAAATCCAAACACACAGATGAGAAGCCATATCAGTGCACATCTTGTGATTATGGATGCGTGCAGAAATATCATTTGTTGAGACATATTAAATTTGAACATCAAACAGAGACGCATCCGTAGTAGCCTTATGGAGGTAAGCATCAAGATTGATACTTTAAGGATGCGTGCATAATTGCACGCATTCTGAAGCATCATTTGGCTGTTTGAATTTCACACAGCGTTGCCATATCCTATTCCAGAATCAATAGTTAGTGTTCAGAGAACAATAGGGTTTGCAGAAGGGTAGTAGCAATCGTAGAAACATAATTATTAAAAACAGTAAAATAATATGTAAAGTTGGTTTAGGAAAATTATCTACACTAAGTAATGTAAATATTGCACATAATTAGAGGTCATAATTGTATCGATAACATTGGCATTGAAACTATTACATTATTATGTAAACAGTAAACAAGGTAAAATTGCAGCGTACAAGGAACGCAGGTTTGCTGAAGTCTGCAATTTTGGAAGGACGTAAACTGATAAAAAAAACTATAAGTAGTATTTGTTGAAAAACATAAAGAGAGTTAATTTAGATTGCTTAAGATGTAAAGACGTGACACTTGTGATTTAATTATGTAAACATAATAACACTGTTCAATTAAGAATCACGATGTAAACAGTCCGAGTTAAAATTCATTCAGTTGGTAATATCACTAAGTTTTGTGAGTTTATTAAAGTTATCATTACACCGTTACTTATGTCTACATTCACCTAGTTCGACCAGTTTATTCCTTAAATTATCCTCCCCTCCTTAAACATGGTCCTTCGAAGCCAAGAGTAGTTGAAGAACATGCTCCTTCGACGAAAAAGTAACCAGTGCCAGTGAAAATACAGTGCTCACTAAAAATCAATTATCCTTATCAAACATCCTTTAACCCAAGTCTCCAAATACCCTTTTATTTTAGTAAAAATAATCAGGACAGAAGCGTCCAGGGCAGTACCAAAAGAAGGCCAGTTCCAATAAAGCACATATTAGTAAAACATAATCAGGACAGAAGCGTCCAGGGCAGTACCAAAAGAAGGTCAGTTCCAATAAAGCACCTATACAGGGTCAAATCAGGACAGTAACAAAAGAAGGTCAGTTCCAATAAAGCACATATACAGGGTCAAAGGCAACAATACAGGGTTAAAGGCAAAATATAGGTCACAGGCGACCAATAAACAAAATCAAAAGAAGAACTAGGCATCAGACAAGGTAACAAAACCACGAAAATTCATTAAATCAATTAAAATTAAGGAAGCAATGGAGGAAGTCAATAATCTGGCAGTAGCCCAAGAGACAATAAGTAAATCAATGAACAATTTAGAAGCATTAGGGCCACTAGAACACCCTTACTATGAAATTAGATACTTTGAACAAATGGAAAAAGTACATAATGACATCAAAGAACTCACGAGACTCAAGAACAAACGGAAAGCAATGGTAAACCAATTTAGGCAAATATTAGAGGAAGCAGAAATGATGGGCGATGACAATCTACTTTTCAGCTATGAAAGAAATCGGGACGAGTTAGAGAAACAATGGGAGTTACTGGAAGAAAACATATTTGAGATAAATATACTAAGAGAATCAGAAATCGAAGATGAGGCATATTTCACGCTAAGGCGAAGCTACCAGAATGCCAGTGACAAGCTGTCAGAAACAATTAGGAACCGAACAACCCACTATGTAAGGGCTAGGTTACCTAAGCTAGCGAAAATAAAAGTACCAATCTTCGCTGGCAAGTTCAACGACCAGGTAGCATCCCAAGGGCGAGTCCAGAAGGCAATAGATATAGATGTTGAGAAATTATACCCAAAAACAGCGCCAAGAAGCAATCATGAAAGGTTTACTTTAAATTTAAGTAAAGAAATGCCAGAAGTAGAAGAAGCCAAAAACGACCATGAAAGATTTGATTTAAATTTAAGTAAAGAAATGCCAGAAGTAGAAGAAGCCAAAAACGAACAAGAAAGATTTAATTTAAATTTAAGTAAAGAAATACCAGAAGTAGAAGAAGCCAAAAACGAGCAAGAAATAATTAATTTAAACTCAAGTAAAGAGATACCAGAAGTAGAAGAAGCCACAGACAAGCAAGAAAGATTTAATTTAAATTTAAGTAATGAGGTACCAGAGATAGAAGAAGCCAAAGACGAGCAGGAAAGGGTTAATTTAAAAATTTATCCAGATAATCTCATATCTGGAGCCAAATCAGCGGCGAAGAAAACTAATGTAAGTAGAGAGAGCAATTCATTAAATTTTGAGGCATCAATGATAAAGGGAAAGAAAGAGGTACTAGAAGTAAAACAAGCAGTAGTACAAATATAAAAAATCCCAATAGATACGAAGATAGGAAATAAAGAATGTTATATGGAGAAGGTTCAATCTGGAACAGAACCAAAGCAACAAAGAAAAGTAGCACAAACAGAACACAACAAAATGTTCAAATTGGGTGGGTTCAAGTTAAGAAAATGGTCCAGCAACAAATCTCAGATTATTGCCAAGCTGAAAATTCCCAAATTTTGGATGAGTCAACCAAGGGGGGAAGAAACAGCGACCACATCAAAGGTAAAAGTTAATGGTTTGACCAATGCTTCCAAGGAAGAAATCATGAAACAGTTGATGGGTAAAGTAAGAGCAGTAAGAGGTACAACCACCCAGGTATTTACACACACTGGGGTGGAGTATGGAGGTCAGATGCAGGGACAAGCTAAAGTGGGCAGAGGTCACAAAGTATACAAGGGCCATCCAGTAAAAATGGAAGGCTCACGAACAGAACAAAAGGTTAAGGTATATGGATATAAGGTGCATGTTCGCCAATGGAAGCACAGGTTTAGATGGAAGTTTAAGAGGAAGAGAGTACACGCAGGGCACATGGTAACAACCAAACAATGGCCGCTGCATAGTAAAATTAAGTCAAGGTTCAATGGTAAAACACTCCAAAACGACTGAGGGTCGGCGTGGCTGGATTTTGTGGAGTGGGAAGAGCTCTGCAAGCAAAGCAGAGACAGTTCTTCAAATCATCGGCACAGTTACTCCACAATGACAGAGGTAACAGACAAGGAACTCACAGGCAGCCATGGTAAGCAGGGGAAGCTACCACAAGACAAAATGGAGGGGATATACCAGAAGGAAGACGAAATGGCGTGTCCAACCCATCACCAGAAAATGGGCATATATTATTAGATCATGTAAATCATTAGTAAGTATATTACGATCCTAGAATGGTATACATAATTATATTATTTTAATTATTGTTATTTCGATTATGATACGTAGAATTGTATCCAAAAATATTATTTTTATCATTATTATTTATATTATCATCCTAGAGTGGTATACATTATTTTAATTATTGTTATATCAATTATTAAACGTAGGGTTGTATTCAAAAATATTATTTTAATTATTATTATTTCGATTATCACCCTAGAGTGGTATACATAGTTATATTATTTTAATTGTTATTTCGATTATCATACGTAGGGTTGTATCCAAAAATATTATTTTTATTATTATTAATTCCAGTAGCATACCTAGGGTTTTCTACATTAATTCAAGTATTAGTATTTCAATTCTCATCCTAGAGTACTATACAAATTAACATTCTTTCGATTAGTATAGTTAGTGCCAAACTTAGGTCAAGGTAAATCAAACATTCAGGTCAGAGATATCCAGCGAGTCGTCATTTTTGTTGACTCAGCAGAATGTTCTGAGAACAATAGGGTTTGCAGAAGGGTAGTAGCAATCGTAAAAACATAATTATAAAAAACAGTAAAATAATATGTAAAGTTGGTTTAGGAAAATTATCTACACTAAGTAATGTAAATATTGCACATAATTAGAGGTCATAATTGTATCGATAACATTAGCATTGAAACTATTACATTATTATGTAAACAGTAAACAAGGTAAAATTGCAGCGTACAAGGAACGCAGGACTGCTGAAGTCTGCAATTTTGGAAGGACGTAAACTGATTAAAAAACTATAAGTAGTATTTGTTGAAAAACATGAAGAGAATTAATTTAGATTGCTTAAGATGTAAAGACGCAACACTTAGGATTTAATTATGTAAACATTATAACACTATTCAATTAAGATTCACGATGTAAACAGTCCGAGTTAAAATTCATTCAGTTAGTTGGTAATAGCATTAAGTTTTGTGAGTTTATTAAAGTTATCATTACACCGTTACTTATGTCTACATTCGCCTAGTTCGAAGAGTTTATTCCTTAAATTATCCTCCCCTCCTTAAACATGGTCCTTCCAAGCCAAGAGTAGTTGAAGAACATGCTCCTTCGACGAAAAAGTAACCAGTGTCAGTGAAAATACAGTGCTCACTAAAAATCAATTATCCTTATCAAACATCCTTTAACCCAAGTCTCCAAATACCCTTTTATTTTAGTAAAAATAATCAGGACAGAAGCGTCCAGGGCAGTACCAAAAGAAGGTCAGTTCCAATAAAGCACATATTAGTAAAACATAATCAGGACAGAAGCGTCCAGGGCAGTACCAAAAGAAGGTCAGTTCCAATAAAGCACCTATACATGTTCAAATCAGGACAGTAACAAAAGAAGGTCAGTTCCAATAAAGCACATATACAGGGTCAAAGGCAACAATACAGGGTTAAAGGCAAAATATAGGTCACAGGCGACCAATAAACAAAATCAAAAGAAGAACTAGGCATCAGACAAGGTAACAAAACCACGAAAATTCATAAAATCAATTAAAATTAAGGAAGCAATGGAGGAAGTCAATAATCTGGCAGTAGCCCAAGAGACAATAAGTAAATCAATGAACAATTTAGAAGCATTAGGGCCACTAGAACACCCTTACTATGAAATTAGATACTTTGAACAAATGGAAAAAGTAGATAATGACATCAAAGAACGCACGAGACTCAAGAACAAACGGAAAGTAATGGTAAACCAATTTAAGCAAATATTAGAGGAAGCAGAAATGATGGGCGATGACAATCTACTTTTCAGCTATGAAAGAAATCGGGACGAGTTAGAGAAACAATGGGAGTTACTGGAAGAAAACATATTTGAGATAAATATACTAAGAGAATCAGAAATCGAAGATGAGGCATATTTCACGCTAAGGCGAAGCTACCAGAATGCCAGTGACAAGCTGTCAGAAACAATTAGGAACCGAACAACCCACTATGTAAGGGCTAGGTTACCTAAGGTAGCGAAAATAAAAGTACCAATCTTCGCTGGCAAGTTCAACGACCAGGTAGCATCCCAAGGGCGAGTCCAGAAGGCAATAGATATAGATGTTGAGAAATTATACCCAAAAACAGCGCCAAGAAGCAATCATGAAAGGTTTACTTTAAATTTAAGTAAAGAAATGCCAGAAGTAGAAGAAGCCAAAAACGACCATGAAAGATTTGATTTAAATTTAAGTAAAGAAATGCCAGAAGTAGAAGAAGCCAAAAACGAACAAGAAAGATTTAATTTAAATTTAAGTAAAGAAATACCAGAAGTAGAAGAAACCAAAAACGAGCAAGAAATAATTAATTTAAACTCAAGTAAAGAGATACCAGAAGTAGAAGAAGCCACAGACAAGCAAGAAAGATTTAATTTAAATTTAAGTAATGAGGTACCAGAGATAGAAGAAGCCAAAGACGAGCAGGAAAGAGTTAATTTAAAAATTTATCCAGATAATCTCATATCTGGAGCCAAATCAGCGGCGAAGAAAACTAATGTAAGTAGAGAGAGCAATTCATTAAATTTTGAGGCATCAATGATAAAGGGAAAGAAAGAGGTACTAGAAGTAAAACAAGCAGTCATACAAATAGAAAAAATCCCAATAGATACGAAGATAGGAAATAAAGAATGTTATATGGAGAAGGTTCAATCTGGAACGGAACCAAAGCAACAGAGAAAAGTAGCACAAACAGAACTCAACAAAATGTTCAAATTGGGTGGGTTCAAGTTAAGAAAATGGTCCAGCAACAAATCTCAGATTATTGCCAAGCTGAAAATTCCCAAATTTTGGATGAGTCAACCAAGGGGGGAAGAAACAGCGACCACATCAAAGGTAAAAGTTAATGGTTTGACCAATGCTTCCAAGGAAGAAATCATGAAACAGTTGATGGGTAAAGTAAGAGCAGTTATTTACACATACTGGGGTGGAGTATGGAGGTCAGATGCAGGGACAAGCTAAAGTGGGCAGAGGCCACAAAGTATACAAGGGCCATCCAGTAAAAATGGAAGGCTCACGAACAGAACAAAAGTATAAGGTATATGGATATAAGGTGCATGTTCGCCAATGGAAGCACAGGTTTAGATGGAAGTTTAAGAGGAAGAGAGTACACGCAGGGCACATGGTAACAACCAAACAATGGCCGCTGCATAGTAAAATTAAGTCAAGGTTCAATGAAAATACACTCCAAAACGACTCAGGATCGGCGTGGCTGGATTTTGTGGAGTGGGAAGAGCTCTGCAAGCAAAGCAGAGACAGTTCTTCAAATCATCGGCACAGTTACTCCACAATGACAGAGGTAACAGACAAGGCGCTCACAGGCAGCCATGGTAAGAAGCAGGGGAAACAACCACAAGACAAAATGAAGGAGATATACCAGAAGGAAGACGAAATGACGTGTCCAACCCATCACCAGAAAATGGGCATATATTATTAGATCATGTAAATCATTAGTAAGTATATTACGATCCTAGAATGGTATACATAATTATATTATTTTAATTATTGTTATTTCGATTATGATTCGTAGAATTGTATCCAAAAATATTATTTTTATCATTATTATTTATATTATCATCCTAGAGTGGTATACATTATTTTAATTATTGTTATATCAATTATTAAACGTAGGGTTGTATTCAAAAATATTCTTTTAATTATTATTATTTCGATTATCGTCCTAGAGTGGTATACATAGTTATATTATTTTAATTGTTATTTCGATTATCATACGTAGGGTTGTATCCAAAAATATTATTTTTATTATTATTAATTCCAGTAGCATACCTAGGGTTTTCTACATTAATTCAAGTATTAGTATTTCAATTCTCATCCTAGAGTACTATACAAATTAACATTCTTTCGATTAGTATAGTTAGTGCCAAACTTAGGTCAAGGTAAATCAAACATTCAGGTCAGAGATATCCAGCGAGTCGTCATTTTTGTTGACTCGGCAGAATGTTCTGAGAACAATAGGGTTTGCAGAAGGGTAGTAGCAATCGTAAAAACATAATTATAAAAAACAGTAAAATAATATGTAAAGTTGGTTTAGGAAAATTATCTACACTAAGTAATGTAAATATTGCACATAATTAGAGGTCATAATTGTATCGATAACATTAGCATTGAAACTATTACATTATTATGTAAACAGTAAACAAGGTAAAATTGCAGCGTACAAGGAACGCAGGACTGCTGAAGTCTGCAATTTTGGAAGGACGTAAACTGATTAAAAAACTATAAGTAGTATTTGTTGAAAAACATGAAGAGAATTAATTTAGATTGCTTAAGATGTAAAGACGCGACACTTGTGATTTAATTATGTAAACATAATAACACTGTTCAATTAAGATTCACGATGTAAACAGTCCGAGTTAAAATTGATTCAGTTAGTTGGTAATAGCATTAAGTTTTGTGAGTTTATTAAAGTTATCATTACACCGTTACTTATGTCTACATTCGCCTAGTTCGAAGAGTTTATTCCTTAAATTATCCTCCCCTCCTTAAACATGGTCCTTCCAAGCCAAGAGTAGTTGAAGAACATGCTCCTTCGACGAAAAAGTAACCAGTGTCAGTGAAAATACAGTGCTCACTAAAAATCAATTATCCTTATCAAACATCCTTTAACCCAAGTCTCCAAATACCCTTTTATTTTAGTAAAAATAATCAGGACAGAAGCGTCCAGGGCAGTACCAAAAGAAGGTCAGTTCCAATAAAGCACATATTAGTAAAACATAATCAGGACAGAAGCGTCCAGGGCAGTACCAAAAGAAGGTCAGTTCCAATAAAGCACCTATACAGGTTCAAATCAGGACAGTAACAAAAGAAGGTCAGTTCCAATAAAGCACATATACAGGGTCAAAGGCAACAATACAGGGTTAAAGGCAAAATATAGGTCACAGGCGACCAATAAACAAAATCAAAAGAAGAACTAGGCATCAGACAAGGTAACAAAACCACGAAAATTCATTAAATCAATTAAAATTAAGGAAGCAATGGAGGAAGTCAATAATCTGGCAGTAGCCCAAGAGACAATAAGTAAATCAATGAACAATTTAGGAGTATTAGGGCCATTAGAACACCCTTACTATGAAATTAGATACTTTGAACAAATGGAAAAAGTACATAATGACATCAAAGAACTCACGAGACTCAAGAACAAACGGAAAGTAATGGTAAACCAATTTAAGCAAATATTAGAGGAAGCAGAAATGATGGGCGATGACAATCTACTTTCCAGCTATGAAGGAAATCGGGACGAGTTAGAGAAACAATGGGAGTTACTGGAAGAAAACATATTTGAGATAAATATACTAAGAGAATCAGAAATCGAAGATGAGGCATATTTCACGCTAAGGCGAAGCTACCAGAATGCCAGTGACAAGCTGTCAGAAACAATTAGGAACCGAACAACCCACTATGTAAGGGCTAGGTTACCCAAGCTACCGAAAATAAAAGTACCAATCTTCGCTGGCAAGTTCAACGACCAGGTAGCATCCCAAGGGCGAGTCCAGAAGGCAATAGATATAGATGTTGAGAAATTATACCCAAAAACAGTGTCAAGAAGCAATCATGAAAGGTTTACTTTAAATTTAAGTAAAGAAATGCCAGAAGTAGAAGAAGCCAAAGACGACCATGAAAGATTTGATTTAAATTTAAGTAAAGAAATGCCAAAAGTAGAAGAAGCCAAAAACGAACAAGAAAGATTTGATTTAAATTTAAGTAAAGAAATGCCAAAAGTAGAAGAAGCCAAAAACGAACAAGAAATGATTAATTTAAACTCAAGTAAAGAGATACCAGAAGTAGAAGAAGCCACAGACAAGCAAGAAATATTTCATTTAAATTTAAGTAATGAGGTACCAGAGATAGAAGAAGCCAAAGACGAACAGGAAAGAGTTAATTTAAAAATTTATCCAGATAATCTCATATCTGGAGCCAAATCAGCGGCGAAGAAAACTAATGTAAGTAGAGAGAGCAGTTCATTAAATTTTGAGGCATCAATGATAAAGGGAAAGAAAGAGGTACTAGAAGTAAAACAAACAGTCGTACAAATAGAAAAAATCCCAATAGATACGAAGATAGGAAATAAAGAATGTTATATGGAGAAGGTTCAATCTGGAACGGAACCAAAGCAACAGAGAAAAGTAGCACAAACAGAACTCAACAAAATGTTCAAATTGGGTGGGTTCAAGTTAAGAAAATGGTCCAGCAACAAATCTCAGATTATTGCCAAGCTGAAAATTCCCAAATTTTGGATGAGTCAACCAAGGGGGGAAGAAACAGCGACCACATCAAAGGTAAAAGTTAATGGTTTGACCAATGCTTCCAAGGAAGAAACCATGAAACAGTTGATGGGTAAAGTAAGAGCAGTAAGAGGTACAACCACCCAGGTATTTACACATACTGGGGTGGAGTATGGAGGTCAGATGCAGGGACAAGCTAAAGTGGGCAGAGGTCACAAAGTATACAAGGGCCATCCAGTAAAAATGGAAGGCTCACGAACAGAACAAAAGTATAAGGTATATGGATATAAGGTGCATGTTCGCCAATGGAAGCACAGGTTTAGATGGAAGTTTAAGAGGAAGAGAGTACACGCAGGGCACATGGTAACAACCAAATAATGGCCGCTGCATAGTAAAATTAAGTCAAGGTTCAATGGTAAAACACTCCAAAGCGACTCAGGGTCGGCGTGGCTGGATTTTGTGGAGTGGGAAGAGCTCTGCAAGCAAAGCAGAGACAGTTCTTCAAATCATCGGCACAGTTACTCCACAATGACAGAGGTAACAGACAAGGAACTCACAGGCAGCCATGGTAAGAAGCAGGGGAAGCAACCACAAGACAAAATGAAGGAGATATACCAGAAGGAAGACGAAATGACGTGTCCAACCCATCACCAGAAAATGGGCATATATTATTAGATCATGTAAATCATTCGTAAGTATATTACGATCCTAGAATGGTATACATAATTATATTATTTTAATTATTGTTATTTCGATTATGATACGTAGGATTGTATCCAAAAATATTATTTTTATCATTATTATTTATATTATCATCCTAGAGTGGTATACATTATTTTAATTATTGTTATATCAATTATTAAACGTAGGGTTGTATTCAAAAATATTCTTTTAATTATTATTATTTCGATTATCGTCCTAGAGTGGTATACATAGTTATATTATTTTAATTGTTATTTCGATTATCATACGTAGGGTTGTATCCAAAAATATTATTTTTATTATTATTAATTCCAGTAGCATACCTAGGGTTTTCTACATTAATTCAAGTATTAGTATTTCAATTCTCATCCTAGAGTACTATACAAATTAACATTCTTTCGATTAGTATAGTTAGTGCCAAACTTAGGTCAAGGTAAATCAAACATTCAGGTCAGAGCTATCCAGCGAGTCGTCATTTTTGTTGACTCGGCAGAATGTTCTGAGAACAATAGGGTTTGCAGAAGGGTAGTAGCAATCGTAAAAACATAATTATAAAAAACAGTAAAATAATATGTAAAGTTGGTTTAGGAAAATTATCTACACTAAGTAATGTAAATATTGCACATAATTAGAGGTCATAATTGTATCGATAACATTAGCATTGAAACTATTACATTATTATGTAAACAGTAAACAAGGTAAAATTGCAGAGTACAAGGAACGCAGGACTGCTGAAGTCTGGAATTTTGGAAGGACGTAAACTGATTAAAAAACTATAAGTAGTATTTGTTGAAAAACATGAAGACAATTAATTTAGATTGCTTAAGATGTAAAGACGTGACACTTGTGATTTAATTATGTAAACATAATAACACTGTTCAATTAAGATTCACGATGTAAACAGTCCGAGTTAAAATTGATTCAGTTAGTTAGTAGTAGCATTAAGTTTTGTGAGTTTATTAAAGTTATGACACCGTTACTTATGTCTACATTCGCCTAGTTCGACGAGTTTATTCCTTAAATTATCCTCCGCTCCTTAAACAGTTAGGAAAATATAGGACCGACGGCTTTACTACAAAATTTTCGTTTATATATTGATGTTCTAATTAACAAGAACGTGTTTAAGGTGTAGTATTTATTAATATTACTTTTATTTGTCATATGTCAAGGCAAAATATTCGGCTATGAGGCACTTGCTGAGAGTCTGTAACGATTGCGTTTCGTTACTACTTTAAATATTCAAAATTAACCTGTAAGAGACTTAATTAATAGCCGACAATCCAATATCTGTAAGGCATTTCATGTTTTGATTTCAAAATTTTTCATTAAAAATTCGCTAAGAAATTTTGTATCGTAACACCTGTACTGAATTCCCTATAATATACGTCGTAATCCAAATATTGAAAGACGTTACATTTTTGTTAGGGAAAATGAATATCTCTATTGTCGTGAAATTCTAGGTAAATAACAGAAGCTGACGTAATTATGATGAAATCTAGAAAAACGGTTACAGAACGGTGGACCAAGTCCATTGTTGTCTTGAGGTGTGTGGTTTCGCCACCAATTAGAGGTCTCGTTTTATCTCATTCGAAGAGAGGAAGCTAGAAAGAGCTCGCGCACAGCCACTAACAGCCACGGTAAGAATTTTTCGTGCAGCAGCTGGCAAGAGGAAGATTGAGTTGCCAGCGTGTAGAGTGATCTAGGCTGTTGACAAGTTAACATCGTTCTAATTAGCGTGGCTAATAATTATCTTAAAACAGGTGGTAAAATTCCTTTTTGTTGTCGATACTATCTAACAACGGTTGTAAGTGATTGTTTAATATCATTTGATCGGTTTTTGAATTTAAATTAACAACGTGTTTAGCAGAAAAACGCGAGTTAAGCAGTGATCCTTTGTTCACCGACCTGGTGAATCCCTCAAGTTAATCACACAAAGTTTCTGATTATTACCGAGCACTGAATCAATTGGCATTGTAAATTTCACTTGAGCCAATTTACATTTTAATTGCCGTAGAGAGATTTTAATCAAATTAATTCCGAACATCGACTTAAAACAGCTGTTAATTTGATCTTAGTGGCGAAATTGTCTCCCCCAGTATTGGAGCAACAAGATCCACCTGCCCAATAGACGTTTATAAGTGCCACTTATTATCTCCAACCTCCCCTCTCGATTGGAATTGATAAGCCTATGTTAGGCCCTGATGGGTGACTCTACTTGAAGAGCATCTTCAAAGGTTCAACAGGTAACCCCAAGTGTCAGGACTTGGTGAGTCGATGAAACTTTATTTTTGTGTGGAAAAATCAAGACCTTTCATGCAGCAGTCCATTATTTGAACCTTTACAATTTAAATTTTCAAAGCAACATGATCAAATTTGAACTTCAATAGTGTCAGTGAGGTGTCTGTAAAGGGCAACTGTAAATTTCCTGTTTATTATTTAGAATTCTGTTAATATTGTGATTTTAAATACATAGTACTTGAAATTGTAATCAACAGATATTTGTTTGTAAAATATTTAACTTGTACATTTCTTAATATTTTTCATTGACAATCATTAAAGTAAAAATTTCACCTGGTAATATTTTTCTTAAATGGAGCCTCACTCAAAGGACTGGCCAGTTATTTCATTGAAAAATCAACCGAACTAATTGATGAATGTCGAGCAATTTAAATAATAATTTGTATTTACTTTTGACCTGTGAAATGCAGCATTTGATTCTTAATATACCTCAAAAATGTAATGTTAATATATTTTTGTAAACTAAGACCATTTTATTTTATTATTTTAAGATATGCTATATGAAATGATAATTTCTTTTTCTTGAAACTCTTGCTGTTTATCTGATATTTATTTGTGTATGAGTAAATATTTGTTTGAAAATTGCCAACCATATTAATTTAATTTTGTTTACTATCCCAAATTCATTTATATGAATAAATTTAATATTATTATTACATTAACATATCTGTTTAATTGAAGAGAAATTCCTCCCTAATATCTCTCCTTTTGCAAGTGGCTTCGATAAGTTCGTTAGCCAGGTAAATCGGACCAGGTTTTCCCGGAAATTTTTGTGTTTTCTTTCTAAAAAAAATATTATATCTCCGGAAGTAGCAAAGTAAGGGTCACCCGTGTTTGTATTATAAAGAGTGAACCCTGTACCAAAATGTAGATCTGTAGCTTTAAAGACAAAGAAGTTATGGGCTGTTAAAGAAACAAATTTTGTAGTTTTCATCAAAGCGTCAAACTCGTGATTTAAAACGTCAAAATTGACAATGTTTAAGCAAAGAACGTGAAACAAATACGGATTGTGAAAATAGAGTGATACAAGAAGGGTGTTCTGCGAACCCTTAAGTTTCAGATTTAACCGTCATTGCCCTTCATTTTACTAAAATATTTACAAAAAATTTATTTCAAATAGACCCTTTCTCTGATGCTTTGGCTGTCGGTTTAGTTAAGTTGATCCGTTCAGTGTAGGTTTAGTGAAGTTTATGGTTTAACGGTCTATGATTTTTTAGCTAATTTTCGTAGAACAAATTCGTTAATGCATTTTTGCATTTTTTATCGAAATATGATGCGTTTGTAAGAAAAAAATCTGGACGCAGTAAGTGCGTTTTGGTAGCGAATTGTAATGAAATCCTTCAAATTTCAATAACTCAATTTGCTATTAACGTAAGCTTTGTTGGTCAGGAAACCAACATTTCAGTTTTTATTTTCGGAAATTTTTGTATAGTTTTAAACCATAAGTAATTTTCATAAAATATAGTACATTGTTTCTACTACATAGGCTATACATATGGTCTGAATATTTATGTGTACTCAGCACATAGGCACTCACACAAACAAACTTAAAGAGATGAAACACGACCTGTATATTATTTATTGCTAATAATTGGTGAAAATAATAACGAGTGAATATTTGCGAGTATGTACACTTGACTGCACGAATAATTCCCTAAGATGTCTTTTTCAAGAGATGCTGTGTCCATCTGGTTTGTCCACTTATTGAGATTTGAAATTTCATCGAAGGTGAACACTAAGTGAATATTTTAAACTGTGACGAGCACTGATAGGTACTGTGGAGACCCCAAATCACCACAGCACATTTTTAAAGATTTGACGATCGTTTCACCAACAAGGTTAGCGTCATCAGAGGATGTATTATCTTTCACAACTGTAAGCCATTTAAAACATTTCATCTAGCACTTGAGTTATATTTCAGGTTAAGCTTACAATAATTTTCCTAAAACATATTTTGTCTCCTATATTCTTCACTGTCTGCTGCATTATGAAGGCAAAACTTTATTGAGTCACCGTTTTGTTGTCTGACATTTTCACACAAAGGGTTCTTGCTCATTGTTCCTGAAAATCAGACACTATATCAACGAAAAATGTTCGATTTTTCCACAACGCAACATTTACAAATAATAAGTTTAATAAGGTTTGTCAAGGCGTAGCTATAAGTTATATTGAATTAATCAATCTCAAGAATGTTACTTCCTTCCCTTAATTATGGAGGAAGAATGGTGAATAATACAAGAGTTGACAAACAAAATCAGTTACCAATATTTGCGTGATTTACAAACTGTACATTCAAGTGTTCATGATTTGCATACTGCATTTAATATAATGCGATAAGACTATAAACAAATTAAAAAATGATTAACTTACCTATTGCCTTGCGACAGATATAATTTCTTGCATTTTATCATTTATCATTTTACTTTAATTAAGCTCAAACACACAATAACACACAGCACTACAACACATAAACATACGCCATGTTGTTTTAGTTTTAATGTTTTCTTTTGTGCTAGCGCCATGGACATGCGCCAACACTATCGGCTCACGATGATAGACGAGCAGGCACTATTATGGCTACCCTGCACTTCTCCAGCGTTTTGCCGGTACAATGAAAAAGCGATAATTCTCACCGTATAGCCAACATTGGTTAGTTACTGCGGAATACCGTAAATATTATTTGCATTTTGCCAATGCCAATAAGGTAAGGGTAAAGCGCTGTTTCGTCGTTGCCGTTACTGAACCAGCACAGACGGCATTATCCCGGCAGACGGCCGATGATTGCGTGTTTGCTGGGACCGGTAATCAGATTGATGCCTGCTCGCGCATTTGCTATTAAAAACATTTTTATGGAAATTCACTTCCATAACACACTTGCTGCATCCAGACTTTTGAGAGATGTGTATATATTTTTAAACAATAAAGTTATTTCGATGAAATATGGTACATTGTTTCTACTTTATAGGCAACCAAGTTTGATGCCTGCTTTCATCAAAGAAAGACATTTGCTATTAAAAACATTTTAAAGAAAATTCGCTACCATAACGCACTTGCTGCGTCCAGACTTTTATAGTATCTACTGAAAAAGTAAAAGGGGAACCCTGGGAATCGAACCCAGTGCGCTTGGGTTCAGAGACACACGTTCTCACCACTGGACCACCGAGGCTTTATGCACCATACATCATTATATTAAAGCTTCTCGTCAACCTGAAAGAAAGCTTTTATAAAAAAAATGAAATTCCCGCCGGAAAATTTAGTTTTGGACGATTTGACAAATGACAATTCTTACAGAAAGTGAGCGATCAATGACGTAAAGAGATCTCTATATGTCATTGTGAGCGATTTCTCATGGATGGAAGTTGGCGATTTTGGCGATCTCGTTTAACAAAACGGCGATATTTAGTTTTAAAAACTTGGTGACCCTGCATTATATTCTCTATGGCTTTCTATTATGTGGTCACATCTAGCATTTCTGCTCTATTTGTGGCCATGTACTGACTACAAATAGAACAATGCATTTTTTGTGTGTTCCACTTGTGGCCATGGCTAATTTAGACATTCAGGGGACTTCAAATATCCTGAAAAATGTTAATTACATTAATATACTTATAAATATTTGAATATCATAGACTGCAGTTATCAGCTTAACGAAATATGATCGCGACATAACTTGTACTTACTTGGTGTTCCTTAACCTGAAGTTGAACACAAACTCGACTTTGAAGACACTACAGTGACTTGATAGAGTCACTATAGAAGACACCACTTACGATACACTTGGAACAAAACTAAACTAATGGTTCCCAGGAAGCCGATGCAGAGGAGTGATTTGGAAGGGATAAATGAAGCGAGAAATTCTAAATTCAAAAATGAAATGATATTATTACATCAACAATCTGATAATGTTTGCAAAGGTGGCCACAACAGGTCCAATGCATCTACCCTAACTTTAATGAAATTTGTAATACAAGTTTTTTTAAGAGACTTACACTATCTTTAGCAAAATATAATTGTTTTGGGCATTTTTCTCAAAAGGAGTTAGAACACAAGATTTTTTTGATAATAGAGAGATTAACACTTTCGAAAGAATTCTTCAAATGTGCGCGTACCAGGCTCTCTCTCATCTCGGGTCACTCGGGGGTCAAAGGCAATGAAGAAGCTGATAGTTTCGCGAATAGAGGGTCAGCAGAACCATTTATGAGACCAAAACTGGATCTGGGCGTGACAAAGAGCACTGCCAGGGGAGCCATTAAGTCCTGGGTCAGAAACCAACACAAGGTGTACTGGGCAGACTGTCCAAGGCTCAGACATGGGAAGTCAATAATTGACGAACCCAGTTCAAAGAGAGCTATGTGGAGCTGCTAAATCTTAGCAGAGGGCAGCTCAGAAACATAACAGGTCTCTTGACGGGACACATAGTCGTCAAGAAACACCTGCATAAAATGGCGCGGTTCGAGGGGGGACCTGGTATGCAGACTCTGCGGCGAGGGGGAGGAATCAGCCCAGCACATCTTGTGCGAGTGTATGGCTCTGGACCGCAAAAGACAACTGATCTACGGTCAGTCTAGACCGGAGACAGAGCAATATAAAACTTCACCCTACCAATCGCTGTGCATACTAGTTCAAGGCACAGTGATTTTGGAATGGGTGGAGTAAAAAGACTAAGGGCATGCACAATAAACCACAGGCTGCAGTGCTATCGGGACGGCAAAGTCGCGGACGAGCCCTGAGGGGAAAAAAACAGGCTCAGTAAAATCGATTTTCAAGGTCTGTGTAAGTTTAAAGTATTAATTTTAGCCGTATGCCGCATAAGAATAGTGTACACTTCTTATGAAAATTCACTAAGATAACGCACGTCGTGCTGCGTCCCGCAATTTTTTTGTTTTAAAAGTTTAAAGCGGGTTTTTATTAATCATTATGATGTAAGGGACAAACTTAATGTGGTAAGCTATCAGATTTCTGTGTACCTATTATGTTGATAGAAAATGGCAATCTATACTTTATTTGCTTCAGAATTAAAGGTTGTTTTTAAATAAATGAAATAGCACCTGGTGAAAGTGTGTGCTACACATCTTTTTTTCCCTTCACTACTAAAAAATGTATTTGCCTAATTTAGTCTTTCTATTCGCATCAGTATAAAATTAAATAAAACAAACTGATTTAAAATTGACAAATGAATAAAAACCAATCTAATTTCATATGGGTGGCTTAGTATACATCGTACCCATAGGAGAGTCCTGTAATAGTGTTCAAAGCGTCAGTATTAAGTACTAATGACTGAATTCACCAGGCGCCAACAGCTGACTGTATGCGCTTATCTGATGACCAGATATACATTTTAGCAGTTGGAGACTGATAAACACATTGTTAATTTCAAGCACTATTTTGTGACATTTATCTGTCATTCCGTTTTGACAAATTGGCAACAGTTGACTTCAAGCAGGAACAGGACGAGACTGAACAACGCATATGTTTTTACATATCCTGAGTTCACCAGGTACCAGCAGCTGAATTGTTATTTCAAACAATGTTCACATTTGTCAAATTTAATTGGCGTAACAATTCAGCAGCTGGAGCCTGCTGAACTCTATTAATTCAACTGTTGGCGCCTTGTGAAGTGGAACGTGAACTCGGCCATTGTACCATTATTGTATTGTAGTTTAGTTTATCGTTTTTCTTCATTCGATAGGGGAAGGGGTCTTCCAGTTCAGTTCTAGTTCTCTGACAGGTCACAGTCATAGTCATAGCACATTAAAAGCAGTTACAGTGTACTGTGTATTAACCGTAAAAAATTCCTGATCAGTTTATTGTAGTAATAGCTAAGTAGTGAATACGAGTTAGGAAACTTAAAATAGGTTTTAATAGTCTTAATCAAACTGCTGTTGTTATGAAAGCTGAAGAAGAGGACCCCGACCAAGCTAATCAAGGTAGCTTGGTTTTTGAAAGAGAATCTAATCAAGTCAGTAACTATCAAATTACTTCAAACATACCCATGGATCATTTAAGGCAGAATCCGCTAGAGACAGGTAGAAGTTACTGTGAAAATATAAAAGTTAAAATAGAAAACGATGTAAATGCATTTACCAACCAACAGTTGCCCCATGAATTAGATGACGATATGAAATTAGATATGAAACCTAGTAGTAAATGTTTAATAAAATTAGAAGTAGGCGAAAATCCCTTGGGCAACTTTTTGTCATGTCAGGATATAAAACAAGAGTGCATGAATGAAAATGAATGTTCTACAAGTTATCATCAAGAGCTCTGGCCTAGTTCAGACCTTAAGGACGATGTAAAAGTTAAATTTGAGCCTCAGTTGTTGTTTAACGATGTAAACACATTTAATGAAGCAAACCCCCCACTTCTGGTGGGTGAAAATAACAAAGAAACATTGTTTTGCTGTGCCTCTTGTGAGTATATAACTATGAAGAGAAGAAACTTGATATACCATATTAAATCACAACACCGTGAAAAGAAATTGGTACTTCGGTCATGTTCATTTTGCAGTTACACAAGTTTTTACAAAATAAGAATATTAAACCATGTTCGATCAAAACATACAGGAGAAAGGCCTTATAAATGCACTTTTTGTGATTATACAACTGTTCGGCAAGAATATTTATCCAGTCATATTAGATCAAAACACACAGGAGAGAAACCTCATCAATGTTTATCTTGTGATTATGCAAGTGGACAGAGAAAACACCTGTTGAGACATGTTATCTCGAGGCATGGTGGGAAAAAACCTTATAATTGTTCTTTTTGTAGTTATGCATGTGTGCAAAAAGTAAATCTGGTAAATCATGTTAAATCGAAGCATACAGGAGAGAAGCCTCATAAATGTACACTATGTGACTATGGAAGTGTATACAAAATAGGCTTGCTGAATCATGTTAAATCTAAACACACAGGAGAGAAGTCCCATCAATGTTCATTGTGTGATTTTGTAGGTGTGCGTGAAGAACGTTTGTTGATCCACATGAAATCAAAACATACAGAAAAGTCTCACCAGTGTCCATCGTGTGATTATAAAGGTGCGAAAAAACAACATTTATTAAGTCATATTAAATTGAAACACACTAGTGAAAAACCTTATCAATGTCCATCATGTGATTTTGCAAGTGCCCACAAACAACATTTATCAACTCATATGAAGTCAAAACACATAGATGAGGAGAACTATCAGTGCTAAGTGTAAGGGTACACAGGTAAAATTTTGGTAATGTTATACATTGATATGACAAATATTACACCAAATCCAGTCTGCCAACAAAGGAATTTCCCAATTGACATTTTTACGTTAATTATAATCTCATTTCCTATACATTTGTCTATAACCTAGTAAGTGTTGGTAAATTTGCAGATTAGCTCACAAACGCTTTTCAAAAAATTGTTTTCAGAAACATTGCTAGGACCCCCCCTGGATGCACAAATCACAAGAAAAGTTTCTTGTTCACACCCCCCAAGGAAGTTACAGGATTGGGAGTGAATAGGGGTGCTGGGCAGAGTAGGTAGTAAAAAGGTAATATGAGCAGAAAATGCAAAGAAAACTGCTTGAACGCTGTCTATTTGAAGCCATATCCCCATTAAACCCTGCCTACCCCGCACAGCACCCCTATTCGCTCCAGGTCACGTAACTTCCTTGGGGGGTATAAAAAAGACTTTTTCTTGTGGTTTATGCAACGAGGGTGGTTGTATGCACATGAGGGGGGGAGGAAAATGCCTATGGCACAGCAGACCCCCTGTTCGACTTGCGGCAGGGGTTGGGGGGTGGCTGCTTCGTCGTGGGCATTTTCCTTCCCCCCCTCGCGTGCATACAACCACCCTCGTTGCATAAACTACAATAAAAAAAAAATATTCCAGAATTTACGTGTTGTTTGATTTGTATGTTCCCATGACTGCTCCAAGAGCATGTAATAGGTATCCCCCGTGGTTCTCTAAAGAAATTAAAGTTAGTATCAAATATAAATATTCATTATGGTGTAAGTTTAAGAAGTCTGGAAATGTGGAGTTTCTGGATAGATTTAGGGAGCTGAGACAAAAACTTAAGAGAGACATTTATCTTTCTCAAGTAAACTACTTTCAGAGGGTTGAAAGAGAGATTAGGTCTAATCCTAAAAAATTCTGGAACCGCTCTTCTCGACGCCGTTAAAACTTTTCTATTGGGAATTCATCTAACCAACAACAGGCAGTTGACAGTTTTGCTTCTTATTTTGCAAGATGTTCTGGTTCCACCTCCAACTCATCACCTACAGCCGCCAGCCTGGCTTCGGGTGACATCACAGTGCTTTTTGTTGATGCCTTTACAGATGATGAAATTATTACAGCTGCTAAGAGAATTAAGGCTAACATGTCCTGTGGACCTGATCTAGTTCCTGGCTTCTTGGTGCGTGACTGCTTATATACTTTCTTGACTCCACTTAAGAAAAATTTTAAATTGATTCTTAGATCTGGAACATTCCCCGCGATTTGGAAGCTGTCACGAGTTCTCCCTGTCTTCAAGGCGGGGGATAGTGGTGATCCATCAAACTATCGACCACTAGCCATATTATGTGTCTTCTGTAAGATTTTCGAGGCCTGCCTTTTTCGGCGAATACTGTTTCACATCAAAAACAGACTCTATTTCTCAGCATGGTTTCATTTCAGGAAGATCGACTGTTACGAATTTAGTTAGTGTTACACAGTTCATTGCGTCCGCTCTTCACAGGTTGATGTGTATACTGATCTATCTAAGTGCTTCGATTGTCTAAATAATTCTGTTCTAATTAACAGGATGAGGGCTATCGGATTCTCCGAGGGCTTGCTTGGCTTGTTCAGATATTACCTGGACGGAAGGAGGCAATTTATTGAGGTTGGGGGCTTCAAGTCTGACACCTATCACATAACTTCGGGAGTGCCGCGTGGTTCCATACTCAGTCCATTACTGTTTAATATATTTATTGACCCAGTTAAACATGTTTTGCATGTTCCTTTTAGTGAATTTTCTTAAAAAAAATTCACTAATGAGGAGATCCCGACTTTTGAATTTTTAAAAAATTTCTTCAAATGAGCGCTAATTAAGCCCCCCAGAACACATATCCGGGGTCAGTTTCAATTTTTATATGTTTATATATATATATATATATATATATATATATATATATATATATATATATATATATATATATATATATATATATATATATATATATATATATATATTTATATATATATATTTATATATATATATATATGTATCACACCGATAACTCAAAAAATAATGGGCCGATTTTGTTTAAATTTGGTGAATAAATTCCTTTTGCAAATGGCTTGGATAAGTTCGTTAGCCAGGAAAATCTGCCAGGGTTTTCCCAGAAAATTTTGTGTTTTCTTTTGAAAAAAATTTATATCTCCGGAATTAACAAAGTAAGGGCAACCAAATTTGGTACACGGGTTTATGTTCTTATATGTAAGTTACCTACCAAAATTTAGCGCTGTAGCTCAAAATACAAAAAAGTTATAGGCAATTAAAGAAAAATAAATTGGGGTTTTCCTCAAAACGTCAAAGTTGCGATTTAAAACTCAAAATCAGCCACATTTAGGAAAAGAACTTGAATCTAATACGGGCTATGGAAATAAAATGTCTCAAGAAGAATGTTTTACAAACCCTGAAGTCTTAGTTTCAACCGTCATTGTCCTTCATTTTACTAAAATATTTGCAGAAAATTCATTTCAAATAGACCCTTTCTCTTATGCTTGGCAGTAGCCTTAGCTATAGAGTTTATCGTTTAATGTATATAATTTTTGTCGAATTTTCGTAAAAAATCAATAAAGCTCAATATTGCCGTAATTATAAAAGATATGAAAAAAATTTGTATATATTAATTATAGGGTGTCTTGAGCTACATCTGAAAAAAATATTTCTACAATCACAGGGTGGCCCATAAGTCGTTGGTGATACAATTTTTTTTTTAATCAAACACGCCTTATGTTATTGCATTTTCCATCGAAATATAATGCATGTTTGTAAGACAAAAATTCTGGACGCAGCAAGTGCGTTATGGTAGCGAACTTTATTTGTTTATGTAGAAATCATTGTTAGTGAAATTTTTGTAAAATTTTGGTAATTAGTACCTAATGTTTAATGAGTTATTGTAAAAAAGATGTTTTTGGATTTTCGCAAAAAAGTTGTTTACAATTTTATTTTGTAAGTTTTCTCGAAAAGCTTTTTGTAAATAATTATATCTTGGTAGGTGGCTAAATACCTTGAAGAAGTTTGTTGGCCAGGAAAAACGGGTCAGTTTTTCGGATATATTTTAAGTTAGTTTTCGAAAAATATTTGCCCTTTTCCAACAACAAAGTTATTTTGATAAAATGTGGTACATTGTTCCCACTATAGAGGTTATACTGGTTATAAAAACCATTTTTATGAAAATTCACTACCATAACGCACTTGCTGCGTCCCGAGTTTTTTTAATGTATGCAGATGATATTAAGATTTTCGCAAATGTCTCGAGTGTTGATGACTGTTTGCAGCTCCAGAACTGTCTTCAGATCCTTGATGAATGGTGTTGTCGCAGTGGTCTTTCTATGAATGTTTCCAAGTGTTGTGTGATGTCCTTTACTCGAAATAAGCACGCAATTACTTTCGGGTACAATATAAGAGGGCTTCCACTTGATCGCCCTGGGACAGTTAGGGACCTTGGAATCGTTTTTGATGGTACTCTATGTTTTAAACCACACTATGAGCAGACTGTCAGTTCTGCTTACAAAACCCTTGAGTTTCTGATAAGAAACAGCAAAAATTTCTCACAGACTGACACCCTCCTCCTGCTCTTTCGTTGTTTGGTTAGGTCCCGACTTGAATATGGCTCAGTTGTGTGGGCTCTTACTTATGAGATACATGTAGCAAGTCTAGAGTCAGTGCAAAGAAAATTTCTTAGCTTTCGTGAGGATGGTCAATATCCATCTATTGGTTTTCCTCGGGAAGGTTTACTTCTTCGCTTTGGTCTGCAGAGTCTGTTGATGCGCAGGCAATGCAGTTTCGTTACATTTTTATACAAACTGGTTAATTCTGTGTTCGATTGCCCCTGCTTCAGCAACTTAATTTCAATGTGCCTCATATTGCAGCACGTTTTCCAGGCACATTCTATCTCCTGACTGCTCGTACGTGATTGCTGCGATCGTCTCCAATTTACCAGATGTGCAATGATTACTCTGTATTGCAAGACAGCCTAGATATCTTCTCATGTAATATATCAGAGATAAAAATGTTTTTCAAAGCGATCTAATTTGTGACTCTCTTTTGTGTAGTTTGTTTGATTATTGTTTGTTATTATGTTTTGTATATCGGCCCATCCTTAGTTTGGCTTTAAGTTGTTGGATGGTGTATGAATAAATAAATAAATAAAAAATGTCTTGTTCATACTCGCCAAGGAAGTTACGGCACCTGGGGAAATAGGGGTGCTTGCAGGGTAGGTAGGGTTTAAGGGAGATATGGCTTCAAGATGTGAAAAAGACAGCTTTCAAGCCTGTTTTATTTGCATTTTCTGCTCATATTTCCTTTTTACCACCTACCCCGCCCAGCACCCCTACTCACTCCTGGTCCCGTAACTTCCTTGGGGGGTGTGAACAAGAAATTTTTATTGGGGTTTGTGGATCAGGGGGGGTGGGGTCACAACCACCCCCGTTGCATAAATCACAAGAAAAATGTCTTTTTCATATCCGCTAAGGAAGTTACGGCACCTGGGGGAATAGGGGTGCTGTGCGGGGTAGGCAGGGTTTAAGGGGGATATGGTTTCAAGATGTGACAAAGACAGCTTTCAAGCCCGTTTTATCCGCATTTTCTGCTCATATTTCTTTTTACTACGTACCTTGCCCAGCACCCCTACTCACTCCTGGTCCCGTAACTTCCTTGGGGGGTTGTGAACAAGAAAATTTTCTTGGGGTTTGTGGATCCGGGGGGGGAGAGGCAGGTTTCTGAAAACAGTTTTTTTTAAAGCGTTCGGGAGCTAATCTGCAACTTTACCAAAATGTTTACTTCTATTGTAGTTCATTCATTCATCGACAAAACTAGGAGATCAATATGACTCCATGGTGTGCTTTTGTTGCAAAATCAGGTGTACTTGTACTAAGCACCAATCTCTTTTTGGAAGAAAAGGGTGAATTTGCACAGAACCTCCGAAACGGTTTTAGATAAAACAACTGCTGATAAATAAAGTTGGATATTGTACATGCACGTTAACACTATTCTTTCCTTTTGTTCTCCTGCTTTTGCCGAGTTATTTGCATTCAAAGTTTTTCTGAAAATTCAACACTTTTCTTTTATTGCCTCAGTCCGGCTCTGTCTTACTTCACAGTACCACTGGATTACTGTCCCACTTGCACTGCCTTTGCTACTGTCTCACTCACTCGCGCTGCCTCTGTTTGCAGCCTCGTCACAATTCTGCCGTTCAAACTGCATATGCGACCAATATTTATATCGTAGCCCCAGTATCGTTCTCGCCTGTTAAAGCCCATTTCACTGTCCTGTTCACATTTCATTTTGTTCACTTTTTTTCTGTCACGATTCTGTTTATGCATATGGCAGTTTCCAGTAATGCCATGCTTACACCATTCTGAAATTCCCTCCTTTGTTTCCTGTGTTATGCCTCGGGATATCTGCCTGCTCATTGGTGATCGAGTGTACATAATCCTATGCCAACCAAGGATCGATTTTTTCATTCTACCTTTTCTGTGATCACTTACTCCTCACTTAGTTACTTCTTATGTTTCAGATAGTTCGGTGCGTCTGTTAATCTTCTAAATTTTTCGCTTTGTGTCAGTTGCAATCACCAATAATGGCTAGAGAAACTGTATCAGTTTTGCTGATGGTTGAACAATGCGGCTAACGTGTGTGCCTTCTGTCTTATGAAAAATGTTCAATTCTCTGCCATGCTGGTCGACAACATTGCCCTCACTGACTATCTAAGGGCTCAAGGTGTGCTTCTTTGTCATACATGCTGCCCCAAGTGTTCTCATAGGGTCTCTGTTACTTACCGTGATGGTTTGCTGATTTTCAACTGCAACAGGAGGTATACAACAAGGCATTGTGGTACGTGAAGGTTTAGGGTATCCATACTTACCGGGACATTTTTCTACCGCACCTGCATTGATGTGCAGCAGGTGTGTCACCTAGTTATGATATACCTGTCCCGCAATCCACCGCGGGTGTGATTTACAATGGAGGAAACCGATTAAGCAGCACACACGGTAGTTGACTGGTTCAACTTAAGCAAGGAGGTGCTCGATAATCATTTCACTTGGATGACCTCTGCGATTCGGGGCGCTGATGGCATTGTTGAGATCGAAGAGGCTACGTTCTCTAAATGTAAGTACAACAGAGGACGTCGCCTGAGAAGTCAGGTTGTTGGTAGTATTGTGTGTGGTTTGCGGCCAGGCTTTCATGGTTCCAGTTGCTGATCACAGTCCGCAGACTTAAATGAGGGTTATTCGGGACCATGTATTGATTGCCTGGCAGCATCATAATGACTGATTGCTGAAGGGATCGCAATGAGGTGGAGTCGTCGGGATTCATGCGAAATGTGAAAAAGGTGGCTTTTTGAGGTCGCACTAGGCTCTTTTTTCACATTTTCGGCTCTTACTTCCTCTTTATCTTCTTCACCGCCCAGCAACCCCCCCCCCCTTTTTTTTCCACCCCCAGGGCTTGTCTGTGTTTTTGTCGCCCTGATATCACCGCAGCCTTTGGCTTCTTGTGCATGCCCTTTGTCTTTTCTACTCCACCCATTCCAAAATCACTGTGCCTTGAACTAGTCTGCACAGCAATTGGTAGGGTGAAGTTTTATATTGCTCTGTCTCCGGTCTAGACTGACCGTAGATCAGTTGTCTTTTGCGGTCCAGAGCTTTACACTCGCACAAGATGTGCTAGGCCGATTCCTCCCCCTGGCCGCAGAATCTGCGTGCTAGGTCCCCCTCGAAACGCCCCATTTTATGTAGGTGTTTCTTGACGGCCATGTGTCCCATCAAGAATCCTGTTATGTTTCTGAGCTGTCCTCTGTTAAGATTTAGCAGCTTCATAGCTCTTTTTGAACTGGGTTCCTCAATTACTGACTTCCCATGCCTGAGCCCTGGACAGTCTGCCCAGTACACTTTGTGTTTGTTTCTAACCCAGGGCTTAATGGCTCCCCTGGCAGTGCTCTTTGTCACGCCTAGAATCGGTTCTGGTCCCATAAATGGTCCTGCTGACCCTCTCTTTGCGAGACTGTCAGCTTCTTGATTGCCTTTGTCCCCCGAGTGACCTGGCACGCAGATGAGGGTGAGCTCATTTGGTCGAGCCAGGTCGCTCGACTCGTCTTGGCATTCACTTGCCAGCCTGGAATTTACCCGTGTGCTACTTAGGGCCTTAAGGGCTGTCTGTGGCTATGAGAATCCGCTTGTTGTTGTAGCCGCTCTTTGTCACACCCAGAACCGGTTCTGGTCCCATAAATGGTCCTGCTGACCCTCCCTTCATGAGACTGTCAGCTTCTTCATTGCCTTGCCCCTGAGTGACCCGGCACCCAGATGAGGGTGACCTCATTCTGCCCAGCCAGGTTGCTAGTCAAGTCTCGGCATTCACTTGCCAGCCTGGAATTTACCTGTGGGCTACTTAGGGCGTTAAGGGCTGCCTGGCTGCCTGTGGCTATGAGGATCTGCTTGTTGGTGTAGCCCCGCCTCTTGTTCTCTCGCACACAGTGCAAGATGGCGTACATTTCGGCCTGAAAGACCATTGCATGGGCTGCGAGGGAAATACTATGACTTACCCTTGGTCCTTCCAAAAAAACACCTGCCCGCGTCCCACGCTCCCTGCCGGATCCGCCAGTGAACCAGATGAGCACCCCTATTCGCTTCTGGTCCCGTAACTTCCTTGGGGTGTGTGAACAAGAATTTTTCTTGTTTCTTGGGGGTTTTAAGCATGTTTCTGGAAAAAACTGCTAAAAAGCGTTCAGGAGGTCAGCTGCAAATTTACCAAAAAAAAATTATCAGATCGAATTACACTGTACGACAGTGGAAAATAATAAGCTATTTGTTTTAAATTGTTACACAAGCCGCTTTCATAAACAGAGACTATAACCTGTTTAACAATTTAAATAAATAACTTGTAAGATAATTACGTTATAGGCAAAAACATCGGTAACACTGGAGGTACATAAAAATCCCTTTAGCGGAGTGAGTTTCATCCCTGAAAATTTAAATAGAAACAGGTACTGAGTGACACGTTATTTTGTAGCTAAACAAATTTTATTTTTGGAAAGTGTCAGATTTTGAAAATCGGTCGAGTAGTTTTTGAGAAAACACACACAAAGCACTTCTTAGCAACTACAGGCCTATTTCTCTCCTTTCAGTCGTCTTTAAAGTGATGGAAAAGTATATAAACACCGAATAACTAAAAATTTCTTGAAAAACACAGTCTAATCCACGACAGGCAGTATGGATTCCGTCAGCGCAGATCAACTGCCGACCTCCTTCCTTTGTCACCCATTCTTGGAACTACACGGTGAATCCCAGATTGTCGCTCTAGACATATCCAAAGCATTCGCAGCATTGGCAAGCAGCCCTGCTTAATAAACTTCCGGCCTATGGCCTACCACGAAAACTCTGTACCTGGACAGCAAATTTCCTCTCCAACCGGAGCATTTCTGTTGTCGTGGATTGCCATTCCTCTAAACTGTATCCAATTAATGCAGGAGTCCCTCAAGGTTCGGCTTTAGCCCCTACTTTGTTTCTTCTCCACATCAATGACCTCTCTAACACATCCAACCCAGTTCACATTTATGCGGACGACAGCACCCTCCACTCAAATATACAATATTCTAAGCCTGTCTCTTTAGCCCAATTAGATGAGGATCGCAGACTCATGGAGGGTTCTGTCTCTGTGGATCTCCAAAAAATATTAGACTGGGGAAGTAGAAATCTTGTACAATTCAACTCCACCAAATCTCAGTCTTGCTTTCTATCTCATGAGAGATACACCAGCCCTAGACCCATCACAATGAACAACCAAGTTATTCAGAGTAATGAGTCCTTTTCTCTTGTTGGCATTTCTGTGGATCGAAATCTTAGTTGGCACCAACATGTCACATCAATTGGAGAAGCGGCTGCTAAGAAATTAGGTTTCCTCTTCCAGGCTCGCAAATACTTTTCACCAGCTAATCTCTATACCTTATATACTTCACAAATAAGGCCAAACCTCGAATACTGCTCCCACATCTGGGGTGCCGCTTCCGCTCTTACACTCGCTATCCTGGACTCCATTCAGAAGAGCGCTATACGTCAGAACGGTTACTCTACTCTCACCCAAAGGCTGCCATCCCTTGCCCACCGACGTGCCCTTGGTGAACTCTCTCTATGTTATAGATATCTGCACAGGCACTGCTCTGAAGAGCCTACTTCCATAGTTCCTCCACCTGCTGCCCCCAACAGATCTACCAGGGGAACAGAGCGAATGCACCCTTTTACTGTCCAGGTCACCAGACATAAAACATCTTGTTAAGCCCGCTCTTTTGTCCCGAGGACTTCCAAGTTGTGGAATTCCTTGCCGGGACATGTCTTTCCTTAACCTCCAAACCTTCAAGTCCAGAATCAATAAGTTGCCTCTTTCCTCCTTGTCGACACGCATGGTACGATAGTATTTAGGCTGTAAGCCCTCGTGGTGTGTTGTTGAAATATAGATAAAAATTTAATTTCAAAGTGTTCTGCCAAACAAAACAAACAAGTATGTTACATTATTTTTGAATACCTTTTAACAGTATAATAATGTATTAAGTGTTCTAAATGTTAACCCTTCAGCTTCCCTGCTATAATACAAGTTTTGTTCAGTGGCTTCGAACATTACGAAACATTTCAGGTGAAATTTGTTGACATTTGGCGATGATGGGTTGGCGTAAATCATCTACACATTCTGGCAGTGTAGTGTAAATCTTATTTTTCAGGTGGCCCTACAAAAAAATGTTTAAATCTGGGGAATATGCAGGCCATTCTATTGCTTCTCTTCGTGTTGTAGCCTCGATGGTTCAGTGGTAAGAACGTGTGTCTCTGAACCGAAGGGTACTGGGTTCGATCCCAGGGTACTCCTTTCCCTTCAGTACATACTGTATAATTAACATCAACCGAGGTTGTGGCATTGTATTTGAGCAAGTTGAATATCTGCACGTTCCGCCCTTCGGAAGCCGTCAGTCTGGTGCCCATGCGAATAAAAAACACACACACGCTTCTCTTCGCCTAATCCATCTCCCAGGAAATGTGTGGTCCAGATACCGACGAACAATAACAACAAAATAGTATAGTGTGGTGATGCCCCGTCTTGCTGAAATATTAATTCATTTTCATTGTAACAGTTACTTTGTTTGCAAATTTCTGTTGACAAAAGATTGGACTTCCAGGATTGTCATAAAAAGATTCTTTAGGGATTTGGTGTAATATTCTGTAGTACATTTCAAATAAAAATGCACATTGTGACTTTAAAATATGAAATGTTGAAAAATGTTGCTGCACACAATTATCTGACTTATGTGGCTAATGGTGCGCATAGGTAAGATAATCATTCTTTTTTATTTATTTATTTAATTTATTGAATACATGCCCACCAGGATAATCCCATTATTAGGGCACCAAACAAAAAGAACAATATGAACAAAAAATACTTCTAAAAACAAAACTAAAATTTATCCACTTTCATTTTTTCAAAATTTTCATTATTATTTTGGTGTGTGTGTGTTCATATAGGTACGTACATATATATATATATATATATATATATATATATATATATATATATATATATATATATATATATATATATATATATATATATATATATATATATATATAGATGTAGTTAAAATGTTTCATAAGAAGTATTAGGTTAAAAAGTATTACTGTATATTGAACTGATCTAAAATAAAACTGTAGTTAAATTAAGACTTAATATTTATTCAGAGTATACAGTGTGTAAAACTTGGATGCTCATCATTGCTGTCTTGAAGACTATAGATCAGTTGAATGGGTAAGTTTTAAATACAGTGTGATGAAGCGTTATTTTCTGTCTAAATATTAGAAAACTGGTAGCTCATAATTAATTGAATATCAAATAAAATACAAATGCTATAAATATATGGTAAAATATTTTCACCATTTATGTTTTAAGTAAACGTGTGTGTATTTCGTATTTATTATCTTATCGCTCTCGATAAGACTGATAAAATTACAACCGACGCGGAGATTTTTTCACGCCCGAGGAGGTACCACCCCTTACATCAAGGGGCCGATGAAGTCCCAACGGACGTTTCCGGTTCTGGTGTATGAGTCGGTTTCCCTTATAAGCAAAAATTGTGGTGGCTCCTCCTTATACAAAAGATTCCGGAGGTAAAATACTCCACCATTCGGATCTCCGGGAGAGGGGTGTACAGGGGGCGCCAGCATCAAGATTTAACATATCCTCGAATATATGTGGCCTAAATTCTAACCTGAACTCCGTCCACCATTTCCTCCAGGCTAATAGGGCCCAACTCTTCTTTCTCACTGAAAACCAAATCAGTGCCAAAACAGCCACTAATCACCTTAATTTCCCGGATTATGCGCTCCTTACTTCCTTTAGATTGCATGGAGCCGTGTGCGCATACGTCCGTAGCAATCTACCCTGCACCAGACTCCCCAATTTAGAAGCTGGAAGGAAAGACATACTATGGATAAAACTCTCTCTCAGGGCTGCAACTAAATTCATCTGTTGCATTTACTGGTCACCTTCTGACAACAACTTTGTCCAGCTCTTTGACTACCTTTCTGAAAAAACCGACCATCTGATTTCTGAATATCCTTCCTCCGAGGTTACTATTCTTGGTGACTTCAATGTCCATAATAAGGAATGGCTAGGATCTTCAAAAACCGATCCACAAGGAAGATCAGCGGAGGCCTTTGCAGTCAGCAATTATTTAGCCAATATGGTTTAGCAACCTACTTACTTTCCTCGCATCCCAACACACAGCTCAAATCCCTTGGATCTCCTTCTTACTACAAATCCTGAATGCTATATCAGTCACCGCCCCCCTTGGTCGCTCAGACCACGGCATGGTCACTGCTTCCTGTGCAATGCAACCCGAGGTCACACAGTCATCACACCCACGTATCGTTTGGCACTACAACTCCGCAAACTGGGACGAAATGCGAGATTACTTTTTCTGATTTCCATGGGGGTCTATCTGCTTCTCTCATCCTGACCCCTCTGATATTTCACAAAACGTCACCGAAATTATTCAAGCTGGCATGGAATTATTTATTCCACGTACACAGAAAACCTCTTCAGCCACTCTCTCTCTCTCTCTCTAAATCCTGCTACAAGGTCAGACTTGAAAACGTCAAAGATAACAAAACGCTTCTATACAAGCCCAGTCAAGAAAACCGTCAGGCATTTAACAACGCAAGAAACCTCTATGTCCACATTCCTTCTGAGGCAAAAAACTCGTTTAAAAACCACATCAAAAACAAAGTCCTCTTAAGCTTCAACGGCAGCAAACCCTTCTGCAGTCTTGCTAAATCTATTGGGAATAATTTCTGCAAGAGCACGTTCCCACCTCTGGTCTCAGGGGATGAAATTGTTTCTACCGCCCTGGACAAGGCTGAACTTTTTGCCTCAATGTTCGCCGGCAATTTTACTCTCAACCCACCTACAAATGTTCAACCACCAACTGTCTCCAATGTCGCGCATAAAAAGACGGATATTATTTTCAAAACTAAAAAGGTACGAAAGATGCTCTCTTCTCTTAATACCAGGAAAGCCTCTGGCCTTGACGAGATCCCAGCAATTGTTCTCAAAAAATGTGCACCAGAACTTGCTCCTGTCCTGACTCGTCTGTTTCAGATATCTTACAATAAAGGCATATTCCCTAGTAACTGGAAAACTGCTCGAGTACAACCCGTCCCCAAGAAAGGATCCCAAGCGCTTCCCAGCAACTACAGGTCTATTTCTCTCCTTCCAGTCATCTCTAAAGTGATGGAAAAGTATATAAACACCGAATTACTAAAATTTCTTGAAAAACACAGTCTAATCCACGACAGGTAGTATGGACTCCGTCAGTGCAGATCAACTGCCGACCTCCTTTCCTTTGTCAACCATTCTTGGAACAAGTCTATGGAATTACACGGTGAATCCCAGATTGTCGCTCTAGACATATCCAAAGCCTTCGACCAGGTCTGGCACGCACTGGTGCTTAATAAACTTCCGGCCTATGGCCTACCACCAAAACTTTGTACCTGAACAGAAAATTTCCTCTCCAACCGGAGCATTTCTGTTGTCGTGGATGGCCATTCCTCTAAACTGTATCGAATTAATGCAGGAGTTCCTCAAAGTTTTTTCACATTTAAAATTACTTTACTTGGTAAAGGCTTTAATTATCTTCCAAAGACAAGTTTTTAAAGAGACAAGTAGAAATAGCAGATTCAGCCATATAATAGATTTATTCACGGAAGTTAGAGTTAGTCTCACCTTTCATCTGGACAATTTCTTAATTATGTACTAAGTATATCAGTTACATATTTTAAAATATTAGATTAATAAGACAGTTTTCATGTAGAGATATAGCAAATTGAGTATTGTGCTACCATTTATACCTAGAACAATTATTTATAGGTAAATACAGATTGTACCTTAATATTGTCAGAAACAGCTCTCGGTATATTCCTATACCTTAAAATAGTAGTTTAACGACGGTTCCAAGGTAGTACTTTAAATTATGATGAAATAAGATTATGGGTAAGAGAAATTTGCAGAATTATTCATGCTGAATTCATTTAGGTTTCAAGCTGATTGTTGATACAAATTCTATTTATAACTATATAATCAGAAATTTTTCACTGTTTTGTCATGTACAAGTTTTTATATTAATCTATAATAAACCAATTGTCTAAATTAAGAATATGCAGGTAAATATACAATTCAAATTACCCGCTCAGTTGTCAGTACTTCACGCGAGGTGGCGCTAGTGTACTTGTCACAAATATCACCAATGCTAAAGCATAGAGTGTCCCGTATTGTCATTATATAGTATTTGGTAACAGCGAACACTCTGGATTGATATTTCTAGAAGGGACCAGAAGTGACAGGTGTAAAAGATTGTAGAAGTTCTAGAATCTCTATGGACAGCATAAATAGGCGAGCGGTACACAGAGTAAGTTAGTTCAGTATTAAATTAGTGTGGTGAAGAATAAGTGATCATAGAGTATTAAGCGAGTCAGCAGTAAGTGTTGGTGTATAAGAAGCGATCATAGAAGGCGAATAGCAGAATATAGTTCTATGGACATTCAGTAAGAGAGAGAAATATTTTAGTTGATACTGGTGTTGAAAAATAATTGCTTATAATAAATTTGTAGTTTGAAAAGTTGTATTTTGTTAGTCAACAAATCCAGAACCTTGTAGAACGTAACAATATGTATTTATTTTCCCATTATTATTATAAACAATAATAATAAAATCTTAAACACAAAATGGTGATGTTAAATTATTTATTACATTATTTTCTTATAATCATTCATGACAAACATTTTTCAGTTTTTTTTATTGACAACTTTCCTGCTTCTGTTTCTATTTTCCAGTCGAGCTGCCACAAGCTGCAGATGTTTCATCACCAAAAGAGCAACACTTATTGCATCCTGTGATGCCAACTTAGCATTTTTTTAATGTTAAATTTGGCAGATATTCGTTCAGTTTAGCATGTTTTCAGTTGTTTAGCATTTAATATATTTTGATGCACATAAATCAGTGAAATGAACGACCATTTACTTTATCGAAAACATAACATGTAAATTCAATTAAACAAACGAGGCTACAACCTAGTTAGTACCCATCATAGAAAACTGTATACAATATTACATTATAGTGGCGTTATAGGATAGGATAGCCTATTGACTACTGAGTTTCATTAAAGTGTGGGAGAGAGAAAGCTTGAAGTTTCGAAATGCTTTCTAGCCCAGTTCATGGTTAGTGGTATCCGTCCTATCGTTCCCTGTTTCAAAAAAATGCCACCGCCACCCAAGGTTTATGGATTAGATAGGTTGTCTGGTAACTTTCGACCAATCAGAAAGTGGCGCGGGAATACATCACATGAAGTCCGAATTTAAATCTAGTGGATTAATGGTGCATTGAATACAGAAACCAGTCGGCATTTACATGTCCGTCTTTACAAAGTTATGTTCTTTTTGAACTTGTAACAAGATTAAACATTTAATAATAACTTGAAATTAAGATTTCGTTCACAAAGTAACAGAAAGTATTAAAGTTTTAGGATATTATTTGATTTCAAAGTAATGGATTCAGTTAATTGGTGTATCTTGAAAATGATTAAAGTTAAATATTTATAATATTATAAATTCACGCCTGAAATTGGACATTTTCTTCTTCTGAACTGCAATCTAGGTTTTTGGTTTCTTTTTCTTAATTGTTTTTCTATTTTACTTGATACACTTCATTTAATAACATGCAACTTTCACAATAAGTAATTTCTTAAGTTTATAATATTTAGGTAGGTATGTACTTGTACACATACAAAATAGTAGGTTTATAATTTTGCCAATCAATTTACAACCACAAAACTCCTACATCTTTGAAGTTGTAAAATAGTAAACTGAGTTAGCACAATAAATAAATGATGTTTGTATTTAATATTTAAGGAGGCATTTATTTGTACACATACAAAATAATAGGTATGGTCCTTTTATATTTCAACAACACACCACGAGGGCTTACAGCCTAAATACCATCGTACCGTGGGTGTCTACAAGGAGGAAAGAGGCAACTTGTTAATTCTGGACTTGAAGGTTTGGAGGTGAAGGAAAAACATGTGCCGGCAAGGAATTCCACAACTTGGAAGTCCTCGGGACAAAAGAGAGGGCATAACAAGATGTTCTATGTCTGGTGACCTGGACAGTAAAAGGGTGCATTCATTCTGTTCCCCTGGTAGATCTGTTGGACGCAGCAGGTGGAGGAACAATGGCAGAAAGCTCCTCTGAGCAGTGCCCGTGCAGAAATCTATAAAAGAGAGAGAGAGGTCACCAATGGCATGTCGGTGAGCAAAGGATGGCAGCCTTTGGGTGAGGGTAGGGTCACCTATGAGAAGTATAGCTCTCTTCTGAATAGAGTCCAGGAAAGCGAGTGTAGAAGCGGCAGCGGCACCCCAGATGTGGGAGCAGTATTCAAGGTTTGGCCTTATTTGTGAAGTATTTAAGGTATAGAGATTAGCTGGTGAAAAGTATTTGCGAGCCCGGAAGAGGAAACCCAATTTCTTAGAAACAGCTTCCGCAATTAATGTGACATGTTCATGCTAATTGAGATTTCAATCTACAGAAATGCCAACAAGTGAAAAGGACTCATTACTTTGAATAACTTGGTTGTTCATTGTGATGGGTCTAGGGCTGTTGTATCACTAATGAGATAGAAAGCAAGACTGAGATTTGGTGGGGTTGAATTGTACAAGATTTCTACTTCCCAGGTCTAATACTTTTTGGAGATCTACGAAGACAGAACCCTTCATGAGTATCTAATTAGGCTAAAGAGACAGGCTTAGAATATTGTATATTTGAGTGGAAGGTGCTGTCGTCTGCGCAACTGTGAACTGGGTTGGATGTGCTAGAGAGGAAGTCATTGATGTGGAGAAGAAACAAAGTAGGGGCTAAAGCTGAACCTTGAGGAACTTCCATTAATTGGATACAGTTTAGAGGAATGACCATCCACAACAACAGAAATGCTCCGGTTGGAGAGGAAATTTGCTGTTCAGGTACAGAGTTTTGGTGGTAGGCCATAGGCTGGAACTTTATTAAGCAGCGCTGCATGCCAGACCTGGTCGAATGCTTTGGATATGTCTAGAGCGACAATCTGGGATTCACTGTGTAGTTCCATAGACTTGTCCCAAGAATGGGTGGCAAAGGAAAGGAGGTTGGCAGTTGATCTGCGCTGACGGAATCCATACTGACTGTCGTGGATTAGACTGTTTTTCAAGAAACTTTAGTAGTTCAGTGTTTATATACTTTTCCATCACTTTAGAGACGACTGAAAGGAGAGAAATAGGCCTGTAATTGCTAGGAAGCGCTTTAGATCCTTTCTTGGGGGACGGGTTGTACTCGAGCAGTTTTTTAGTTACTAGGGAATATGCCTCTATTGTAAGATGTCTGAAACAGACGAGTCAGGACAGGAGCAAGTTCTGGTGCGCATGATATAATGACTTAGAAGAGATATGATATTGCGCATATGCCCCGCCCCCTCCTATGACGTCACGTGGTGAGTAACGTTATAAAAGTCCATATGTGATTGTTAAATGGCTGTCATGTTCCAATGTGTCCAGGGTTGCAATTTCCATCACAATTGTGCCAAAACCAGCACAATTTCCTCTTTGCAGCACAATCAGCCCTATACAACAAGAACTCAGCCCATTTTTATTAATTGCAATAACATATTAATTTAGCTTATAGAGAGTTGTTTAAACCTTACACCATTAGTTGTATTTTGAAATTTGCTCGAGCGTTCAGCGTACATCCTAAAAAACAAGGTGCACAGGCATGCGAATCAAATAATTTATATTTACTACCCTTGGCCTTCTGTCAAACAGGCACCTGTCAAATCATTCACGTCATGTCTTACGTCATCGTTCGATTTGTAGTTTTATAATTTATTTACTTTTTAGGTATTTAGACATAGTTTTTCGTTGTGGATAAGTAGACAATTCGGAACTCCATAGTTCCTAATATATTTGTAAGATGGAGTTCAAATAAAAATATACTTTTATGTTACAAATGGTTATTAAAGCATCTATAGACGAGGAAAGCATATATCTATGGGTCATACACTTGGAAAATTGTGCCTGTCCTGATTTTGTAGTATTGCTTTGGCGCCAAATTTAAAATTACAGTAGCCTGCACAAATCGACCTTCTATCAGCACAATTTTAAGTTAGATATCAGCACAAAAAAATTCTAATATTGCAAATTGCAACCCTGAACGTGTCCCATCAATGGTAAAAAATAAGCATTAGCGAATGTTGATTATTCTTCACTGGTGGACTGTATTTTGTTTCATGGTGGTTTAGTTGAAGTTCAAAACAGCTAAAGTTAAACTTAACAATACTATCTTTATTACACAGAATAGAATATACAATGGGCAGATGGACACGTCTTGTCGCTTCGAGATCGACAAGCAAATAGGCAGAGGCAACCCTTCACATCTTTCAGTTTTTTTATATTATATATTTCAATAACACACCACGAGGGCTTACAGCCTAAATACTATCGTACCGTGGGTGTTCACAAGGACGAAAGAGGCAACTTGTTAATTCTGGACTTGGAGGTTCGGGGGAGAAGGAAAAACATGTGCCGGCAAGGAGTTCCACAACTTGAAAGTCCTCGGGACAAAAGAGCGGGCATAACAAGATGTTCTATGTCTGGTAACCTGGACAGTAAAAGGGCGCATTCGCTCTGTTTCCCTGGTAGATCTGTTGGGGGCAGCAGGTGGAGGAACTATGGAAGAAAGCTCCTCTGAGCAGTGCCCGTGCAGATATCTATAAAAGAGAGAGAGAGAGAGAGAGAGAGAGAGAGAGAGAGAGAGAGAGAGAGAGAGAGAGAGGTCACCAACGGCACGTCGGTGGGCAAGGGATGGCTGCCTTTGGGTGAGGGTAGGGTATCCGATGAGACGTATATCTCTCTACTGAATGGAGTCCAGGATAGCGAGTGTAGAAGCGGCAGCTGCACCCCAGATGTGGAAGCAGTATTCAAAGTTTGGCCTTATTTGTGAAGTATATAAGGTATAGAGAATAGCTGGTGAAAAGTATTTGCGAGCCCGGAAGAGGAAACATAATTTCTTAGCAGCCGCTTCTGCAATTGATGTGACAAGTTGGTGCCAATTGAGATTTCGATCCACAGAAATGCCAACAAGTGAAAAGGACTCATTACTTTTATCAACTTGGTTGTTCATTGTGATGGGTCTAGGGCTGGTGTATCTCTTATGAGATAGAAAGCAAGACTGAGATTTGGTGGAGTTGAATTGTACAAGATTTCTACTTCCCCAGTCTAATATTTTCTGGAGATCCACACAGATAGAACCCTCCATGAGTCTGCGATCCTAATCTAATTGGGGTAAAGAGACAGGCTTAGAATATTGTATATTTGAGTGGAGGGTGCTGTCGTCCGCGTAACTGTGAACTGGGTTGGATGTGCTAGAGAGGACGTCATTGATGTGGAGAAGAAACAAAGTAGGGGCAAAAGCTGAACCTTGAGGGACTCCTGCAGTAATTGGATACAGTTTAGAGAAATGGCCATCCAGTACAACAGAAATGCTCCGCTTGGGGAGGAAATTTTCTGTCCAGGTACAGAGTTTTGGTGGTAGACCATAGGCCGGAGGTTTATTAAGCAGCGTTGTGTGCCAGACCTGGTTGAATGCTTTGGATATGTCTAGAGCAACAATCTGGGATTCACTGTGTAGTTCCATTCAGTTACAATATAATGTCAGGGGTGCAACTGTTTGACAATTTAGGGTATTTTTAGTACAATATTGGTAGGTATATGCAACTGTGGTGCCTGGTGAAATTAGCTGGTAACTACAAAATTAAAATATTATATACAATCCTGGCGGGAGCCAACAGTGAAATCTCTTTAAATTACACTACCGACTCCATGGAGGCGATGCAGACTTTAAAGTTAACGCTACTGGGTTACAACATCGTTACCTTTGGCAGCTTTCAATGCAGGTAATGTTCAATTTTGAGGTATTTTTGAGCAACGAACTTCGAACTACTTTGGAAAATTACTTATCTCCAACTAGTTTAACATCGCCCGTGCGTACAATTTTTTGAACCGAAGATTCGAGTTCTGTTTGAAATTTCAAAGCTTCATGCACCTCTTAATTTGTAGGTATATATTTTTTGAACAAACTCTATTATTATCTGCACGAGCTACCGGTTACTCGCGATGGATAGCAAGCCCTGCTCTATAGTCAACGAAGTTAGAGATACTAATCCTAAAAGTAAAAAAACACATTAAAATTGTTGAATTTATTTTGTACATCACTGATAAAGAGAATAGTTAACACATAATATGTAGTATCACGAACATTTTTTTTTTGTAAAACTTAGTTATTTTTATTATTTACAATATTTTTCAGTAGCTAAAAGTACAAATAAGATTTTGGTTTTAGAGTAGGTCATAGACCTCAAACTATTTAAACAAGAGCAATTCCATATACAGTACACTCTCGATTATTGCGTGGTTTATTCGTGCTGAGAAATTGATCAAAATTTCAGATCAGGAATAGATTGAAATTAATTTTTTTTCGTTTCCCCTGGCACAAATATAATAAATGGGTATCAATAGTAAATACCGAAAAAAGGTACAAACAAGAGTTCGTTTTTAAAGTAGGATAAACAGGGTACCCAGCGACCTGGAAAAATCAGGGAATTTGAAATAACCCCATAAATGTCAGGGAAATTTGTGATTTTGCTCAAATGTCAGGGAAATTATTCAGTGGACCTGGAAATTATATATTTTATTTATTTATTTATTTATACATACACCATCCAACAGCTTAAAAGCCAAATTAAGGATGGGCTAATACACAAAATATAATAATAAACAATAATCAAATTACACAAAAGAGAGTCACAAATTACATCGCATTGAAAAACATTTTTATCTCTGATACATTACATGAGAAGATATCTAGGCGGTCTTGCAGTACAGAGTAATCATTGCACATTTGGAAAATTGGAGACGATCACAGCAATCGTGTACGAGCAGTCGGGAGATAGAATGTGCCTGGAAAAAGTGCTGCAACACGAGGCACATTGAAATTAAGTTGCTGAATCAAATTCGGGCAATCAAACACAGAATTAACCAGTTTGTATAAAAATATAACCAAACTGCACTGCCTGCGCATCGACAGACTCTGCAGACTAAAGCGAAGAAGTAAACTTCCTTGAGGAAAACCAATAGAAGGATATTGACCATCCTCACGAAAGCTAAGAAATTTCCTTTGCACAGATTCTAGACTTGCCACATGTATCTCATAAGTAGGAGCCCACCCAACTGAGCCATATTCAAGTCGGGACCTAACCAGACAACGAAAGAGCAGGGAGAGGGTGTCAGTCAGCGAGAAATTTTTGCTGTTTCTTATCAGAAACCCAAGAGTATTGTAAGCAGAACTGACAGTCTGCTCATAGTGTGGTTTAAAAGATAGAGTACCATCAAAAACAATTCCAAGGTCCCCCTAACTGTCCTGGGGTGATCAAGCGAGAGCCCCCTTATATTGTATCTGAAAGTAATTGAGTGCTTATTTCGAGTAAAGGACATCACACAACACTTCGAAACATTCATAAAAAGACCACTCTGACAGCACCATTCATCAAGCATCTGGAGACAGTTCTGAAGCTGCAAACAGTCATCAACACTCGAAATATTTGCAAAACTCTTAATATCATCTGCATACATTAAAAAAGGAACATGTAAAACATGTTTAACTGGGTCAATAAATATATTAAACAGTAGTGGACCGAGTATGGAACCCTGCGGCACTCCCGAAGTAATGTGATAGGTGTTAGATTTGAAGCCCCCAACCTCAACAAATTGCCTCCTTCCATCCAGGTAAGATCTGAATAAGCCAAGCAAGCCCTCTGATGGTGTTTCTGATGCCTGTGGCAATGGGAGTGGTAATGGCCTTGGTGTTGAGGGATTTCAGTTCACCTTGGTGGATAGGGAGACTGTGGTCAGTGCTACCTGGTGGTCAAAGTGGGCTGCAGGGAATCTGAGGCTCGCTTGGTACAGAGTGGAGTGCCACAGCAATCTATTCTTGGGCCGCTCCTCTTTACGATATACACCCACCGCTTCAACGATGCGATTCAAGCATACAGATGTACACGGATGACACACAGGTTTACATGTCTTTGGATGTTAGTGACGTTGCAGGCATTCACTGTGGCTGAATCCCAGTAAGTCGTCGGTAATTCTCTTTGGTGGCCAAGTGCATTGCGAGAGGGTTAAAAGTGACGTGAGAGTGGAGATTGGTGGAGTTTGCCTTAAGCTTGTGGATGAAGTTAAGAATTTGGGCATAATAATGGATAATACATTTAGGTACAGGCAGCACATTAGCTCGTGCTTGCAGAAGGCATATAACAGTCTGCGGTTGCTCTTTCCACTTCGAACCTATGTTCCTGTGGAGACCAAACTGATGCTGGGAAATGCTTTGGTTCTCTCGCAGTTTACATACTGCTCAGAGCTTTACTATGCGTGTGTAGATGCTTATGATGCTGGAAGAATTCAGCGGTTACAGAATACGTGTTTGAGATTTGCCTATGGTGTTCGGAAGTATCAGCACATTTCGTGTAAGCTCATGGAGTCGGGGTGGCTAAATATGTAAAGTAGATTTACACTCAGGGCGGCGGCACTCTATCATACTGTCATCAAGACAAACTGCCCTCCTTACTTATCCAGAAGGATCACTTATAGGACTGATGTACATAGTGTAGATGTTAGAAGGAAAGGACTGATCTTACCACCAAAACACAGACTAACCTTGTTCAGAAGGTCATTTACGTACCAGATATACACTGTTTACAACGCTGTCGATGATGCCCTCAAAACGAGTTCCGTGTCCACTTTCAAGCGAAAATTAATTCTTGTACTCTTTCAGCGCTAACCATAGAGATCTATCATCTTGGGTCCTACTAAATAGTCTGTTGGGGAATGCATCCAATATAATTGATGTGCTTTGCTTGTGAGAATTCTTGTGGAATTTTTTTGTTTTTTGTTTTGTGTGATGCTTCGCTTGCCTTGCTCATACATCATTTTTATCAAATCGGTGCTTTTATGAATTTTGGGACAAGTGGAAGAGCAGGGAATGGTATACCATACATCTGAACTTCGCCCTTAGATGCACAGGTTAATGATAGCATTAATTCATATTTTTAGTTTTAATTGATTTATTTTGTATGTTTTCCTGTGTAAATAAAGACTATTTTATTATTATTATTATATAAGAATTCTTGATGAAAATCAGAAGACAATGTTTAAGATGAGGAAAGCAGAAAGAAACATAAAGCACATAGGGAAATATCACAATTAGAAATGAAACTGAAGTTTAAATATCTAAAATTACCGCATTGAGAAAATATGTATGAATAATTCCTACTATCTTATTTCAATCTGGTTATTACGATTGGCTTTTTTTTAAGTAAACATTTGAGATGTGAGTTATTATTATTATTATTATTTACTTTATTATATTGAGTAAGGGGATGTGTTTTCATTCGAATGCTTGAAGAGTAGTTACAGTATGGTTCTTGTGGCTCATTTAGATTAAAATGAGTGAAACTGTGTTAGTAGTAGTAGCACTGGTGTGGAGGCCAACGCCAAACAAATTGGATCCCTCTCTACGCCTCTCAATGTGAGGTGTCTTCTAAGGGCGCAGTGGTCTGTGAGGTGTCTTCTAAGGGCGCAGTGGTCTGTGAGCACCCCAAGGATGCGGCGAAGCATAGGTCGAGTCCTTCCGAGTAGCCAGACAGCTTTATCTCTGTCCGGCCCCTCCACGAAGTCCCTCGCCTGCCTGCAGCCACCAACCGACCCTCAGTGCCTCTTCATTGCTTCCTCGGTCCACCTGTCTAAGGCGACAGAGACCGTCTTCCTACTTATACCTATTGCCGGCTCCGGGTCACAGAACGGTCGCCGGGAACCGAGCCTTGCGAGATTATTCGCCACCTCATTTCCCACCACGCCACAGTGTCCAGGAACTCACACTAGTTGTACCTCCTTTGTCCTGGCTAGTCCTCTGAGGGCGTCAGCACACTCCTGAACCAGTGTAGACCTGATTCTGCACGCAGACTGCCGGGAGGACTGTCTGGCTATCCGAGCAGATGTACACACATTTCTCGGGACTCCTTTTCACATCCTGTCCATTGGCCACAGACAGGATAGCGTACACCTCTGTTTCGAATGCCGTGGTATATGGGCCAAGAGCATAGCTCTCGTGCACCCCCAGGCCCTCGATGTATATTCCTGCCCCGGAGGATTGTTGGTTCTCCAGCCGCGATCCGTCGGTGAAACAGACCAGGCTTGCGGGCTGGAATTCAACCTCATTTTCCCTTCACTGATCCCTACTGAGGATCCTGAGGGTGTATGGCCTAGTCAACCTAATATCATCCTCGGCATCCCGCACCTTTATGGCGGAAATCGGAATTTCCTTTTCCACCTCCTTGGCGACTCTTGCATGCCCTATTACTGCTCCCTCTCCGCACCAGTTTCCTGCGTCTCACATTCTGAGATGCGACGACATCGCCTCCCTCCTGACACAGATGGGAAGTGGTGGCAGCATCAACAGGACCTCTAGCAAGGCTGAGGGTGTCGTCCTCATAGCGCCTGTGATACCCAGTATTGCCAGCCTTTGGAGTTTGGCCAACTTCCTGCTGGTAGTTTGGTTCACACCGCACCACCAGACCAACGCCCCATAGAGGATTCTCGGCCTGACAATCACAGTGTAGATCCAATGAAGGATCCGAGGAGTAACTCCCCAGGTCCTCCCTATCACTCAACGCAGTTGCCAGAGGGTCGCTACTCCCTTCCTTACAACCCATTCTATTTGCGACACCCATGTTAGTTTGTAGCCCAGGACCACCCCCAGATATTTGACCTCCCGCACTAAAGCTAAAGGTTTTCCAAACATCACGGGCGCCCTAAACCATTCTACCTTCCTCTTCTTGATAAATAGGATCATCTCCGTCTTCGCCGGGTTTACGGAGAGTCCCAGCTCACCACACCACCTTTAGATTATGCTACAGGCAGCTTGCATGCACTCACAGATGATGCCGAAACTGTGTTACTGCAAAAACGTGCAATAGACTCAGTCATTTAATAGGCAAAAGGTGATCACTTTTCTGTACTAGCTCAACAGAATAGAGCACATTTGTGTTTTTGATAATGTATGTCTTAAAAATAATTTTTGTTCAGAAATTTTATTTAGTTTGTTAACAAAAGTATTCGGAGATAATGACTTTCATTTCGAGGATTGTGGAAAATGCATTTGAGGGGTCTGGAAATGTCAGGGAATTTGATTTTTGATTTCTGCTGGGTACACTGATATAGACCTCAAACTATTTAAGCAAGAGCACTTCCATATACAGTACACTCTCGATTATTCATGTGGGGATTATCTGTGCTGAGAGTTTGATCAAAATTTCAGATCAGGAATAGATTGAAATTTTAAGTTTTTTCGTTTCCCCTGGCACAAATATAATAAATATGTATCAATAATAAAAACCAAAAAAAGGTATAAACAAGAGTTCGTTTTTAGGGTAGGATATAGACCTCAAACTATTTAAGGAAGAGCAATTACATATACAGTACACTTTCGATTATTCGTTTGGGGATTATCCGTGCTGAGAAATTGATCAAAATTTCAGATCAGGAATAAATTAAATTTTTTTTTTCGTTTCCCCTGCCACAAATATAATAAATAGGTAGGTTTGTATGTGAGTGGACCATACCGGTCCCTCCACCGCGACCATAAGGTCTATTGTGGCTCACGCCTAATGTCTATATTTCGCCCAACAAATCCAGCCTCCTACAGAGGTCGATAATCTTTGTGGGCGAAAGTTGATCCAGATCCTCTGGAGCAAGCTTTACCTTGCCAAAGAGCAGGTATCTAGTCCTGTCCGCTGCCGGACAGGAACACAGCACGTGCTCGGCTGCCTCGTCACTCTCCATACACAGCTGGCACTCAGTTTCCTGACCGACTCAAATACGGTGCATGTGGTGCCACAAGTAGCAGTGTCCTGTATACAGGCCGACTAGAGTACTCAGTTGTTGTCTGTTCATCTCTAGAAGTTTTTTAGCCCTTGACTCAGACAGGCCATTTATGAAGGCCTTAGAGTGAGCTAATCCTGGAAGATTTTGCACATTGAATTGTCATTCTTTCTGTCCAGGTCTTTAAGGTGCGTTTTGCTGTGCAAGATGTTATCCCCAGCACCGGTTCTGGTCCGACAAAGCCTCTCTGGGCACCACTCCTGGCAAGCGCGTCGACCGCAACGTTGCCATCATGGTCCGAGTGACCCGCTATCCAGACCAGTGACACCTCATTACAGCTGCCCAATTAGTTAAGGGCAGATTTACAACTCCATACCGTCTTTGAATTACACCGGTAGGAACCAAGAGCCTTTATTGCAGCTTGGCTATCTGCATGTATCTTTATCGATTTGTGTGTGTACAGGTTTTTTATACTTCCCTTGCACACATCTCGATGGCATACACTTCTGCCTGGTGTATGGTTGCGTACTTGCCGAGGCTAGTTGATAGTCTAGCATCAGTGCTGCCCCCATATGCGCCGGCTCCTAGTCCCAAATTGGTTTTGGAGCCGTCAGAGTACCAGCAGAGGTCCACTCTCAACAGGGTCGTTTGATTTCGGCCCCAGTCCACCCTTTCCGGGAGGACGATCTTGAAAGACAAATCTCTGCTGATCTTTGTAGGCATCAAGTCTGAGACCATCAATGTCATCAAGGAGTCCGGACCCTCCCAGACTGACTTCCTTCGGCATGCTGTCTGCCGTTTGCTTTAGTCTGTACGGTGTCCACCTCGCCACCCTCTCCAACCATATGTGAAGAGGGGGGATATTAAGGAGGACCTCCAGAGCGGCTGATGGTGCGGTGCTTATCGCTCCCGTTATCATCAGACAGCTTGTCTCTGTAGATGAGTACCTTTTTTGGTTTTAATTATTGATACCTATTTATATAATAAATAGGTATCAATAATAAAAACCAAAAAAGGTACAAACAAGAGTTTGTTTTTAGAGTAGGTCATAGACCTCAAACTATTTAAGTAAGAACAATTCCATATACAGTACACTCTCGATTATTCGTAGGCGGATTATCCGTACTGAGAACTTGATCAAAATTTTAGATCAGGAATAGACTGAAATTTTTTTTTTTCGTTTCTTCTCACACAAATATAGTAAATAGGTGTCAGTAATAAAAACCAAAAATAGTACAAAGAAGAGTTCGTTTTTAGAGTAGGATATAGATCTCAAAATTACTTAAACAAGAGCAATTCCATATAGAGTACACTCTCGATTATTGTGCGGATTATCCGTACTGAGAAATGGATCAAAAGTTCAAATCAGAAATAGATTGAAATTTCAATTTTCTTCGTTTCCACTGGCACAAACATAATATGTATCAATAATAAAAACCAGAAAAAGGTACAAACAAGAGTTGGTTTTTAGGGTAGGTCATAGACCTCAAACTATTTAAGTAAGAACAATTCCATATACAGTACACTCTCGATTATTCGTAGGCGGATTATCCGTACTGAGAACTTGATCAAAATTTTAGATCAGGAATAGACTGAAATTTTTTTTTTTCGTTTCTTCTCACACAAATATAGTAAATAGGTGTCAGTAATAAAAACCAAAAATAGTACAAAGAAGAGTTCGTTTTTAGAGTAGGATATAGATCTCAAAATTACTTAAACAAGAGCAATTCCATATAGAGTACACTCTCGATTATTGTGCGGATTATCCGTACTGAGAAATGGATCAAAAGTTCAAATCAGAAATAGATTGAAATTTCAATTTTCTTCGTTTCCACTGGCACAAACATAATATGTATCAATAATAAAAACCAGAAAAAGGTACAAACAAGAGTTGGTTTTTAGGGTAGGTCATAGACCTCAAACTATTTAAGTAAGAACAATTCCATATACAGTACACTCTCGATTATTCGTAGGCGGATTATCCGTACTGAGAACTTGATCAAAATTTTAGATCAGGAATAGACTGAATTTTTTTTTTTCGTTTCTTCTCACACAAATATAGTAAATAGGTGTCAGTAATAAAAACCAAAAATAGTACAAAGAAGAGTTCGTTTTTAGAGTAGGATATAGATCTCAAAATTACTTAAACAAGAGCAATTCCATATAGAGTACACTCTCGATTATTGTGCGGATTATCCGTACTGAGAAATGGATCAAAAGTTCAAATCAGAAATAGATTGAAATTTCAATTTTCTTCGTTTCCACTGGCACAAACATAATATGTATCAATAATAAAAACCAGAAAAAGGTACAAACAAGAGTTGGTTTTTAGGGTAGGTCATAGACCTCAAACTATTTAAAGAAGAGCAATTACATATACAGTACACTCTCAATTATTCATGTGGGGATTATCCGTGCTGAGAATTTGATCAAAATTTCAGATCAGGAATCGATCCAAATTTAAATTTTTTTCGTTTCCCTTGCCACAAATATAATAAATAGGTATCAATAATAAAAACCAAAAATAGTACCATCAAGAGTTTGTTTTTAGAGTAGGTCATAGACCTCCAATTATTTAAACAAGAGCAACTCCATATACAGTAGATTATTCGTAGGCGGATTATCCGTGCTGAGAAATTGATCAAAATTTCAGATCAGGAATAGATTTATATTTTAAGTTTTTTCGTTTCCCCTGGCACAAATAATAAATAGGTATCAATAATAAAAACCAAAAAAAGTACAAACAAGAGTTCATTTTTAGAGTAGAATATAGACAGCAAACTATTTAAGTAAGAACAATTCCATATACAGTAAACTCTCGATTATTCGTGTGCGGATTATCCACGCTGAGAAATTGGTCAAAAATTTCCGATCAGGAATAAATTTAAATTTAATTTTTTCTGTTTCCCCTGCCACAAATATGATAAATAGGTATCAATAATAAAAACAAAAAAAAAGTACAAACAAGAGTTTGGTTTTAGGGTAGGTCATAGACCTCAAACTATTTAAGCAAGAGCAACTACATATACAGTACACTTTCGATTATTCGTGTGCGGATTATCCGTGCTGAGAAATTGGTCAAAAATTTCCGATCAGGAATAATTTTTTTTTCGTTTCCTCTGGCACAAATATAATAAATAGGTATCAATAATAAAAACCAAAAAAGGTACAAACAAGAGTGTGTTTTTAGTGTAGGTCATAGACCTCAAACTATTTAAGCAAGAGCAACTCCATAATATACAGTACACTCTCGATTATTCACGTGGGGATTATCCGTGCTGAGAATTTGATCAAAATTTCAGATCAGGAATAGATCCAAATATTTTTTTTTCCGTTCCTCTGGCACAAATATAATAAATAGGTATCAATAATAAAAACCAAAAAAGGTACAAACAAGTGTGTTTTTAGAGTAGGTCATAGACCTCAAACTATTTAACCAAGAGCAACTCCATAATATACAGTACACTCTCGATTATTTATGTGGGGATTATCCGTGCTGAGAATTTGATCAAAATTTCAGATCAGGAATAGATTTAAATTTTAATTTTTTTTGTTTCCCCTGCCACAAATATAATAAATAGGTATCAATAATAAATACCAAAAAAAGTACAAACAAGAGTGTGTTTTTAGAGTAGGTCATAGACCTCAAACTATTTAAGCAAGAACAATTCCATATACAGTACACTCTCGATTATTCACGTGGGGATTATCCGTGCTGAGAATTTGATCAAAATTTCAGATCAGGAATCGATCCAAATTTAAATTTTTTTCGTTTCCCTTGCCACAAATATAATAAATAGGTATCAATAATAAAAACCAAAAGAAGTACAAACAAGAGTTCGTTTTTAGAGTAGGTCATAGACCTCAAACTATTTAAGTAAGAACAATTACATATACAGTACACTCTCGATTATTCACGTGGGGATTATCCGTGCTGAGAATTTGATCAAAATTTCAGATCAGGAATCGATCCAAATTTAATTTTTTTTCGTTTCCCTTGCCACAAATATAATAAATAGGTATCAATAATAAAAACCAAAAATAGTACCATCAAGAGTTTGTTTTTAGAGTAGGTCATAGACCTCCAATTATTTAAACAAGAGCAACTCCATAATACAGTACACTCTCGATTATTCGTAGGCGGATTATCTGTGCTAAGAAATTGATCAAAATTTCAGATCAGGAATAGATTAAAATTTTAAGTTTTTTCGTTTCCCCTGGCACAAATAATAAATAGGTATCAATAATAAAAACCAAAAAAAGTACAAACAAGAGTTCATTTTTAGAGTAGAATATAGACAGCAAACTTTTTAAGTAAGAACAATTCCATATACAGTAAACTCTCGATTATTCGTGTGCGGATTATCCACGCTGAGAAATTGGTCAAAAATTTCCGATTAGGAATAAATTTAAATTTAATTTTTTCTGTTTCCCCTGCCACAAATATGATAAATAGGTATCAATAATAAAAACAAAAAAAATTACAAACAAGAGTTTGGTTTTAGGGTAGGTCATAGACCTCAAACTATTTAAGCAAGAGCAACTACATATACAGTACACTTTCGATTATTCGTGTGCGGATTATCCGTGCTGAGAAATTGGTCAAAATTATCCGATCAGGAATAATTATTTTTTTCGTTTCCTCTGGCACACATATAATAAATAGGTATCAATAATAAAAACAAAACAAAAATGCAAACAAGAGTTTGATTTTAGAGTAGGTCATAGACCTCAAACTATTTAAACAAGAGCACTTCCATATACAGTACACTCTCGATTATTCACGTGGGGATTATCCGTGCTGAGAATTTGATCAAAATTTCAGATCAGGAATAGATCCAAATATATTTTTTTTTCGGTTCCTCTGGCACAAATATAATAAATAGGTATCAATAATAAAAACCAAAAAAGGTACAAACAAGAGTGTGTTTTTAGTGTAGGTCATAGACCTCAAACTATTTAAGCAAGAGCAACTCCATAATATACAGTACACTCTCGATTATTCATGTGGGGATTATCCGTGCTGAGAATTTGATCAAAATTTCAGATCAGGAATAGATCCAATTTTTTTTTTTCGGTTCCTCTGGCACAAATATAATAAATAGGTATCAATAATAAAAACCAAAAAAGGTACAAACAAGAGTGTGTTTTTAGTGTAGGTCATAGACCTCAAACTATTTAAACAAGAGCAACTCCATATACAGTACACTCTGGATTATTTATGTGGGGATTATCCGTGCTGAGAATTTGATCAAAATTTCAGATCAGGAATAGATCCAAATATATTTTTTTTTCGGTTCCTCTGGCACAAATATAATAAATAGGTATCAATAATAAAAACCAAAAAAGGTACAAACAAGAGTGTGTTTTTAGTGTAGGTCATAGACCTCAAACTATTGAAGCAAGTGCAACTCCATAATATACAGTACACTCTCGATTATTCACGTGGGGATTATCCGTGCTGAGAATTTGATCAAAATTTCAGATCAGGAATAGATCCAAATTTTTTTTTTCGGTTCCTCTGGCACAAATATAATAAATAGGTATCAATAATAAAAACCAAAAAAGATACAAACAAGAGTGTGTTTTTAGTGTAGGTCATAGACCTCAAACTATTGCAGCAAGTGCAACTCCATAATATACAGTACACTCTCGATTATTCACGTGGGGATTATCCGTGCTGAGAATTTGATCAAAATTTCAGATCAGGAATAGATCCAAATTTTTTTTTTTCGGTTCCTCTGGCACAAATATAATAAATAGGTATCAATAATAAAAACCAAAAAAGGTACAAACAAGAGTGTGTTTTTAGAGTAGGTCATAGACCTCAAACTATTTAAGCAAGAGCACTTCCATATACAGTACACTCTGGATTATTCGTAGGCAGATTAATCGTGCTGAGAACTTGATCAAAATTTCAGATCAGGAATAGATTAAAATTTTAAGTTTTTTTGTTTCCCCTGTCACAAATATAATAATTGTCATCAACCCTTTGTCACTTGCTGAAAGTATATCATCCAGCCATGCTGGACATTGTGGATGATATACTTTCAGCAAGTGACAAAGGGTTGATGACAATACTTGTGCTGCTGGACTATAGCAGGGCCTTTGACACGGTGAACCATGCAATCCTTCTTTCCATTTTGGAATTTATAGGACTGGGTAATTCTGCAATAAAAATGGTGGAAAGTTACTTAAGTGATCGATCGCAGAGGGTTTTTTTGAGGGGAAAGCTTTCCGGGGACATACCTTTGAAAACAGGCGTGCCGCAGGGATCTATCCTGAGCCCTCTATTATATGCTGTTTATACATGTAACCTGTTCAGCCACATCAAGTATTCACAAATTCACTCATACGCAGATGACACCCAGGTGTACTACTCATTTATGCCTTCGGATATGACTGTAGCGTGTCGTCGGATAACAGAGGATTTGAATACTATTTCCCAAGTGTCAGCAGCACATAATTTGAAACTGAATCCTGCGAAATCCAATTTACTTCTATTTGGTAGGAAGGTTGACAGGCTCAACTATTTCCAACTGGTGGATGTGGAAATCAATAGCTTACGATTGCCTCTTCAAGAGAGTGGGAAAAGTCTGGGGTTGCTGCTGGATAGCGATATGAAATTTGAAAGTCATGTATCAAGATGCATTATGCTAGCATTTTCAAGGCTTAGGAGAGTATATGCCTGCAGGCATTATTTAAATCGTAAAAGTAGGCTCTTGCTGTGTGATTCGTTGGTGCTATCAGTTTTTAATCATTGTCTATCTGTCTATGGGCCCTGTTTACGTTCCTGTGATGTTTCAAGAATTCAAAAGGTTCAAAACTCTTGTATTATGCTAATCTATGGTATAAGGAAGTATCACAGTATATCAGCTGCTAGTGGGTGGTTAAATATAGCTGGAAGAGTTGGGTATCATTTAGGATGTCTTTTTTATCGGATCATTAAAACACATAAGCCTCCCTATCTCTACAACAAAATCACTTTTAGAACAGACGTGCACACACTGAATTTGAGACGGTGACCCCTCCGTTACATAAAACGGCGTTGTTTGAAGGATCGTTCAAGTTCGGTGTGGCGAGATTCTACAATGGGCTCCCTGTTGAGGTCAGAAATCTTTCTGTGAACAGATTCCGTTATTGGTACCGTCAGAAAATGGCTTGTCAACGGGTTACTTAGCAGCGTCTTGGTGTAGTGCTTGGGTGTTGGCGTTGCAATGCCAGTCGGCATTTGAGAATAAGATTAGGCATTCACTATCATGCGGTGATAATATGGGTTGGGTTAATTTATAAATGGGTTCGGTATGGATTGGTTACTAGTGTGTTTGTGATATTAGATTATATTAGATTATTTTATTTATTTATTTTTTGTTCAAAAGGTTTGTGCATATGTTTTTTTCCAATGTATGTTTGGCGGTAGTAGTGGTGGAAGATCAGTGGCAGCGTGTGACTAATCACTGCTAGCACACTGAACCGCGTGCTATTCCAGATATATAAGTGGAGTACTGTTTTAGAATATATGGTGCATCTGTATCAATGTATATAACTTATGTATCATATCATATCATATCATATCATTTATTAACCATCAATAAAAAACATTACATGGGAAGTCAACAAGCAAAAAGAGGGCACAATCGACACATGAGACCCAACAATTACATACTGATCAAAGGTCACGCAAAACAGAATTGGATATATACACTTTAAAAACCACTGTATAGTTAATATAATCTACTCTCTAAATAAAACCAAATTAAAATCCTTGTATAAACAAAACAAGTTAAAAGCGATCAAAATACTAGGCAAATGAAATGGTTAGATATTCTTCTATCGTATAAAATGAATAATTCATCAGGAGGTTTTTTACACCAGACTGGAATAATCTTCTGTTGGCAATGTTTTTCAAGTCTTGAGGCAGACTGTTGAAAAGCTTGACTCCCATATAGGTAGTCCCGTGTCTTGTAGCACTGAGTCTATTAAATGGCACAGATAGCTCCCCTCCGTGACGTGTGTCGTAGTTGTGATACTCATCATTTCTCGTTCTTGAGCCTCTAGTATCCCATACATGTAAAGTACAGGCAAGTATATATTCACTGACAACTGTTAATATACCATGCTCTCTAAATAGTGGCCTGCAACTCTCTAAGGGTCCCACTTCGCTTAATGCTCTGATGGCTTTTTTTTGCTCAAGTAACACACTAGACAGCCCACGTGAGCAGCCCCAGATGAGAACTCCGTATGTCGCCAAAGAATGGAAGCTGGCAAAGTACACTGCCCTAGCCGCAGGATAGGTCGAACACTTCACCACCCTCCTTATTCCATATACAACACGTGACAAACGTGTGCATAATGCCTCTGTGTGTGCGTACCATTTCAAAGATGTGTCCAAGGTAACACCCAGAAACCTTACAGACTCTGACCGGCCATCAGCTCCTGTGGCAAAGTTCATTATTTTAGTCTTTTCCTCATTCATTTTTAATGTATTGCAACCAAACCAATGTTTAGCTTGTTCTAAACTGTTTTGCATCTTAAGCTGCACCCCTCGATCACCACTGGCTCTGTTAATGAAGCTTGTATCGTCTGCAAAGAGATAGGTCCCATAAGCATCTATATTTTGAACCAAATCATTCAGATATATGACAAAGAGGACAGGCCCCAACACCGATCCCTGAGGCACACCGGCATCAAGATGAACACTACCAGACATTTTATCATTCCACTGCACCACCATTGATCTGTTGTTTAAATATGATCCTAGCATGCTTCCTGCTAGACCCCTCACACCATAGTAATAAAGCTTCTCAAGTAGCAATCTGTGATTCACTGAGTCATAAATGGAATAAAGATTATTATTATTATTATTATAAATAGTAGAGGTTATAGTGGTTCCAGAAATGCGTAAAATAATAAAAGAATAAGTGAGTGTCGTGGAGTGAAACGCCGCTGTATATGTCGGCCTAGCGCGAGGTAGCAAGTGACTGCCAGCAGGGTGAGGAAGAGGCATTAGAGTTTCGACCTGCAAACAGCAAGGACAAGGGGTAAAATCTCTGCTACGTAAGCCGGATTTACCACCTTTCCCATTGTTTGTCAACTGAATATTATTGTGAAATTAATAAGTGTAATATTTGTCTGTAATCTCTGTCTAGGAGCCCATTATAAAAACCCTGAGATTAAGAAGTAAATTAGTTTGGCTGAATATTTATTGATTTTATTTCACCTTCAAACGTACCACGACAAGGTGTGCGAAGCTTCGAAATTTCGAACCGAACCCGAACTCGAACCGAACCTTCGGTTCGAAAATATGTTCGCACTAGCGATGTTGAAGTAGTTCGAAGTTCGAAATATGTAATTCTTCAAAATAGTTCGAAGTTCGTTGCTCAAAAATACTGCGAAATTTAACTTTACAGGCATTGAATGCTGCCCAAGATAGCGAAGTTGCGGCCCCGTTACCTCGGTAGCGGCGCTTTAAACTCGTTATCGGTCTCATTGAGTGGATAGCATAATTTTTGGAGATTTCACTCATGCATATTTTTGACAGTTGGTGGGCACATTGAGACACTATGGAGCCATTTAGCAATAACATAATTATTTTTCTTATATATCCTAGCCTCCCAACACCTTTTTCAGTAACAAAATTATGATGGCGGTGTTCGAAAGCGATCGGTAACATAAATTTTCAGAATTTATGAGGATAATTGCAGATTGACTTTGGAAAACACTGGTTTCAACATGATTTATTTCACCATGAGCCAAAACGATCAGCACCAGCAGGCATTTTCACCCAATCAACCTGCAAATTTGCCCAACTCTTCCTTTTTGTTAAAAGAATGGGAATCTTTCACGTATCAAATATTGTATGGTAGAATATTCCTAAATTTTGTGTTTAGGGAAATGATATATGAACACTGAAGAATTTTGGGTAGTTCGATGTTCGATTTTGAATTTCTAAGAAGTTCGAAGTTCGACTGTGAACCTTAGACATACTATTTCAGAGGTTCGAAGTTCGAGGGAACATATTTGCTTGGGTTCGTTCATAGTTCGGTTCGAACAAAACATGGGTTCGCACACCTCTAATAAATAGGTATCAATAATAAAAACCAAAAAAAGGTACAAACAAGAGTTCGTTTTTAGGGTAGGTCATAGACCTCAAACTATTTAAGGAAGAGCAATTACATATACAGTACACTCTCGATTATTCGTGTGGGGATTATCCGTACTGAGAAATTAATCAAAATTTAGATCAGGAGTAGATTCAAGTTTAATTTTTTTTCGTTTCCCTTGCCACAAATATAGTAAATAGGTATCAATAATAAAAACCAAACGTAGTACCATCAAGAGTTTGTTTTTAGAATAGGTCATAGAAATCATGTGGTGATAAATACCTTTCAAGGGAATATTCAAAAACTTTAGCGAAATTTTACATTATTACCACCTGCCTCTAATTTTTAATAAGGGTGTAATCTTATGAATAGGGCATTTTCCAGAGTTGAGGAAATGTTTGGGTTTTTAAGGATAAGTTAAATATACAACAAAGGAGTTCTACAAAGAGATTTAAACAGTCTTTGATGATGAAACTTGGAATATTATCAGGGCTTTGACATATTTTAGGTTTAAGTTTCTTAACTGCTGGCTGGATATCAGAAGCATCCAGATTCTGAATATGAAGCACGTTAATATTTACATTAGGAGAATTTATTTGGATGGGACAATCACTGACAGAACAACTGTCAAGAGAAAAAATCTTTAAAAGCATTCATTATTTCCTCCGAAGATGTTAGAGTTTTTTTCCTTCAAGGCTCGTCCGCGGCCTTGCCGCCCCGATAGCACTGCAACCTTTGGTTGATTGTGCATACCCTTAGTCTTACTCCACCCATTCCAAAATCACTGTGCCTTGAACTAGTCTGCACAGCGCTTGGTAGGGTGAAGTTTTATATTGCTCTGTCTCCGGTCTAGACTGACCGTAGATCAGTTGTCTTTTGCGGTCCAGAGCTTTACACTCGCACAAGATGTGCTGAGCTGATTCCTCCCCCTCGCCGAAGAGTCTGCATGCGAGGTCCCCTTCGAACCGCCCCATTTTATGCAGGTGTTTCTTGACGGCCATGTGTCCCGTCAAGAGACCTGTTGTGTTTCTGAGCTGTCCTCTGGTAAAATTTAGCAGCTCCACAGCTCTCTTTGAACTGGGTCTGTCAATTATTGACTTCCCATGTCTGAGCTCTGGACAGTCCGCCCAGTACAGCTTGTGTTGGTTTCTGACCCAGGACTTAATGGCTCCCCTGGCAGTGCTCTTTGTCACGCCCAGAGCCGGATTTGGTCCCATAAATGGTTCTGCTGACCCTCTCTTCGCGAGACTGTCAGCTTCTTCATTGCCTTTGACCCCCGAGTGACCCGGCACCCAGATGAGGGTCACCTCATTCTGCCCAGCCAGGTCGCTTGTCTCGTCTCGGCACTCACTCACTAGCCACGAATTTACCTGTGGGCTACTTAGTGCCTTAAGGGCTGCCTGGCTGTCTGTGGCTATGAGGATCCGCTTGTTGGTGTAGCCCCTCCTCTTGTTCTCCCGCACACAGTGCAGGATGGCGTACATTTCGGCCTGAAACACCGTTGCATGGGCTCCGAGGGAAATACTATGACTTACCCTCAGTCCTTCCGAGTAAACACCTGCCCCCGTCCCACGCTCCCCGCCGGATCCGTCCGTGAACCAGACGAGCGCGTCCCGTGGTATGCCCGGCGTCTCCTCCCGCCATGCCTTGCGGTCAGGGATTTCCACTGTAAAGTTGTTTTGCCTGCAGATTCGCAGGCTCGCCAAGTCTGACCTCATTTCAAGCATGGGCTCCTTCACGATCTCCTGAATTTTGCAGCGGCCCCTGAAGCCTGGGCTGATCTTCAGTCTACCATTGCAGGCTAGTCTGTATAGTCCTAGCCTGGCCTCCCCCATAATAACTAAGTGTAGGGGGGGTGGGGGTGTGGCAGATCCAGCAACACCTCCATGACGGCTGTTGGGGTTGAAGACATAGCCCCTGTGATGCCTAGGCAAGCCATCCTTTGGATCTTGCCTAGTTTTTATTTGGCACTGGATTGTGTCACCTTAGGCCACCAGACCAGTGCCGCGTATGTTAACGATGGTTTGATCACCCTTGTGTACAGCCAGCGGGCCATACTAATGTGGCCCGGTACTCTCCAGCCTTTTCGTTTTGATTGCAGAAATGACCAAAAAGTCTTAGGATCATTCTTGAAGTTTATCTTTGGCCTTTCTACATGCTGTCTATAAGCATTCAGGTATTGCCAAAACCACGTGTCTAAAAATTAAACTCAAGACCTATCTCATTACGGATCTTTTTGTTGCCTGGTACTCAATATTCCGACGGCACCTTGAAAATGAAAATTTACAAGTATTTCTAAATATGTGTTTCTACTTCTGAACAAAACTAGTTGTGAAAGAAGCAACAACCACTCAAAAACTCATCTGCCGAGTTGTTATATTGCTTTCAAATGCATGAAAATTTAAAAGCACTCTCAATTATCCAACTTCAAGAAATGCAATACAGAATTTCACATTTTACAACATCTGCCTTTCATTTTTAAACCAAATTATATCAATCACTTTTAAAAGAGTGGTCCACATTTCAGGACCTCTAACAAAATGTATGCTCAATATATCTTATATTTGTACTTTTAGCTCCCAGATTTACCTCTGCGTCATTTTTTATAAAGTCATCATAACCTATCTAAGACTGTTTTCAGGCAGTCATATGATTCTGTCACATGTTAAACACTGATAACACACAATCATTCATTTTGTTTGATTATCGAGTCAATATCCTTGTCTTTCACTATGTTCTGGTTTGCCTGATCATTCTCATACTCTACAAAATCATCAAACAAACTAGGCCATGCCTCCGCGTCATCGTACGAACTGAGATCGGTTGCTACCGTTTCCGAGAAGTTGAGGAACATGTTCCAAGTATCCCGTGGTATCCCTCTAATGTTGTCGTGTGTTTCTAGGTAGTTCAGCCATCGCTGTAGTATGGGAGGTTCACGGACGGTGAAGACGAGCCTCCATAATATCACTGCCATGTCTAGAGGGAGGATACGCTGGCCGCAGTTAGTGTCCAGTCCGAACTTGAACGTGAACCTGTAAAGGTCCTTAAATAGTTCACTACTGTTTTCAACTTCGTTCGCTAGTTCAGGTAAACGATTGGAAATTGTCTTTATTGTATCTGCACGTATTGACTTTAAACCTTCCACGAATTCAGTACGAGTGAAACAGCACATCTGTTCCGCATTCAGTTTCCAGGCTAATACAAGGATCTTGAAGTCGTCCGGTGATACCTGAAACATAATAATAATAATAACTTTTATTGGCCACCTTGGGTACAAGCAGTACATGTGACAGGTCATATGTATACATGAACAAAAATATAGTCCAGAACAAGTGATCAAGTAAAACAAAGACTAATTAAAAGTTAAATGTCTGTATACAAAGACAGAATAAGTTAAAGTCTAAAACATGTACAAACAAAAAAGAAAACATATGTATAAATAAAAAACAGCATGTTAAGAACCTAAATATATATAAATATAAACAAGATATACACACTCAAAAATTCACAAATATGTCACTAAATAAAATATACATACAAATGGTTTAATATAAACAACGATAAAATTCACACAAACAAATCAAGATACAAACACGCCAGCAGACAAAATATGAAAACCCACAAACAACTCCCAGAGTACACAAAGCAAAAAAAAAAAAAGAAACAAAACAAAACAGACAATCAACGCCAAATGATAAACTCCACAAATAATGAACCCCAAATCACCGACTAGCGAAATTCAGGAAATCTTCGTGGCTGTAAAATGCTTCCTCAACTAAAAATCGTTTAACTTCCCTCTTAAATGTATCAAATTCTTATTTTTCTATACTCAGCTGGTAAAGCATTGAAAGACACAATACAGTTGTAATAGGGGCCATGTTTATATTTTGTTGTTCGGTGAAGCGGTATTCTTAATGAAGCCTGGTGACACGTCTCATAATGATGATTGGAGGAGTTACAGGTAAACAGTTCCAAATTATTCCTTGCAAAACAGACACATTTTAAGATGTAAATACATGGAACTGTAAGCAGGCTGTGATCTCAAAATACATTTCTACATGTTTCTGTTGGCCTTAGATTAAACATTAATCTCAGTAATCGCTTTTGAGATACAAAAACTCTGTTCACAGTCACTGCCCTACCCCAGAATAGAATACCATAACTTATGTGAGGGTATGCCAAGGAGTAATACATGTTTATTATGCTCTTTAAGTTAACAGTGTTTTTCATCTGTAGTATTGCAAAATATGCTTTATTCAGGTTTTTGCCAACTATATTAATCTGATTCTGCCATTACAGACTGGCAATTAAATGTACACCTAAATACTTTACAGTGTCTACCAGAGTAATGCCGATATTATTCAAGGACTTCTTGTTTATGAACTCTACATATGCAGTTTTTCCAGTATTCACGATAAGTCTGTTTCTATCACACCAAGCCTGGAACTGGTCTATAACAGTGCCAACATCATGAAGAAGCCGCTCTCCAGTATCAGTGCAGACAGTAACACAAGTGTCATCAGCAAATACAGTCACCAGCCCCCCTAGCACATGCAATGGCATATCATTGATAAATAGTATGAATAGCAGTGGGCCTAGCACTGAACCTTATGGAACACCTAAGCCTATGTCATACTCATTAGAGATACTATTTTTAAAGTTTACTTTCAGTGATCTGCCACTCATAAATGACTTAATCTACTCCCAGAATGTTCCACGACATATCACTTATTCTAACAAATATTTCTTATTTTAAATAATTACGAATTACAATCATCCACTCCCATTCATTCGAATTCAAATGTCTACTCAACATTTAACATCAACTTCTGATTGTCCCATACCCATTGTTTTACGAAATTAGCCATTCATTAACCCTCAAAATCCAGGATATGCATTTTTTCCCACTTAAGGCCCGTCCGCGTCTTTGCCGCCCTGGTAGCACTGCAGCCTTTGGCTTATTGTGCATGCTCTTTGTCTTTCCTACTCCACCCATTCCAAAATCATTGTGAACTGCCTTGAACTAGTCTGCACAGCAATTGGTAGGGTGAAGTTTTATATTGCTCTGTCTCCGGTCTAGACTGTCCGTAGATCAGTTGTCTTTTGCGGTCCAGAGCCAGGATATGCACTACTGAGTGGCATGTGTGAATATGCCCGAAGCAAACGACGTTTTACTTTCACGCCTTTATTTATCTTATTTTATTTATTAATACACCATCCAACAGCTTAAAGCCAAACTAAGGATCGGCCGATACACAAAACATAATAACAAACAATAATCAAACAAACTACACAAAAGAAAGTCACAAATTAGATCGCTTTGAAGAACATTTTTATCTCTGACATATTATATGAGAAGATATCTAGGCTCTCCTGCAATACAGAGTAATCATTGCACATCTGGTAAATTGGAGATGATCGCAGCAATCGCATACGAGCAGTCGGGAGATAGAATATGCCTGGAAAACGTGCTGCAATAAGAGGCACATTGAAATTGAGTTGCTGAAGCAGATTAGGGCAATCGAACCAGTTTGTATAAAAATGTAACGAAACTGCACTGCCTGCGCATCGACAGACCCTGCAGACCAAAGCGAAGAAGTAAACCTTCCTGAGGAAAACCAATAGAAGGATATCGACCATCCTCACGAAAGCTATGAAATTTGAGAAATTTCCTTTGCACTGATTCTAGACTTGCCACATATATCTCATAAGTAGGAGCCCACACAACTGAGCCATATTCAAGTCGGGACCTAACCAAACAACGAAAGAGCAGGAGGAGGGTGTCAGCATGTGAGAAATTTTTGCTGTATCTTATAAGAAACCCAAGAGTTTTGTAAGCAGAACTGACAGTCTGCTTGTAGTGTGGTTTAAAAGATAGAGTACCATTAAAAAAAAATTCCAAGGTCCCTAACTGTCCCAGGGCGATCAAGTGGAAGCCCTCTTATATTGTACCCGAAAGTAATTGCGTGCTTATTTCGAGTGAAGGACATCACACAACACTTGGAAACATTCATAGAAAGACCACTCCGACAACACCATTCATCAAGGATCTGAAGACTGTTCTGGAGCTGCAAACAGTCATCAACACTCGAAATATTTACGAAAATCTTGATATCATCTGCATACATTAAAAAAGGAACATGTAAAACATGTTTAACTGGGTCAATAAATATATTAAACAGTAATGGACCGAGTATGGAACCCTGCGGCACTCCCGAAGCTATGTGATAGGTGTCAGACTTGAAGCCCCCAACCTCAACAAATTGCCTCCTTCCATCCAGGTAAGATCTGAACAAGCCAAGCAAGCCCTAGGAGAATCCGATAGCCCTCATACTGTCAATTAGAACAGAATGATTTAGACAATCGAAGGCATTATTTACCTTTATGTTTATCTTTTATCAAAAAAAGAGGCTCAAAAATATTGCAGTAGCTGTGCAATCTTATACTATTACAAATTACATGTTAAATAACACCTCAATTTAGTATCTAAATCGTCCAAAACAGATACGATTGTCAGGTAAGGTTAGAGGCGACATTCAATTTTCGCGCCGAACTGGGAACGTGAAATTAATTTCAAGTTTCTGTGATAAGGTGAAAATAATTTCATGTTTCTGCTGCAAGGTGAAATTAATTTCACCCAAAAACTTTTTTTTCACTTGCAGCGCTTCCGTAAATTTGAAATGATCAACAATTCTGAAAAAAAAATTCTTGTAAGGAGTACAAAGGTATATTGTGTAATGACTTTTTCAGTTACCTTTTAAATGTGCCGCGTTATAACATTGCTAACTCTTCAGGAATGCTTGAATGAAAAACGAAAAAAAAAGTAAATAATACAGGGCCCAGCATGAATGCCTGTGGGACTCCACATGTAACTGACAAGAAGTAAATCACCCAAGAGGTGTTCCTGTAATACCATAACACCACAGCTAATATAGAAGTAAATAATGACAAACAAAATAAAACGCTTTGCTCAGGTCACAAAAGATACATACAGTTAGATAATTTTGGTCCATAATCTGGATAAGTTAATTGTAGAAGTAGTTATCTATAACTGTAATGGTTAATTTATTTACTGAAACCATGTTGCCTGTTAGCAATGACATCAAAAGCAGAGTGTAATCGTAAAAACCTAAAGAGAAATTTATTATTTATTTTCATGTATCCCTTACCTGTAAGTCTTTGCAAAATTGTTCTATTCCCTCTGCCAAAATAGCATCTTCTTGTTCATCTTTATACTGTTCAAATAAAGCAGTCACTTTCCCATCAGAAGGTTTACTCTCTTGGGCTCCCATGCTCGGCGCTGACCTTGAACAGTTCCTCCGAGAATATTGATAGAAACGAGTTATGCTAGCTCCACCTGTAAATAAAGTTAAGCAATATAGTGTATCAAAAATGAATCACAACAGACAATCAAGTCTGTTTTCATCTGTAATGAAACTCCTGTTTCACTGCAATAAAACCAAATTTCGCTGCCATAACACCACTCTTCTGTTAATTAATATTTTCAATAAATAAATATTCTCGAACCACTAGTAAAAACGAAAATCCATACAAAATATCTTCTTTTATCATAAAGAATTCGATAAATTAAATACCGAACGTTATCAATCAAGATTACACTAATAAAAATATCCAAATTTAACAAATTTTCATTTTAAGATTTTTATGTTCACTATGAGTTAAAAAAGGAGAATAAAAGCTTCTAGAATTAAACAAGGGCACCCAATTTTTATCATATAAAAGCCCTCAGGGCAGCTGCCTTTCGCCCCATCTATGGTGTCTAGTCATGGACAGCCTCTTGGAGCGGCTCTCCAAGAACGGCTTCTACGCCCAGGCATACACTGATGATGGGCTGGTCTTAGTCACCGGCAAATTCCTCGGCGTCGTCTGTGAGTGCATGCAAACTGCCTGTAGCATAATCGAAAGGTGGTGTGGTGAGCTGGGACTCTCCGTACACCCAGCGAGGACGGAGATGATCCTATTTACCAAGAAGAGGAAGGTAGAGGGGTTTAGGGCGCCCGTGATGTTTGGAAAACCTTTAGCTTTAGGGCGGAAGGTCAAATATCTGGGGGTGATCCTGGACTCCAAACTAACATGGGGGTCGCAAATAGAACGGATTGTAGGGAAGGGAGTAGCAACCCTCTGGCAGCTGTGTCGAGTGATAGGGAGGACCTGGGGAGGTAATCCTCAGATCCTTCACTGGATCTATACTGCGATCGTCAGGCCGAGAATCTTCTATGGGGCGCTGGTCTGGTGGTGCGATGTGAACCAACCTACCAGCAGGAAGCTGGGCAAACTCCAAAGGCTGGCAATCCTGGGTATCACAGGCGCTATGAGGACGACACCCTCAGCTGCGCTAGTGGTCGTGTTGATGCTGCCACCGCTTCCCATCTGTGTCAGGAGGGAGGCGATGGCGTCGCATCTGAGAATGTGAGATGCAGGAAACTGGTGCGGAGAGGGAGCAGTAATAGGGCATGCAAGAGTCGCCAAGGAGGTGGAAAAGGAAAGTCTGATTTCCGCCATAAAGGTGCGGGATGACGAGGATGATATTAGGTTGATTAGGCCATACACCCTCAGGATCCCCAGTACGGATCAGTGTAGAGAAAATGAGGTTGAATTTCAGTCTGCAAGCCTGGTCTGTTTCACTGACAGATCGCGGCTGGAGGACCAGCAATCCCCCGGGGCAGGAATATACATCGAGGGCCTGGGGGTGCGTGAGAGCTATGCCCTTGGCGCATATACCACGGCATTCGAAACATAGGTGTATGCTATCCTGTCTGTGGCCAACAGACAGGATGTGAAGAGGAGTCCCGAGAAATGTGTGTACATTTGCTCGGACAGCCAGGCAGTCCTCCGGGCAGAATCAGGTCTACACTGGTTCAGGAGTGCGCTGACGCCCTCAGAGGGTTAGCCAGGACAAAGGAAGTACAACTAGTGTGGGTTCTGGGACACTGTGGCGTGACGGGGAATGAGGTAGCGAATAATCTTGTAAGGCTTTATTCCAGGCGGCCGTTCTGTGGCCCGGAGCCGGCCAGAGGTATAAGTAGGAAGTCGGTCTCCGTCGCCTTAGACAGGTGGACCGAGGAAGCAATGAAGAGGCACTGGGGGTCGGTTGGTGGCTGCAGGCAGGCGATGGACTTCGTGGAGGGGTCGGACAGAGAGAAAGCTGTCTGGCTACTCCGAAGGAGTCGACCTACGCTTTACCGCATCCTTGGGGTGCTCACAGGCCACTGCGCCCTTAGAAGACACCTCACATTGATAGGCGTAGAGAGGGATCCCATTTGCCAGGAATGCGGCGAGGATGAGGAAACGTCCTACCACTACTAGTGCGAATGCGAGGCTTTTGGGAGTCTTCGAGCAGAATTATTCGGATCGAGGACTCTGCAGAGGAATCAGGTAAGTACCGTCCAATTGAAGACCTCGAGATGAAGGCTGTGGCGGTTTGGCAACGGAACCGAGGAGGAGTAGAGCATAGTTGCTGGGTTGCTGTGGTTGGCAAAAAGGGCCCATGGTGGCCTACTTGCTTGGCGTTGGCCTCCCCACCACTGCTACTACTACTACTACTACCATATAAAAGCAGGCCCACCGGCCAAATAAAATGAGTTAAGTTCAGTTTAGCATAGAGTTCTGAAAAGTAGTTCAGCCGAGTATCCCTACAGTATTTTCTCCGGGTCTTCAGTTGGAAAACCGCCAGACCCGTTCCTTTCCCTTTTCCGCAATTGTATTTTTGGTAAGAACCATAAAAGTACACTTGGAGAACCCAAATCACCACAACACATATATAGTTTTTAAAGACCTTACGATCGTTTCGCCGACAACGCCAGCGTCATCAGAGGATGAAAAATTCTAAAATTAAATCAACAGCTACAGTGTATTTATACCGCACCTAGGTACACGAACTAATCCGAAGTAAAAATTGTAGTCGGCGACCCTTCGTTTGTCTATTGTGTCAATATTGAATGGACGAGGTCGAAGAACTACTTGGTCTGTTCAATATTGACACAATAGACAAACTATGGGTCGCCGACCAAGATACCAGATGTTTGATGAAATTGCAAGTTTTCTAATAAACAAACCATAAAATGTTATATTACCAGAATTTTTATGAAAAAATGTCAATTTTCACCAAATCACCTCCCGTTCATCCCCTACCCCCTGGAGCGATTTTACCCAAAAACAATCCGAACCGTTCGTTTGTCGCGTGCTAAACTGTATACCAAATTTGAAGACGATATCTCAATTTGTTCTAAAGTTATCGTGGCTACAAACAGACAAAAAAATGTTCGTTCCCAAATCATATTTTCTATGTTTTAACACTTTTTACGACGTTTAATCGAAGAAACAAAAATTTGTTTTTTTTCCGCCGATGCCATACTTCCACACGTATTGACGATGTGGAAGTAATAATATGTATCTCAGAAATATGGTGGCTTTAATTTAAACAAGTCTATGCAGGAAAGTTTTAAAGTATAAAATCTTAGAAGGATAAAAGATAATTTCTATAAATAGAATACCCGGAACGCCTGTATGAATCCTGTGCAGACTAAAATGACGAAAATTTTAAAGCGCGTAAATCATCTCTCTCTCTCTCTCTCTCTAATTAACAAATGAGGAAAATTTTATGCAAAAATTAGAAATAGGACAACGTACAACGAAACACAGACACGTGTCAGGGAGGGAAACGTCGATGTCACACTAGGATAAGAAGTGAAAGTGAATCTGAACACAGAGCGACGTCATTCTAGCGTCAGTCATAGGGCAATTAAGTGGTAAAATCTAGGTCTTGCAGTTACATCGCCGATGTCGAGCCTTCTAGAAGCCCCTGCTAGTTAAGGGTAAAGGGTAAGCTATTAAAGTAAATTATTATCACAAAGAGCACTAATTAATAGGGCTTTTTCTCCGGAACCACTTTTGGAATCGCTTTTCGGAATCCGCTTTAGAAATTCCTTTCAGGAATTGCTTCCTTTGAGAAATTGGTTAAAAAAATTCTGAACTTAACAAAGATTTGACCGTAAATAATCTGGATAAGGATTTATTGCTTTCCTTGAATAATTAACAGTAAGGAGTTTGAATAGGACAACAAGCATCTGTCAAAAGTGATGCACAGGTATTAAAAGATTTGTTAAGCCGTTTTGTTGTCCTGCTTGCCAAAAATAAAGAATATCTCAAAAATAAAACCTTTTATGAAGTTAGAAAAGTTAAAGTTGCATAGAAATTTTTACGGATATTAGATTCGTAAATCGTGAGGTGTAGTGGAACTAAAATACATACAAACAAAACAGTGAAGGTAAGATAATGATCCCAAAACAAAAATTTTAACTGACCCAAAATGGGGGTTCTAGGGGCTATAATTTAAAAACTTAAGACTCAAGATCAAGGAGGACATAAGGATATGTTATCAAAGTTATAAGTTGAAAATAGAACAAGATTTGAAAACCAACCCCAACAAATTCTGGAGCTATTTTTCTACCCTTCGTAGTCACTCGTTTTTCAGGAGACAATGAATATGGACAGGGATTGGCGGATGGTTTTGCTTCCTATTTCAGTAATTGCTTCAGTGCTGCCAATTTATCAACTTCTTCATGTTCTTCTACAACTTCTGATGCTAACTGTGCCTCAACTTTCTTTATTTGCGGCTTGGATGAGTCTGATATCACCCTGGCATCTAAAAATATTAAAGCTAATTTTTCCCCTGGAGCTGATCTTGTTCCTGCATTTTTGTAAAGAGACTGCCAAACTATCCTTCTCTCACCACTTAAAAAAAAATCTTCAATTCAATATTGAAAAGTGGAGTTTCCCAAATCTATGGAATGTATCTCGTGGGTTTCCTATCTACAAGTCTGGTGACAGAGTTAATTATTCAAAATATCGTTCAATATCTATTCTTTGAGTTTTCTTTAAGATTTTTGAGGCTTGCTTGCATAGGCACATCATGTTCGATGTAAAGGATAAGTTATCCCTGTCTCAGCATAGCTTTATCGCAAGAACATCCACTGTTACAAATCTGATGACCGTGACACAGTTCATTGAGGCTGCACTTGATGATTGTCAGCATGTGGATGTAATATATAACTGATATGTCTAAGGCGTTTGACATCAGCGACCGCGAGGCATGGTCGAAGAAGACTCTCGGCATACCACGGGACGTACCCGTCTAATTTACGGACGGATCCGGCGGAGAGCGTGGGACGGGGACAGATGTTTATTCGGAAGGACCGAGCATAGGTCATAGTATTTCCCTCGGAGCCCATGCAACAGTCTTTCAGGCCGAAATGTATGCCATCCTGCACTGAGTGCAGGAGAACAAGAGGTGGGGCTACACCAATGAAGGCCGTGATGGTCTTCAATTCGACGGTACTTACCTGATTCCTCTGCAGAGTCCTCGATCCGAACAGTTCTGCTCGAAGACTCCCAAAAGCCTCGCATTCACACAGATAGTGGTAGGACGTTTCTTTATCCTCGCCGCATTCCTGGCAAATGGGATCCCTCTCTACGCCTATCAATGTGAGGTGTCTTCTAAGTGCGCAGTGGCCTGTGAGCACCTCAAGGATGCGGCGAAGCGTAGGTCGACTCCTCCCGAGTATCCAAACAGCTTTATCTCTGTCCGGCCCCTCCACGAAGTTCCTCGCCTTCTTGCAGCCACCAACCGACCCCCAGTGCCTCTCCATTGCTTCCTCTGTCCACCTGTCCAAGGCGACAGAGACTGTCTTCCTACTTATGCCTATCGCAGGCTCCAGGCCACAGAACGGCCGCCGGGAACCGAGTCTTGCGAGATTATTCGCCACCTCATTCCCCGCTACGCCAGTGTCCCGGAACCCACACCAGTTGCACCTCCTTTGTCCTGGCTAGTCCTCTGAGGACGTCAGCGCACTCCTGAACCAGTGTTGACCTGATTCTAGCCGCGCAGACTGCCCGGAGGACCGCCTGGCTATTCGAGCAGATGTACACACATTTCTCGGGACTCCTCTTCACATCCTGTCTATTGGCCACAGACAGGAGAGCATACACCTCTGTTTCGAATGCCGTGGTATACGCGCCAAGAGCATAGCTCTCCCGCACCCCCAGGCCCTCGATGTATATTCCTGCCCCGGAGGATTGCTGGACCTCCAGCCGCGATCCGTCGGTGAAACAGACCAGGCTTGCGGGCTGGAATGCAACCTCATTTTCCCTCCACTGATCACTACTGGGGATCCTGAGGGTGTATGGCCTAGTCAACCTAATATCGTCCTTGGCATCCCGCACCTTTATGGCGGAAATCGGAATTTCCTTTTCCACCTCCTTGGCGACTCTTGCATGCCCTATTACTGCTCCCTCTCCGCACCAGTTTCCTGAGTCTCGCATTTTAAGATGCGACGCCATAGCCTCCCTTCTGATACAGATGGGAAGCGGTGGCAGCATCAACGGGACTTCTAGCGCGGCTGAGGGTGTCGTCCTCATAGCGCCTGTGATACTTAGGATTGCCAGCCTTTGGAGTTTGGCCAGCTTCCTGCTGGTAGTTTGGTTCACACCACACCACCAGATCCAATGAAGGATACGAGGATTAGGTCCCCAGGTCCTTCCTATCACACGACGCAGCTGCCAGAGGGTCGCTACTCCCTTCCTCACTACTCGTTCTATTTGCGACCCCCATGTTAGTTTGGGGTCCAGGATCACCCCCAGATATTTGACCTCCCGCACTAAAGCTAAAAGTTTTCCAAACATCACGGACGCCCTGAACCCCTCTACTTTCCTCCTCTTGGTAAATAGGATCATCTCCGTCTTCGCCGGGTTTACGGAGAGTCCCTGCTCACCACACCACCTTTCTATTATGCTATAGGCAGCTTGCATGCACTCACAGACGACGCAGAGGAATTTGCCGGTCACTAAGACCAGCCCATCATCAGCGTACGCCTGGGCGTAGAAGCCATTCTCAGAGGGTCGCTCCAAGAGGCCGTCCATGACCAGACACCATAGATGGGGCGAAAGGCAGCTGCCCTGAGGACAGCCGCCCGTCACCCCAACGTCCAGCCCCCGGCCACTCAAGGTCAGCGAAACTCTCCTGTCCTCCAGCATGCTCGCCACCCAGCTTATTAGGGACCTCAGCGTTCCCCTATCGTGTAGATTGTGTGTTTAAGTAAATAAATAATTCGTGTTATTTGAAGAAATTTGCCAAAAGTCCATCATAATCTCTCTATTAGTATTCCACTAAAAAATCACTTCAGAGAAACCATGAATTAATTGATTGTTTTTTAGCTGTCTACTAACATATAAATATAAACAAAATAAAGAAACCTATTTCTTTGATAAGTAGTATGAATGTCTTCCAGAGAAATAGGTCTCTTGCCTTTTATACATTCTTATAAAAAATTATAACATCCAAAATAAAATTATTTCTCTAGAGTTATACTAACCTGTTTTATCAGTCGATGTGTCGTACGCTCCTGAGGTCAAAGTAGGTCCAGCAGAAGTGGAAATTGGTACACAGTGATGGGCGGAAACGTGAACGTGGTTGCCGTTGCTTAATATTGTGGCAGTACTGTCCTGGGCTTCACCTGAACTGGCTGGCACGTGGCTCGGAGCTGGGTATAGCTGAGCCTCTGGCATGTCTTAACAATAAACGTAAAATATTATGCAAGATATAACATTATATAACTATGCCATTTTAAAATTAAGTTACAAGATTAGATTAACTTCTTGTTCCACTATTTTTTTTTAAATAAAAGAATACAATCACAAGAACAGTACACAAATATTGTACTAAGAAAGTTAAATCATTTTTGTTTAAAGATTTTTTTTTCTGAATTTCAGTAAATAATTGAGTATACAAGGTCATTGTTGAGAAGAGATCATTAGAAGTTTATGACCTTCTCATCTAATTTGAGAGCTGAAAGATTGTGTTCGGCCATTACATGAGATTCTCATGCGGAGTATAATAGTTGCACTTGTTTAGCACTTGCGGTTATACCATACCAAGTCGCCATCAAGTTTGTTATTTTAAATGTAACACCCTGTATATTTCTGTATTTTCAGAATAGCGATCTAATTTGGAATATATTTTATCTAGTACTCTCTACACCTAGTGTTGTTAGTTTTGAAATATTGTCGATTTTCGAAAAAATATTTGTTATCACAGCTCTTTTTAGTGAATTTTCATTAAGAAAATTCACTAATAGAGGTATCGATGGTGAGACTTTCGGAAAATTTCTTCAAATGAGAGAATCCCGAGAGTGCGCCTACTCTCTGAAGAAAATTCCATAGGCGCTGGCGCTCGAGCAAGATCCCGTAGCCGTGTCCCGGGAATTATCTCGGAAACTTCTCATATTAGGGAAAACTAGTATTAACCCCCCAGCCACCCCAAGTGGCCGTTATTATATATATATATATATATATATATATATATATATATATATATATATATATATATATATATATATATATATATATATATATATATATATATATATATATCCAACTGATAATTAAAAAATACTTCACTGATTCGGACGAAATTTATGAATTACCTTTATTTTGTTAATGGCTTGGATGAGTTTGTTCATCAGATCTTGTTGCCCAATTTTTCTTAACAAAAAATAAAAAAATAAAAACGCAATATCTCTCAAATTGTTTAAGTGATTGAGACGAAAATTTACAACTTAAAAGAATATAGACAGACGTGGCTGTGTACCGATTTTCAAGTCTTTTGATCACATAAAAATAAAGGTATTTTAAATTAATGTTAAAATAATCCTCGACATCACTTAAGATTCTGTAAAGCAATATCTAGAATGTTGGACAGAGACAGATGACGTTACCTGTACTGTTATGCTATGTAAATAAATTGTGGATAAAAAACAATGGAAGTTACATTATTGCAACTTGTCTGAATGTAGAACATTGAGAGATGTACGACAAGGACGCTATCTTGGTGCGGAACCAGGTAAAATGTTGTCACGACAGCTCTAGTCAACACAAAATGTTAGAGATAGAGACTGTGTACAACGTTTGATATTTTACAACTGACTTTTAACTAACCTAACATATTTAAAACATGGATATAAATATTGAAAATAAATATTGGAGGATGGTTATAAATGAAAATTGTGAGTTAATGATTTAAAACAATACAATTTTGCGTAAAATAGAAAATCAGTATATCAGTAAATCATATTCTAAGAGCAGTGTTAACACTCGGTTTTTACTGTTTCTTAATTGAACCACGACAGGACCCCTTAGACATTATTATTATTGTATAACCGGGGGGAAATGACTGATGCATTATGTAATAATAGTAACAGTAATAAAGTTACACTAATAAAGTTAACCCTATTCTGTTTGGTTATGTCACTGGTAACCACCATCTTGAGCGTGTTTTAAATATTAGAGAACTTGGTGTAATTTATAACCCCCACCTTCGTTTTAATCTCCATGTTGCTTATGTTTTGTCAGTATCAATGAAAATCTTGGGCTTTATTATCAGAAACACCAAACAGTTCTCAACTAGTGACACACTAATTATACTGTACAATTCTTTATTACGTTCTAGACTTGAATTTGCAAGTTTATGCTGGTTTCCACTTTATGAGTGTCAACTGCATTTGTTAGAATCTATTCAGCGAAGATTTCTGAAATATCTGGTCTACTTCGAAGAAAGACAGTATCCTCCACGTGGCATCTCCCAAGAAATTCTCCTTAGTAGATTCAACCTTATGTCTCTTGATAAAAGAAGAATTATCATGGGACTCTCATTCTTGTACAAACTGATTCATGGGTTTGTTGACTCTCCGGAGCTTCTTTCTTTGTTACCTTTCCGGGCACCCCAATTTCCTCACCATACCCGTTGTACGGACACCTTCTCCCTTCCTACGCCCAGAACTAATATTCTAGTAAAATCTCCAGTTTATTTTATGTGTTCTAACTACAATAAAATACCCCTTGACGTCTTTATGGATTTTGGTAGTACAAGAGCCTTCGAAAAGCAGCTTAAAGAGTTAACTCTCTCTTAAATTTTTCTAGATTTTGTATTATTTAGTGTTAGATGTAGATTTATCCATGTAATTGGGCCTTTGGCCTGTCTTGGATTCTTGAATAAAATTTAAAAAAAAAAAAAAAAAAAAAAAAAAAAAAAAAAAAAATAAAAAAATAAAAAAAAAAACAGTATTGGCATTTTTATCGTTGTCTGCCCAGCACATCCTGTGCGAGTTTAAAGCCCTGGATCGCAAAAGACAACTGATCTACGGTCAGTCTAGACCGGAGACGAGCAATATAAAACTTCACCCTACCAATCGCTGTGCAGACTAGTTTAAGGCACAGTGATCTTGGAATGGGTGGAGTAAAAAGACTAAGGGCATGCACAATAAGCCAAAAGCTGCAGTGCTATCGAGGCGGCAAAGCCGCGGATGAGCCCCGAGGGAGAAAAAAAAATGGCACAGAAAAAATGCCTGCTAGCAAAGATGATAATTTAATTGCTTTCAAGGAAGCAACATCATATAAAAATAGGCATACAGATATGAATAAAAGTTCGGGGCGCAGCAAACGCATTATGGTAGCGAATTTTCGTCAAAATGTTTTTAATGGAAAATATGTCGTTTTTACAAGAGGGACATTTGGTTGATAGTATAACCTATATAGCACTAAAAATATACCATATTTCATTAAAATAGCTTTGTTGTTTCAAAAAGTACAAACATTTTCCGAAAATAAACTTTAACAGTTCCATTTTAATTTAAGAGCTTCCATTTGATCTGTCGAGTATTGGAAAAACTGTTCCTTGCCTTTTTCCATTATATATCCCACCTGTAGCCATAAGTAACAGTCTATATCACCAATAATTGCCACTTGATAAAAACAATGACAAATACTGGATTTTTAAAAGATAGCCTAATATAAAATATTTGGACATTAAATAAAGACATCTTCTGTCTAATGAACTCACATTGTTCCATTAATATGGGTTTTTAAAGAAATCACCAGTAATTGCCACCTTTTAAAATTACAAACAATAATAAAAACCACCTAATTCATTTATATTATATCGCAATGCATACCTGATGTTTGTGTAAAAATGTTTGAATCAAACTTTAACTTAAAAATAAACTTCTTATGAAGCCAAAACTTTGGGGTTAAGGAGTCGCGGGCCAAAGGACTCCAGGGGGCAAGCTGAGGAAGTGGAAATAACAACATAAACTCCCGATGAAGCTTTCCCCAAGACCGTCATGCGCGGTAAAAATCCGCATCCTGCACGAGGTGACCCTGCTAATAACTAAACATGACGGATCTAGACAAGGAGGTCGAACTAAACTCCCCCAATCTACGGTGTCACGTGACCCGTGCCTATGGATGGATGGCACCAGGGCGATGGTGTCGTGAACGGAACCTCTGGAGTACCAGGCAACCCTCCAGAGTAACCCGCCTTGCACCACACAGGGGGTTCTGATGGTGTGGACAGTATTTCCCCCATTCTCGTGGGAACAACATGAAGATTATAAATACATATAAAACCAAAACCAATGAGGCTCGAGGAGTGGCTCCGGCTACAGACTTGAGCCTTGAGTCTATCCCGGAAACGGAGACGAGCCAGGGTGCGGCAGCGGACTCTGGAGGTCCCACGACCGGCGTAGATACGGGGGATCAGGGGGTAGCTTCGGCCAGAGACCTGTCCCCGACACCCAAGCTGGAGGCTGGGTCCCACCGGAGGGCGGCGAGCTCCGCGGACTCCGGGGGCCCCTCCACCAGTGAGGACTCTACTGTTAGAGTAGAGGGACTGCCCCGGCAGTCCAAGCGTCTTTCCGGGGCGCAAAGAAAGAAGCTCCGGAGGGCGCAAAAAATGGCGGCCGGGACCTGGACGGTCGAGAAACCTGTAAAGGCGCAAGAGGGGAGTGCGGGTCAGAAGAGGACGCGCTCGAACTCTAGCACGCCCACTACAGACAGACGTTCCAAAAGGGCCAGGGTGCCTGTAAAGGCGCAAGAGGAGAGTGCGAGTCGGAAGACGCCGCGCTCTGGCTCTAGCACGCGTACTACAGACAGACCTCCCAAAGGAACTAAGGCCGGAACACCGGCGCAGACTGGCTCTTACAGGGAGGCTGCGGAGGGCCTCGGGATGGCGGTGATTGACAGACGCCATCCTGAGGTCACGCTAGACCAGGGGAAGGCGGACCTGATCCAGGCTGCGGTGGTAGCTGCAGTGGACTCTCTTCAGGAAGGGGAGAGCCCGCCTCAGTTCCACCGGACGCGCCTGACGGGGGGCATCCTCTGGATAACCTGTGCCGGCCCGCAGTCGCGGGACTGGCTGCGGAAAACGATCGGGGGCCTCGGTCAGATTTGGGAGGGGGCGGACTTGACAGCCGTCGAGCCCAAGGAACTCCCAAAGAGACGCAAGGTCCTCGTACGGATCCCTGACACCGTCCCGCAGGAGACGGTGATCAGCAGACTTAAGATCCAGAACCCTGAACTGGGGACGCAACACTGGTCGGTTCTAAGCAGGAAGGCAGAGGAGAAAGGACAGACGCTCGCCTTCTCGATCGACCCGACATCTTACAGAGCCCTTGAAGGAACCTCCTTCAAGGCATTCTGGGGCATGGGAAGGGTTAGCTTCCGCCCACTGGGGAAGCAATTAAGGGTTAATGGGACTTAGGTTCCTTCAGGTCAACCTCCAACACAGTAGGGCAGCCACGGCCGGACTACTAATGGCTCTGAGGAACACGGATGTGGCCCTCATCCAGGAACCGTACTCCTACAAAGGAGAGATCAAGGGACTCGGCGGAGCTAATGGAAAGCTCATCTACAGCAGGTCCAGCGAGAATCCGAGGGCCTGCATTTTTGTCAGGGAAGGGATAGAGTTTCTCCCTCTAATGAATTTCTGTTCCAGGGACCTGGCAACGATCAAAATCCGATGTGGAGGAGCGGATGGGCTGAGGGACATTACTGTCGCGTCAGCCTATCTGCCAGGGGACAGCACGGACCCTCCTCCACCCAACGAATTGGAGCAGCTGATGGTGGGTAGCAGAGCAGGTGGATGGCAGACCATCATCGGCATGGATGCGAATGCGCACCATGAGTTGTGGGGTAGCTCGGACACAAACTCTAGGGGTGAGGCACTTTTACAATTCTTTATGAAATTTAATTTAGACATATTGAATAGAGGTAATAAACCGACATTCGTCACAACACGGCGTGAGGAAGTTTTAGACCTAACAGTTTCCACCCAGTTTCTGGGTGACTTTGTTAAAAGCTGGGCTGTGTCTGGGGAAGTGAGTAGCTCAGACCACAGATACATCCGGTTTGAAATCGCCAAAGTCGAAAGAGAAACGGTATGGTACCGGGACCCCCGCAAGGCGGACTGGGAAGGCTACAGGGCAGACCTAGCTGTGGAACTGCGGGGGGTTGAGAGGGCCATAAGGGATTCAATAGACCTCGAGATTGCAGCAGTCCAATTGCGAGACGCAATTACCTCGGCCTATAACGCCAACTGCCCCCTGAAAATGAGGGTGTCCACCAGGAACGTCCCATGGTGGAACGAGGACCTCAGGCAAAGGAGGACGCAGGTTCGTAAGCTGTTTAACGCGGCCAAAAGGTCGGGAGCATGGGATGAATATAGACAGGCCCTATCGACCTATAACAAAAGACTGAGGGACGCCAAGAAGGAGTCGTGGAGGAGGCACTGCGAAGAAGTGGAAAACACGTCCGAGAGTGCTCGACTACACAAGATCCTGTCTAAGGGCCCTCAGACTAACATAGGCTCCCTTAGAACACCCACGGGAGGCTTTACAAGCTCGGGGGAGGAAACTATGGAAATTTTACTCCAAACGCACTTCCCCGGCTGTAACATAATAAACCAATCACCTCCGGACTGGGAACACTCAGAAATAGAGGCGCCTTATAGGCGGGCATCTAGAGTAGACTGGACAGTCGCTAAAGAGGTGGTTACCTGGAGCAAAATCAGATGGGCCATTAACAGCTTTAAGCCATACAAATCGCCGGGATTTGATGGAATAATGCCCATCATGCTCCAACAGGGGATAGATATACTGGCGCCGGTGCTTACCCTCATTATGAGGGCCAGCCTGGCTCTGGGGTACATTCCGAGGGCATGGAGACTGGCCAGGGTTGTATTTATTCCTAAACCTGGGCGTCCAACAGACCAGGCAAAGTCCCTGAGGCCAATAAGTCTCATGTCCTTCTTGCTGAAAACAGTGGAAAAACTGCTCGACCGGCACATTAGGGGCGGTGTACTGGAAGCATATCCTCTACACTGCGGACAATATGCATACAGAGCAGGATTCTCAACAGAAACAGCACTGCACCAACTGGTGCTGAAACTGGAGAATACGCTGGAGAACAAGGAGGTGGCGCTGGGGGCCTTCCTAGACATAGAGGGGGCCTTTAGCAACACCTCGTTCGGATCGGTTCTGGCAGCTGCCCGGGAGCGTGGAATAGAGGAGACCTGCTGCAGGTGGATCGGTTCCATGCTCAGGGACAGGGCGGTGTTCACCTCAGTCGCGGGAGGGACTCTGCTGGCGGGGGTCGCGGCGGGGTGTCCGCAGGGGAGCGTTCTGTCTCCCTTGCTCTGGTGTCTAGTCGTGGACGGCCTGCTGGGGAGGCTCTCGGGAGGGGGGTATGAGGTACAGGGCTATGCGGACGACATTGTCATCATAGTCCGAGGAAAGGTCACACAGGCAGTGTGGGAGCGTATGCAGACTGCACTGAAAGTGGTGGAAGGGTGGACGGTTGATCAAGGGCTCGGGGTGAGCCCCGAGAAAGCAACCGTCGTGCCGTTTACGAGGAGGAGGAAGTGTGAAAGCCACAGAACTCTCACTCTATACGGTAGGAGCGTTCCAATGGCCAGGGAGGTAAAATATCTTGGGGTCGTATTGGACTCTAAGCTAACCTGGAATGGTCACATTGGAAAAATACTGCGTAAGGCAGTCATGACCTTAGCCGTCACTAGGCGGCTATAAGGAAAAACGTGGGGACTAAGACCTAGTATGGCCCACTGGCTGTACACAAGGGTGGTCAGACCATCGTTAACATATGCGGCACTGGTCTGGTGGCCTAAGGTGACACAATCCAGTGCCAAACAAAAACTAGGCAAGATCCAAAGGATGGCTTGCCTAGGCATCACAGGGGCCATGTCTTCAACCCCAACAGCCGCCATGGAGGTGTTGCTGGATCTACCCCCCCTACACTTCGTTATTATGGGAGAGGCCAGGCTAGGACTATACAGACTAGCCTGCAATGGTAGACTGAAGATCAACCCAGGCTTCAGGGGCCACTGCAAAATTCAGGAGATCGTGAAGGAACCCATGCTTGAAATGAGGTCAGACTTCGCGAGCCCGCGAATGTGCATTCAAGATGGCTGACAGAGTTAGTCAGCAGGAAAGTGCTCTCAATAGATTTTGTTGTTATTGTGAAAAGAGAGTGGTTAAAAAGGTGAACTGTGGAAATTGTGGTGCAGTTTTTCATAGCAGCTGTTCTTTAAGAAAGAAATGTTGTGAAAGTCAGAGGATTGAAGGTGTGAGTGAAAGTGTAGCTGTTGACAGAGATGAAGAGGTTAGCAAGGATATACTTATAGAAACATTGAGGCAGGAAAATCAAGTGTTAGTTGAAATGAACACAGAACTGGAGGAGAGAAATAGATTGCTACTGGAGCAACTTGAGGAATTTAGAAATAATCAGATGTCTAATAAATTTGTAAACAAAAATGAAGACTTAAAAGTTGTTATCAATGAAATGATAAGGAGTCAAGTAGATAAAGCTGTTTGTGAAAAATTTAATGAATATTTTAAAAATGCAAAAATCGAAAAGGATATTAATCTGTCTGGAAAGACACAGAAAAACATGGGAAGATATCACAACAATAAAGATGTTAGAATGCAGACGGAAGGTGAAAACAGGGGCATGAAGGCAAACATGGAGTTTATGTGTGGTAAACAGTCTGAGGTGAAGAGTGGTGAAAGTGAAGTACAGGTGGCCCCAAATAAATGTACAAACATCATTGTAGAGAGTTTGGGTGGCTTGACTCAGATGAATGGAAGTGAGGTCGTGTTAGATGAGCAGGGTTTCATTCCAGTCAAAAACAGGCGGAGAAAGCATGTAAAATTGGGTACAGCAGAAACATCTGAAACAGCTGATAGCGGCCAATTTGTTGGTAGACAGGCAGAAAAAAAGAAGGCATGGATGTTTATATCCAGGGTTAAGGACCATGTGACTGAAGATGTTGTGAAATCGTATGTAGGGAATAAAACTGGTGAAAAAGAAGAGGATATAACTGTTCAGGAAATTAAAACTTCTAATGTAAGGAAAGACAGCAAATGCTTCAAAATAGGTCTCGATTATAAGTATATAGATAGCGTATATGAAGATAGTTTTTGGCCCAGGGGCATCGCTTTTAGAAGATATCGATTCCACTTGGAAAAGAGAGTAATCGGAGATTTTTTAGACCCAACATCAGAGCAAAAAAACTAAACGAAAAGAGAGCTTCACTCTGTGTGTTGAATCAAAACATACAGGGTGCAGGCAAAAAACATGAAATATTGTTAGAAGCACTAGATGATAAACGGATCGACATTGCGGTTATAACAGAACATTGGTTATGTCAGGGGGAGCTAGATGTCTTCAACAGCCCTCCGTATGAGATCAAGTATGCCTTTTGTAGAAGGTCAGCTTTGCGGGGAGGAGTACTTATACTTGGAAAAGAGCATATCAAAGCAACCCAAATTGAAGAAATAGAGGAGATGTCTCTAGAAAAAAACTTTGAATGTGTGGGAATTGATTTACCTGATCACAGACTGATAGTGTTGGGGGTTTATCGTCCACCGGTTGGTAGCATAGAGTGCTTTATACAAAAACTGGAGCAAGTGTTGTACATGTTGGAAAAGAAGTATCCCAATAGAAGACTGTGCATTGCTGGTGATTTTAACATAAATGTGCTGAATAATAGTAAAGACAAGACTAGTTTTGTCAATTTATTGAACGAGTATAATATTGGATACAAATTTTCAGAGCCTTCCCGAGTGGCAGCAAATAGTGCGAGCTGTATCGACAACATCTGCATAGCTGGTACAGTGGGGGTTATTGGTGCTCGGACAGTCGAGTTGCACTTGTCCGATCATTATGGACAGATTGTGGAGCTTAAGGCTGATGTACAGTTACTTCCCGAAACAAAATACATCAAAGTTAGACACATAGATAGAATTAACACAGATAAATATATGAATAGATTGAGAGAAATTGATTGGACGCCAGTATTGGAGGGGGACAATGCAGAACAGTGTTTTGTTAGTTTCCATAGTATTTTGGAGAGAGAATTTAATTTGTGTTTTCCTGAAAAAGTAATTAGAGTTAGAAGCGGTCAAAGGGAAAGGTTCCGTTGTAGCAGTGAAGAAGTGGTGAAAATGAAAAACATCCTGGATGCTCTTGACACAATCAGAAGAGTACGAAAAGATAAAGAGTCTGACCAATGTTATAAAAATTTTAAGAGAATATATAGTGATAGACTAGATGAACTGAAGAGAGGATCTAATGAAGACTACATTAATAGGTCAACGAACAAGTCATCGGCAATGTGGAGAATAATTAAGCAGGAAATAGGTTCAAAACAAAGGAGAAAATGCGACAATCAAACTGTGCTCTCTGCAGAGGACTTCAGCAGGTATTTTTCGCGTGTGGGTGCTCACTCTGGAGATTCCACTGTCTCGTTGGATCCGTGCGACATGTTGAGGAGAAGTGAGAGCTGCGGGAATTCCATGTTTCTTAGCCCGGTTACTGAGGAGGAGGTCCTTCAAATAGTCAAGAAGATAAAAGCTAAAGATTCCAAAGACATATATGGCTTCTCGACAAGGTTTCTGAAGTGCATTATTGAAGTGATAGTAGGACCTTTGACTGTCATAATAAATAGGTGTTTTGAAGCTGGTATATTCCCAGACTTGATGAAGATTGCTAAGGTGATACCATTGTTCAAAAAAGGTGATATAAATTCATGCTGCAACTATAGACCCATCTCTATCCTACCTGTATTATCAAAAGTTTTTGAAGCATTGTTAAAAAACAGAATAGTGGACTTTTTTGAAAAGAATAAACTGATAAATGATAATCAGTATGGTTACAGAAAATCAAAATCCACTGTATCAGCCCTTGTGCAGGTCGTGACAGACATATTGGATGGTTTCGAAAAGAAGGACAAAGTACAAATTGCTTTTATAGATCTGAGCAAAGCCTTTGACTCAGTGAATCACAGATTGCTACTTGAGAAGCTTTATTACTATGGTGTGAGGGGTCTAGCAGGAAGCATGCTAGGATCATATTTAAACAACAGATCAATGGTGGTGCAGTGGAATGATAAAATGTCTGGTAGTGTTCATCTTGATGCCGGTGTGCCTCAGGGATCGGTGTTGGGGCCTGTCCTCTTTGTCATATATCTGAATGATTTGGTTCAAAATATAGATGCTTATGGGACCTATCTCTTTGCAGACGATACAAGCTTCATTAACAGAGCCAGTGGTGATCGAGGGGTGCAGCTTAAGATGCAAAACAGTTTAGAACAAGCTAAACATTGGTTTGGTTGCAATACATTAAAAATGAATGAGGAAAAGACTAAAATAATGAACTTTGCCACAGGAGCTGATGGCCGGTCAGAGTCTGTAAGGTTTCTGGGTGTTACCTTGGACACATCTTTGAAATGGTACGCACACACAGAGGCATTATGCACACGTTTGTCACGTGTTGTATATGGAATAAGGAGGGTGGTGAAGTGTTCGACCTATCCTGCGGCTAGGGCAGTGTACTTTGCCAGCTTCCATTCTTTGGCGACATACGGAGTTCTCATCTGGGGCTGCTCACGTGGGCTGTCTAGTGTGTTACTTGAGCAAAAAAAAGCCATCAGAGCATTAAGCGAAGTGGGACCCTTAGAGAGTTGCAGGCCACTATTTAGAGAGCATGGTATATTAACAGTTGTCAGTGAATATATACTTGCCTGTACTTTACATGTATGGGATACTAGAGGCTCAAGAACGAGAAATGATGAGTATCACAACTACGACACACGTCACGGAGGGGAGCTATCTGTGCCGTTTAATAGACTCAGTGCTACAAGACACGGGACTACCTATATGGGAGTCAAGCTTTTCAACAGTCTGCCTCAAGACTTGAAAAACATTGCCAACAGAAGATTATTCCAGTCTGGTGTAAAAAACCTCCTGATGAATTATTCATTTTATACAATAGAAGAATATCTAACCATTTCATTTGCCTAGTATTTTGATCGCTTTTAACTTGTTTTGTTTATACAAGGATTTTAATTTGGTTTTATTTAGAGAGTAGATTATATTAACTATACAGTGGTTTTTAAAGTGTATATACCCAATTCTGTTTTGCGTGACCTTTGATCAGTATGTAATTATTGGGTCTCATGTGTCGATTGTGCCCTCTTTTTGCTTGTTGACTTCCCATGTAATGTTTTTTATTGATGGTTAATAAATGATATGATATGATATGATATGATATGTGCAGGGAAAACAACTTCACAGTGGAAATCCCTGATCGCGGGGCATGGCGGGAGGAGACACCGGGCATACCACGGGACGCGCTCGTCTGGTTCACGGACGGATCTGGCGGGGAGCGTGGGACGGGGGCAGGTGTTTACTCGGAAGGACCGAGGGTAAGTCACAGTATTTCCCTCGGAGCCCATGCAACGGTGTTTCAGGCCGAGATGTACGCCATCCTGCACTGTGTGCGGGAGAACAAGAGGAGGGGCTACACCAACAAGCGGATCCTCATAGCCACAGACAGCCAGGCAGCCCTTAAGGCACTAAGTAGCCCACGGGTAAATTCCTGGCTGGTGAGTGAGTGCCGAGACGAGACGAGCGACCTGGCTGGGCAGAATGAGGTGACCCTCATCTGGGTGCCGGGTCACTCGGGGGTCAAAGGCAATGAAGAAGCTGACAGTCTCGCAAAGAGGGGGTCAGCAGAACCATTTATGGGACCAGAACCGGCTCTGGGCGTGTCAAAGAGCACTGCCAGGGGAGCCATTAAGTCCTGGGTCAGAAACCAACACAAGGTGTACTGGGCGGACTGTCCAGGGCTCAGACATGGGAAGTCAATAATTGACGGACCCAGTTCAAAGAGAGCTGTGGAGCTGCTAAACCTTAGCAGAGGACAGCTCAGAAACACAACAGGTCTCTTGACGGGACACATGGCCGTCAAGAAACACCTACATAAAATGGGGCGGTTCGAAGGGGACCTCGCATGCAGACTCTGCGGCGAGGGGGAGGAATCAGCCCAGCACATCTTGTGCGAGTGTATAGCTCTGGACCGGAAAAGACAACTGATCTACGGTCACTCTAGACCGGAGACAGAGCAATATAAAACTTCACCCTACCAATCGCTGTGCAGACTAGTTCAAGGCACAGTGATTTTGGAATGGGTGGAGTAAGACTAGGGGTATGCACAATCAACCAAGGGTTGCGGTGCTATCGGGGCGGCAAGGCCGCGGACGAGCCCTGAGGGAACAAAAAAAAAAAAAAAAAAAAAAGCCAAAACTTGTGTTACGTTCTTAGCAAATCAAGTACAAGATCCGAAATGTACGCCATCCTGCACTATGTGTGGGAGAACAAGAGGAGGGGCTACACCAACAAGCGGATCCTCATAGCCACAGACAGCCCTTAAGGCCCTAAATGCTCTACGGGTAAATTCATGCCTGGTGAGTGAGGTCCGAGACGAACGACCTGGCTGGGCTGAATGACGTCATCCTCATCTGGGTGCCGGGGCACTCGGGGGTCAAAGGCAATGAAGAAGCTGACAGTCTCGCTAAGAGATGGTCAGCAGAACCATTTATGGGACCAGAACCGGTTCTGGGCGTGACAAAGAGCACTGCCAGGGGAGCCATTAACTCCTGGGTCAGAAACCAACACAAGGTGTACTGGGCAGACTGTCCAGGGCTCAGACATGGGAAGTCAATAATTGACGAACCCAGTTCAAAGAGAGCTGTGGAGCTGCTAAATCTTAGCAGAGGACAGCTCAGAAACATAACAGGTCTCTTGACGGGACACATGGCCGTCAAGAAACACCTGCATAAAATGGAGCGGTTCGAGGGGGACCTCGCATGCACACTCTGTGGCGAGGGGGAGGAATCAGCCCAGCACATCTTGTGCGAGTGTAAAGCTCTGGACTGCAGAAGACAACTGATCTACAGTCAGTCTAGACTGGAGACAGAGCAATATAAAACTTCACCCTACCAATTGCTGTGCAGACTAGTTCAAAGCACAGTGATTTTGGAGTGGGTAAAGTAAAAGCACTAAGGGCGTGCACAATAAACCAAAGGTTGCGGTGCTATCGGGGCGGAGGACCAGCCCTGAGGGAGAGAAAAAAGTACAAGATACTCGCAAACAACAGTTGAGGCCACTATGAGTTAAGTTGATGACTGCCTAGATAATGCCGCCCTTTTATTACATCCAGAGCATCCCCCCTATAGTTAAATGTTCATGGAATTGCTAGAGGGTATAACCTGTTTGATTTTTGATTAAGCAAGCTTATTTTAGGCGATTTAATTTACAAATGGAAATTACTGGTGCCACTACCCTAAATTAACTATTCTAATTGTACATGATAAAGAACTGTACCTTCCCTATTGTTGAATTGTGTGGTGCTGTCTAGGCCCGTGGTAGCAGGTGCCTTGAAACACACAAAACAATTGCCCATTGGAAGGGCTCAGACACAGCCTCCACGCTACTGTATGATAACACTCTTGCATCTCCTACTTTCCAAAATAAAAATGTATTCTGAAAACACAAAACAAATCAACATTGTCTTCCACATAATGAGATATATCATTATTAATTAAAATCTTCACAAATGATCATAAAATTTAGTATGCACAATTTATAATACCGCTCATGTAGGATCATTTTAAAGTATTTAAAAAAAAAAAAGGAAAGAAGGTGGTTATTAAAGTAAGCCACCGTGCAAATTTATTTTCCTTTGATATAAAGGAGGATTGAGGATGAGTAAGTTCGGTGACGGTCGGCTTTACTGCAACTACATTTTAACGTGATTATAATAGAATATGGCCTAAAAACAGTTGTACATACCTTAATAAAGTTAAACAATGTGGTATATTTCGTTTTCATTTACCTTTCAGTGATAAAAGCAATTAAAACGTTTAGATTTACTCTGAACACGTATATTTTTGTACCAGAGGTTATGACTGTTGTTTTGTTGACATACTTCATGGAGATAGGCGTTGTTGTCAGTTTGGAATCTATTTCCTTATTACAGGGTAGTATTTGTCTTCTTTTTTCTTTAGGGAAATTTTATGTGGTAGCTATGGCACAATGATTTACCAAACTTAAAACTGTTACTCTTCATCAGTTTGTTGTTTATTACACATCAATTCTTCATAAATTTGTTGTTTCTCTCAAATCAATATGGAAGTGCTGAATATCAATGATATGTATGATATAATACATAAAGACGGTATGAATTTGGTTGAGTATTTGCAAGGCATTGAGCTGCTAAAGAGTGTGTTTCATTGTAAAACTCAGACTTGCAGAAGAGTGTGTTGTGTTATGCGGAAGGAAGATAATTCGTTGAATACTGTCTTCTTCTGCAGTAGGTGCAGAAGAGGTTATTCAATTTTAACTGGTAGCTTCTTCGCAAAGCAGCATTTACCAGTTAAGGATGTCTTATTCCTTATGTGGTTTTGGTGCTGGAGACACCCACTGGTTCTGTGGTATCCCACACAGGATTTTCGAAGGAAATGGTTATCCAACAGTTTCGATATTTTCGGGATGTCGTCTCCTGGAAATTGTTACAGGACGATTCACTCATGAAGTTCGGTAGGTTTTTATTACCTATTCTTAAAAAAAGGAATGACTATTCAAAATTTCAGGTGGAGAGGGGCATGTGGTGCAGATAGACGAATCTGCAATTACTAGAAGGAAATAACACCGGGGTCGAATTGTTCCTACAAGGTGGGTGCTAGGGATTTACGACATGGTGGAGAAGAGGGGCTATATTGTTTATGTACCCGATAGAACGATGGAACCGTTAATCCCAATAATCCAGAGGGTTGTGATTGTTGGCTCCGAAATTTGGACGGATGAGTGGAGAGCGTACCATTCTTTGGCACAGTTAGGTTATGTTCATAAAACTGTTAATCATTCAAGGCATTTTAGAGACCCGTCAACAGGTGTATGTACAAATCACGTTGAGGGATTATGGTCCCGCCTCAAGGCATATCTCAGGAGGTTGGGGGTTATGGCGTCTCCATTTCTCCCGGAGTATATCGACACTTTCGTTTGGAGGCAATACTTCGGTAAGACGGCAACGCAAAGGTGTCGCAGCCTTGCAAACCATATTGCCGAAAGATATTGACAGTTGACAGTTAGTGTGTTTCCTTGTTAAGACATATATTAACACTGTTTATTAACAGTTTCGGTTTTTATTTTGACGTGGTGGTGTCTTGTGTGTGTAAAAAGCTTTTAAGATCATTTGTTGCGTTCAGGCGGCAAAACACTCTTGGAATTATATATTAAATGTGGTAACGCTGTTGAAAAGTGACAGTTCGAAACTTGAAAATAGTGCATTTTTCGTAACTTTAATTACGATTTATTCGGCATTTTGTGGTTTTTCCGTAATTTTTTTTTGCTGATTACTTATCTACGTTACGTACTCTTTCTTGTGGTGTGCGCCGTTTTGCTAGATTCCAGTTGCGGTAAAGTCGACCATCCCCGTAAGTTCATCAGGTCAGGTCAGGCCAGGCCCTATTGAAGGAAATTTGTGGGATGTATGATTTTACATGGAAGAACTGTTATTGAAAAATTGCAAGGTGATTCTATTCTTGCATCTGTAAAAATCATCACTAGCAAGTGGTATAGATAACCCTAAAGATAATAATTGTTGCCTTCTTGGTATCAAGTAAATATACAAAAATGAATGCAGCGAAAGTAGGTTTTTTTAAATGCAAATTTCTTTAATTCTGGCAGTTGTGTATCTTCAAAAGACACAATGTTACAACACAGTCCAAATCAAGAACCCTGTGACAAATTTTTTTTAATCTTATTTTGAAAATTTATTTATTAACATAAACTTGATCAGTTGTACTATTTTCTGAATACATTTCATGTTTTTCAGGGACACTGTATAAAAACAATAATTGTATTTTTAGCCTATTAAACATGCTATCTGTATGTAATTGAACAAGTTTAAACCAGTTATTTCTGTGGTTTATTATCTTCTTTGCAATAATACCAAACTTTCTTCATTTTTAAGACATTTAAAAAATAAATAAGTACTTTAAGACTACTTTTTAAAACAGAAACTTTAAACATGTGTTACACTTTTATTTAGGACCTTTAGCCACATTAAATTAATAGGTGGAACCACAAAAATAAGAATTCTAGAAACCGAACACCACTATTAACTTTCAAAAGTATAAATTAACTTTCTCAGTTTTCTACAGCAAAATGAGTTGAGAAATATCTGCACAATACAAACAACTTTGATTTATTTTCAACACGTAAAGCACACTGATTTTTCTCCATAAATAAATATGTAAATGACGACATTCCAGACCATCTACGATGAATAACAAGTAACCAAGACTCTTCCAGAGCAAACAAACAAATCCAATCATGAGTATTACATCACCGAATTATAAACAATTATTATTTATATATAGAAACAAAGTGTTAACAACATATTTAGAAACTCACCTGAGTAATTTGTTCACCCTCCTACTTACTTTAAAACATCGGCTAATGCAAGAAACACTTAAAAAGTAATTTAATTCTTTGATATGCTGTGGTATGGAAACATTTTGACACTTGATATTATTGAGATCACACAACGAACCACTTAACTTACACGTCTCATTTGTACGTTTACTTTATAAAATATTAACTATTTAGATTAACATTTAAAAACTATAAGCACCAAGAGAGTCAAATTAAAGAGATATTGTTTATTTTTGGGGTAAAACAACAGCAAACAGGAGTCTGGCGACACTTTTGTCCCCCACTTTGACAGGTCTTGTCAGATATTCAGATAGTCTACTTGGCTGTCAAATCCCAAACTAGACAGCTGCCAATTATATGTCTTCCTCATACCAATTCCTCAAAAGTAATAATTTCAACCATTAATAGAGCTGTCCAGAACACGTGATTTAATTACTACCAACATGGCCGCTGGTAGGCACACAAACACAAACAAACTCGTGTTCCGTGGATGTTAACTTTTGAAATTGTGCTTTGCGCGTTTTAAAATGGCTTGTATTGACAAGAGTGAATATATATTATCACTGGAAAATGAAAATGAAGACGTTGCTAGAAGATATCGAGAGAAAATTCGTATTATTGAAGGAATTGATCCCTATACTCTGACGACGGGCCCAATGGCTCCTTGTTTAATTAAATGGTGACAATTGGGGTATATACAAGCTACATCAATATAAATTTACAAAGAACATGAAAAAAGGAGGCGAGATAAGACAGGACTAAGGAAAAAAAGAGGGCCATTATCTACTTATCAACATATTCCCGTATTTATTCCTGAAAGTCAGATCCTATTGACACAGCTTGCTGTAGTGTATGTGAACTTTTAAAGGATTTTTAGAATGATAAGGTACAACATACAAGTTTTTTCTTTACATATTAACACTGTAAGTATGTCAGTTATGTATGACAATACTTCATGTAGAGTAGGAGACTTCTACTTAAGGAACTTCTATAAAGAGCAGATCGTGTGTAATTTGTAGCGATTTTGCACATACCATCATCATTTTACTTATAACTATTTGTTTGAGATTAGACGTCTGTGTACCTAACGGGCATAATTTTACCTTTTTATTATAAGCACTAAGGTTTATTGCACCAACGCTTGACAGAATGCTGGAATTACTTTGCGCTGGAAACAGGCAGTCATACTTTAATGCAAAACAAGCACACTCATGATATAATGACTTAGAAGAGATATGATATTGCGCATATGCCCCGCCTCCTCCTATGACGTCACGTGGTAACGTTATAGAAGTCCAGCTAACTACACATTTAAAACTAAGTCATTCGCAATCAAAAAGTTTCTATACTTCAGTTTAATGCGGTTAAAGTTATGCCTATATTGTCTTTTTCAGATAATATAGATCGCAGCACTAAATTTAATCTTTTTCATTTTTATTACTTCCAACTGTATGCACTTAAATATTAGTAAAATACGTAATTTGTTAAGAGGTTGTAATGAAACGTCAAACCCCACTGTACGACAGCATATTATTATTGCATTGAACTCACCACTTGACACCATGCGCGTGACAGGTCTAAAAATAGGTAGTCTGAATATCATATCTCTCGTTATTTGTATCATGAAGCACACTTACTAATCACGTCCACACAGAGCGCAGCACACATTATTGAAGTTTCTTATTATTCTATAACATTTTTGTTAACTCATGTTGAGAGAAAGCGGGAAATATTTTGCACTGGAAACAGGCAGAGTCATACTTTGCTGCAAAAGGAGCACACTCACTAATCACGTCCACACAGAATGTATCACACATTATTGAAGTTTCTTATTATTCTATACCATTTTTGTTAACTCATGTTCAATACAAATTTTTCTCTGCCAAAAAAAAAAAAAAAAAAACTAGCGTATTTACATTTTTTTTGAGCATCCTCTTGCATATTAGTATTGCCAAATATATATAAATTCTTCTGCAGCGCCAATTTAGTGGCACGATTTACTCAAGTAACACCTAAACCAAACGTTTATAGAATGTGTAAAAAATGATTCATTCTACATTTATTTTTATTTACTTTTTACTGATAAACCATTATGTAAACAAAAGCTGTTTTAAGTTTGAACGTATTAACCTTATAAAGAAATGACCAGGATGTTTTATCAGTCTCAGAGGTGGGTCAAGACCGCAGCAGTTTGATCAAGACCGTCAGCTTATTAATCAAAACCAAGTGCTGTCATTTGCCAATGGAATGGGGAATTAAAAACTGCAAGTGGTTTTACCATGATAAAGTCACAGGGTAAAACGCCTATAGTGAAACAAAGACTTTTTATACCAATTTCTCTATAGTAATTGTCTAAGTGTCAATTGTCAATGTCAAATTTAAATATCTGTTGTCTCCGTCTTGTAAAAAAAATTACAAATGTTTACAAAACAGAATTGCCTGTTGACTTACCTAATTTTTTTTTTTAAGAAAATAATATAAACTAGTTTTTATATACATAGTCTACATTTTGCTTAATTTAATTAATTCCTAGTGTGTTCGGTTTTAACTCTTAGATCTTAGAGGCCGTTGTAACAGTTTGAAAGCGGCCTAACGGTCAGAATCCGAATCCATTTGAAATCAAAAAGGTAAGGCTGGAGTAGAACAGAACTAATTGACATAGAAATACCATAATTAACGTTCTATCGCTCATATTGATAAAGTAAAGGAGAAACACATTATAATGCAATTAGAGAAACATCTAGCCACGTATAGTATGTACATAACCTATAAGCTTTTATGTGATTCTGCCACTTTTATTACGCGAAGGCATATTATAAACTCCCTTTGCTGGTTATATTGTTAATGTATCTTGAACAGTAAGTATTAAATAGTTGAAAGTACAGCTCTTCTTACTAAATGAGGCAATAAAAATATTTACCTCTAGGTGTTTTCCAATGGAAAGTGGTGACACGTCATTGATTTGTTCTCTGAATGCAGAATGGCTCAACAGCCAGGGCAGCGTACAGCGCAAGCTAAGCCACAAAAAATCCACCCTTCGACTTATTCGCAACGATGCACGTCAAATGTTTATAGAAGTTACTTCTGAAAAGTCTGCCCCAGTTCGATTGCAAGTAAAGAACCTTACCGTTTTTAATAAGTTCATGAAAGAAGGCAAGGCTACAATTAAGTTCCAGGAAGATAGATGTACGTTGATGTTATCTAATGCCCCACCTGGTAATCTGCAGATGTTCTTAAGGACTATGTTTGTGAAGATGACTGGTGAAAAGAAAGTGCAGGGCAAAGATAGCCTGAGGACTCGGCTTTTGTCAGGTAAATGTTGTGTATTTTGTTGTTATTAAGGATTGCAATATCATTTCCATTTTTTATTTTAATTCTGTTATAAACTTGCTATTTTCTTTCTAGAATTAAGATTGTGATTTTGTAATGTCTTATCATAACTTCTCTTTGCATTCTATTTTCTGTATGTATGTTGTTCTTGTGTCATTCCGCATCCTTTTAAGTTTTGCATGTCAATGCTGTTGGATGGTATAATTAAATAAGTAAAGGCTATTTCTATCAGCATCCTGTATAGAATAGAATAAAATAACTTTATTAGCCACAAGATCACACAAAAATGAAATTGGCCAGTCAAGATAAAAAATTATACATAAAGCACATGTAAATGTGAAACTAAAAATTAACAAAAATACATACACATCTAAAACACACAATATCTGCTTATAACTAAAACAGTGGATCACCTGGCCATCGAGAATCTCAACTGCGGCACTACGTTAAAATATTCATCTTTTCTGTGTAGACAAGCCTGTATTAAAAATCTCTAATAATTGTTCGGAATTTATTAATAGGTTCATTACTCAACCACCTTGAGAGTGCATTGAAAAAGTCGACCCTAACTGTTTTAGTTCTATTTATCCGATGCCTCGGTTGGATTAAATTATCTGGTGTTATAACTATACATTTCAGCATTTGTGTCAAAACTTTTCCTGTTCTCCCTCACCACCAACAATTGTCTATAAACCACCAGTGAGTATAGTGACATTATGTTAAGTTCCTGAAAGTTGCGTTTACAGTGAGCACAGCAACCCGCCCCGACAATACCTCTGACAGCTGCTTTCTGCAGCACAGAGTCTATCCAAGTGCACGCTCGTTGCATTTCCCCATGCAAGCAAATAGTAATTCAGACGTGAGTAAAACAACCCATAATAGATGATTAAAGCTGCCTCAGGTCCAGCCATTGCAGAAATCTTACACACTGCATATACTGGTAAGGCTAGTCTACCAGCCAACGAGTCTATTTGGCTCCTCCATACAAGAGCAGGGTCGATGTTGAGACCGAGAAAATACCTAGCAGTGTTCGACTCATTAGAGCTGACCCTGGCATGAAAACTTATTAAAGCTGTCGCATCCTCATTGAGGAACAGTTCATTATCATTAAACCAAGCTCTCGCCTCATGAAGAACATTGTCCACAGTCTTATTGACATCACTACCAGCATTACCAGTGATAATAAAAGTTGTGTTATCTGCAAAGAGGGCTGTTGCTATCCTGCTCTGTTGGATGCCATCAGGAATGTTAGGAGGAAGATCATTTATATATATATATATATATATATATATATATATATATATATATATATATATATATATATATATATATATATATATGAGAAAGAGCAGTGGCCCTAGTACAGAACCCTGAGGCACCCCTCTACGAATGTATCCCACTTCACTGTATTTCCCACCATGAAAAACTATTTGTGTTCTATTATCAAGGTATGATGACTGCAGCAACTCCAGACAGGCTCCCCTAATACCATAATGACTCAACTTTGTCAAACATATTTCGTGCGAGACAAAATCAAATGTCTTTGTTAAGTCTGGAAAAACTGCACAGCACTGTTTTCTCTGTTCAAAAGCACAATTTATGATCTCTAGAAGATATGATATCGCATCCATGGTGCTGCATCTCTTGCGGAAACCATACTGATGTTCATTGAATAGATGGTCATCTTCAAAGTAACTATAAAGTTGTTGGAAAATAAGGAATTCAAAGATTTTTGAGAGTATCGGCAAAATTGGAACCTGCCTAAAATTGCCAGGATCATTGCAGTCCCCCTTCTTGAAAAATGCAAGTACCTTCGCACATTTCATCAACGCAGGGAAGCAACCCTGCGTGATGCAGAGATTAAAGATATGTGTCAGTGGCAGAGTAATAAAATCCCCAGACCTCTTAATGACATACAAGTCCATACCAAATATATCCTTTGATTTTGTATTTTTAAGTTTATTGATAGCATTCCTGACATCCTCCTCAACAACTGGTTTCATGAAAAAAGAGTTCGCTGGACTTTGAATCCCAGAGAAATAAGATTCTGGGGAATCTAATTTATTTCCCACTGCATTATTTACCAACCTCTCTGCATGGGATGTAAAAAATTCATTGAATGTATTTGCTGATATATTAGTTTCAGAATTCAAGATCTTACTTCTACCTGTTCATGATTTATAATTTGCCAAATTGTTTTTGATTTATTGTCAGACTTTTCGATAGCTTCAGTTGCCGCCTTAGCTCTCGACTGCCTCAAAAGAAAGTTATATTTGGTCCTTATTTCTCCATAAAGCTGTTTATTCGATGGTGTAGGATGCATCTTATAAACATCATGTAAGAACAATACTTGCTTCTTTAACTCCCTTTGCTCGGATGCGTTACTATCCTCAATACTCGATTGTTTCACCACCCACCTACGACGCATCAACGGGAAACTGTTCTCAAAATGATACCGAAAGATATCAAAAAATGAGCTATAAGCATCCTCTGCAGAATCAGTGGTAAATACCCCCTGCCAATTCTCGAAAGCCAATGATTGTTCAAAATCATTGAAACTATGCTGGCCATATGACCTCCTCCATTCTACATCCTGGAGCTGTGCAGCATCAATTCTGTATTCTAAAAACTGTGCTTCATGATCAGAGGCAATTACTGGGAGAACTCCGGCACTCATAAAATCAAAATCAACAAAAATGTTATCGATGCAGCCGCTGCACCCATTAAACTGTCTAATAGGAGAGAACACAGTCTGCTGAAGGCCGAAAGACTAAAACAACTGTATTAAGTTGTTCTTATTATCATTGTCTATCAACAGCTGTGTATTAAAATCTCCTCCAAGGGCAATTTTGCAATTATTATACTTATTGTTACAATACTGAAGTGCCTGAGTAAGAATATCCAAAAATTGCCCATACAAGCCACCGGGTGGTCTGTACACCACAATTGAAATGACCCTCAACTTTTTTGTATAAATTGCTGTTAACTCACGTACTTTCTCAACGCTAAGATCTCTAATATACTTTATCTCCATTCTTGGTGATCACCAATAGTAATAATTCACACCTTGTGAATTACTGACATCTGTGCAATGAGCTCTGTATTATACAGCAACTTGAAGGATGCATAAATGTTATCAATTTTTACAGGAAAATCCCAGAGTTTTGATGATATCAGTCCAGTGACTGGTTCGGAACTGAACAGTGCACTTGCTAAGGTATCAAAGCAGAGCGATACGACACCTTCACCATCACAACGTAAGCGCAAAGTCAGTTCTGAAAGTGGTGAAAGGCCTCTGGCACATGCAGCTAAGAAACTGTATGCACCATCTCCTTTACCACAGGAGACCCTCAATCCACAACAGAAGGAAGTTTTTGATATGTGCTTGGGAGGAAAGAATGTCTTTTTCACTGGTAGTGCAGGTGAGTTTTAGTGTTATCTCTCTACTTGTTAATGTTGAAAATGTGTTACATGATTATTATTAAGTGTTATAATAATAATATTAATAATAATAATAATGATGATGATGTGTTACATTGCGAGGTGTACGACAGGGTCGCCATTTCAGTGCGGAACCAGGTAGTATGTTGTGATGACAGCTCCAAATAACACAAAATATTATAAAATAGAGACAGACCGACAGACAAAAAAAATTTCGTTCCCAAATCATGTGTTCTATATGTTTTGACACTTTTTGCGTTTAGGCGAAAAAAAAAATTGAATTTTTTGCCACCGATGCAATTTTTTTCCTCCCTCAGGGCTCGTCCGTCGCTTTACACTCACACACGATGTGTTGGGCTGATTCCTCCCCCTCGTCGAAGAGTCTGCATGTGAGGTCCCCCCTGGACAGTCTGCCCAGTACACCTTGTGTTGGTTTCTGACCCAGGACTTAATGACTCCCCTGGCAGTGCTCTGTCACTCCCAGAGCCGGTTCTGGTCCCATAAATGGTTCTGCTGACCCTCTCTTCGCGAGACTGTCAGCTTCTTCATTGCCTTTGACCCCCAAGTAACTCGACACCCAGATGAGGGTGACCTCATTCTGCCCAGCCAGGTCGCTCGTCTCCACCGATGCTATACTTCCACATGTTGTGACGATGAGGAAGTAAAATTGAATACTTGTAAACTGGAATCTAAATAATTTATAAATGATAAAAGCAACAGTTGTCCTAATTTGGAGCCCTGCTGCACTTCAGAGTTAGTAATAAATTAATATCAATTGGAGCTGTTATATATGTGAGGTGGCTCCTTAACAGCTTTAACATCAAAACCACATAATTCCAGCTTTTTCAATAGCATAGAGTCGTATGCAGTCAAACCAAGAATGTCTCATATATATATATATATATATATATATATATATATATATATATATATATATATATATATATATATATATATATATATATATATATATGTATGTATATATGTATATGTATATGTATATATATATATATGTATATATATGTATGTATATATATATATATGTATATATATATATATATATATATATATATATATATATATATATATATATATATATATATATATATATATATATGAGACATTCTTGGTTTGACTGCATACGACTATGCTATTGAAAAAGCTGGAATCATGTGGTTTTGATGTTAAAGCTGTTAAGGAGCCACCTCACATATATAACAGCTCCAATTGATATTAATTTATTACTAACTCTGAAGTGCAGCAGGGCTCCAAATTAGGACAACTGTTGCTTTTATCATTTATAAATGATTTAGATTATTATTATTTATATATATATATATATATATATATATATATATATATATATATATATATATATATATATATATATATATATATATATATATATATATATATATAGCCACACGATAACACGATAAAGTTATTAACCAATTTTGATGAAACTCAGCAAGAATCTTTCTTTTATTAATAGCTCGAATGAGTTTGTTAGCCCGGAAAATCGGACAAGGTAAACATAAACATATAAAAAAAAATTAACAGACCTTGGTTTTGGGTTCTAGCGACCCATATTCGCGCTCATCTGAAGACATTTTTTCTAGAGCTTTTCATCGTGACCTCTCTGTTAACAAATTTACCTTAATGAAAATTCGCAAAAAATAATAAAATATACTAATTTAATTATGAGTTAGTGGCATCTAGAACTACTGGTTCTCCCATAATTATAACCCCCATTAGAACCTAAAGCTTTACTCCTCCAAATGTACTAATAAGATGACAAGATTAATGAAATAGATTACATTTACATATATATTAAATATATAAATGTAATATATTACATATATTACATTTATATACATATACATACAAATACCTAAGCAAGTACCTTGCTTACACAAATTTCCACATATGTGGGAATCCACCAGTTTTAAGACATAATATGTTAAATTAGTAACTGTTATTACTAATGTATATTTTTATTGACAGGAACAGGCAAGAGCTTTCTGTTACGCAGAATCATTTCTGCATTACCTCCTGATGTAACCACTGCCACCGCATCAACGGGTGTGGCAGCCTGTCACATAGGGGGCACCACCTTACATCAGTTTGCAGGAATAGGAGGTGGAGAGGCTATACTTGAGCGTTGTATCGAGATGGCTTCTAGATCAGCACAGACTGCCATATGGAGAAAGTGTAAGCATCTCATTATTGATGAGATATCTATGGTAGATGGAGATTACTTTCAGGTAGGTTGTGCAAATATAAAAGTGAAAAGCAACTAAAATTTGTTATAAATACGATTTATATTTTAGCCCTATCTCAACTTTTTTATTTTTCAAATTAGACAAAAATACTAATGATTATTTTATGATTATTAAAGTTCATTAGAATTAAAGTTACACTTGTAAATTCATTCAAACAAGAATAAATCCGGAATAAATTGCCACTGACTAAAGATTTATCAAAAACGTAACATAAGCGAATGCAAGAAAATATAACTAATTCAACAACAAATCAAAAGGAAACAAAGTTCAGAACAATTCGGGATGCAGCAAGTGCCTTATGGTAGCACATTTGTATAAATACACTATACTCTCGATTATCCGGGCAAATGGGGGGATTAGCAACATGGATAATTGAAAAACACAGATAATAACATAATAAAATGTTTTTCCTGCTACTGCACATCATGTGCCCCTGGACATTGCTTTTTCACTTGAGACTCCTCCAACTGAACCCTATGAAGAGTATTTTTATTACTTTCGTAATGCCGATTATAGTGCCATGAATTATTTTCATTCCGAATTTGACTGGGAATATCTTGAGTCATTGGAGATAAATGATGCTGTGAAATGCTTTTATGACATTCTGCTTATTGCTGTGGATCGGTTTGTTCCAGTTAAGAGATGTAAAAAATCATATTTCCCTCCTTGGTTTAGTGTCGAACTTAGAGGCATGATAACTGAGAAGAAGAGGGTACAAGGTCAATATAAGAAATATGGTAGAATATATGATTATATTAGGTTTTCTGGTCTCCGAGAGGATTGTAGGAATCTTCGTGATACTTGTTACAGAAATTTTATTGCTTATACTGAGAATAATTTTGAAAACAATCCGGGTTCTTTCTGGTCTTATATTAACAAGTTGAGGAAGGTTTATGATCTTCCTGAGGCTATGTATTATGATGATGTTAGGAGTGATTCTTTGCATGATTCGGTGAGTCTTTTTGCTAGTTTTTTCTCATCTGTGTATGAGGGTCAAGCTGGGAGTGTCGGTCCGATCTTTTTTTGCGTGAGTGGGTAAATGTGACTGTGCCTAGTGTTACTTCTGCTGATATTATTGATCGTATCTGTAGTTTGAAAGTTGAACTTACTTACGGTCCAGATGGAATCCTCTCCCAGCTGTTAAAATCTTGTGCCTTCACCTTGGCAATTCCACTGAGGATTCTCTTTAACAGGTCTTTGTTGTCTGATGAGTTTCCACATGTTTGGAAACATTCTTATTTGATGCCCGTTCATAAGCAGGGACCAAAGCATTTGGTTACTAATTATAGAGCTGTTTGTATTCAGTCAGAGATACCCAAACTTCTGGACTTTTTTGTCTCTAGACATATAACTTGGGAACGCAGACATGTTTTCGTCAAACAGCAGCATGGTTTTCTTAAAGGAAGATCTACAACAACCAACCTTATTCTTTACCAGAATGCATTGGTCTCAGCTTTTGAGGATAGGTTACAGGTTGATTCGGTGTATACAGATTTCTCCAAAGTGTTTGATAAGGTTAATCACGCCTTATTATTGTCAAAACTTGCATTGGTGGGTTTTACTGCCAATTTGTTGTCTTGGGTGTGCAGCTTCCTTACGGGTAGATCCCAGAGTGTAAAGATCAGAAACTTCATTTCTGATAGTATTACTGTTTCTTCAGGAGTTCCTCAAGGTTCACATTGTGGACCAGTCCTCTTTAATATTTTTATCAATGATGTCATGCATTCACTTAAGCATAGTCAGATTTTGATGTTTGCTGATGATATCAAAATTTTCAAGATTGTTCGTTCCAGACAGGACGCTTTAATTTTACAAGAAGACTTAAATCGTTTTGTTTGGTGGTGTGGTGACAATCTTCTGACTCTGAATGTGTTTCTGCATTACATTCACTAGAGCTCAGTTTCCCATTGACTTTGTGTACTTCATGGGCTCTAGTGCTTTACAGAGGAAGGAAATGATTAAAGACTTGGGCATTGTATTGGATAGGGAATTGTCTTTTAAGGATCACATAGAATACATAGTATCTAAAGCATATAAAATGTTAGGATTTATTCATAGATCAACTCTGGATTTTTCATGCAATAGCTTGAGAAGGCTGTTTTGTGGTCTGGTTCGCTCGTTGTTGGAATGATCTTCTGTAGTCTGGAGTCCGAATTACAATATTTATATCATACAGATTGAGGCCATACAAAATAGATTCTTAAGAATTTGTGCTTACAGAATGGGCTTGCAGAGAAATGATCTTAACTTTTCTTATTTGCGGAATCGGCTGCACTTGCAGTCACTCAGTGGTAGAAGGATTGTCAGTGATGTTTGTTTTTTGCATAAATTATTAGTGAATAAAATTGATAGTCCTTCTTTGCTTGAGTTAGTCTCTCTAAGGATTCCGGACCGCACGAGAGCAAGGGAGGTTTTTGTGGTTTCCTTCCATCGAACCAATTATGACTTTTTCAGTCCGATGTCGAGAGTGGCGAGAACTGCAAACGAGTATTCGGAGCGCTTGGATATGTTTGATGATTCTGACCATTCAATTAGAGGCATTTTGAGAGGTGTTATTGATTGAATTGTCATACATACGGTGTGCAGGGTATGTTTTGCGTTTTTGTTATGTTCTCATATTGAGATAGGTTATTTAAGACTAATGTAGTTTTAGATGTTCTGATTATTATTGTAAATGGTTGATCCGTTGAATAAATTTAAAAAAAAATGTATACATACAAATAGTTTTTGTAGAATGTGATCGAATGGCAAGGGAAACAATTTTCACGGGATCTACAGACCTCTTCATTTTCTATCTTTTGAGATCTCATTAAAAAAAAATCACGTTATAAATACAAAAGTTACAGGGGTGTTTTAATAATTAGAAGGACCACACCAAAAAAAAACTTCTCTGAAATGGTTAATAATTTATCCTTTTTATTTATTGAAATCATTTATTTATTTATTCAAATTTCAAATATTTTTTATTCAAAATTCAAATATGTGTTCACACCTCAATTTGTTCCAGTTGAATAGTCTCCTCTCCATCAACGGTTCACTGTTGGATCTTGTTTTATACTCTAACAGTGATATTGTTCCTCAGCCTCCAGATATAGTTCTAATTCCTGAAGATTCGCACCATCCACCCTTTCAGTTTCAGCTACTTCACGATTGCTGCACCAACAACGTTGGATATGTTCCAGATGGTTATTACAGAGATTTCAAGTCTGCTAACTTTGTCTCAATTTCAGGGTTTTTAGGCTTGGTTAGGTGGAATACTTTGTTTGAGAATAGATCCCTCGAATTGATGGTGAAAATGCTTTATGATATTTTGTACATTGTTATTGATTTATGGGTTCCTTTAAAGAAGTTTTCTTCTAGAAAGTTTCCACGATGGTTTACAACTGAACTCAAAAACTTAATCTATCTTAAAAAGCAAGCACATCTCAAATATAAGGTGTCTAAGTCTGTTGATGAGTATGTTGAATTTTCTAAAATTAGGTCTCTACGTAAGATAAAATCTCGTGTTGCTTACATTAACTATCTTTCCGAAACTGAGTCATCTTTATGTAATAATACTAAGTCTTTCTGGAAATTTGTTAGCTCTAAGTCTAAGAATGCTGATTTTCCAAGTACTTTAAAATATAACAATCAAATATGTTCATCGGGATTAGACATTGTTGGCATGTCCACTGAGTATATTTCGTCGGTTTACAGCGGTAATAATTGTTCTGCCCCTACCCATGAATTTTCTTATGCTGAGCTGAATCTGTCAGTGCACCACATTAAAGTATCTGACATTTATTCTAAGCTTGCCGCTCTAGATGTCAGTACACTCCATCGAAGTTATCGCACGATTGTGTTTGTGGTCGATTGTGAGCAAACGCGGCACCCATCTTGCGAATAGCTTTCTCATACCCAAGTGTTCATGCAAAATCGAAACCACTGAGCCATGTGATATGCCCAGGGCTTCCACAATCTCCCGGACTTTCAATCTCCGATCGGCCAACACCATATCGTGAATTTTTTCGATTGTTTTGGGTGTAGCGACCTCAGCTGGGCGTCCAGAACGTTGGGCGTCATTTGTGGTTGTACGGCCGCAACGAAATTCAGTAAACCACTTTTTTACCATGGAAATTGATGGTGCAGAGTCCCCATAGTATTTATCAAGCTTAGCCTTGGTTTGAGTGATGATTTTTTCTGCAAAAAATAATGTCTGATGAGCACACGAAATTCACTTTTTTTCATTTTCGTTATAAGTCCAAAGGTTGTCTGCTTTCAATGGCTATCTAACACAAACTAAATGACGCAGCTTGTTCAAAATTTGACGGGAGTCAACTGACAGATGCTTGTTGACAGGGGCAGTGTTGTTCTTCCTGTGAAGAGGCGGGAAATTCAAAAAGTCACGGACTTATTGACTCACCATCGTACTATAATTATAGCACGCATCATGAACATGAACTTGCAACACCACTGCACCAGGGAGGAGCATCCAGGCATGGAAGTAACTACACAGGAATCAAGTTATACAACAAGCTGCCACTGCATGTGAAGAAGATCACAAACAGGCAAAAATTTCAAATGAGTGTCAAAATGTATCTAATGAGTGTAATTTTTTATATGATTGAGGAATATATGAGCTAGTGTCAACCTCCATAGCCATTTTTTTAAAAATTGTTTTATTTAAATTGTTGAATGTACGCAAGAATGGTTTTGTGTGTGTGTTTTAATGTATGACATACCATGTATCTTTTGATGGTGTTCAGAGAACAGTAAAGGTTGGCAGAAGGGCCGTAATAGGCGTAGAAACATAATTGTTAAAACACTAAAATAATAAGTGAAATTAGTTTATTATAATTTTTAGCGAATTTTTTTAAAAAAAATTCGCTTATGGGGAGATCTGTGTTTATATATATATATATATATATATATATATATATATATATATATATATATATATATATATATATATATATATATATATATATATATATATATATATATATCCGACCGATAACTCAAAAAATAATGGACCGATCTTGATAAAATTTGCAGAGTACCTTCCTTTTGCAAGTGGCTTGGATAAGTTCGTTAGCCAGGAAAATCTGACCAGGTTTTCCCGGAAAATTTTGTGTTTTCTTTATAAAAAAATTCATATCTCCGGAAATAACAAAGTAAGGGCAACCAAATTTGGCACGCGTGTTTGTATTATAAAGAGTGAACTCTGTACCAAAATTTAAGTCCATAGCTTTAAAGACAAAGAAGTTATGGGCAGTTAAAGCAATAAATGTAGGAGTTTTCCTCAAAACGTCAAACTCGCAATATTAAACGTCAAAATTGGCAATGTTTAGGCAAAGAATGTAAAACAAATACCATTTGTGAAAAGAAAATGTTGCAAGAAGAGTGTTCTGCAAACCTTTAAGTTTCAGATTCAACCGTCATTGCCCTTCATTTTACTAAAATATTTACAGAATATCCATTTCAAATAGACCCTTTCTCTGGTGCTTTGGCTGTCAGTTTAGTTAAGTTTGGTAGCTGTTTGGATATTTATTTGTAGGTTTAGTGAAATTTATGGTTTAACGGCCTATAATTTTTTTAAGCTAATTATCGTGGAACAAATTCGTTAATGCATTTTTGCATTTTTTATCGAAATATGATGCGTTTATCTTAAAAAAAATCTGGACGCAGTAAGTGCGTTTTGGTTGCGAATTTTCGGTAAATTTGCAGTTAAGCTCCCGAACGCTTTTCAAAACACTGTTTTCAGAAACCTGCCTAGAGCCCCCCCTGGATCCACAAACCCCAAGAAAAATTTGTTGTCCACACTCCCCAAGGAAGTTACGGGACCAGGAGTGAGTAGGGGTGCATAATTTTTTTAGCTAATTTTTTTAGAACAAATTCGTTAATGTAATTTTGCATTTTTTATCGAAATATGATGCGTTTATAAGAAAAAAATCTGGACGCAGTAAGTGCGTTTTGGTAGCGAATTTTCGGTAAATTTGCAGTTTAGCTCCCGAACGCTTTTCAAAACACTGTTTTCAGAAACCTGCCTAGAGCCCCCCCTGGATCCACAAATCCCAAGAAAAATTTGTTGTTCACACTCCCCAAGGAAGTTACGGGACCAGGAGTGAGTAGGGGTGCATAGTTTTTTTAGCTAATTTTTGTAGAACAAATTCGTGAATGCATTTTTCCGTTTTTTGTCGAAATATGATGCGTTTGCAAGAAAAAAATCTGGACGCAGTAAGTGCGTTTTGGTAGCGAATTTTCGATAAATTTGCAGTTTAGCTCCCGAACGCTTTTCAAAAAACTGTTTTCAGAAACCTGCCTAGGCCCCCACCCCTCTGGATCCACAAACCCCAAAAAAAATTTCTTGTTCACACTCCCCAAGGAAGTTACGGGACCAGCAGTGAGTAGGGGTGTATAATTTTTTTAAACTAATTTTCGTAGAACAAATTCGTTAATGCATTTTTGCATTTTTTATCGAAATATGATGCGTTTGTAAGAAAAAAATCTGGACGCAGTAAGTGCGTTTTGGTAGCGAATTTTCGGTAAATTTGCAGTTTAGCTCCCGAACGTTTTTCAAAAAACTGTTCAGAAACCTGCAGGTGAGGTCCTAGTAATGTCTCTGAAAACAGTTTGTTGAAAAGCGTTCGGGCGCTAATCTGCAAATTTACCAAAGTTTCATTAAATCCTTCAAATTTCAATAACTCAATTTGCTATTAACGTAAGCTTTGTTGGATAGAAAACCAACATTTAAGTTTATTTTCGGAAAATTTGTGTATATTTTCAAACCATAAGTAATTTTGATAAAATATAGTACATTGTTTCTACCACATAGGCTATACCGGTAATCAGATTGATGCCTACTCGCATTTGCTATTAAAAACATTTTTATGGAAAATCACTTCCATAAAACATTTGCTGCATCTAGACTTTTGAAAAATGTTTATATATTTTCAAACAATAAATTTGTTTCAATGAAATATGATACATTGTTTCTACTATATAGGCAACCAAGTTTGATGCCTGCTTTCATCAAAGAAAGACATTTGCTATTAAAAATATTTTAAAGAAAATTCGCTACCATAACGCACTTGCTGCGTCCCGAGATTTTTTTTTACACTAAGGAATGTAAATATTGCACATAATTAAAGGTCAGAATTGTATCGATTGACATTGAAATATTACATTTAGTATGTAAACAGTAAACAAAGTAAATTCGCAAAATACAAGGTACGCAGGAATGCTGAAGTCTGCAAATTGAAAGGTCGCAAACTAAGTAAGAAAAACTATAAGTAATGTTTATTGAGAAACATTAAGGACTAGTCAACTAAATTCTGAAGATGTAGACCGTTAATTTAGATTGCTTAAGATGTAAAGACGCGATACTTGTGATTTAATTATGTAAACATAATAACACTGTTCAATTAAGATTCACGATGTAAACAGTCCACATTTATATTCATTCAGTTTGTTAATCCTATTATTGTTGAGTTTATTAAAGTTACAATTAAACCGTTACCGATGTCTACATACGCTTAGTTCAACGAGTTTATTCCTCAAATTATCCTCCGCTCCCTAAACAGATGGTAAAATAAAGAAGAATGTATTATAGGTTTAATTTGTTTTGTCTTCATGTTCATAAATATTTTATCTTTGTCTCTTTTTACAGAAAGTTGAGACAGTGGCTCGTAAAGTTCGTCGCAATGATAAACCATTCGGTGGTATCCAGCTGATAGTGTGTGGAGATTTTCTACAGCTTCCACCAGTCTGTAAAGATAAGAAAGGTGCCCGGTTTTGTTTTCAAACAGAAGCTTGGAATCGATGCATACAGTTTAATTACGAACTCACACAGGTTAGTAAAAGTCTGGGAAAACATTTATATTTATTTAACAAAGTCAAAAAGATGTATTGTAATGTGACTGATTTCCTTTAGTTATTTGTGATTTACTTCACCAGAGGGTTCTAGTATAGTACCCTAGCAATATTATTATGTGACTTTCGTAAAATTTGGCAAATTCATTTCCATTTATTTTCTTTAATTTTCAGCTCTATATGTTTCTCCATCATTTGGTCTCAAAGAATGTGTCATTGTTATCTTTTTAGCTCAGCATACATGGTGGTCAATCCTATGAACCCAGGGGGTACTTGCTTGTTAAGACATGTAGGTAACCTAATCAAACCAAACACAGTTTAATCATTCCAGCACAGGCATGGCTACATTTAGCTGTGTAATTTTTGCCAAAATAAATATTATTAATATTTATAAGCGCACTTGTAAAACCCAAATTCAATATAATATTATTTATAACAAGAATTTGGGTTTGCTTAATGTAGTTTAAAAACAAAAAATAAAATGTCAGGTGATGTGTTTACGCATCAATGGCCGTAAATGGGTTAAACAATAAATAAATATGTCAAAAAGAAGGAAATTGAAACATTCTTTGTTTTGCTATTATCTTTCGAAATAATCTTAATTTTCAGCTTAAAATCAGGTAAAAATTCTGCACATTTCTGACCCATCTATCCTAATAAGTGAGATCCTCTAGTCTGCAATTAAAGAGACCCCACCCTGTATGCTAGAGTGTATTGATTATTGCTATTATCTTGTCACTTTTTTGACAGGTTCACCGTCAGAATGAACAGGACTTCATTGACATCTTAAACAGTGTGAGGTTAGGTCGAGTGCCACCTACTATGGCCGAACAGCTGCAGTTGACTGCGAACCAGCACATAGAGCAAGACGGTATCCTAGCGACGAGATTGTGTTCACATACACAAGATGCACAGATGATCAACCAAGCCAAGTTGAAGGCCCTTGAAGGAGGAGTCACCATATTTCAAGCACAAGACAGTGATCCACATTTGGCAAAACAGTTGGACCAAGCTACTTCTTTACCACAAAAGCTGGAGCTTAAAGTGGGGGCACAGGTATGTTATAACTTATAATAATAATAATAATAAGTTTATTTCAATATAGGAAATCCTAATACATACAAACAAATTAACATTTAATCATACATGTGCTCTCAACATCATAACTGAAAAAGTTTCCTCCTAAATAAACCGAATGTACCACAATTTCTTAAATCATCAGGTAAGCTGTTAAACTCGCCGATACCTCTAAAAAACCTTGACTTCATTGCTCTGCTTGTATAGGTTCTATATATGTGCAGACAATCAGCACCCCTTGTATTATATTGGTGAATGTCTCTGTTAAAAACCAGAAATGAATTAAAATAGGCTGGCAACAGATTCTTTGCAAGTTTAAAAACATATCATTGTTAAATAGTACAGTCTATCTGCAACGCATTGCCAGTTCAAAGTCGCTAGCATCAATTTTATAGGTGTATATCTGCTCACTTTTAAGACAATTCGCATTCCACGATTCTGCAGCTTCTGTAACACATTCAGAGAGTTCAGATCCATCACGTGAAGCAAGGTAGCACAGTAATCAAAATGAGGTTGTAACAGTGTGCGATACACCGTGATACTAGCATGCACTGACAAATTGTGACTGAGTCTGCTGAACAAAAATATTTTTTTCCTTATTTTCTTGCTTATGCACTCAGAGTGACTCTTAAAGCTAAGTGCCTCATCCAAAATAAAACCCAAATATTACATTTCTTTTACAAATTCTATCCTCTTGTTTTCAATCATCAAAGTTACATTATTGCAATCTATCATCTTCAGCCTATACTTACTACCCAATAACGTAGCTTTTGTTTTGTCCGCATTCAGCCCCAATCTCTTCACATGCAGGTATGCAGCAAACCTATCAAGAACTTCATTCATCCTTGTAACCATATTTGCAACATTGTCTCCAGTACAGGCAATCAATGTGTCGTCAGCAAACAAAACTTATATATTCAAAATCTCCACTGGAATTAATATCATTCATGTAAATGATAAAAAGTAGGGGTCCGAGTATACTCCCCTGAGGAACTCGAGTGCAGCACACCACCTCATCTGATCTTTCTTTCTCTAATCTGGTCCTCTGTGTGCTGCCGGTCAAGTACTGCCTCAGCCATCCTAACACATTTCCACCAATACCATAATATGCCAGCTTCCGCAGAAGAATATCCCTGTCGATTGTTTCGAAAGCTCTCTTAAGGTCAACAAACACAGCTAGTACATATTTCTCTTGATCTATTGCTTCCTTCCACTTAGAAATCGTCAGCTACAAAGCAGTTTCGCCAGAATGATGCTTTCTAAACCCAGACTGATAACCAACAAACAGTTTGTTTTTCTGAAAATAATCCATTAACTGGCAATATACAAAATGTTCCAATAGCTTTAATATTCATTCACTGATTTTAATCCAATGAAGGGATACATTTTATATAAAAGATACAATTTATCTTGGCTGCTCAGTCAAGGGCATAAGCTTTAATGCAATTTAAACACATGGCATGGGCTTTTGAACTTACATTTGGTAGGGTGTAAAATGTACAAATAAAATCAAAATGCGGTAACAATCGCTTTATTCAAAATCATTGAGTTTATATAATGCTGATTGTAGTGAATTTACCAAATTGAATAAAATTATATAAAATAATTAATTATATGTGTTCTGATGAATTGTGGGTAAATTATTGATGTCTTTAAAAAATTGAGACAGATAAATGATGTACTTAGCTTGAGATTTCATTGACTGCTCGAGGTCATCCAGATTTCTGCCATCGAGGAGGCGGGTCAAGGCTGCCTATACCTTTGTCAGAATGCTGTGGGCGCCCCCACTGTCAGGTCTCCTTCCTCCGGGAGCAGCTTCTTGATGATATAGAACAATGGATGTTTCTTATAAAGCGACGGATGTTGCGTCTTCCTACAGGAACAGCTTCATGATGATATAAGACAATGGATGTTTCTTACAAAATGACGGATGTTGCGTCGACATAAAACGACGGATGTTGCGTCTTTTTATTTATTTATTTATTTATTCAAATTTGCACCTACAGAAACAATTCCAAATGGTACTTAAAAATAAAACTAAAAATAACTCAAAGTAACAAAATCACTGTCTTAAGACAGTTTTCATCCTAGACATAGCAATATAAAAGATATCACAATTAGAAAAATTAACAATATGATTATGCAACAATCTGTCCATGAAACTGTTACATCCATAGTTGGTCCTGTGTGTTCGCTCAAAAAAAAGTTGCTGTTGGCGAGTTGAACGTGGTGGAACATGGAAAAGGACCAACTCGAGCAGATTATTACAGTCAATGAGACCATTAACTAACTTATATATAAACATCAATGAAAGATACTCATCACGCGCTTTGAGACTGACCATACCACAAAGAAGCAATCTGACATCATACCCAACATCTTGGCAAGGAAAGTGATGCTTATAAAGAAGGTACTTAACAAATTTGTTTTGTACCCTTTCAATATGATCAATATGGCAAGCATAGGATGGAAACCATACAACACAACAATACTCAATATTACTTCGCACCAAGGATGTATACAAACTAGTGATTGCCCTTGTGTCAGTCATATGTTTAGTGTGTCTTTTAACAAACCCCAAAAGTCTGCAACATTTCACAACCACAGCATCAATATGCAGATTAAATGACAAATCATTTTTGAAAATTACTCCAAGATCTGCAACTGAAGTGATAACGTCCAACACCGTGTTATAAATGGTATAGCTATGAACAATCCGATTCTGACCCTTAAAATAGCTCACAGCCTTACATTTACCCACAAGAAGCGACAACAAGTTTGAACTGCACCAGCGAGTCAAGTTGTCGAGATCATGTTGCAAAGTGTTGACACCATGAACAACTTCCGAAAAACACTTCAAGTCATCTGCATACAATAAACATTTCGATGACTCAAAACAACTCACAACATCATTAATAAAAAAATTGAAGAGAACGGGTCCTATATGTGATCCCTGTGGTACCCCAGACAAGACGAGGACCTCCTCTGATAGAGCACCACCAATGCTAACAAATTGCTTTCTGCCAGACAGGTAAGATCGAATCCACGAAAGATAACAACCACAGATGCCCATTGCAATCAATTTTTGCAGAAGAAGGGTATGACACACACTGTCAAAAGCCTTTGATACATCAGTGTATACAACATCAATTTGTTTACCAGCCTCCAATGCATCCGCCACGTAAGATTGAAAAATGGCGAGATTAGTGACCGTTGACCTTCCACTACAGAAACCATGCTGTTCTCCAACAATACTGTGTTTCAAGGTATTGGAAATCTCATCCGCAATGATAGATTCAAATAGTTTAGGTATTACAGGTTCAATTGAAACACCTCTATAATTGACAACTTGTGTCTTATCACCTGATTTGTGAATAGGGATCAGAGTAGACAACTTCCAGAGTGAGGGGCAAAAACCGGCATTGAAAAACCTTTGAAAGATTCTACACAAAAGGCCGCTCAAAGAGTGTCGACAATTTTTCAAGAATGAAGAAGGAATACCATCCAAACCAGCTCGTTTTTTGCCATCTAGTGAGTCAATTTTATCCTCGATTTCCTCAATTGTAAAAATATGCATAGAAATGTTATGTGCGGACCGTATATTAGATACATCACAAAAGTCCACATCAATGGAACCATGGTCAGAATAACAGGATTGAAAATGTGCAGCAAAAGCATCTGCCATATCAGACTCATTGTTATGTATTACATTATTGAAAATCATTCTCTTCGGAATCCCAGAGTCCTTCCTCAAGGAATTAACGAAAGACCAGAACTGTCTGACATCAGACTGAATGATCTGCTCTGTGCTAGTCACAAACTGTAAATAATTGTAGTCAATGCGATACGTAGTGTCACGTCTAAGATTAGAATATTTCATATAATCAGATTCAAGACCAGTTCTTTTAAATTTACGGTAACTTTTATTTTTCTCAGTGATGAGTTTATGAAGTTCCGAATCAAACCACCGAGGATATTTAGAACTTCTCACTGTTTTAGATAGAACATTTTGGCTAATAGCCGTGTACAACACATTGTAAAACTGATGTGTTAACAGATCAAGATCACTTGAGTAATCAATAAAAGACCAGTCATAATCCAAGAAACGCTGATTCACACAAGCATAGTCAGCTTTGTCAAAATCAAATGTTTCAACTTGAGTTTCACTCCTGAGTGAGGGAAGATACGTAAAACTAACTGTCATTTCCAAAGGAGGATGATGCAGATCAACACGAGATAGAGGATTTGTACTCTCTTCAACTGTGACTTCGTGGAACTCAGAAAAAACTAGATTCAGGATCTTATGGTCTTCCTACAGGAACAGCTTCATGATGATATAAAACAATGGATGTTTCTTACAAAACGACGGGTGTTGCGTCGACATAAAAGGACAGGGTGGCTGTAACAATTCAGGTGTATGAGTGTCGGTTTAGTTCTTTATCATTTACATAAGGTAGCCTGCATTGTGTTCAGTTTAAGTACAAAACTTATATGCATGTTAATAAATAATAAAAATTAATTGACTGTTAATATTGAATATTAAGAACGCTACCACAAGCCACCATGAAAACAATATAGCCATCATATATCGGACAAAGCAATCATTAAAAGTAAATTCAGTACGGTCAAACAAGCAAACAATCATATATAAATCATAATTAAAGAAATTGACAAAAGCAATTATAATATAAGCGAGCATTATATCTTTTCCTTACCTATTTAGCCATGCTGCCTTTCTTGATTACCTATCTAAACAATGGCTTGTTTTAATATTGACTTTTAAGAGAACGTGCCTCGTGGTTACAAGGGCTTTTAAAGGTTCCTTATCTTAAAATACATCCTACCAACGAGCTGTCACGTCTGCGGAGCTGTTCCCATTGAGTCGCAATACAGTAGAGTAATTGACTACGAGCCTGGTGGGCCGCGTCAATGGCTATGACGTCATTATGTTGGCAACTGTTTCTTACTGAATAAATATTGTAAGGCGTATTCAGAAAACTTATAGTTTGGAAAAGGGTTGTAATACGTGTAACATGTTACAATGTTTCGTCATTATTTTACTATAAATTCTTAGTGTATGCATGTACATTTTAGAGGTGTGCGCAGCTTCGATATCTCGACCCGAGCCCGCACTCGAACCGAACCCTCGGTTCGAAAAAGTTTTCATGCTAGGCGATGTTAAAGTAGTTCGAAATACGTAACTCTCCAAAATAGTTCGAAGTTCGTTGCCCAAAACTAGTTTGAAGTTGAACTTTACAGGCATTCAAGGCTGCCAAAGGTAGTGAAGTTGTGACTTGGTAAAGGCCCTGTTAACTCTGTATCGGCGCTTTAAACCCGGTATTGGTTCCATTCAGTCGGTAGCGTAATGTCAGGAGATTTCACTCATGCACATGTTGACAGTTGGTGGGACACATTGAGACCTTACAGCCATTTAACGATCACAGGTATATTTTTAGATGCACTTCCGAATTGATATTTGTTACCTCCTTCAAACAAAAGCTTTATCTACAAGTACCGTGGTATATTGTGATTGACCTCAGGTGGATATAGATCTGCTCAATGGTTAGGTCACAATTGCCTATAACACCCTACCCTAAAGTAGCTATCTATCGGATTATCAAATTTATTAAGATTAGCAGCACTTTTTAGGAGGTTGGCAGATCTGGATGTAGTTTGATACTCATGTTCTCTTCCTTTGTTTGCTTCGCACTGCCCAGAGTCCTATATTTGTGGGCTCTCCAGACTAGTGCCAGGTTACATAGAAATTTAGCTATCTAGATAATAGTCAGTAAGAATAAATTGTTTGTGCCGACGTCAAAAGGAAAGTAGATACTAGGGAGGAATTTCTCTTCAATTAGATAGATAGATAGATAGATAGATAGATAGATATTTATTTCACAGATACAGCATAAAATCTGTTCGTGATAATGTCAGTATAAGCGACACATCAGTAAAACTAAAATTAAAATTTAAAATATAGCACGGTACAAACATGAAGCACATCACTTAATCTAAACAAAGAAGTCCTCGAGAGAGTAACAGGTCTTTTCCAACAGAAATATTTTTAGGGTGTGCTTAAAAGTATAAAAAGTATTAGAGGCTTTCACAGCAGATGGCAGTTGGTTATAAAATTTACATCCATTATAATAAACATTCTTCTGATATAGGGCAGTACAATGTGCACTAGGCCTCAAAATGTCTCTATTTCTGGTAGCATAACCATGATAAATTTGATTTCCTGTGAAGTAATGATAATTCTTATGAACAAAGCAACAAATTTCATATATGTAAGCGTCGTAAAAGGTGAGAATGGAATACTTCTTAAACAAAGGTTTACATGATTCACGAAACTCCGCACCAGCCACCATTCTAACAATCAATTTCTGTATTAAAAAGACACGATTAGAGTCAGACACAGCACCCCAAAAAATGATTCCATAGCGCGTAAGTGAGTCGAAGCAGGCGTGGTATACACTCAACAGGGTGCTTTCACCGCAGACATTCTTTAAACATTTCACTGCATATACACAACGCCTCAATCTAGTGCACAGAAAATCGACATGAGGTAGCCAGCGCATATGACTGTCAATAAATACTCCCAACATCTTAACATGACTGGAAAAACCGTAAACCATATCATCAACACATCTCATACCACCTGATCGAAAGCAAATTTTCACAGTTTTTTCGTGATTTAAGACTAATTTATTCTTGCCAGCCCATACATTCACCCTTTCGTACACCAAGCTACATTTCTGGGTCAGTTCATGGAAACTATCTGCCCTGACAAGAATATTTGTGTCATCTGCATAACACACAACTGTTATGCCTAAAATGTGATGAATGTAAAGAAGAAGATCATTGACATAGATGAGATAAAATAATGGCCCCAAAATTGAGCCCTGAGGCACACCCAATTTAATCGGCAGTGGTTCGCTTACAGTGCCATCTGAAAGCCTTACCCTCTGACTCCTGCCCTGAAGATATGAAGATAATAACTAATGAGGCCCTCCCCTAATACCACATCTAAATAATTTGCTCAATAGAATGTCATGATCAACTCGATCAAAGGCACTTGAAAAATCCAAAAACAGTCCCAAGCAAGGTTCCTTTTTATCTATTGACTTTACAATTTGAAATATGAACTCATATAAGGCTGTGTTGGTACTTCTACCATCAGTAAAGCCATGCTGCCACAATGAAAAAACTGAATTTGCAGAGAAGAACTTACGCAACTGATTATTAATAACACCTTCAAAGATTTTTGAAAAAGAGGTTAACAGGCTGATTTGTCGATAATTCAAGAAACTTTCAGGGTCTCCTTTTTTGAATAATAAGAAAACTAAAGCCTCTTTAAGTTTGCTAGGAAACCTACCCATCTCGAAACTCAAGTTGACAACAAAAGCAATTGGGCCACAGATAAGATCACTTATTTGTTTAAGCAAATTATTAGAAATACCATCACAACCCGATGAACTGGAACAGTTATGTTAATGTAACAGATATGTTAATGTAACAAAATATTGAATTTACTCATATAAATTAAATTTTAGAGATTAAACAGGAAATATATAGTTATGCTGACAGCACCTCCCTGACATTGTTTAAGCTCAAACTTGACTACGTGATTTTTAAAGTTCAGGTTATTAAAACATCAGATGTTAGATTTCGGCATTAAAATTCTGCTGATTCAGAGAAAAGATTTGTTTGGACTCACCAGTCTTCCGGCATTAAGTTACCTGATGACCCTCTGAAGATGCTTTCCAAGTGGGATCAATTATGAGTGCCTGACACAGATTTCCGACTTCAATAAGAGCGGAAAAACTGGGGAAAACGACTGGGACTTCTCATCAGAGATTATTGGGCCGATGGATGTTATTGCTCCAATACTACAAGACCATTTGACACCTATGTCGATGTTCTGAATTTGCTTGATGGAAAATTTGTGAATCGCAATTACAACGTGAATTTGCTTAAGTAAAATTCACTACCAATTGACTTAAGGTTCGATAATAACCAGGAATTCTTTCTGATTACAGCAAGAAATCAACAGTTCGGAACAAAGAGCCACGAGTTAGCTCGCGTTTTTATGCTGAATACGATGTTTAATTAAACTCGAAAATCACTTGAATTACTCTGTACAATCACTGACAATAATTATTAGGTAATACAGATAACAGAAAGAACATTTCAACAATTAAGATAATTTAATAGCCACCGAAACTGACGGGTGTTCACTCTATGAACGCTCAGCAGAGAGTCCGCGAGGTAACGTCTGTGCCGTTCAATCTTGCCCCGCTTTCCTGACGTCCCACCTCCCGCGTCTACAGTTGAAGGTTTTGCCGCGAATTCTGTGCAACGTTTTCAAACAGTCGTTGGGTGACATCAGCGATTACGGAAAATTCCAAGATAAACAATGTTTTGTTCTCGAATATTCCTAATGTATATTTTCAATGCTTATTTCGTTCCTGGAAATATTTGTTCAGTAATAATGCGAGGTAGTTTCTCATGGCAAACATATATTGAATTTTAACGTACAAATTAGAAATGCATTAAAGGGGTTTACGGTACTTGAAGATTTAGCGACTTTTCATGAAAATAATTTTGAAATTAAAACATGAATTGCCTTACATATATTGGATTGTCGGCTCTTAATTAAGTCTTTTACGGGTTTATTTTGAATAATTAAAGCAGTAACGAAACGTAATCGTTACATATTGTCTGGTCCAATTAGTAGTTTTTGCTTGCTCTTGCATATGCGCTGAAGCTCATGAGATCTTTGAGTAAATTTGTGTGTATATATTTCTGATAGTGTTTCGTGTATTGTGGGTATGGCATTGCTGGTGGTTCGACGTATTCTTGGTTGGGTTGAATCGTTAGTATTGCTATCTGTGTTTTTAACACATTAAATATCCGGTAGTAGGTGTAAAACAATCAAGTGGCGCCCCCTTATAATAACACCTTGTTTAAAAACCACTCCTGTCTCCATTGTTTAAAACCTGGTGGCCACCTCAATTAGATTAGCGGGCCACCTAACTTACCGGTAACTTATAGATTGTTTGGTGTTTGAACTTTGTGTAACGAGGTAGTTTTACGTGCCTTTTACTTTTCTTTAAAACAAAGGTTTTTCCAAATGACTAAATTCTAATTATTATTATTAAAATTTAAGTAATTATTCATTTAGTTGTATTTTAGGATCGGTAACATTCGAGCGGCAGAACGCGTATCCAAAATCTACCCCTTATTACCTTGAAACTAATATTTAAGTTTTTCGACCTTCAAGGGAGGTCTTGCCTAAATTTATTTGGAACACTAAAACCGAGCATCTGGGTCAAATTCCCAGAATTTTACTATTTATTCAGTCTTAGCGTATACCTAGTGACCCAAGTACATCAGAGTCACCCTATAAGAAAACTGGTAAAATGAACTCTAGTTTAGGGCTTCCTAAGCTAATAATGAAATCCAGCATCTAGTTTTTAAAATTACTTTAATACAAAAAAAATAAAATTTATACAGATAACATTTTAAACAGCTCAATAAATTTTAATGCATCCTTTGATTTCAAAGGTTTCCGTATGATTAAAATTAAACAAAAGAAATCTTTCAATAATTTTTTAAAATAAATTCCTGAATCCCAAACGTTTCTGTCTGATTAAAATTATGCTAAAAACTCGAAATTCTAATAGTATAAATCCTAAAGGTTATTTAAACAGGAGGGTGTAGGAGGTTTTTCCAAACCTTAGAATGGATTAAATGTTATACAAAGTTGCTACCAGTGAAAACTACATTGTTCTTGCCCCCGGTATAATTTTTCAAGTCTAATAATTGACTCTTTCTTAGCTTAATTATAGCTCTCACTTATCTACCCCTTATAGCTCCCAGCTAAACTCTCATGACTCAAAGCCCTATCTCTCCCTCGTATTATAAAATTTCACAAATATTTCCCCATCCATTAAAATTCCTATCATAAAACCTAAATTTTAATCTGATTTCATTCCTCTGATAAGCCCAGCGCCCTACGGCTAAATCATCTATGCTGGTTGCATATGGTTTAAAATATCTATACAATGTTAGTTTTAAAAATTAATTCGGCACTCGAGACAGCTGACCCATTCTTAATAAAAAAATTAGGGAACATTTAACAAAAATATCAACTGGAACGAACTCACCCAGAAAAATCCTAGGCAATACACCAGCTCTGTACTCTGCCTTACCAGCCCCTATGGCCGTTGAACCACAATCTTTCGCGATAACCTCCCTTTCAAACAAAAGCTAATTCACTGAAATCTCACTTACTTCTTCAAATTTACTTAACAGAAACCCTTGACATTTATCGCTGCGGCGGCAACTGCCTAGCCCGGAGGCCAGCTGCCTGAACACTGCCCCTCGTCTAATTATTTCCCCACTCTTGCCGAGTCCCCAAAACCACTTTGTTTGTGGAAATTTTCTGTTGCAACTCAAGTGGCCTCCTTAGAGGTTACCTACCCATCCTATCATCGCCGGTGTAGTTTCGAATTACATTTCCTTTTATTTTGCACTAAATTGACCGTTGTACCGCGCGTTTTGCGCTTGGTAAGGTGTTCTGATTACACGTAATTAAATACACTCAATTTCCGCATGTTTGCAGCCTACATATTTTATGCATTTTATGATAGATAAATTTACAATATTTAAATTACTTGTGGCGATTTTTCATAACTTTTCTGAGATCAAAGCAACATTTATGTATGTAGAAATATCATAAATCTAGATACTCAAACTGTAAGCACCTTGCTTACATCTGTTCAAACATGATGGATGTTTACAGAGGTTTATTGAAGTGAGGTCTAAATCGAATTTAGGCGTTGCAACATGCCGTTCCTGCGATAATTAATGATCAAATTTATGTTAGCCTTGTTGCCTATTACTGACACTATTGCGAAAATGAATATACTACTATTCCATTGCAGAACTAAGAAGTTTGTGGCCGATGAATGTTATATTCAAGGCCAATGAATCTCACGATCATTGCCAATGTGCCAATGAATGTTATGTTCAAGGCCAATGTGCCAATGAATGTCATATTCAAGATCAATGAGGCCACTATCTATCATGTTCAAGGCCAATTAACCATAATCAATCAACCTTCTGATGTTTCTTCTAGGTGATGTTATTGAAGAACATTAACATTAACCAGGGTCTGGTGAATGGTGCCAGAGGAGTTGTGAAAGGTTTCCAAGAAGGAGCTCCATTGGTTAAGTTCCGTAACAAGGAATACTTGGCCAAATATGAAAGGTGGACCATTCGTACTGCTGGAGGTGTCACTCTTGTTCGCAGACAGATACCTCTTCAACTTGCCTGGGCTTTCTCCATACACAAAAGCCAAGGATTGACTCTGGATTGTGTAGAAATGTCTTTAGGTAAAAAACTGGTACTAATATTTAATTATTAATTTAGTAAAAAAAGTTGAACCCTCTTGATTTCTAAATGTACATAAAATATAATTTTGTTACTTTGAATATACGGAAATTGATCCTGTTGTTATCGAGTTGTCGACTGACAAAATTAGAATAAGAGGGTATTTTGATATCTAGTTACCCTGTTATAGGGCCAGTATTCTTGAAAGAAAATGTAACTAGAGTGAGATATTTGGAATTTTTGCAGAAAGAACTAGTACCAAATATAGCTACTCTTGTTTTTGAATAGAAATATCTGGTTCTAACATGATGGTGCGCCTCCTCATTTTGCTAGACCTGTCCGTGATTATTTGCATGCACTGTTTCAAGGCAGACAGATCAGGACTATTTTTATGGGGATACTGAAAAAAATAAGTTTTCAATACTAAACTGGCCAATCCTTATTAGTTAAAAGCCAAAATAAAATAAAAAGTCTGGACACAGCAAGTGCGTTATGGTAGTGAATTTTCATAAGAATGTTTTAAATAGCAAATAGGTGTTTTTTAAAGAAAGCAGGCATCAAATTTGGTTACCAGTCTGACCTATATAATAGAAGCAATGTACCATATATCATCAAAAAAGCTTTATGTTTGAAGATGTACAGAAATTTTTCGAAAATAAACTTAAAATGTTCCCAAAAAAACTAGTTTCCTGACCAACGAACCAATTGAGCTATTCAAATTTGAAGCATTTAATAAAAATTCGCTACCATAACGGACTTGCTGCGTCCCGAATTTCTTTTTTTACAAACATGCATTATAATTACGTGGTCGAAATTCGATACATTAAAGGTCAGCTCAGAACTAGCATGGACCGGGGAATCCGACTCTCTAATTAAAACAAAGCATTCAATCTATTTAGACTGAGCAGATTTTAATAAAAATTTGCTACCGTAACGCACTTCCTGCGTCCCGAGTTTCTTTTCTTTCAAACATGCATATATTGACGTGGTCGAAATTCGATACATTAAAGGTCAGCTCAGAACTGGCACGGGCCGGGCAATATGACTGTCTAATTAAAACAAACGTCTCGAATTTATTTTCTTACAGAGATGCATTATAATTAACGTGGTTGCAATTAGAGGCATTAAAAGTCAGCTCAGAACTGGCACGGATGGGGGAATCCATCTGTGTAATTACACAAAGCAATGTGTGATCTATTTGGACTTGGCAGATTTTTCTGGCTAACGAACTTATCCAAGCCACTTGCAAAAGGAAGGTATTCACTAAATTTGATCGTCATCGGCGCATTATTTTTTGAGTTATCGGTGTGATACATAAACATATATATATATATATATATATATATATATATATATATATATATATATATATATATATATATATATATATATATATATATATATATATATATATATATATATATATATATATATATATATATAAAGTCTGAAACTGATCTCGAAATTGGGTTCCAGGGGCCCTAAATAGCGCTTATGGAAATTTTTTCAAAAGTCGTGATCTCCTCATTAATGAATTTTTTAAAAGAAAATTCACTAAAAAAGAGTAGACTAATTTTCTATGAAGTAATTATAAATGTTCAAAACGCGTTTGAATTCTGTTTAGGGTACTGTCATATATTGAATAGACAACATTTGAGCATTTATTAGCTAAATAAGTTGTAAGTATATTTTTTCTCTTTTGCTTATTTACTTGTCCACCTTATTAACCCGATTTATGTACTTGTGACTTCTTGATTAATTAACTAATTTATCTGCTGTAAATTATATATTTTCGTACATGAAAGCACACGCCTGTAATTGTAAATATAAGTTTTGATAAACAGTTTCTTCCAAATTGTTCAACTGTCAAATCCCCTCTTGAAATGTCACAATTTTGATCAAACCATGATATTGTAATTTTGTCTACTAATATTTCTGTGGCCACTGCTGATATTATACTCTGCTTTAAAACATAAATCCTTCATATTTATTGACTAACACGTACCTCAATCAAATGCTGAAATTGCTACTAATAATTTTGATGTTAAGACATAGCTGAATACAACTGAAATCAAAGTCTCGAATTATAACTTGCCTGTTGTCAATAAATATTAGTATTTAGGCATTTTCCTGGATTCAAGAGTTGTTGCAGACTACACACATTAGGTACCTAAAGGGCAGATGCAAGCGTGGCACCAATTTACTGAAGTCTGTCAGAAAAGATAGATGGGGCGCAGATCTCAAAATATGTCTACTTTTTTATAGATGCTATATTAGGTCAATTCTGGACTACAGTAGCATTATATACAACTCAGCTTGTAACACTAACCTCAAAATTGTTGAGGAGATTGAAACAAAAGCGATCAGTATTTGTCTAGGTGCCATGAGGTCATCTATAAATGAAGCAGTCCTGGCAGAAAGTCAAGAACCCCATATTTATCTAAAAGAGCATTCCTTGCAAGAAAACATGTAATTAAGAGTAATTTTTGCAATACAAGTATGACAAATAAAGGACATCTGCTATTTGTCATAGAAAAATAATCCACCTACGATTGATCTCTATAGGTATACGCTCCAATATCAGAGGTTTATTTAGTCTTGTGATAGATTTACGCTTTTTAATTTTGAATATTTAATAACAAATATTAAAGTAATATTACCATGTTATACTCAACTGCTATCAGCTAATGAAACTATATTCCAATCCCTCTTGGAAGATTTCAAAGACCACACACACTCATATGGTGCTTTTTTTATGTTTAGTACAGGGATCTCGTAAACTACTGCAGCTAGACAGACAGTTAAATGGAAAAAGTAGTGCAGTTTTATGAGTGTAATTCAGAACTGTATTTGTTTCCATAAAAAATGTCACGGATTACTCGATATTTTGAAAAAACTTATATTTGCCGGTTCTGATTAGAATTGTAGCCAAACTGGTTAAGTCTCTTCATTTTTAGGTTTTTGTTGGTTTAATATGTTTAATGTGTTAATATGTTGGTTCCCATGGCCAACTAACGAAAAGTTCCAAGCAAACCTAACACAAACACACACACACACACACACACACAACCGTAGCTAATTATTTCATGCGTTTACAATTTGCTAATATTACAATTTAATATTATTGTTTTCAGGTAGAGTATTTGAAGCCGGCCAAGCTTATGTAGCACTGAGTAGGGCACAGAGTTTGAAAACGCTGAGGGTGCTAGATTTTCGACCCACCCAAGTTTGGGCCAACCCAGATGTATTGAATTTTTATAAGAACATGCAGACACAAATGGATATACTTAGGTTAATTCCGTTAGGAAATACTAGTAGAAATAATAAAAAGAAGGAAACTTCTGTCAAAAGTAGACTGATGAATAAAATGCTCAAGTTAGACAAACCCTTAGTGAATATCAGTTGATACATAATATTGTCTAAGTGATATGTCTCTTATTTTCACGTTGATTATGACTGAATAAAAATACTGACAATAATAATTATGATAGTTATAAAATTTTTATAAATATAAATTTATTATAAAATTTTTGCAGTAAGAAAATGTGTTTTTTTTTTGTGATTCTAGCCATTATTCTTTTATTAACAAATGTTATATTCACCTAATAATACAACGATGGCATAAATAGCTTGCTGTTTATTGGGGACATTCATTTATTGTCCTATAGAAATAAAATTTTTAAGCTAAAAACGATTTCTGGCGGTTGTCTGAATTTCATACGGAACTGAAACCAAACTTTTTGTTTTAATGGGAAACTTTTAGTATGATTTTATTTAGTTAAACATAATTTCACAGTGTGTCTTATGAATAAGCTATTTGCACTTGTGTGTGTAATACACACAATTTAAATTCTGAAATAATCAGGGGCGTGCGGTGACATTTCAAATAAGTGAAGCAATTCTCAGAAGCTTACCTATTTGTAGTGTAACTCAATTCTTCTGTCGTTTTTGGCAAATTCGTCAATAATGTCATCATAAAACTGTGGATTCTGGGACATTTACTGGACGAGTTTATTTTCAACTGACAAAATTGAAATTTGGGAACGTCTTTCCTGTCCTGTTGAATTCCTAACAAAACTCTTGATACGTTTCAATGTAAAAAAAATTCGTTCTAAAGATGCACTAGTAGCAGGAATTGTTAATACTAATTCACATAATTTGAACACTTCAGAATATGTATTTTCCAATTTTGATTGTTTTAAGAAAGTTCAAAGTTCACTCTCATTAGTTTTTGTGCCTATAACATCAGTTTCATAAATGACTGTAAGTTCTGATCGTAATAAGGCTTTGTCAAAAGAATGTCCATGGTGGTGAAATAATGATTTGAATTAATCTGGGAAAGGTATCCCCTTAAATCCTCCAAAATTACACAATTCAAGAAATTTCAGGTCACTAAGATGATCAAATCTGCAGTTAATTTGCTACTGAATTTGATCTATGATTTCGTAGAAAAGGCGGCGGTAAGAATTTTGAAGGTCTCCCACATTATCAGTGCGCAGACGTTTTCTTCGTGGCTCCACTTCTCCTAATTCAATTGTTTTTTCCCAGAACTTATCAAATTCATTCTACTTAAGGTAGCAAAAAACACTTAAAATTCTTTAATATGATATATAGATTGGGATAAAATTAGATTTAATTTATGAGCACAACAGTGTACAAATAGAGCAATGGAGAACGTTTCCCGCACTTTAGCTTGAAGACCTCCTAAATGTGCGGCCATAACAGCAGCTCCATCATAGCTTTGGGCATTTAATTTATTATCAGCCTCCTCAATATCTTTCATAATATTAAGCACAATTTTATATAGAGCGTTTGCGGTACGACCTTCTGTCACATTTTTAAAGCCTAAAAATCTTTCTTGCACACTCCCATCCATTTTTACGTAATGTATTACTACAGATAGTTGACTTAAATTAGTTCTATCGGTTGTTTCATCTAGATCAATGGCAATGAAACGAGTCTGTTTAATTTCAGATTTAATTCTGTTCAAAATAATAGTGGCAGGTGCCGAAATTATGTCATTCTGAATGCGATTTGATGTCCCGCGAAAAACGTTAGACTGTTCCAAGTGATTTTTTAAATAAATGTCATATTTGGCTATTAAAAAAACTAGGTCTTGAAAGTTTCCTCTATTTGCAGATGTAGTTGTTTCGTCATGACCCCGGAAGCCCAATTCATGCTGACCAAGAAAACACACAACATCAATAAGTCATTTTAATATGTTTCTGTTTTTATCAACCAGTTCATTGTGTTGGCGATGACTAATTTCTATCTGCTTGTCAACGGCGTATTCAATTCGCGTTTTTCCAAAGACACTTAATTTTAAAATAGTCTGTAAATGCGCTTTAGACATAACATGTCTTTTTACTACTTTACGTAGATTATTCAAGTCGGAAAACCCACTTTTATTCCACACCCCCTTTTCACTCACCAATAGACTACAAGGCCAACAAAACAGTTTATTGCTGTTTTCACAACCCGTTAACCATTCATATTGTTTATAAGTTTTCTCCGCGTTGAAATGTCGAGTACATGTTTTAATTCTTGGATTTAAGTTTTTTACAGCAGGTTTCGGCCTACCTATATTAATAATAGCAAGTTTTTCAGCAAACAGTGAAGCTGAAAGTCCGTTAGTTATCAAAAAACCTACAATACAATCACACTTATTATTACCACTTGTTTGTAAATCCCAACCCCCAACGACGCCGCTGTTAAAAGCTGATCTACTTGCAGCCATATTAATAATCATAAAATGCCAATGTATTTAACTTAGTCAACTGCTTATGTCTACGAAATAATCACAGACATTCACTTTGTACGTGCACCGGGTCTTCCTAGTACAACACATTCTAAAAATACGCGTACATACGTCGAGCTAGGGTTTCTTATAAAGTTGCCTGCTGACTACGTGTATTTAACCGAAGTCATTGCAACCACTCTTGCTGTTCGCTGGCGCATTTACTGGGACGACGTACTTGGTAGGAGCGTATATACAAATACAGTATGATGCATAATAAATAATTATATGTGTGAGCTTGCAAAATAAAAATTGTAATAATTAAATTAGTTTCAGAGTTTGAAATTTAATATTTAAAATACAAAAGGGATTTTAAATAATGCGGTTTAGGTATGTAGTCATTACTTTAAGGGAAGCAATGCTTCCCTTGCTTCCATGGACTGCACGCCACTAAAAATAATCCAAATGAATCTGCCAAACATTGCCGCTGCAACTGTGCCTTTCTTTTGTTTTTCAGTGGAATGTGATTTTTGATTTTCATGCCCAAGTTTTCGTTAAAGCCAGAAACTTGAAATTTGGTAAAAGTGTAGTCTCTTACTAAATTTCAATAAGATCACTAATATTTTGGGAGACACAGGTTTCCTTTAAAATAAAAATGGAACTTTTACTACAAAAACAGGTTCGATGTCACTAGGAATTAAATTCGCCCAAGCTATTAACAAAATTAAGATACATGCCAGGTCTAATGGAAACTAGTTAGTTATTTTGTATTTATCGTACTAAGAATAACAGTAATATGCTTGATTTCCGGTAAACATTACAATGTATCGAAAACATTATTAAAAAATATATATAGAGCACATATCGTCATACCCTGCTTTAGAGAGAATTCAATGCAAAATATTAATCCAAAGTATATTATAACGGGTATATTGGGGCAAAGGTTATTTTCCTTAGTATGGGGAATTTTCGGTGGTAACCTTATAAATACGGTTTTCTTACAAGATATTGCCCAGGCGCCAGCATCGATTGTGGTTTCTAGGAAGTCGATGCGCTCCCACAGGGTTATGCCTCTTTTCTTATTTGCAGAAAAGTAAATTATTAGAGACCAGAGGCAAACACAGTTATAATGAATTAAGTTGATTAAATATTTGAGGAGTGTTGTGTCCTGATATTGTTAATCCTCGCCCTCAATCTCTCTGAGTCCACCCTGTCCATCCTTAGTCAGTAACACCCCCCCCCCCCCATGCCACCCACAGCAACTAGAGGTGCAGAGACGACATTGGTATCCAAGTGAGAGTTGTCATGGAGCATCAGAATTGTTGTGTTATCAAAAACTGTCATGTGAAAATATAACTGTCATATTAAATTATTAGACAGATCACCAATCAAGTATCTTCGAGAGTCACGAATCAAGCGCAGCAGCGACAAGCGAGCTCAACACTTCATTACTTTTGCATCGGCCGGCGACCAGTCAAGACCATAACCAGAGCGGTTCCGACCGGGTCCCGGCGATAATTAGTCACCAGTCCAATCAATTTCTGGGGCATTATAGCGGTACGTAGCCTCATTGTAAGGAGAACCAACCTCCCGATGAGCGACGGACCCGTGGCCCGAAGTCGGTACGTGCGCCTCTCGTGCAGGAACCCCTCGTGCAGTGAGCGACGGACCCGTAGCCGGAAGAGCACCACGTGCTTGTGAGTCCACATTGTTAACTAGACAAGTGCATCACCGTGGCCACCCCCTGAGGACGACGCCAGCAGCTCTCAGCCTACCCGTCTCAGTCTCCCATTGTAAGTCACCTTTTGTTGTATTGTTATTGGGTCACAACACCCGCATTTACTTTGTATTTAAATTGGTAATATTCTAGAATTAAATTGTTATTATCTCGTGTATTTATTCATAAATCTGTACCTACAAACAGTTCCTCTGGTCCTTCATGCTAACCTTTTCTGAACCGTACAAGGGGTATACGGGCGGTGCCTTGAAGCGGGGCTGTGATTTGAAGTCGGTAGTTTTCAAAAGGAAAAGCGATATAGTAGTGTGGAGAAGTGGTATTAGGCAAGCGGTCAGTGTAAGCAGGAATGCAACATGTGAAATAAAAGAAAACAATAGATGCAATATCAAGATAAGCTAGCTGCACACTATTATTCTTATTATGACAGGTTAACTACGGCCCCACAGTCAGACGTTGCATTCAAACAGAACACTCAAAGCTAGAGGAAATGCCTCCCAAGGCGGTGAACAATGACCAACTACCCATAAACAATGAACAATGCCCCCAGAGTAACCAGGGAATCTGGCATCGCTGTTTCGATCACCAATAGGAATGCAAATCTACTGCAGCCCGAAGTATCCTTGCTGTAGCCTATCACCAGGACCACGAGGACTGTTCTACGGGAGACCACTTTTTAAGACCTGGCCACAGCTAGACCGCTACAAGGGCCGGCCCGATGGCAGTCAGCCGCTTTGCTAGTGCCCTCCTGCTCTTGGGAAGACCTCAGTTTCAGAACGCAAAGCTCGGTTCCTCTAAAAAAATATCCCATAGAGAGGTGGAAGACGACAAAACCCCCCAAACAATGGCGACCAGGAGACCGGGTATCGCCAGACTGTTTCGATTGCCAATACGACTGGAAATCTTCTGCCGCCCGAAGTATCCTTGCTGTAGCCTGTCACCAGGACCACGAGGGTTGCTCTATGGGAGACCACTTTTTAAGACGTGGCCATAGCTAGACCGTTACAAGGGCAGGTGTGATGGTAGTCAGCTGCTTTGTTAGTGCCCTCCTGCTCTAGGGAAGACCGCAGTTCTGGAACGCAAGCCTCAGCTCATCTGAAAAATTCTCCACTACAGAGGTGGAAAACGGACGACTCTGCCTTGCCAACTATACCTCCAGCATCGCTCGCTTTATAGTCCGTCGCCACAGAATAAATTTGAAAACACATTAATAAATATTCGCAATTATTTTATATGGTATTAACACATGGTAAATTGAATGTATCTAGTTTCTTGACAGTAATTAAATCATATAATTATGCTATAGCTATTTACTTCCTGACAATATATAGTTTTCTCAACAAGATACGCTTTTAATTCCTTTTTGAACAATAAAACACTGTGGGTAACTTTAATATACAGGGTAGCCCATGGTCGATGATACCTTAGACGTATATGGAAAATCAAACATGGGATCGATCTGAATGGTTGGTTGATACCATCATCAGGTATGCTCTATCTATCCAAAATATTTTTAATAACACGCTATTTCCGCTTCTACTAAAAAGTCGTAGTAGCTCTGTTTTTTTTAAATGAACCACCCTGTATATTATATTTTTGTCGAATTCCTTGTTTAATTTAAATAACTTTTTCCCAATATGTTCCTATACCTATCGTTGGTGGTTCCCAGGCATTAATTAATTTTCTATTTTTAATAATAATTTTGAATTCCTGCATCCTGTGAAGCTAAAATTGTGGTTGTAGTTTAAGGATAGTCATTCCAATAGAGAAATGATCCGATATCATACAGGATGCTTCAAAAGTATTACCTTTTCTGCTACATAGAAGAATGACAAAAATGCTGTTTTTTCAAATGCTCTAAAATCCTCCAGGTAAAAGTTTAATTTTGGGGCGCGTGTTCGATTTGTATGAAATTTTGTATATAGACGTGTTTTAAGGCATGTATGACGAAAATCACAATAAAAATTAGTGCAGAAGCCAACTTTTTGCTTTATTTGAACATTTGTATAGGAAAACCGTAAGTTGTACTCACTTTTGCGGCATGATTTTGTCATATTTTACACATTTTCGGGGGTTGTTCGTTTTATATCAAGCTAAAGAAGGGTGTATTCCACTATTCTAATTCATTTTATCCGATTTGGAATACACATGACGTATTACCCTTCTCTCACGTCTCTAACATAGAGTTACCAGTCAACTAATCTAATCTATGAACCTTGACATTTGTCAATTTTTTTTTGACATCACAATGCAGCTACTGGCGCCTGGTGAACTCACTCTTTTTCCCCGTGTGTCTAGTTGCTATTTACATAATCTGGTACATTAGTTGTGACGTCAGACAACAGCGTTAGAAGTTAAAACAACCATAATTTTATATGGACTAAATTATTGTTTCTGCTTTCCTTTACTCAGTAAAAGTAAGGCTTTTCCGCTCTTGACTACAACTGTCTATAAAATAGGCTTACAATACATCTTTGCTAAAATTTCTATTCAACCTGAATTTAAGAAAACTAATGTGCTTAGATACAGTTCACGCTCGCGCCAGCGTATTTGACCGACTATGACGTCACGCTAGTGGAACATAATCAAATTGACATCCAATTCTTACATCATCAGTATTACCGGTTGCATGTGTTTTGTCGCTTTCGGAAATGGAAGACTGCCTGAGGTGCTGTTAAATCATAATCCTGCCTGAACAGACCTTCCCGACCTGCCCTCACATCAGTTTGCCTAATTAATAGCAAAAAGAAGTAATAACCAACCCCGTCGTACATCAAAGGTTATCTGAGCATATTTTTCATCGTATAGTAAGTAGGCAAACTGATATCAGGAAGGCAGAATTATGATTAAACAGCACCTGAGGCAAGTCTTTCATTTCGTACAATGACAAAACACAATATTGATGACGTAAAAATCGGGTGCAAATTAGAACTATATTACATATTTTTAACAGTGAAATGTAATTTACACCCTATTTCTTAAAATTTCACGCAATGACTCAATTTTTTTCATAGCTAGTGACATAATGGACCGAATAAAAAAGCTAATTTTAAAGTGGCCCCTATATATATATATATATATATATATATATATATATATATATATATATATATATATATATATATATATATATATCTTAAATTACTTTTAGAATGTTACATCAGGATGCAGTCAGTAGTATATATTTTGGTTTATAAAAAACATGGTTTATTATACCTTGTTGATCACGCTCTTTTAATAAAACGATAAACTCTATTTAATCTCTTTTATATCCCTTTAAGAGTTATACCTACAGATAAATTTATCCAGGTGTACAAATACCAGTTAAATATTTATTACTGAATACGAATGAGCTTGTAATTAACAATCAAACTTTAATCATAACTGGATACAAATTCTGTTTTACCTTTATTATAGCTACTGAACAGTTTACATATGATTGCGAAACCGTTCATATAATTAATAATAATTATTAATTATACGCTCCACAACAATAATACGTTGATTTTATTCAGAAAATGAAAGCCGAAACTGAATTTATACATTACATTATTTTGGATAAATCCGCTCAAACATAATCGATTATTAGACAAGAAAAGCCAGTTCCTTGTTTACGCTTGTGGCGTCCTCCAAGTAACTCCAACTTAAAACAAACGCATTTCTGCTTTTTACTATAGAAGTCGGTTTCCACTTTTATCTATGGTCAAAGTTAAATGTCAAATTGCTTAATTGTCAATAGTTTATATGATAGTATGATAGGATAGGTTTCCGTTTCCATTTTAATTTTATTAATTAATTATCATCTGTAGTTGAAAGAGATTTAGATTCTTAACTTGCTGGTTTAATATTTAACGAAAATTTCGGATACATCAATCAATCCAAGAGATAAAACTGCATCAGCTAAATGCAAATGGGAATTGTCTATCTCCAGGAGAAACACGTTTAAGAGAAAACTTCGCCAGTTGCCAATATTTTATATGGACAGTTTCAAACATTCGTCTTAGAATTAATTATGGGTGTAATTTAAATAATATCAAAGTTAACCATGAGTGTGATCAAAGAGAGCCAGCCTTGTGATTGTAACTGTAAAACAGTGCACAAAAATGACTGCAAGTATATCAATGACAACTTCCTAGATGGCTTTGATAATAAAGAGAAAGATTTAGTCCTTAAACAGGAACCAAACTTCGAGCACCAGCGGGGAGGAACAGTGGAGTTTGAACACAACACAGAAAATATGCCCCTTACTTTTATTAAAGTGGAGAATATCAAAAGAGAGTGTTTAGAAGAATCAAAAGGTGACTTTATATGTGAAGTGAGCCACAGTAGAGCTGGGGCTTTCGAAGCTGTTACAGGTGAACAGATAATTGATGAAAAAAATGAAAATGTTTTTATTAGAAATGAAGTTTATATAGGAGATATCAAAATTGAAACTTTGGATCACAACTGCACAGATCTCAGTAATCATGACTTTGTTGATCTGAAGGATGGGTTAGTCAAAAATGAAGTAGGGACGGGACCAAAACATTATGAAAAAAGGCCTTTTAAATGTGATCAATGTGATTATTGTACTGTTGTGAAATTTAGCTTAGCACGGCACAAAATGGCGAGACACACCCGCGAAAGGCCTTTTAAATGTGATCAGTGTGATTATTGTGCTGTTGAAAAGTCTCAGTTAATGCGACACATAAAAATGAGACACACTGAAGAGAGGCCTTTTAAGTGTGCACAGTGTGATTATTGTACTGTTGAAACATCTCGGTTAACGGAACACATAAAAGCGAGACACACCGAAGACAGGCCTTTTAAATGTGATCAGTGTGATTATTGTACTGGTAGAAAGTCTAACTTACAACAACACATAGCAAGACACAGTAAAGAAAGGGCTTTTAAATGTGATCAGTGTGATTACGGTACTATTGGAAAGTCTCAGTTAATGCAACACATGAAAGTGAGACACGCTGAAGAAAGGCCTTTTCAGAGTGATCAGTATGATCATTGTACTATTGAAAAGTCTCTGTTAACAGAACATATAAAAGCAAGGCACCACAAAGAAAAGACTTTTAAATGTGATCAGTGTGATTATTGTACTGTTACAAACTTTCAGTTGATACGACACATCAAAGCAAGACACACCAATGAAAAGCCTTTTAAGTGTGATCAGTGTGATTATGGTACTGTTGGAAAGTTTAACTTAGCACGACATGTAACAGCAAGACACACCCAAGAGAGACCTTTTAAATGTGATCAGTGTTATTATCGTGCTGTTGAAAACTCTGACTTAACACGACACATAAAAGTGAAACACCCCAAACAAAAGCCTTTTAAATGTGATCAGTGAGATTGTTGTACTGTTGGAAATTCTAAACACTCCACAAGCAGTAAGACAAATTGAAGAAAGGCCTTATAAGTGTGACTTTTTACTGCATATAAGTCAGGGGCGTGCGGTGACATTTTAAATAAGGGAAGCAATTTTCAGAAACTTACCTATTTGTAGTGTAACTCAATTCTTCTGTCGTTTTTGGCAAATTCGTTAATAATGTCTTAAAACTATGGATTCTGGGACATTTCCTGGGCCAGTTTATTTTCAACTGACAAAATTGAAATTTGGGAGTCTTTCCTGTCTTGTTGAATTCCTAACAAAACTCTTGATACGTTTCAATGTAGAACAATTTCGTTCTACAGACGCATTAGTATCAGGAATTGTTAATACTAATTCACATAATTTGAACGCTTCAGAATATGCATTTTCCAATTTTGATTCTTTTATGAAAGTTAAAGGTTCACTTGCGTTAGTTTTTGTGTCAATAACATCTGTTTCATAAATGACTGTAAGTTCTGATCGTAATAAGGCTTTGCCAAAATAATGTCCATAGTGGTGGAATAATGATTTGAATGAATCTTCTGGGAAAGGTGTCCCTACAAATCCTCCAAAATTACACAATTCAAGGAATTTCAGGTCACTGAGATGATCAAATCTGCAGTTAATTTGCTGCTGAATTTGATCTATGATTTTGTAGAAAAGGCGGCGATAAGAAGTTTGAAGGTCTCCCACATTATCAGTGCGCAGATGCTTTCTTCGTGGCTCACTTTTCCTAATTCCATTGTTTTTTCCAGAACTTATCAAATTCATTCCTTTTTTGAATTATAATGGATTTAAATTCACTAATTTTCTTCAGGCAAAAACCAATGTCATTTGTTTTACATTGCAATATGTTAAATACATTACCTGAAAACGGAAATATTTCCGAAAATATATTAAGTAAAAAATTAAAATTAAAGTCTCTTTTCAAACCATCCAAAAATCCTCTAGACATATTAATTGTTTCTGCATCCCAATTTTTGCTATTTTCTATTATGTTTTCAAAAAGTTCAATTAACGACACGGTGTTCAAATATAGTTCACAAGTCTACCGTTGTAGTTCCATCGGGTTGCAGCTACTTTGGGTAAACATTTTTTAACAATTGAGTCTAAGGCTTGTGTGCGCTTTATATATTTGGAAAAAAGCAGCCATTCCACTTAGGGTAGCAAAAAAACACCTTACATTCTTTAATATGATTTATGGGATAAAATTAAATTAAATTTATGAGCACAACAGTGTACAAATAGAGCAATGTAAAACGTTTCCCGCACTTTAGCTTGAAGATGTCCTAAATGTCCGGCTATAACAGCAGCCCCATCATAGCTTTGGGCAATTAATTTATTATCAGTCTCCTCAATATATTGCCTAATATTAAGCACAATTTTATATAGAGCGTTTGTGGTACGATCTTCTGTCACATTTTGAAAGCCTAAAAATCTTTCTTGCTCCCATCCATTTTTACATTGCGTATTACTACAGGTAGTTGACTTAAATTAGTTACGTCGGTTGTTTCATCTAGAACAATAGCAATGAAACGAGTCTGTTTAATTTCAGATTTAATTATGTTCAAAATAATAGTGTCAACAGCCGCAATTAAGTCATTCTGAATGCGATTTGATGTCCCACGAAAAACGTTAGACTGTTCCAAGTGATTTTTTAAACAAATGTACTTGGCTATTAAAGAAACCAGGTCTTGAAAGTTTCTTCTATTTGCAGATGTAGTTGTTTCGTCATGACCCCTGAACCCCAATTCATGCTGACCAAGAAAACACACAACATCAATAAGTCTTTTTAATACGTTTCTGTTTTTATCAACCAGTTCATTGTGTTGGCGATGACTAATTTCTATCTGCTGGTCAACGGCGTGTTCAATTCGCAGTTTTCCAAAGACACTTAATTTTAAAATGGTCTGTAAATGCGCTTTAGACATAACATGTCTTTTTACTACTTTATGTAGATTATTCAAGTTAGAAAACCCACTTTTATTCCACACTCCCTTTTCCGTCACAAATAGACTACCAGGCCAACAAAACAGTTTATTCCTGTTAACCATTCATATTGTTTATAAGTTTTTTCCACGTTGAAATGTCGAATACATGTTTTAATTCTTGTATTTAAGTTTTTTAGACTAGATTTCGGCTTACCTTTATTAATAAAAGCAAGTGTTTCAGCAAACGATAAAGCTGAAAATCCTTTGGTTATCAAAAAACACATGATACAATCACAGTTATTATTACCATTTGTTCGTAAAGTTTGTAAATTCACACCCCCACCGCTGTTAAAAGCTGATGTAGTTGCAGCAATATTAATAATCATAAAATGCCAATGTATTTAATTTAGTCAATTGCTTATTTCTACGAAATAATCAACGACATTCACGTTGTACGTGCATCGAGTCTTCCAACACGTTCTACATGTTGAAATACACATACATTGCGTCGAGCATCGAGCAAGGGTTTCTCATTATGTGGCCTGCTGGCTACGTGTATTTAACTGAAGTAATTGCATCCACTCTCGTAGTATCAGGTTCATGCTGTTGGTTGGCGGTCGGTTTACTGGGACGACGTCCTTGCCAAGAGCTCAGAGCGCATATACAAGTACAGTATGATGCATAATAAATAATTATGTGTGAGCTTGCGAATTAAAAATTGTAATAGATAAATTAGTTTTAGAATTTGAAATTTAATATTTAAAATACAAAATGGATTTTAAATAATGCGGTTTAATACAAATTATTTTAAGTAGGTATGTGGTCATTATTTTAAGGGAAGCAATGCTTCCCTTGCTTCCATGGACCACACGCCACTAATATAAGTATTATTTTAAGCAACATATAATGGCGAAACACTTTATAAATGTGATCAGTGTGATGATGTGTGTTTGTGGAGTTCCACATGGATCTGTTTTAGGCCCATTCCTTTTTTTACTGTGTGTAAGTGATATTTTGAAAATAAAAACTTTTGGTAAATGAATAAGTTTTGTGGACAGTATCGTAATATTGTAGAAAGATATTTCTTGAGATAGTTTGCTACAAAAAGTGGTAGATGATTTAAAAGTTATCAAGGACTGTTTGTTTCGGTAATCCTTAAGATTGATACTACAAGGATGCGCTGATATTTGCACTTGTCCCGAAGCATCGCTCAGCTGTTAGAATTTCACACAGCGTTGTCACGTCATATTCCGGAATCAATAGGCAGGGAAAATAATTAAATATATCAGTTAGTTGTGTGTGTGTGTGTTTTGTTTCTTTAACATCGGCCTATTTCCGCGACTATGGCCAATCACCGACGCCAGGGAGCAGTTTCACACAAGCAGTAAGACAAATTGAAGAAAGGCCTTATAAGTGTGACTTTTTACTGCCCATAAGTATAATTTTAAGCAACATATAATGACGAAACACTTTATAAATGTGATCAGTGTGATGATTCCTGTTTGTGGAGTTCCACATGGATCTGTTTTAGGCCCATTCCTTTTTTTACTGTGTATAAGTGATATTTTGAAAATAAAAACTTTTGGTAAATGAATAAACTGAGTGGGTACCCTTTTCATCTTTCAACAAAAATTTACCACATAAAAAACACCCAACCATAAAAACAACAAAAGGAAATTTTCGGGACGTAGCAAGTGCGTTATGGTAGTGAATTTTCATAAAAATGTTTTTAATAGCAAGTATGTTTTTATAACCCTTATGTGGCTGACTGTGGTACCCGGGTACTTTTAAGGAGTACAAATTGGAATTTTGAATTTTCGAGAAGCCTAATCAAGTCGAGCTTCTAGGACATCTTCAACTAGATCATTTTATATACAACTTGTAAATTTTAGACATTAGGAATATACAGAACTCGATTTTTTTGCCTTAAAAAAAAATTTGCACACTCCTGGCGGACGGGGTTACCAGGGTACCACTGAGTAATTGATACAAGAAAACAGTAAAAAGGACTATACTTTCAATATATTTTATTGTATTCATTGCTATATTCACAAACGAATCTCACAAATATCAAATGGGGTTTTATCCTTGCATTCAAGGCAATGCACTGTTTGATCCGTGTGCTGGAGGCATACAGGATTCTTGCAAACAGTGCACATCTTGCGAGTTTTTCTTTTCAGTTTATCATCTCCACGATAGCATATTTTGCATATACCTTTCACCGAAATGCGTCCAGAAGAATCTCGATCGGGCACAGGATTGGAGTTATGTGGCACTTCCAGGGAAACAGCCAGGACGCTTTCAATGGTGTTTTTTGTAAATCGATTTCGCAATACAACTGTATTTAAGCTTCTTTGGGTCAGAGCAGGCAAACACAAGTCACGCGCTAGGTCTTTCAGGAAATTTCGCCTTTTATTAGTGCTCTGGTAACAAGTGGGATTGTTTTCCGTGTAAATTACATAGGCAGCCAAAGCTGCTACATCCAGTATGTTGAAAAAAAAAGCCAACGGCCACCGACTTGTTCGCCTTTTGCAGGTATAAGTTCCCAACATTTTGTCCATAATGTCTACACCTGACTTAGTTTGATTGTAAAAAGAAATAACCTCCGGTTTTTTCTTCAAGGTGTCATCAACTATGTCTGTAGAGTGCATTGTGGATAATAAGATTACGGCTTTGTTCACCTTTGAGACATACGAACATAACATGGCATCTCTATGAAAAGCAAACATTGTCGAAAAGGCGGGCCGTTCCTTATTAGGTAGAAGATCTTTAGGAATATAGGGTTTGTTCTTCCTTAGTGTGCCAACCAGAGTGAGCCCATCTGATTTAAGCATGCGAGCAAGAGGAAGTGATGTAAAGAAGTTGTCGGTAGTGATATTACGTCCTGAACCCTTGTAAGGTTGACATAAGCGCATCACAGTTTTTTCACCAATATTCACTTGACGCTCATTGCCTGCCAACCTTCCTGTGTAAATTGAGCCTTGACATGGATAAAAAGTTATTGCATCACATACCCAGAACACCAGGTTTTGAAGGAATGTACTGGGTGAACTTAGTTCTTCTGCGGTAGGGGAAGAGTTCTTCGTCAACAGTTAGATGTTCATTGGCCTTGTAAAGCTTCAAGAGATTTTGGTTTAGAAGCAACCAAATATCGCTTATTGCAGCAGCTTTGTCATTTTCAAGTCTAGTTGGTCGTGTTGTGGGGTTATCAAATCTAATAAAGCGAAGAATCTGCTTGAAGCGGTCCCTACTCATTGCTGCTTTGTACAGTGGTAAGGCGTCTGATTTCCTCAATTCATTAATGTGTTCAGTATTAGATTTATGAACACCAGCCATTAGTAAGATCCCAAAGAAAGCATCAAGTTCCTCATAAGTGATACGTTTCCACTGTTTTGGTGCTGATGGTGAATTCTTATTGAAATCATAATATACTTGATTCGCCTTGCGATTTGACTCCCTTATGATAATCGATTTCATTTCGGGTGTCACCAAAGCATTGAATGTATCGGTACGAGTATACAAGGCTGTTGTACGACTCTGGCCACCTAAAATTTACAAACGGGAAATTAGAATCAAAATTGGGAGAGAACAGAATACTATTACACACCTGACTCTCGAATAATATTATACGATCGGGTTTGGGATGATGGTAATGGTGTCTTATTCCAGATAGTTGAATCCGGACTCCGATATGCATCAGCTAGTGGTGGAGATGTTGTATGCCTCTGGGATTAGCTCCTCCTCTACGTCGCTGTCAACCTCCACTTCTCTTTCGATAGGAACCATCTCGCCTGCGCGAACGTCTTCAATATCTGATTCTTCATCGTTTGCCGGCGGCACATAATCCTTGTCATCATCATCTTCAAATTGTTTACTGAATTCCTCATCAGACATCTCACATACCTTGAACATCTGTTCATCTGTTGTTCTGTATCGAAAACAGATTAGATTATAAGGGGAAAAAAGTTTATGAGTATAATTGTGTGCATAATGTGCTGCATGTTAGCTGAGCTGTCACGGGTTATGGCAAGCAAGTGATAAAAACAACCATAATAGTACATCCAAGATATATGAATTTAAGACTGTAACATCTCATTATTCCAGCACCAAATCCTGCGTTCCCAGGAGTTATTTTCTAAACTTGTGCCAGAGGAGGCCTTACAAATAATTACACAATAGCAAGGTTTCTAAATAATATCTACTATAAAGCTAGACTATGAAATTATAACATACAAAGAATAAAACATACTTATCTAGTTGAAGGTGACCTCTGGAATCGTACGGAAGATCATCAACAGTGGACCGACGGGTGTTGTACTTTTTAGAAGCTCCACTGCACTATCCGTCATCAAATCCACCTCCTGTGTTGGTTTGCAAGCGAGACATTTCCGTTTCTTCCACTAAAATGCTCTCTACTAAATCACAACACACACTAAATGCAAAATTGTTGTGGTTATTACGGTATGCTCGCGCAGTCGCACACATATACGATGCACGACACGCCTCATTTATTTAAATGCACAGTGGCACCCGGGTACCACCTCCCGCCATTTACGTTGCATTATTTGTGCCGCCACATAAGGGTTAAGAAAGCAGGCATCAAATTTGGTTACCAGTATAATCTGTATAGTAGAAACAATGTGCTATGTTTCATCAAAATAATTTTATTGTTTGAAAATGTGCAAAAATTTCCGAAAGTAAACTTAAAGTGTTCCCGAAAAAACTGGTTTCCTGGTCAACCTTATAGGTTAATAGCAAATTGAGCTATTCAAATTTGAAGCATTTAATGAAAATTCGCTACTTGCTGCGTCCCGAATTTATTTTCTTACAAAGATGTATTATATTTCGATGGAAAATGTAATAACATAGGGCATGTTCGATTAAAAAAAAAAGTAAATGTTAATCACCAACGACTTATAGGGCACCCTGTCATTTTGGAAATATTTAAGATGTAGCTCAAGACACCCTATAATTAATGTATACAATTTTTTTCCGTAACTTGCATAATAACGGATATATTGAGCTTTAATGATTTTTTACAAAAATTCGACAAAAATGATATACCATTAAACGATAAACTCTATAGCCAACACTACTGCCAAAGCGTCAGAGAAAGGGTCTATTTAAAATGAATTTTCTGGGAATATTTTAGTAAAATGAAGGATAATGAATATTAAAACTAAGATTTCAGGCTTTGTAAAACATTCTTCTTGGGAGATTTTCTTTCCATGGCTCATATTAGTTTCAGGTTCATTGCCTAAATATTACCAATTTTGACGTTTTAAATCGCACGTTTGACGTTTTGAGAAAAACCTTTTTTTTAAATGCCTGTAACTTTTTTGTCCTTTAACCTACAGAGCTAAATTTTGGCAGGTAATTTACCTATAATGATATAAACCCGCGTACGAAATTTGGTTGCCCTTACTTTATCATTTCTGGAGATATATTTTTTTTTTCGAAAGGAAACAAAATTTTCCGGGAAAACCTGGGCAGAGTTTCCTGGCTAACGAACTTATCCAATCCACTTGCAAAAGGAAGGCATTCACCAAATGTAACCAAAATCGGCCCGTTATTTTTTTAGTTATCGGTGTGACACACACACATAGATATATATATATATATATATATATATATATATATATATATATATATATATATATATATATATATATATATATATATATATATATATATATATATATATATATATATATATATATATATATATATATGAGGGCAGGTCAATAAGCCCGTGACTTTATTTTTAATGAAACAGGTTTTTTGACAAAAAGTCATTTTATTTCTAAACATAGTCTCCTTTGAGCTATATACACTTTATCAAACGTTTCTCCAATTTTCTTACCCCTTCCAAAAAATAAGATTTGTAGAGGTCCTCAAAATAGGTATTTATTAGATAATTTCGTCATTGGAGTCAAATCTCTCTCCGCCGAGCCATTCCTTTAAGTTTGGAAACAAGAAATAGTCACTCGGGACTAAATCCGGAGAATATGGCGTATGAAGGAGCAATTTGTAGCCCAATTTATGCAATTTCGCCATGGAGACTACACATGTCTGCACCCTTGCATTGTCTTGGTGGAAAATAACTTTTTTTCTTGGCAAATGCGATCGTTTTTTCTTCAAATCGTCATTGAATCTGTCCAATAAGTTGGTATAATATTCGGCATTGATTGTTTTTCCCTTTTGAAGGTAATCAATGTGGATTATACGTGAATCCCAACGGTCGCCATGACTTTATTGGCCGACAAACGCACCTTGGCCTTCTTTGGCGCCAATTCGCACGGAGAAACCCACTGTTTTGACTGCTGCTTGGTCTCGTGTGATGTGGTGAATCCATGTCTCGCCCACGGTTACGAAACAACGCAAAAAATCGTCCCTATTGCGGTTGAACAACGCCAAACACTCCTTCGAAATTGTCACACGATTGCGTTTGTGGTCGATTGTGTGCAAACGCGGCACCTATCTTGCGGATAGCTTTCTCATACCCAAGTCATCATGCAAAATCGAAACCACTGAGCCATGTGATATGCCTATGGCTTCCAAAATCTCCCGCACTTTCAATCTCCGAGCGGCCAACACCATATCGTGAATTTTTTCAATTTTTTCGGGTGTAGCGACCTCAACTGGGTGTTCAGAACGTTCGGCGTCATTTGTGCTCGTACGGCTGCAACGAAATTCAGTAAACCACTCTTTTACCTTGGAAATTGATGGTGCAGAGTCTCCATAGTATTTATTGAGCTTAACCTTGGTCTGAGTGATGTTTTTTTCCGCAAAAAATAATGTTTGATGAGCACACGAAATTCACTTTTCTCCATTTTCGTTATAACAAAAAAAGTTGTTTGCTTTCAATGGCTATCTAACTATCTAACGCAAACACAAAACACAAACTAGATGACGCGGCTTGTTTAAAATTTGACAGGAGTCAACTGACAGATGTTGACAGGAGCAGTGTTGCCCTTCCTGTGAAGAGGCAGGAAATTCAAAAGACTGACTTGACCTGCCCTCGTTATATATATATATATATATATATATATATATATATATATATATATATATATATATATATATATATATATATATATATATATACAGGTGTTTAAAAAGACGGGGCAATATTTAAGGGGTTGATTTCCCAGGTCATTTTATGAAAAAAGTTCCCATAAACATAGGTGCTAAAATGTATGTTTACAAGATACAAGGTATTACACTTTTTTGGAAAATAACGATTTTTTAAAAATAATTCAAATATATCCTCACCGATTGTTTTGAAATTTGGCAACGTTGTTTGTAGTAATAATGGCCTGATTTGGCCCTAATTGGATACACATTGTCAAGTCAATTGGCGTTAAGTGGGGGCACCTCAACAAAATTTAGTGACATAAAAATGTACGCCACTGGCTGCAATATGATTTGTATATTATTTTTAGATAAAGAAACTAAAACTACAAGTTTTTTGTCTCTTGAAATTTTTCCGCATGTTGAATCGTTTACACAATAAAAAATAAAAACCTTCTTATGGCATATATCCATTTATCATACAGAAAATCACAAACACGAACAATAAATTTTGTTGAGGTGCCCCCCTAATGCCAATGGACTTAACAATCTGTATCTAATTAGGGCCAAATCAGCCCATTAGTGCTACAAACAACGCTGCCAAATTTCAAAACAATCGGTGAGGAGATATTTGAATTATTAAAAAAAAAAAAAAAACGTTATTTTACAACAAAATTTAACACCTTGTATCTTGGAAACAATGCATTTTAGCACCTATGTTTATGGGAACTTTTTTTCATATAATGACCTGGGAAATCAACCTCTTAATTATTGCCCCGTCTTTTTTAAACACCCTGTTTATATATATATATATATATATATATATATATATATATATATATATATATATATATATATATATATATATATATATATATATATATATATATATATATATATATATATATATATATATATATATATATATATATATATATATATATATATACATAAATCGAAACTGACCCTGGATATGTGTTCTAGGGGGCCTAATTAGCGCTCATTTGAAGACATTTTTTCAAAATTCAAAAGTCGGGATCTCCTTGGTAGTGATTTTTTTTAAGAAAATTAATTCGTAATGTCAATGTGTATAAGTGTGACTGGCATAAAATATAAGGATTTGAGGCTTAAAGTGGATAGTAGAAGAATAAGAAGCTAATAAAACTAGTACAATTTTTCACCTTGCAGCGGCAGCCCTGTGTGCTGTCTGCTGTGTCTGTCTCTTAAATGTCAACCATAAGTTGACACACACGTGTTCTGTTAAAGATCACGTAAAAAATAAATAATTTTTAGGTGGTAAAGTGAAGAAAAGTTATAAAAAATGTCGTTATATAACTTTAAAAAGATTGCTGTTGTTCCTACAGCGAAGGTAATTGTATTATATGTAACTACTTTCATTTCTTATATATTTAAAATATTGGCATAACCTAAATATTTGCAATTTTTATATTTTAGGACTTCATTGATATAATTCTCTCAAAAACACAACGTAAAACTCCAACTGTAGTCCACAAGCAGTACAATATCACAAGAATAAGATCGTTTTATATGCGAAAAGTGAAATTCTCGCAACAAAGTTTCCATGATCGACTGACACAAATCCTCACAGAATTTCCTAAATTAGATGATGTTCATCCATTCTACGCTGATTTAATGAATGTCTTGTACGATAAGGACCACTACAAGCTAGCTTTAGGACAGATAAACACTGCAAGACATCTAATAGATAAGTGAGTCAAGTTGTGCAAGTTCCTGCAATTAAAGTTAATATCTTATTTATGTGTATAGTTTAATAGGTAATCCTGTGTTTAAAGTGCCTCTTTAGTAAACATACAATTCGGGCGAAATCGGAACGTGAACTGGACGCGGGATGATGTGCACTGTTGCCAGATGAGTATAAGCAAGGGTCATTTTAAATATAGCAGGCAATCAAGGGGTGAACAAATGTTTTTATAATGTAAATAAAAGATAGTATTGCGTCATGTACATAGATCGATATTTGACATATTTTGCGGAAAGCAGTAGGAAAACGGAAATGTAAAGAGTTAATTTTCAGCCTCAGGGGGAAAAACGTGTGCCTCTCCTCCCATTTTTGGTACATCAGTAACATCAACAGAGGGGTTAAGGAGTCGCGGGCCAAAGGACTCCAGGGGGCAAGCTGAGGAAGTGGAAATAACAACATAAACTCCCGATGAAGCTTTCCCCAAGACCGTCATGCGCGGTAAAAATCCGCATCCTGCACGAGGTGACCCTGCTAATAACTAAACATGACGGATCTAGACAAGGAGGTCGAACTAAACTCCCTCAATCTACGGTGTCACGTGACCCGTGCCTATGGATGGATGGCACCAGGGCGATGGTGTCGTGAACGGAACCTCTGGAGTACCAGGCAACCCTCCAGAGTAACCCGCCTTGCACCACACAGGGGGTTCTGATGGTGTGGACAGTATTTCCCCCATTCTCGTGGGAACAACATGAAGATTATAAATACATATAAAACCAAAACCAATGAGGCTCGAGGAGTGGCTCCGGCTACAGACTTGAGCCTTGAGTCTATCCCGGAAACGGAGACGAGCCAGGGTGCGGCAGCGGACTCTGGAGGTCCCACGACCGGCGTAGATACGGGGGATCAGGGGGTAGCTTCGGCCAGAGACCTGTCCCCGACACCCAAGCTGGAGGCTGGGTCCCACCGGAGGGCGGCGAGCTCCGCGGACTCCGGGGGCCCCTCCACCAGTGAGGACTCTACTGTTAGAGTAGAGGGACTGCCCCGGCAGTCCAAGCGTCTTTCCGGGGCGCAAAGAAAGAAGCTCCGGAGGGCGCAAAAAATGGCGGCCGGGACCTGGACGGTCGAGAAACCTGTAAAGGCGCAAGAGGGGAGTGCGGGTCAGAAGAGGACGCGCTCGAACTCTAGCACGCCCACTACAGACAGACGTTCCAAAAGGGCCAGGGTGCCTGTAAAGGCGCAAGAGGAGAGTGCGAGTCGGAAGACGCCGCGCTCTGGCTCTAGCACGCCTACTACAGACAGACCTCCCAAAGGAACTAAGGCCGGAACACCGGCGCAGACTGGCTCTTACAGGGAGGCTGCGGAGGGCCTCGGGATGGCGGTGATTGACAGACGCCATCCTGAGGTCACGCTAGACCAGGGGAAGGCGGACCTGATCCAGGCTGCGGTGGTAGCTGCAGTGGACTCTCTTCAGGAAGGGGAGAGCCCGCCTCAGTTCCACCGGACGCGCCTGACGGGGGGCATCCTCTGGATAACCTGTGCCGGCCCGCAGTCGCGGGACTGGCTGCGGAAAACGATCGGGGGCCTCGGTCAGATTTGGGAGGGGGCGGACTTGACAGCCGTCGAGCCCAAGGAACTCCCAAAGAGACGCAAGGTCCTCGTACGGATCCCTGACACCGTCCCGCAGGAGACGGTGATCAGCAGACTTAAGATCCAGAACCCTGAACTGGGGACGCAACACTGGTCGGTTCTAAGCAGGAAGGCAGAGGAGAAAGGACAGACGCTCGCCTTCTCGATCGACCCGACATCTTACAGAGCCCTTGAAGGAACCTCCTTCAAGGCATTCTGGGGCATGGGAAGGGTTAGCTTCCGCCCACTGGGGAAGCAATTAAGGGTTAATGGGACTTAGGTTCCTTCAGGTCAACCTCCAACACAGTAGGGCAGCCACGGCCGGACTACTAATGGCTCTGAGGAACACGGATGTGGCCCTCATCCAGGAACCGTACTCCTACAAAGGAGAGATCAAGGGACTCGGCGGAGCTAATGGAAAGCTCATCTACAGCAGGTCCAGCGAGAATCCGAGGGCCTGCATTTTTGTCAGGGAAGGGATAGAGTTTCTCCCTCTAGTGAATTTCTGTTCCAGGGACCTGGCAACGATCAAAATCCGATGTGGAGGAGCGGATGGGCTGAGGGACATTACTGTCGCGTCAGCCAATCTGCCAGGGGACAGCACGGACCCTCCTCCACCCAACGAATTGGAGCAGCTGATGGTGGGTAGCAGAGCAGGTGGATGGCAGACCATCATCGGCATGGATGCGAATGCGCACCATGAGTTGTGGGGTAGCTCGGACACAAACTCTAGGGGTGAGGCACTTTTACAATTCTTTATGAAATTTAATTTAGACATATTGAATAGAGGTAATAAACCGACATTCGTCACAACACGGCGTGAGGAAGTTTTAGACCTAACAGTTTCCACCCAGTTTCTGGGTGACTTTGTTAAAAGCTGGGCTGTGTCTGGGGAAGTGAGTAACTCAGACCACAGATACATCCGGTTTGAAATCGCCAAAGTCGAAAGAGAAACGGTATGGTACCGGGACCCCCGCAAGGCGGACTGGGAAGCCTACAGGGCAGACCTAGCTGTGGAACTGCGGGGGGTTGAGAGGGCCATAAGGGATTCAATAGACCTCAAGATTGCAGCAGTCCAATTGCGAGACGCAATTACCTCGGCCTATAACGCCAACTGCCCCCTGAAAATGAGGGTGTCCACCAGGAACGTCCCATGGTGGAACGAGGACCTCAGGCAAAGGAGGACGCAGGTTCGTAAGCTGTTTAACGCGGCCAAAAGGTCGGGAGCATGGGATGAATATAGACAGGCCCTATCGACCTATAACAAAAGACTGAGGGACGCCAAGAAGGAGTCGTGGAGGAGGCACTGCGAAGAAGTGGAAAACACGTCCGAGAGTGCTCGACTACACAAGATCCTGTCTAAGGGCCCTCAGACTAACATAGGCTCCCTTAGAACACCCACGGGAGGCTTTACAAGCTCGGGGGAGGAAACTATGGAAATTTTACTCCAGACGCACTTCCCCGGCTGTAACATAATAAACCAATCACCTCCGGACTGGGAACACTCAGAAATAGAGGCGCCTTATAGGCGGGCATCTAGAGTAGACTGGACAGTCGCTAAAGAGGTGGTTACCTGGAGCAAAATCAGATGGGCCATTAACAGCTTTAAGCCATACAAATCGCCGGGATTTGATGGAATAATGCCCATCATGCTCCAACAGGGGATAGATATACTGGCGCCGGTGCTTACCCTCATTATGAGGGCCAGCCTGGCTCTGGGGTACATTCCGAGGGCATGGAGACTGGCCAGGGTTGTATTTATTCCTAAACCTGGGCGTCCAACAGACCAGGCAAAGTCCCTGAGGCCAATAAGTCTCATGTCCTTCTTGCTGAAAACAGTGGAAAAACTGCTCGACCGGCACATTAGGGGCGGTGTACTGGAAGCATATCCTCTACACTGCGGACAATATGCATACAGAGCAGGATTCTCAACAGAAACAGCACTGCACCAACTGGTGCTGAAACTGGAGAATACGCTGGAGAACAAGGAGGTGGCGCTGGGGGCCTTCCTAGACATAGAGGGGGCCTTTAGCAACACCTCGTTCGGATCGGTTCTGGCAGCTGCCCGGGAGCGTGGAATAGAGGAGACCTGCTGCAGGTGGATCGGTTCCATGCTCAGGGACAGGGCGGTGTTCACCTCACTCGCGGGAGGGACTCTGCTGGCGGGGGTCGCGGCGGGGTGTCCGCAGGGGAGCGTTCTGTCTCCCTTGCTCTGGTGTCTAGTCGTGGACGGCCTGCTGGGGAGGCTCTCGGGAGGGGGGTATGAGGTACAGGGCTATGCGGACGACATTGTCATCATAGTCCGAGGAAAGGTCACACAGGCAGTGTGGGAGCGTATGCAGACTGCACTGAAAGTGGTGGAAGGGTGGACGGTTGATCAAGGGCTCGGGGTGAGCCCCGAGAAAGCAACCGTCGTGCCGTTTACGAGGAGGAGGAAGTGTGAAAGCCACAGAACTCTCACTCTATACGGTAGGAGCGTTCCAATGGCCAGGGAGGTAAAATATCTTGGGGTCGTATTGGACTCTAAGCTAACCTGGAATGGTCACATTGGAAAAATACTGCGTAAGGCAGTCATGACCTTAGCCGTCACTAGGCGGCTATATGGAAAAACGTGGGGACTAAGACCTAGTATGGCCCACTGGCTGTACACAAGGGTGGTCAGACCATCGTTAACATATGCGGCACTGGTCTGGTGGCCTAAGGTGACACAATCCAGTGCCAAACAAAAACTAGGCAAGATCCAAAGGATGGCTTGCCTAGGCATCACAGGGGCCATGTCTTCAACCCCAACAGCCGCCATGGAGGTGTTGCTGGATCTACCCCCCCTACACTTCGTTATTATGGGAGAGGCCAGGCTAGGACTATACAGACTAGCCTGCAATGGTAGACTGAAGATCAACCCAGGCTTCAGGGGCCACTGCAAAATTCAGGAGATCGTGAAGGAACCCATGCTTGAAATGAGGTCAGACTTCGCGAGCCCGCGAATGTGCAGGGAAAACAACTTCACAGTGGAAATCCCTGATCGCGGGGCATGGCGGGAGGAGACACCGGGCATACCACGGGACGCGCTCGTCTGGTTCACGGACGGATCTGGCGGGGAGCGTGGGACGGGGGCAGGTGTTTACTCGGAAGGACCGAGGGTAAGTCACAGTATTTCCCTCGGAGCCCATGCAACGGTGTTTCAGGCCGAGATGTACGCCATCCTGCACTGTGTGCGGGAGAACAAGAGGAGGGGCTACACCAACAAGCGGATCCTCATAGCCACAGACAGCCAGGCAGCCCTTAAGGCACTAAGTAGCCCACGGGTAAATTCCTGGCTGGTGAGTGAGTGCCGAGACGAGACGAGCGACCTGGCTGGGCAGAATGAGGTGACCCTCATCTGGGTGCCGGGTCACTCGGGGGTCAAAGGCAATGAAGAAGCTGACAGTCTCGCAAAGAGGGGGTCAGCAGAACCATTTATGGGACCAGAACCGGCTCTGGGCGTGTCAAAGAGCACTGCCAGGGGAGCCATTAAGTCCTGGGTCAGAAACCGACACAAGGTGTACTGGGCGGACTGTCCAGGGCTCAGACATGGGAAGTCAATAATTGACGGACCCAGTTCAAAGAGAGCTGTGGAACTGCTAAACCTTAGCAGAGGACAGCTCAGAAACACAACAGGTCTCTTGACGGGACACATGGCCGTCAAGAAACACCTACATAAAATGGGGCGGTTCGAAGGGGACCTCGCATGCAGACTCTGCGGCGAGGGGGAGGAATCAGCCCAGCACATCTTGTGCGAGTGTATAGCTCTGGACCGGAAAAGACAACTGATCTACGGTCACTCTAGACCGGAGACAGAGCAATATAAAACTTCACCCTACCAATCGCTGTGCAGACTAGTTCAAGGCACAGTGATTTTGGAATGGGTGGAGTAAGACTAGGGGTATGCACAATCAACCAAGGGTTGCGGTGCTATCGGGGCGGCAAGGCCGCGGACGAGCCCTGAGGGAACAAAAAAAAAAAAAAAAAAACATCAACAGAGGTTGTGCCATTGTGATTGAGCAAGGTAATCTGCACGTTCCACCATTCCCAGGGGGCGTAAAGCCGTCGGTCCCGTGCCCATGCGATGTTGGGCACGTTAAAGACCCAAATTCCCCGGACAGTGGGGTGAATGAATGACACTTTAGTAAAGTCAATGAAGCAATTTCCGTTGCGAATTGCCGATGATAAATACAACTGTATATGCTAATATCAAACGGTAACCAGTATATTATTTTGAAAAATCGCAATGTAATCGCATGGTAATGAAGCAATTTCTACCGACAACTGTCGATGATAAACAAAACCGAGAAAATTGCTCAAAATGGTCTTACCTTCGAAGTGTCTGTTTATATTTTACTTTCTAACCTTAAATTTAGTAATGGGGAGACCCCGACTTTCGATTTATGAAAAAGTTTTTGCAAATAAGCGCGAATTATGGGCCCAAAGACCCATATCCGGGGTCAGTTTCCATTTTTTATATGTATGTATATACATACACACACACACATATATATATATATATATATATATATATATATATATATATATATATATATATATATATATATATATATATATATATATATATATCTGTGTGTGTGTGTGTGTGTGTGTGTGTGTGTGTGTGTATGTAATGTATGAATCATACCGAAAACAAAAAAATTATTGTGCCGATTTTGAAAAAGTTTGGCATGTACCATCCTTTTCTATATAGCTTGGATAAGGTTGTTAGTCAGGATAATCGAACGAGGTTTTCCAAAAGAATTGTAACTTTTCATTAGGAAAACATTTTTATGTCAAAAATTAAAAAAGCTATGACAACCAAATGTGGTAGATAGGTTTGCGATTGAAAAGGTACACTAAACACCAAAATTACTGGTTACCCGTTGATATTAGCATATACAGTTTTATTTATCATCGGCAATTCGCAACGGAAATTGCTTCATTGACTTTTCTTACTCATTAAGGTTGGAAAGTAAAATATAAACAGACACTTCGAAGGTAAGACCATTTTGAGCGATTTTCTAGGTTTTGTTTATCATCGACAGTTGTCGGTAGAAATTGCGTCATTACCATGCGATTATATTGCGATTTTTCGAAATAATATACTGGTTCCCGTTTGATATTAGCATATACAGTTGTATTTATCATCGGCAATTCGCAACGGAAATTGCTTCATTGACTTTACTCAAGTGTCATTCATTCACCCCACTGTCCGGGGAATTTGGTTTTTTAACGTGCCCAACATCGCATGGGCACGGGACCGACGGCTTTACGCTCCCTGGGAATGGTGGAACGTGCAGATTACCTTGCTCAATCACAATGGCACAACCTCTGTTGATGTTACTGATGTACCAAAAAAGGGATGAAAGGCACACGTTTTTCCCCCTGAGGCTGAAAATTAACTCTTTACATTTCCGTTTTCCTACTGCTTTCCGCAAAATATGTCAAATATCGATTTATGTAGATGACGCCATATTTTAATTTATTAAAATTATAAAAACATTTGTTCACCCCTTGATTTCCTTCTATATCACGTTTTTCCCCCTAGACCACAATTGCTGAAAATTAACTGTTTACATTTCCGTTTTCCTACTGCTTTCCGAAAAATATGTCAAATATCGATCTATGTACATGACGCAATACTATCATTTATTTACATTATGAAAACATTTGTTCACCCCTTGATTGCCTTCTATATTTAAAATGACCCTTGCTTATACTCATCTGGCAACAGTGCACATCGTACCGCGTCCAGTTCACGTTCCGATTTCGCCCGAATTGTATGTTTACTAAAGAGGCACTTTAAACACAGGATTACCTAAAATGCTGTTATAGTGTTTTATACCTTCTCATGAATTTTATTTTGGTTTTAGTGTGGCAAAAGATTATGTTCGTTTAATGAAATATGGGGATTCGTTGTACCGTTGCAAACAACTTAAACGGGCTGCATTGGGCAGAATGGCCACAATTATGAGAAGGCAGGCATCGAATTTAACATACCTGGAACAAGTGAGACAGCATTTGGCACGTCTACCTTCGATAGATCCTTATACCAGAACCATTATAATTACAGGTAATGCTTTATTAAAAAAACTCATTAGTATGTGTTGAATTGAATCATATCTTGGTTTTAAAAACAACATACAAGCTGGCCCAGTGAAAACAAGCTGACAGCCATAAATTCTAGGAAAAGATTTTGTCGAGAACATCCTGAAACCAAGGGCGTGCGGTGACATTTTAAATAAGGGAAGCAATTTTTAGAAACTTACCTATTTGTAGTGTAACTCAATTCTTCTCTCGTTTTTGGCAAATTCGTTAATAATGTCATAAAACTGTGGATTCTGGGACATTTCCTCGACGAAGTTATTTTCAATTGACAAAATTGAAAATTGGGAACGTCTTTCCTGTCCTGTTAAATTCCTAACAAAACTCTTGATACGTTTCAATGTAGAACAATTTCGTTCTACAGACGCACTAGTAGCAGGAATTGTTAATATTAATTCACATTTCACACTTCAGAATATGCATTTTCCAATTTTGATTCTTTTAAGAAAGTTAAAGGTTCACCGCGTAAGTTTTTGTGTCAATAACATCGGTTTCATAAATGACTGTAAGTTCTGATCGTGATAAGGCTTTGTCAAAATAATGTCCATAGTGGTGGAATAATGATTTGAATGAATCTTCTGGGAAAGGTATCCCTACAAATCCTCCAAAATTACACAATTCAAGAAATTTCAGGTCACTGAGATGATCAAATCTGCAGTTAATTTGCTGCTGAATTTGATCTATGATTTTGTAGAAAAGGCGGCGATAAGAAGTTTGAAGGTCTCCCACATTATCAGTGCGCAGACGCTTTCTTCGTGGCTCACTTTTCCTAATTCCATTGTTTTTTCCAGAACTTATCAAATTCATTCCTTTTTGAATTATAATGGATTTAAATTCACTAATTTTCTTCAGGCAAAAACCAATGTCATTTGTTTTACATTGCAATATGTTAAATACATTATCTGAAAACGGAAATATTTCCGAAAATATATTAAGTTAAAAATTAAAATTAAAGTCTCTTTTCAAACCATCCAAAAATCCTCTAGAACTATTTATTGTTTCTGCATCCCAATTTTTGCTATTTTCTCTTATGTTTTCAAAAAGTTCAATTAACGATTCACGGTGTTCAAATATAGTTAACACAAGTCTGCCGTTGTAGTTCCATCGGGTTGCAGCTACTTTGGGTAAACGTTTTTTAACAATTGAGTCTAAGGCTTGTGTGCGCTTCATAGATTTGGAAAAAAAGCAGCCATTCCACTTAGGGTTGCAAAAAACACCTTACATTCTTTAATATGATTTATGGGATAAAATTAAATTTAATTTATGAGCACAACAGTGCACAAATAGAGCACTGGAAAACGTTTCCCGCACTTTAGCTTAAAGACCTCCTAAATGTCCGGCTGTAACAGCACCCCCTTCATAGCTTCGGGCAATTAATTTATTATCAGTCCCCTCAATATCTTTCATAATAGTAAGCACAATTTTATATAGAGTGTTTGCGGTACGATCTACTGTCACATTTTTAAAGCCTAAAAATCTTTCTTGCTCCCATCTATTTTTACTTTTTTACATATCGTATTAATACAGATAGTTGACTTAAATTAGTTACGTCGGTTGTTTCATCTAGAACAATAGCAATGAAACGAGTCTGTTTAATTTCAGATTTAATTCTGTTCAAAATAATAGTGGCAGCAGCCGTAATTAAGTCATTCTGAATGCGATTTGATGTCCCGCGAAAAACGTTAGACTGTTCCAAGTGATTTTTTAAACAAATGTATTTGGCTATTAAAGAAACTAGGTCTTGAAAGTTTCCTCTTTTTGCAGATGTAGTTGTTTCTTCATGACCCCTGAACCCCAATTCATGCTCACCAAGAAAACACACAACATCAATAAGTCTTTTTAATATGTTTCTGTTTTTATCAACCAGTTCATTGTGTTCGCGATGACTAATTTCTATCTGCTTGTCAACGGCGTGTTTAATTCGCGTTTGTTTCAAAGACACTTAATTTTAAAATGGTCTGTAAATGCGCTTTAGACATAACATGTCTTTTTACTACTTTATGTAGATTATTCAAGTCGGAAAACCCACTTTTATTCCACCACTCTTTTCAGTCACAAATAGACTACCAGGCCAACAAAACAGTTTATTCCTGTTAACCATTCATATTGTTTATAAGTTTTTTCCACGTTGAAATGTCGAATACATGTTTTAATTCTTGTATTTAAGTTTTTTACAGTAGGTTTCGGCCTACCTTTATTAATAATAGCAAGTTTTTCAGCAAACGATAAAGCTGAAAATCCTTTGGTTATCAAAAAACACACGACACAAACACAGTTATTATTACCACTTGCTCGTAAAGTTTGTAAATTCCCACCCCCACCGATGCCACTGTTAAAAGCTGATGTAGTTGCAGCCATATTAATAATCATAAAATGCCAATGTATTTAACTTAGTCAATTGCTTATTTCTATGAAATAATCAGCGACATTCACGTTGTACGTGCATCGAGTCTTCCAACACATTCTACATGTTGAAATACACGTACATTGCATTGAGCAAGGGTTTCTCATTATGTGGCCTGCTGGCTACGTGTATTTAACTGAAGTCATTGCATTCACTCTCGCTCGTAGTATCAGGTTCATGCTGTTGGTTGGCGGTCGGTTTACTGGGACGACGTCCTTGCCAAGAGCGCATATACAAGTACAGTATGATGCATAATAAATAATTATGTGTGAGCTTGCGAATTAAAAATTGTAATAGATAAATTAGTTTTAGAATTTGAAATTTAATATTTAAAATACAAAATGGATTTTAAATAATGCGGTTTAATACAAATTATTTTTAAGTAGGTATGTGATCGTTATTTTAAGGGAAGCAATGCCTCCCTTGCTTCCATGGACCGCACGCCACTACCTGAAACACATTAAGTTTGCTTGTGAGAGGGACAATTTTTGACGCAAAAAGCATAGCCTCAAACTTTATTCTCCTAAGCAGGGGCATCATCCTTCAAATTTTTTCATAGGGGTCATGTGATAGCTTGTTTGACAGAGCTTTTGATTTTTTGTTCATTGCTTTTTATTCTTAAAATTCGGTCTGTTTGTTTAGAAGAGATCGATTTTTGAAATATCACTACTGTATTGACCTTTTTTTTAAATAATCTCAGAAATGCAGCTATGCCAAATTAAAAAAAAAAAAAAACTAGGAACAACCATGAAAAATTGAACACTGGTATATCTTTCAGGTTTCCCTAATGTTGGTAAATCTTCATTTATCAACAAGATAACCCGTGCTGATGTTGAAGTTCAGCCATATGCCTTCACTACTAAGTCGCTGTATGTTGGTCATACTGATTATAAATATCTGCGTTGGCAAGTGATAGATACTCCAGGGATATTGGACCATCCATTGGAAGACCGCAATGTCATAGAAATGCAGGCTATAACAGCTCTGGCACACATACGGTGAGTTTTCATTTAATTATTATAAATGTAGCAGCTATTTTTCCTTATTAATCGCCAGAATGATTTCGTGTTAGTCAACCTAATAATAATAAAGTTTATTCAATTCAATTGAATTTAGTATCATGATGACAATAATAATAATAATAAACCTATAATATTATAGTCGTGAAAGGTAATACCTTGTGTGCGACTTTACAATAGTAATAAAGAACATCAACACAATTAGCACTCTGCATCTTTCCAATATTAGTGACCTATAAGGAGGATATACAGTCCTCAATTTACAATACTTCTCACTCTCACATACACACCCATTGTGCGCACTCATATACTCTTTACTTTTATATACACTATCTCTCTTATTCACCCCACACATACAACCATCTCACACTTACAATACTTCTATCTCTTTCTCTGTCATACACACACACACATACATACATACATGCACTCATATACACACACAGAAACACACACACGTGCACGTAAAAACCTGATTTCTGATTGCATTCTATGTCTCTACATTAACAAACGAATCAATCTTCTGTCTAGGAGTCTTCATAATATATTCCCTCACTTCTCTCTTGAACCGCCTCAAAGTGTTAACAGTACGTATTCTTTCAGGAAGTTTATTGAACATTCGAGGTTTTTGATACATATAGGACCTCTGACTTACTGCCTTCTGCATATGAGGGACAGGTAATATCCTATGTGTATTTCTCATGTTGTAGGCATACCTGGAATACCTTTTTTCTTCGGAGAACTGTCTTGTCACACATCTAAAGAAGAACATTTGTCTAGCATCGATTATGTTCGATTCCATGTAAATTGCATCACTTGGGTATGGCTTATGCCCAATTATCTTGAGTATATGCTTCTGTGCCACATTTAGACTACTCAGATGAACATCTCGTACACCTCCCCAACCTATAATTCCATATCTGGTTCTACCAACGCCCGGTAAACTTGTCTCAGTGTGTTAAAATCTAATATCCTTGATAGATGTCGAAATGTACTGTACTGCGAACAAATCTTCTTGGTAATAAAATTCATCTGGTCATGCCACCTCATATTGTTATCAATGCGAACACCCAGATATTCAACTGTTTCCGCTCTCAGCACTTTTAAGGATGTACTTCTGTCATTTCTCGCTATCTCTGCGAACTGTGGCAGCTCCGTCACGTAGGAGGAAAATGGAACGAAAACTGTCTTATCGACATTAACTTTTAATTTTCTGCTGTCCAAAAATATTTTCATCTTTCCCAGATCCTCGGCTATCTTTCCCTTGACCTCCCCCCAATATCATCGGCATATCCATAGACTTTTCCCCAAACATCAAGTGCATACAGCGCATTCGCATACAGGTTAAACAGCAGTGGTCCCAGTATGGTGCCCTGTGGGATACCATGTGCTGTATATTCAAACTCACTTTTAACAGCATCCATCTCTATGCATTGTTTCCTCTCATTCAAGTAACTCCGGAGCAACTCCAACGGCAATCCCCGAATGCCCATGCCCTCTTAAGACATCAATCAATATCTTTCTTGAGACCGTGTCGAAAGCCCTAGACAGATCCAGGAATACTGCTATCGAAGGTTTACTTTCATCCAATGATGCATAAATTTCGCCTGTCACTGCCTCTGTTGCATCTTGTGTAGAACATTTATTCCAGAAACCAAATTGTCTATCTGACAGGATTTCATGCCTATCCACAAATCTGTCGATTCTTGCCTTTAAGGCCATCTCATATACCTTAGTAAACATTGTTACTAAGGAAATTGGTCTATAATTGTGAGGATTCAACCTATTACTTTTCTTATGTACCAGTTTTACCACTGTTATTTTAAATTCCTTTGGGCAGACAGCCTGTTCGTATGAGCAATTAATTAGATAAACAAGTGGTTCTATGATGCAATCTTTAATTTTCTTGACTAACTCTGCCCTTATCCCACCCACTCCTGGAGCTTTTCCCTCTTTAAGCCAACGGGTATAACCCGTAATCTCCTCCGCGTCACAGGGAAACAAGTAAAATGACTTACGATTCACAGTAGTACAACGTCTATGGTCTGGTTCAGTTCCTGAATCCTCTGTGTCATCTAGCCCCACATTTATAAACGCCCTATTGAATTCGTCGCATATCTGTTTCCTCTCTGCTTTTAGCGAGCTATTTACATCCAAAATTTCATTCATTTCATTTTGTTTTCTACAACCTTTAATATGTCTATTTATTGTTCTCCATAGGGCTTTGCTGTCACCGTTGTGTGTATCAATTTCTCTCTTATAAAAGTTTATTTTTGCCTGGCGTATTATATCATTCAACCTATTTCTATAAGAAGTATACTTTTGTCTCAGTTCTTCATCATCTTGTCTCGCCCGCCACTTTCTGTACAATTTATTTCGTTCCTGTATGGACCTTAGTATTCCACTTGACATCCACTCCTTCTTCACATTTCCACTCTTTAGCCTTACGGCTTTTGTATGCCTTCGTATATAGTACATTATTCCCTCAATAAAATTTGCTGTTGCATCCTGTACATCATCCGCACCATAAACATTTCTCCATGTCTCCGTCTGTAGTTCTTCCTTCAAGTGAGTGTAATCAATATACTGCTTCCATCGTTCTTTTCTTATCTCCTTTTAGGCGCATTATTTAGAACCACCTGTAGCACTGTGGGCAAACTGGTTTGTTCAATATCAACAATAACAAAATGTCCGCTGAAAATTATAATTTCAGACTCAAAGGTGACAAAGTTTGTCAGGCATTTTAAACAAAAATGAAATCTTGTTCAAAACCTATGAAATCTGTGTGCTACTGTTTCTCCAAATGTCAAAATAAAACAACAAAAAAAAAATCATACATTCATCGAGCTGCAACCAATCACGCAACTTTCTGTGTAGAAGATAAGCACGGTACCCCTGAGCTATCCAAGGATACATTTTGTTTACATGATACTTGGCATCGGCTTCAGGCCCGTGATATATTAAAAGTATACGTAACAATTAATTACAGAATTAGTAGAATTGCCATTGAAACACATTCAATGACTGTTTATGTCTTACATGAAGTCTTATGTTTAAATTTAAGGATAAAAGAAACTATTTTAGAATCATTTTTATGGAGACTTGATTTGATTTTGTTTACATTTCTACATGTGTTGCTTTTATGAAGTGGCACATGTATTTCTGTTCTGAAGTTTGCTGGAAATTTGTGGGTTCTAATTTGACAGTATTATTGAAATTTATATTGTATTGTTGCTGTTTTTGTGGACCTTTTAGTGATAGATTAGGTGCTTTTGATACAGATTTGATAAATAAAGAATCTAACAATACAAGTAAGATTTAATTTGAAAATTTAATGTTTATAAAGCTTATCAGTGGCTGCAAAAACTCATTGGTGATAAAGAATTATTTATCCAAGTGCCAGTGTTGGACTCAGCAGAAATGGATTCAAAATTCAGATGCTGTAGAAAGGAATTCAATAATTATTTCTGTATAGGATGTCATAATGTTTTCCACCCTAGCTGTTTGGAAAGGGATTGGAAGTATCACAAGAAATACGAGAACTTTGCAATAATATGCTCACAAGACTGCCAGAGGATTCAGAATGAGTGGACCAGTAGAGAAGAGATCCTTTTGAAAAAGATAAGTAGTTTAGAACACAGGACCAGTCAAAAAGAATTAGAAATTGAAGAGATGACTGCTAGATATCAGGAGAAAATAGATAATCTTTCATCAGAGGCCTCCACATTGAACATTGTTATAAGGGAGAAGGATAAGTTTTTGAGTAGAATGAAGCGTAGAACACAAGAGTTTGAAGATGAGGTGTTTGAGGTGGAAAACAAATTCGTGGAACAATTAAATGAGTACAAGGTAAAAATGGCAGACTTGAATAGTGATATTTGTAACATAAATGAAAGAAACAAAAATTTGCAATGGAATGTGAACGAGGAGAAGAGCAAGGTGGCTGAACTGGAAGGGGAAGTGGAGAAATTGAACTCACTGATGAAGAGTATGCTGGTGAGTATTGAAACACTTGAAAAGGAAAATTATTCATTGATGAGTGAAACCAAGAGACTTCGCTACGAAAATTTAGATTTACAGTGCTTAACTAAGAATACTTGTGATGGTAATAATGGTGGTGCCGTCCGTGAGAACTTGACTGAACATAAACAGAATAGTGCTGTTAACCAACACTTTGTATTTCAGAATGAAAACGTTATAAATGAAAATTATAAGACCTATATTAAAAATAAAGACACAAAAAGGATTCTAATTTTAAGTGACGAGTATGGCAGATATCTGCAAGAATGGTTGAGGTCCTATTTATCTGATCGTCAGCAGAGTGTTCAACTTGGTCATATTAGCTCTGGGTACCAACATATTCACCATGGTGTTCCGCAGGGGTCTGTTCTTGGCCCACTGCTGTTTTTACTCTATATTAATGACCTGTCTATGTTGAAAATTAAGGGTCATATGACTATCTATGCTGATGATATAACCATCTTGTGGAGTAGTGATAGTGTTGGAGCACTGGAGTGGACTGTGGCAGAGGATATGAAGATGATAGAAAACTGGTTTATTTCAAATCTGTTAACTTTGAATGTCTAAGACTAATATCATGCATTTTAAATGTAGTCTGCCTGCTGTGACTCTAGCAGCTGAGGAACTTGGAAACGAGAGCTGTGTTAGGTTTTTGGGACTATACATTGATGAATCGTTAAAATTTGAAACACATATAAATCATCTATGTAAGAAGCTTTCATCAGGTTGTCACACACTAAGAGTTGTTTCAAAAAGCTTGGACAAGAGTACATCTAGAAGTGTTTACTTCTCACTTGTGGAGTCCCATCTAAGACATGGCATTTGTTACTGGGGCTCTTGTGCAGGTTATCTTTTCAATTCTGTATTTATTCTGCAGAAAAGAGCCATCAGATATTTGTGTGGGGTTAGTGTCCGTGACTCTTGTAGACCTTTATTTGTTTCTGAGTGGATATTGACCCTACCGTCTGTTTGTTTTGAAGACTGCATGCCTTATGCATGGAAAATATAAAGATGAAATCAGGTCAGTGTCTTCTCGTGATACAAGACAAAAGAACTGCATTCCTCTTCCTATACCGTCCACATCATTATTAAAGAGGTCATTGATATATAATAGTAAAAAGATATTTAACCAGATACCACTAAACTTGAGGAGGATTGGTGATATTGAAATTTTTAGGAAAGAGCTTAAGGAATTTTTAATTGAAAAATGTTATTATTCAATAGATGAATTTTGTAATGATGCACTACTCTGACAGATTCGATTGGTTGTTTTCATTTGAGCTGCTTTCTATATATTGTGTGTTTTTATTATATTGTTAGTTAGCTGTGTATTTATGTTTATATTGTTTTTTATATTGTTATTTATATATAGTTATACTAGTTACATATGCACTTATATTACTATTTGTTGTGAACTTATATTTTTGTGTTTTTATTTTTTGACAACTTTTACTTTTATATGTTAACACTTTGCTTGTCAATAAGATTTTTATCTTTGGACAATAAAGCACCTATCTATCTATCACTATATTATGCTACAATTTCAGTCTAAAACCACAGCATAATATATCTTTGCTGTACTAAAACTGTATTTGGGGCCGTTCATCAAGCTACAAATATAGTGTATTTTAAAAATTGATTGAATCCCCCAGTTAAATAACAACCACTTGGAAAATTTCAGAGCATGTGTGCTGTACATAATGGATTTGTCAGAACAGTGTGGTCACACCATAGAAGAGCAGGTCAAGCTCTTCGACAGCATCAATCCGCTTTTTGCCAACAAGCCTATCATAGTGGTCACCAACAAAACTGACATAGTGAAGTTGGATGATCTCCCTCCGGAACGCAGAAGTGTCCTCAAGGATATAGAGGAGAACAATGATATAACAATCATGGAAATGTCCACCGTCAACGACCAGGGTGTCATAGAAGTGAAAACAGAAGCTTGCGAGAAGCTGCTCAGTTTCAGAATTGACCAGAAAATGAGAACGAAAAAGGTTGGTATTTAATTTTTTTAAACTGACTTCTAAAAAAGTCTGGACGCAGCAAGTGCGTTATGGTAGTGAATTTTCATATAAATGATCTGGCACAAAATATTTTATTATAACTTTTTTTTCTTGTAACATAGAAATCTAAATTTTGGTGTATAGTTTACTTTTTATATCGTTAACCAACCTACCAAATTTGGTTATCATAGCTTTTTATTTTTTGAGATAAATTTTTTTTCGAATATAAACTCAATATTTTCCCGGAAAACCTCGTCCGATTTTCCTGACTAACGAACTTATCCAACATATAAAAATTGAAACTGACCCACAACTTCACTTTTAATTTTAAAGTTTTAAAGGAATCAAATCAAAGCTCAAAACGAATAAAGCACGATAAACTGGCTGCTTACATATTGACGACATACAGTGGCATTTTTTCTAAGGAGGCAGAGGAGGCCGGGCCTCCCTAGTCAGAATTAGTTACATCCTCCCTATTCAAGTAGTCAGTTAGTTACATATAACTTTAATAATAATAATAATAATAATAATAATAATAATAATTTATTAACGGTCTGAGCCAATTCACAGATTAATTTACAACCAAAAATCAAATTAACTATAAACAAGCTAATAATATAAACCTAAAAAATATTTTCTAACACACTTTTAAATTCAGCAAGGCTTACAAAAAAAATATCAGTTTTTTCACAATATTTGTTAGCATTTCTACAGATTCTTGGAACTGCAGAATGAAAAGTATAATTAACACGATAGAAACTCTCATTAAATAGACCATGGTGTCTTAAGGTTCTGGATGGAACACTAAGCTTAATCATAGCTAGTAAGTCAGGAGAATCTACAACACCATTCAGCAATTTATATAAAAAGCAAAGGTCAAAATTAACCCTTCGTTGTTCGAGAGTAATCAAATTTAATTGAGTATAAAGTTGTAAGTAGTCAATTTGGTCAGTTACGATACCCATCTTATATGCCACAAACCTAAGAAATCTTTTTTGGACTCTTTCAAGTAGATCTTTATGTATCTGTTAGAATGGTGACCAAACAATACTGCTGTATTCAAGCACAGATCTGACATATGCACAGTACACAGATTTTAAACAGTTTACATCGGAGAAGTCTGCCAATGTTCTTTTCAAAAATCCCAACATTTTCAAGGATTTATTTGTAATTAATTCAATATGCTTACCAAATGTCAAATCACTACTAAAGTACACTCCCAGATCTCTTATTTGATCAACCTTTTTTAAGACAGTATCTTCCATTTTATAATCAAAATTTGAAATATTTTTCGATCTAGAAAATTGTATATAGCAGCATTTACTCTTATTTAACAACATATTATTATTCCTACACCACTGGATCAAATTATCTATATCTGCCTGTAATTTCAAATTATCTTCAGGAGTTTTAATCTCAACAAACATCTTCAGATCGTCTGCATATAAAAGTGTATCTGCATATTCAAAGCAGCGAGTCACATCATCAACAAATATGTTAAAGAGCAATGGTGAGAGATGCCCGCCCTGTGGCACACCCGAAGTCACATCGATCTCTTTAGATAGATAATTTTTTATTTTAACTATTTGTTTTCTATTAGACAAGAAGTCCCCAAACCAAGCCAACAAATTTCCAAAAATTCCAAATTTTTGCAGCTTTATCAATAAGATTCGGTGATCTATCTTATCAAAAGCCTTTGAAAAATCGGTATATATCACATCGAGTTGATCTCTCTCCTCAAGGACCCGAGACAGGTAATGTTCATATATTAGTAAGTTTGTAACAGTGGATCTACCTTTAACGAAACCGTGTTGCTTTAAAGTTAACTGTCTTTCAACAAACGGTCTTAGTTTATTCATTACAATATTTTCAAATATCTTAGGAATTAAACTATTCTTTATTATAGATCTGTAGTTTTTTATATCAGATATGTCACCCTCTTTATGGAGTGGATCCAAGAACGATATCTTCCAAGCATTTGGGAAAACACCCAACTGTAGTGACAAATTAAAGATCTTAGCAAGAATATCCGATAAGATACATTTACATTGCTTTAAAAAGCATACAGGAATCAAATCTGGACCAGCACCTAAGTTATTATCAAGCTGCGCAATGGCATCAAACACTTCCATTATTTCTATCCTCATTACACCCATGATCGCATTATGAGAGAACTCTTCACTACAATCTATAGAAACACTATTGTTATAATTGTTATAAACTGACCCAAAAAAATCTGAGAATGAGTCAACAATTTTATCTACATCATCTATCTGTGTGTCATTATATTTCATTACTTTAGGAATACTGAATTTGTTTTGCTTTGATCTAACATATCTCCAAAAACTCTTACTATCTACGTTTATGGCTGTTTGAATATTATTTATATAGTCATTATAACAAATCTTAGAAACATTTTTACACTGTTCTCTTAATCTACTAAAAATACTATAATGATATTGTGAGTTGCTAATTTTATAATTTTTGTGTGCTATTTTTTTGTCAATAACAAGTTGTCTCAAGTCTGCGGAATACCAGTGTGGAAACTTTCTATTTCTAGTTCTACATTTGGGAACAAACAAATCAATGGCTACAAAGAGAACATCATAAAAACGATCCATCATTACATTGAGGTTTTCAGAATCTAACAAACTATCCCAATTAACATTAGATAAATAATAATTGATGCCAATGAAATCTGCCCTATCAAAATTATAATATATATAGTCATAGTCTATCAAATCAAGATTTTTTCTACAGACATCTAGGTTTATCTCTAGCGCAGGATGATACTTGTCCAATTTCAGAAATGGTTCATCCAATATCAAATATTCAATATTAAATTCATACTTATTCATATTATTAATTATTATTCAAACCATATTCATATAAAAATTCTCTAAATGTGCAATTACAATTACAACCGGCAACACTGCTGGGAAGTATATTACCAAAACGGCGCGATCTTCTTGTGTGCGTGTGTGATGTCACTAAGGCCTGGTTCTGATGTTTTCGACTTGGCCATATTTAAAAACATTTATTTGAGCATTAGCACCCTGGCAAACCAATTAAAACCACACTTAAAACCACGTGCTCGGAGGCCAGACTCGGCTGCTAATGTGAGCGTTGGTAAGGTGGAATTGTACTTCTAGGATAGTTTCTACAGTGTTGTCAAAGAGAAACAAATTAATAGAAGTTTTTGATTACATTTTGAATCACGATGATTTCAAACAAAATCAACAAACTTTGAGAAAATCTATTGGCCTAAAAGAACATCTTAACGATCCCCATTTTCCTTTTCTTTTACACACTTTTTAATTTATATTTGAACATACCGATGTTGTATTTTGAATTTTACAAAATAAAAGCACATATATTTCTTATGCTAAGAAACGTCTGATTGTATTAACTACCACATCGCAAGATTTTAGAAATAATGAAATTCATTTTAATCAAATTTACAACTTCTTATCTGAGGATTTTGAAAATAACAAACCAGCACCAAAGAAAAGAAACAACAATAAGTATTCAAAATTTAAAACAGAATTATAAACAAACTTTTAATGAAATGTTAGATTTAGACACAATAATTAATCAATTGCAAGTAAGATTTTCGGATTTAAACAAACTAGAATTTTTCGATTTAATAAAGAAAGACAACTTTGTTTCGTATTCAAAAAGTTTTCTAAAGGATTTTTTTGAATTATTATTAAAACAATATCCCTTGTTTGATTGCATTAAAAAACGAACTGACCACTGTCGACACAGATACAGAACTGTTTCAAGATTGGCATACGCCTATCAAAATGATTTCATTTATTTACAACAATAACTTAATTTCCTGTTTAACCGAGTTTTATAAACTGCTTGCGTTAATAGTCACAATTCCCGTCACATCTGCTTCAGTAGAAACAAGTTTCTCTGCACTTAAACGCATCAAAACATTTTCCAGAAATAGTATTAGTCAAGGCAGGTTAAAAAACATATCAATGATTTCTATAGAAAAAAGGCTTGTTAAAGAACTGAGAGAGCAGATATCATTTTATGAAAAAGTAGTCGATATTTTTTGCCGAGCAAAAAGATAGACAGATTCCATTAATTTATAAAAATATTTAGGAACGTATTAGTTTACCGTAGACCGGTTTCGCTCTAAATAGAGCTCGTCAGTACGGCATACTAATTGCAGCGAAAATACACCTATAAAGTAAAACGGCTATGGTAGCCAGCCTTTCAACACTAAGACACGAAGCACGTGCTGCCACCTCGCTGCGGAACCAAGTAGTATGTTGTCACGGCAGCTTTACATAACACAAAGTGTTAAATATTAGAGACTATACAACCAACTAATAATTTAGTAAATCGTCACCCCTGGCCCATTTCTACCCTAATATAGGGACAAAGTATGTAAGGCTAGATCGCATTAGTTGGTGGCAACAAGTGAAATATAATACATAATATTATAACGAACAATTTTGCTGAATCCCACGTTGTGGGCCAGTATAACATAAAATGTATATTGAGCCCCACGTTGTAGGGTCAGTGTAAAGAAAAACAAAATATAACAAATATAATAGAACATAAATTATCTCAGGGCTTGGGTTTAGGCACTTGCAGTTTGTAGGTTTCAAGATGTACAAATGAAAGTCAGGTGTTATGAGTAAAATCAGTTTATTTAAAAAGTTATTGATTCTATACAATGCAGCAAATTGAATGAAGCAAATTTTATAAAAGAAAAATATGAATTGATTACTTTGACATGGCATATAGCACTGTAAAAATGAGTTGTGGAGCATACTCTACTTTAAAAAGAAAACCACAGATAAATAATGTACTTAACTTCCAGCTTTAGATTGCTGCCTCCGGAGTGGTGATCACAGGGCTGCTCCCTAGCAGTGTTGTTGAGGGGGCTCCTCCCTAGCGGTGTTGTTGAGGGGACTCCTCCCTAGCGGTGTTGTTGAGGGCTGCTTACGGGCTCTATTTGTCTAGATGTTGTTCATAGGGCTCCTCCATAACAGTGTTGTTGAGGGGGCTCCTCCCTAGCGGTTTTATTTCATTTAGAGAGGTGTTGTTGCAGGCCGCTTCCTCCCTAGGGGGTGCTATAAAATTCCATGTGTATGAGTATTGGTTCAGGGCTTAATGATTTCCATGAGGCGGCTGGTAGCAGGTTGCGTTTACTTACAAAATTTATCCGGGTTAACAATTGGAAATAAACTAATTAATATGAAACAAAATCTTAAATGACTTCTTTTAAAATGCATTTAAAACAGCATAATAGCAATTAATTACCGAACTAATGCTACCACAAGCCACCGTTTAACAGTATAAAGTTTCATGATGAAGAAAGCAATCATTGAAAGTGGATTCAGTATACATACACTAATAAGTAATCTACTATTATTATCAAGCAAAGAAATGTACGAGCAATTGGAAATAAGTCTGTATCTAAATATAAGACTTACCCATTTAGGCATGCTGTTTTCCGACTAAAATTTAGCTGTAAGATATCATCTTTTGGTCGATTTTAAACAGAAGAGAGCGTGGCACGCGTTGTAAGCGTTTATAAAGATTCTCTTATCTTAGACACGTCACGGAGCTAGCTCGGCTGCAGGCGTGTTCCACTGAGTTGGGATGCGGTAGAGTAACCGACAGCCGAGTTTGACGTCACTGAAGGGACTTGGACTCTGACGTCACAAAAGGGGTTGATTTAGAAGCTTAAAAGTCAACGGCGTTAACGCGTGTGACATGTCTTGCTTATTAAATACACGCGACATGTTACAATATTATTATGCTTACATTTATGTTTTTATTTCTTATTAACAATAAGAGAATGCGTTTTGCCGGCTAAGTAGAGTTAGGTATGCAAGCACGTGTACTTATTGACTGTCTGTGTACTGTGAATGAGATGTCCTGCCCCGGATCCCGGACTTGAACGTATAAATCCTGGAATATATATATATATATATATGTATATATATATATATATATATATATATATATATATATATATATATATATATATATATATATATATATATATATATATATATATATATATATATATATATATATATATATATATATATATATATATATATATATATATATATATATATATATATATATATATATATATATATATATATATATATATATATATATATATATATATATATATATATATATATATATATATATATATATATATATATATATATATATATATATATATATATATATATATATATATATATATATATATATATATATATATATATATATATATATATATATATATATATATATATATATATTCCTTGAATCGTAAACTTCACAAACGACTGCAATTGGCAACACTGCCTCTACGTTTTACACCGCATCATAGACCACTCATTGGATTGGATCACTCACTTAAATTTATTTATTTATTAAACTATGTATAATGTATATAGCATTTCTATTGAAATTTATTTTTGGTGTATAAACAATATTTAATAATTTAATAAACCTTATGTGTTTATTCCTGTTTATTTATACCCTCAGTAATTCGTGAATAAATTATTTCAAAAAGGTATCAAATTTCAAAAATTATTTTTGTGAAAGTCTATATTTTTGTATGAATGGATTCTTCACAGAAATTCTAAAGTGCCAGGAAAACGTGTGACCTTGAAAATTTAAAAATTACTGCCTCCGCTACCGCGTCACTCAGGGGCCGCCACTGATGACATGCATCAAACTAAACTTGTCAAAACAAAGCAAGATAAACTGGTTGCTTACATATTTACAATATGCATCAAACTAAACTTAATGTTTTTGTTGTTTATATACCTCCCAATACTCCAACTAATGACTACTACCTCTTGTTTGAAGCTCTCGAGTCCCTGTGTATAAAATATGGTTCCGAGACATTCTTAGTTGGTGACTTTAACATGCCTGAATATGCCTCTTGTCGTCAGAACAACCCCTCCGCTCGTGTGTCTGCTTTTCAAAATTTCTGTAATCTACAACTCCTTGGACAGTTTAATCATGTTGAGAATATTAACAACAGAATTCTTGACGTGGTTTTGTTTATTGACACTTGCTTGGTGGGGGAGGCTCCTGATTCGCCCGTGATTCCTGATCGTCATCATCCCCCCTTAATCATAGAGTTTCCGCTCAGTGGTTCTGTGGTCTCTTCCCCTGCTGGTGACACTACTAGGCAAAGGTCATATAACTTTCGAAAATGTGATTTTGTCAGATTGTATGCGGAGCTCAGTGACTTGTACTGGGATGGCATGGATGGGCTTCAGGATGTCGATTCTATGCTTGACTTTTTCTATTCCAGAATTTACGACTTGTTTGATATGTATGTTCCCAAGACTGCTCCAAGAGCATGTAATAGGTATCCCCCGTGGTTTTTTTAAGGTTAGTATAAAATATAAATATTCATTATGGTGTAAGCTTAAGAAGTCTGGAAATGTGGAGTTTCTGGATAGATTTAGGGAGCTGAGACAAAAACTTAAGAGAGACATTTATCTTTCTCGAGTCAATTACTTTCAGAGGGTCGAAAGAGAGATTAGGTCTAATCCTAAAAAATTCTGGATCTGCTCTTCTCTACGCCGTCAAAACTTTTCTATTGGGAATTTATCTAACCAGCAGCAGGCAGCTGACAGTTTTGCTTCTTATTTTGCGGGATGTTCTGGCTCCACCCCCACCTCATCGCCTACAGCCGCCAGTTTGGCTTCGGGTGACATCACAATGTTCTTTGTTGATGACTTTAAAGATGACGAAATTATTACAGCCGCTAAGAGAATTAAGGCTAACATGTCCTGTGGACCTGATCTAGTTCCTGGTTTCTTGGTGCGCGACTGCTTATAAGCTTTCCTGGCTCCACTTAAGAAAATTTTTAAACTGATTCTTAGATCTGGAACATTCCCCGCGATTTGGAAGCTGTCACGGGTTTTCCCTGTCTTCAAGGCGGGGGAAAGTGGTGATCCATCAAACTATCGACCAATAGCCATACTATGTGTCTTTTGTAAAATTTTCGAGGCCTGCCTTTTTCAGCGAATACTGTTTCACATCAAAAACAGACTCTCTATTTCTTAGCATGGTTTCATTCCAGGTAGATCGACTGTAACGAATTTGGTTGACATTACACAGTTCATTGCGTCCGCTCTTGACCGCTCTTCACAGGTTGATGTTGTGTATACTGATCTATCTAAGGCCTTCGATTGTCTAAATCATTCTGTTCTGATTGACAGGATGAGGGCTATCGGATTCTCCGAGGGCTTGCTTGGCTTGTTCAGATCTTACTTTGATGGAAGGAGGCAATTTGTTGAGGTTGGGGGCTTCAAATCTAACACCTATCACGTAACTTCGGGAGTGCCGCAGGGTTCCATACTCAGTCCATTACTGTTTAATATATTTATTGACCAGTTAAACATGTTTTACATGTTCCTTTTTTAATGTATGCAGACGATATTAAGATTTTCGCAAATATTTCGAGTGTTGATGACTGTTTGCGGCTCTAGAACTGTCTTCAGATCCTTGTTGAATGGTGTTGTCGGAGTGGTCTATCTGTGAATGTTTCCAAGTGTTGTGTGATGTCCTTTACTCGAAATAAGCACACAATCACTTTCTGGTACAATATAGGAGGGTTTCCACTTGACCGCCCCAGGACAGTTAAGGACCTTGGAATTGTTTTTGATGGTACTCTATCTTTTAAACCACACTACGAGCAGACTGTCAGTTCTGCTTACAAAACTCTAGGGTTTCTGATAAGAAACAGCAAAAATTTCTCACAGACTGACACCCTCCTTCTGCTCTTTGGCTGTTTGGTTAGGTCTCGACTTGAATATGGCTCAGTTGTGTGGGCTCCCACTTATGAGATACATGTGGCAAGCCTGGAATCAGTGCAAAGGTAATTTCTAAAATTTCTTAGCTTTCGTGAGGATGGTCGATATCCGTCTATTGGTTTTCCTCAGGAAAGTTTACTTCTTCGCTTTAGTCTGCAGAGTCTATCGATGCGCAGGCAGTGCAGTTTCATTATATTTTTATATAAACTGGTTAATTCTGTGTTCGACTGCCCTAGTCTGCTTCAGCAACTTAATTTCAATGTGCCTCGTATTGCAGCACGTTTTCCAGGCACATTCTATCTCCCGACTGCTCGTACACGATTGCTGTTATCGTCTCCAATTTACCAGATGTGTAATGGTTACTCTGTACTGCAAGACCGCCTAGATATCTTCTCATGTAACATATCAGAGATAAAAATGTTTTTCAAAGCGATCTAATTTGTGACTCTTTTTTGTATTGTTAGCTAGATTGTTGTTAGTTATTATGTTTTGTGTATTGGCCCATCCTTAAATTGGCTTTTAAGCTGTTGGATGGTGTATGAATAAACAAATAAAAAAATAAATAAATAAATAAACTTGCCAAAACAAGCAGCATGGTAGCGGCACGAGCACATGGTAACTACACTTGAACAAGCGGGCGAGAGACAAGCGCACCGATACAAGTTTTGGCGCAACACGCCGGCTTAATATTCAGCTATTCGGCCAGCAAGCCTGCCGAATATTCGGTATTCGGCGTGTGGCCGAATATATTATTCGTTGCAAGTCTAATACAATAACAAATATTTCATTTTGGGCCTTCAAAAAAATTGTCACTACAAATTACTTTGCAGGTTGACAACGTTTTGAATCGTCTACATGTGGCAATGCCAAAGCCACGCGATGAAAAGTCTCGTCCTCCATGCATTCCTGAATCTGTGCTATTGAAGAGAGAACAACAAGGGGAGAGACGCAAACGTAAACTGGAGAGAGAAATTGAACTAGAAATGGGTGATGATTATGTATTGGATTTGAAGAAACATTATACTGATATTCCAGAAGAAGAGAGATACGACATTATACCTGAGGTAAGAAGATAGGTTAAGTAATTACTTATTTCTAGGTTTTTGCAAATTTTATAAAATGCTAGTCAAACTAGCCGTACTGCAGTCTGATAGCCAAACTATAAACATTTTCTCTTTGCAAACTAATGTATATCTTATAACTATTTTTGATTATATGTCGTTCCCACGTATGTGCGTATATAGGCATTCAAATCAATCTATTAATTCTTCAACTGAATTTTACTCTGCAACTCTAAAAAATCTACATACAAGTCATTAGCAATAAAGAAAAAAAAAACGCTATTTCCCATTAATATATTAAAAATTTGTTGTAAGTGTAGGCGTGGTGGTGGAGGGTGACGAAATGATAATATACTAAGTACATTTTCAGTCATTAATTATTGGCATTCTCATAATGCCAACACAAATGGGAGAATCCTCCAAGCCTATGTCGACAACCTTGCAAATTGCACGGTTGATGCTCACCAAATACCTACACACTTCGGCAGTGCAGGTTGACCCGACATGCTCGACATAGTAATCATGTCGAACACCACCCTTCTCCATGAAATAACAACCTAAAACGACCTCTAGTCGGACCATAACCCAGTCATATTGCAGCTTGGCGACATCAGCGACGAACCCGCCCTCCCAAGGAAAAAAGTACTGTGGCCAGTCTTCACAGATCACCTTATAAACACCCTTGGCAATATTCCGGTTATCCGCAGCATCCCCGAATTCGAGGGTGCAGTGGATAATCTACAATCCAAAATTCAATGTTCTATCGAACATGCATCAAGGACGTACCCATGCCATCTTTCCGTCCAGTATCAGGGAAATGATACTCGAAAAGAACCGCGTGCGTAGACTAGCTCAACGCACCGGAAAGCCCACCGACAATCGAGACGCAAACAGACTCATCAAACAAGTACGATCCACCCTACAAGAACTCCGCCACAATCGTTGGGAGGAACGCCTGCAAACCCTGTCTACCCAAGACAATTCCGTCTGGCAAATGGCAAAAGCCCTTGTCTCCCAAAAACTTCCGATATCCTCGCTTCACGGCCGCAACTGTGTATACACGGATGCGGAGAAAGCTACTGCATTCGCAGATCATCTGGAGTTGTAATTCAGCCCGAATTATAACAACGTTGATCTGTCGCACGTAGCAAGAACGCACCGCTTCGTCAGGAGTGCGCTTCGCGTCACCCCAGACATAACTATCGAGCCCACAACTTTCAAAGAAGTTTCCCAAATAATCACATCATTAAAAAATAGGAAAGCTCCGGGATACGATGGAATCTCCAACATAGCCCTGAAAAACGTCTCCCGCAAAGCCATGGTATTCCTAGTTACGATTATGAATGCCATGCTGCGATTTAAACATTTTCCTTCCATGTGGAAACTTCCCGACATTATCAACATCTCGAAACCCAGCAAAGATCCGCTGTTCCCTCAGAACTACAGGCCCATTAGCCTGCTACCAGTCATCGTCAAAATCGCCGAAAAACTGATTCAGAAAAGGCTAGCTTCTGTCACCTCAGAAAATCATATCCTCCCAGATGAGCAATTCGGTTTCAGACACCAGCACTCCACAACAAACCAAGTCCTTCGTGTGGTGGAAAACATCACTGAAGGATTTAATAAAAACAAGTCAACTGGTGCAATATTTGTAGACATTGCTCAAGCCGTCGATAGGGTTTGGCATGCGGGCCTCCTAAACAAACTTCTATCATTTAATTATCCTCTCCCTCTGATTCTGCTAATCAGGTGATACCTGCAACAGAGGAAGTACCAGGTTAAACATCTGGGAGCCAGATCTAGAACTTACCCAGCCATGGCTGGTCTCCCGCAGGGTTCTGTTATCTCCCCTCTGCTGTACAATATATTTGTCGCAGACATTCCGACAGCCCCTCTAAACGTGACATGCGCACTGTACGTAGACGACACTACCATCCTCAGCAGCTCCACTCAGCCGAGGATAATAACCAAACGACTAGAGACCGCCGTAGTCGAGCTGTAAGGCTGGTATAGGAAATCCCTTCTAGCCATAAACCCCGATAAATGTTCAGCTGTCCTATTTTCCAAGACAAGACACACACCTCACGAACACGTTTCATTAGACAACCGTCTTAATTCCCTGGCAGTATTCCGCCAAATACCTCGGGGTTTTCCTCGACAAACACTTAACATGGCGCCCCCATGTCGATCACGCCCGAAAAAAAGCCTCAATGTTCATCTAGAAGCTGTTCCCACTTCTAAATAGAAATTCCAAATTGTCCATGAACAATAAGTTGCTCATGTACACAGTCATTATCCGGCCAGCCTTGACCTATGTATCACCTGCATGGGTCACCGCGGCCGCAACACACATCAAGACCCTTCAAATCATCCAGATTAAAATTTTGAGAATGGTTACCGGAGCACCATGGTTTGTCCGAAACAGTCAGATTCACTCTGATCTGGAAATGCCTTCGATACTTGAGTTTATGACTCAACTATCCACAACTCAGTTTGCAAAAGCCGCTTCTCAGCCGAATGCTCTTCTCCGTAGTGCCACCGACTACGACGAGCCACTTCCACATAAGCATAAGCATCCAAAGCTTATACTTACCCGCTAACGCCCCCGCGGCAAAAACCGAATGGAAACATTCAAACCCAAAAAGTCATTGTGCGTAATCTTTCCGACAGAGGTATGGACTAAGGTCCGATACTCCCAGGAAGGGGGTTTTAGTGAGTACAGTCTCACAGCACCTCGATATCCCACGCCACCTACGGGGCCGTGAATGAGGTCTACATGAGCATTTCCCCCTCCTGTATCTTCCCTGAATAACCCATTATCTGCAGCATTCTCTTCACTGTTTAAATTCAAATAAAAGTCGTGGTCAATAGGTGGAATATACTTCAAAAGTTCGTGGAGAGTTGAGTTTTCCGTTCGTTTGGAAATAATGGGTTTAAATGTATACTCCCAAATTTACCTTGCCGCCCTTGCATTATTTTCGTTAGATCGATTTCTAAAAATAGCGCATCATCTTGATGCAAATATTTATATTTTATCACTTTGGGTAGCCCTTGTTCTAACCTGATCCAATTCATGTTCAACCAGGGCACACATCTGGTGAAACAAATCTTTTGATATGTTGAATGAGACAAGAAGCCACTTCCTGGGCTCCGCATGCCGCTATTGCTTCGTTCCATATGTACATTTCGCAGGTGGTAGTGGAATTTTGCACGCCCGAGGAGGTACCACCCCATGCATCAAGGGGCCGGTGAAGTCCCAACGGACGTTTCCGGTTCTGGTATATGAGTCGGTTTCCCTTATAAGCAAAAATGATGATGGCTCCTCCTTGTGCAAAACATTCCGGAGGTAAAATACCCCTCCATTTGGATCTCCGGAAGAGGGGTGTACAGGGGGCGCCAACATCAAAATTCAACATATCCTTCTCGAATATATTTGGCTTAACTTCTAACCTGAACTCCGTCCACCATTTCCTCCAGGCTAATAGACCCCAACTCCTCTTCCTCACCGAAACCCAAATCAGTGTCAAAACAACCACTAATCACCTTAATTTCCCGGGGTATGAGCTCCTTAGTTCCTTTAGATTGCATGAAGGCGTGTGCGCATACGTCCGTAGCAATCTACCCTGCACCAGGCTCCCCAATTTAGAAGCTGGAAGAAAATACATACTATGGATAAAACTCTCTCTCTCAGGGCTGCAACTAAATTCATCTGTTGCATTTACCGGTCACCTTCTGACAACAACTTTGTCCAGCTCTTTGACTACCTTTCAGAAAAAAACCGACCATCTGATTTCTGAATATCCTTTCTCCGAGGTCACTATTCTTGGTGACTTCAACGTCCATAATAAGGAATGGCTAGGATCTTCAAAAAACGATCCACAAGGTAGAGCAGCGGACGCCTTTGCAGTCAGCAACCTACTTACTTTCCTCGCATCCCAACACACAGCTCAAATCCCTTGGATCTCCTTCTTACTACAAATCCTGAATGCTATAAAATATCAGACACCGCCCCCCTCGGTCGCTCAGACCATGGCATGGTCACCGCTTCCTGCACAATGAACCTCGAGGTCACACAGACATCACACCCACGTTTCGTTTGGCACTACAACTCCACGAACTGGGACGAAATGCGAGATTACTTTTCCTCATTTCCATGGGCATTTGTCTGCTTCTCTCATCCTGACCCCTCAGATATCTCACAAAACGTCACCGAAATTATCCAAGCTGGTATGGAATTATTTATTCCACGTACAAAGAAAAGCTCTTCAGCCACTCAAAAGCCCTGGTTCTCTAAATCTTGTGACAAGGCCAGACTTGAAAAGGTCAAAGCTCACAAAACACAGGAGTTCCTCAAGGTTCAGCTTTAGCCCCTACTTTCTTTCTTCTCCACATCAATGACCTCCTCTCTAGCACATCCAACCCAGTTCTCAGTTACGCGGACCCAACTAGATGAGGATCGCAGACACATGGAGGGTTCTGTCTCCGTGGATCTCCAAAAAATATTAGACTGGGGAAGTAGAAATCTTGTACAATTCAACCCCACCAAATCTCAGTCTCGCTTTCTTTCTCATAAAAGATACACGAACCCTAGAACCATCACAATGAACAACCAAGTTATTCAAAGTAATGAGTCCTTTTCACTTGTTGGCATTTCTGTGGATCGAAATCTCAATTGGCATTAACATGTCACATCAATTGCAGATGCTGCTGCTAAGAAATTAGGTTTCCTCTTCCGGGCTCACAAACACTTTTCACCAGCTAATCTCTATACCTTATATACTTCACAGATAAGGCCAAACCTCGAATACTGCTCCCACATCTGGGGAACCGCTGCCGTTTTTACACTCGCTATCCTGGACTCCATTCAGAAGAGAGCTATACGTCTCATTGGTGACCCTACCTTCACCCAAAGGCTGCCATCCCTTGCCCACCGACGTACCGTTGGTGACCTCCATCACTTTTATAGATATCTGCACACGTACTGCTCAGATGAGCTTTCTTCCATAGTTCCTCCACCTGCTGCCCCCAACAGATCTACCAGGGGAACAGAGTGAATGCACCCTTTTACTGTCCAGGTCACCACACATAGAACATCTTGTTATGCCCGCTCTTTTGTCCCGAGGACTTCTAAGTTGTGAAATTCCTTGCCGGCACATGTTTTTCCTCTTCCCCGTACCTCCAAACCTTCAAGTTCAGAATTAACAAGTTGCCTCTTTCCTCCTTGTCAACACCCACGGTATGATAGTATTTAGGCTGTAAGCCCTCGTGGTGTGTTGTTCAAATAAAAAAATAAAAAAAAACATGTAGCCAGTCTTTGCAATTTCATCGTGAACACATAGGTTGTATGTCCATAGTTGCCTTTTATCGTAGGCTACTCGTATGGATAGTATAGGCGTTGGCTGTGTTTTTTGCACGTTTTAATTTTCCTGCGGTATAGAATTATCCTGGTACTTTGTGTATTCCCTAGGTTTTTGAAGTCCTGATTTTGTGTTTTGCAATAGTTATATTTCGATGATATAGATTATATTTATATTAATATTGTGATATGGACTGTAAAAATAATATGTATGTACCTATCAGTTGAGTTACTATGTTTGTTATCATTATTGTTATAGATCTGGGAAGGCCACAACATTGCTGATTATATTGACAAAGACATCTTCGAGAAGCTAGAGGAATTGGAAAAAGAGGAAGAGATCCGTGAACAGACAGGCATGTACGTGGTGCCCAAGATAGAGTTGGATGAGACGTTGTTAGAAATCAAGAGGTTGGCTTTACAAATCAGACATAAGAAGGCCATCATGAAAGACGAAGCTAGGGTTAACAAACAATCTAGGTATGTAAAGTTATTTATAAAAAAAAGTGTTATTCTTATATGTTTAGTACGAGGTGGTATTCAGGATTACTTGCTAACTTTACAGCAGCTTCATTGTCTGCATATAAAGTTGGAGTTTTGTTTAGAGTTATTAACTCATCGAGAAGATACTCGCGCCACACCATTTCACGTGCACATTCACTAGCAGCAACTAGTTCTGCTTCAGTAGTAGAAATTGCAACACTTGTTTGTCTTTGACCGACCCATGATATCAGATTTCCAGCTAATTTGCAGACTATTTCTCCACTTGTTGATTTTCCTGTCTGAATATCACCACCTAGATCTGCATCACTATATCCTTCCAAAATATTATTCTCACCTGATCTGTAGATGATTTCTAAGTCTTCTGTTCCTTTTAGATAATGGAATATTCTGTTAACTCTTATTCTGTTTTTTTTAAAAAATATTTCAACAACACACCACGAGGGCTTACAGCCTAAATACTATCGTACCGTGGGTGTCGACAAGGAGGAAAGAGGCGACTTTTTAAATCTGGACTTGAAGGTTTGAAGGTTTGTAGGAGAAGGAAAAACATGTGCCGGCAAGGAATTTCACAACTTGGAAGTCCTCGGGACACAAAAGCGGGCATAACAAGATGTTCTATGTCTGGTGACCTGGACAGTAAAAGGGAAATTCGCTCTGTTCCCCTGGTCGATCTGTTGAAGGCATCAGGTGGAGGAACTATGGAAAAAAGCTCCTCTGAGCAGTGTGTGTGCAGATATCTATAAAAGAGAGACAGGTCACCAACAGCACGTCATTGGGCAAGGGATGGTAGCCTTTGGGTGAGGGTAGGGTCACCGATGAGACGTATAGCTCTCTTCTGAATGGAGTCCAGGATAGCGAGTGTAGAAGCAGCAGCGGCACCCCAGATGTGGGAGCAGTATTCGAGGTTTGGCTTTATTTGTGAAGTATATAAGGTATAGAGATTAGCTGGTGAAAAGTATTTGCGAGCCCAGAAGAGGAACCACTTCTGCAATTGATGTGACATGTTGGTGCCAATTGAGATTTTGATCCACAGAAATGCCAACAAGTGAAAAGGGCTCATTACTTTGAATAACTTATTTGTTCATTGTGATGGGTCTAGGGCTGGTGTATCTCTTATGAGAAAGAAAGCACAACTGAGATTTGGTGGGGTTGAATTGTACAAGATTTCTACTTTCCCAGTTTAATATTTTTTTGGAGATCTACGGAGACAGAACCCTCCATGAGTCTGCGATCCTCATCTAATTGGGCTAAAGAGACAGGCTTAGAATATTGTATATTTGAGGGGAGGGTGCTGTCGTCCACGTAACTGTGAAGTGTGTTGGATGTGCTAGAGAGGAGGTCATTGATGTGGAGAAGAAACAAAGTAGGGGCCAAAGCTGAGTCTTGAGGGACTCCTGCATTAATTGGATACAGTTTAGAGGAATGGCCATCCACAACAACAGAAATGCTCCTGTTGGAGAGGAAATTTGCTGTCCAGGTACAAAGTTTTGGTGGTAGGCCATAGGGCGGAAGTTTATTAAGCAGCGCTGCTGCCAGACCTGGTCGAATGCTTTGGATATGTCTAGAGCATCAATCTGAGATTCACCATGTAGTTCCATAGACTTGTTCCAAGAATGGGTGACAAAGGAAAGGAGGTCGGCAGTCGATCTGCGCTGGCGGAATCCATACTGCCTGTCGTGGATTAGACTGTGTTTTTCAAGAAATTTTAGTAATTCAGTGTTTATATACTTTTCCATCACTTTAGAGACGACTGAAAGGAGAGAAATAGGCCTGTAGTTGCTAGGAAGCGCTTTCGATCCTTTCTTGGGGACGGGTTGTACTCGAGCAGTTTTCCAGTTACTAGGGAATATGCCTCTATTGTAAGATATCTGAAACAGACGAGTTAGGACAGGAGCAAGTTCTGGTGCACATTTTTTTAAAAACAATTGCTGGGATTTCGTCAATGCCAGAGGCTTTCCTGGTATTAAGAGAAGAGTGCATCTTTCGTACCTTTTTAGTTTTGAAAATGATATCCGTCATTTTATGCGTGACATCGGGGACTGTTGGTGGTTGAACATTTGGAGGTGGGTTGAGAGTAGAATTGCCGGCGAACAACGAGGCAAAAAGTTCAGCCTTGCTCAGGGCAGTAGAAACAATTTCATCCCCTGAGACAAGAGGTGGGAACGTGCTCTTGCAGAAATTATTCCCAATAGATTTAGCAAGAGTCCAGAAGGGTTTGCCTCTGTTGGAGCTTAAGAGGACTTTGTTTTTGATGTGGTTATTAAACGAGTTTTTGCCTCAGAAAGTATGCGGACATAGCGGTTTCTTGCGTCGTTAAATACTTGTTGGTTTTCTTCACTGGGATTGTGTAGAAGCGTTTTGTGAGCTTTGATCTTTTCAAGTCTGGTCTTGTCACAGGATTTAGAGAACCAGGGCTTTTGAGTGGCTGAAGAGGTTTCCTGTGTACGTGGAATAAATAATTCCATGCCAGCTTGGATAATTTCACTGACGTTTTGTGAGATATCAGAGGGGTCAGGATGAGAGAAGCAGACAGACGCCCATGGAAATGAGGAGAAGTAATCCCGCATTTCGTCCCAGTTTGCGGAGTTGTAGTGCCAAACGATACATGGGTGTGATGACTGTGTGACCTCGGGTTGCATTGCACAGGAAGCAGTGACCATGCCGTGGTCTGAGCGACCAAGGGGGGCGGTGACTGATATCTTATAGCATTCAGGATTTGTAGTAAGAAGGAGATCCAAGGGATTTGAGCTGTGTGTAGGGATGTGAGGAAAGTAAGTAGGTTGCTGAACCATATTGGCTAAAGACTTGTTGACTGCAAAGGCCTCCGGTGCTCTCCCTTGTGGATCGGTTTTTGAAGTCTTCTGTGGGATGTCAAGGGATGGATTTTCCAAAGACTGTGATCAACTCTTACTGCATAAGCTAAATCTGGTCTTTTAAATACCAGTAAATACATAAGAGCTTGATGATATGGATAGTCGGAGACTTCTCTCCCTAATATGGACACATCCTGAGGTTGGGAACTGATAATTGGGGCTGACGTAGGCTTACAGTTGCTCATACCAAACCTTTCAAATATTGTTGGTGTAATTCTTTTGGTTCACTTTTATTGTTCCATCTCTATCTTGATTAATTTCTAGACCTAGAAAATAACTTAGTTCCTTAGTAATAACTTTGAATTCCAATGTTGTGTTTAACAGTCATCCAAACACTGTTTATTTTATTGATGGTTTATTTTATTGATTGTTTATTTGTCAATGCAATTAAACCACCATCAACATACAGAACAACAATGACAAGATCATTTGCATCTTCTTTTATAAATAGGCAGGGTTCTGCACTGCTCTGCTTGAATTCAAGTTTATTTAAAAAATCACTGAATCAACGATACCAACATCTAGCAGCTTGTTTTAATCCATACAAACTTTTCCTAAGCTTGTATACTTGGCCACTTCCATTGTCAAAACCTTCTGGTTGTTTCATATAAACTTCTTCATTATCTAAATCTCCATAAAGAAATGCTGTGGAGATAGGAAATTGAGCCAAATGCATTCTTCTAAGAGCTGCAACACTTAAAATGGTTCTTATTGTACCCATTTTGGCAACAGGACTGAATGTTTCATTATAGTTAACTCCTTTTTCTTGTGAAAAACCCTTAGCAACTAGATGTGCTTTATATGTTTCAACTGATCCATCAGCTGCCTGCTTAATTTTATAAATCCATTTACAAGGCAGGGCATTTTTGTTTTTATGTAACTTGACAAGCGACCATGTGTCATTTTCTTGAAGAGCTTTTATTTCATTATTCATAGCTTGCTTCAAATTTTCTGCAACTTTACAATTTATGGTGTCTTCGTATGCTTCTGGGGTATCTAGATTTATGGTTTCTTCGTATGCTTCTGGGGTATCTAGGTTATCTATCACAGCAAAGGATACATACTCTTTATAACGATGTGGTGGATAAATGTTCTCCCTATTTCTTAGGTTGAATTTTATAGAATTTTCTTCATTTATGACTTCTCAAATTCTCCCCTCTCTAAATCTTTGTTGTACTCATCTTGATCTTTGTTCTCTTCATCTTTAGTTTCTTGAGAGTGTGGTAATTGTGAACTTGAAACTTTTCTAAAACTTCTTAACATTCTTATCTTCATTTGGAGACAAAAACACTACGCTGGAAATAACATCATGAGACCTAATGATTGTCTGTCTTTGAGAATTCCATATTCTATAACCACCAAAATCGTATCCCACTAAAATTCCTTCAATAGCTTTCTTGTCCATTTTCTTTCTTTTCTGCTTAGGAATATGAACAAAACACTCACTTCCAACTATTCTGAGACAGTTCTAAACCTCACATTGCTTTTTTTAATTTGAAAGGTCAAAAACATCGTTAAATGGACATAATACATAATTCTCACTTCGGAACACTGTCATTGTACATGAATTAAATAAACAGATTGTTTATTATGAACACCTGTAAAACCTCACTGTCTTGAATTATACTTTCACAATTCTTGTATAGTAATGTTTGCTAAAAATAAACAACTCGTGTAAATCCATTGGTAAAACTTAACGTAATTCCAATTTAGTAAACAATTCAATTTGAGGTTCATATTAATAGTGTTTCCTTCTCTCTCAGATAAAGAGCTTAAAATTTTGTACCGAAATATTTCCAATAGCCTCTTCTTATTAGCCTTAGCTTCGTCCACATATTTCTGATATCCTTACTGACCTAAATTTGTTATCTAAAAAGAAAAAAAGAAGTTAATTATTTTATTTTATTGAAAAGACAGATGATGAATGTAAGGGCCTTGAATAAGATCGGTCGTAATTACCTGCAGCAACTTGTGCTGGATATTCTCAAGTCCCTCGTAAATATTTGTACCGCAAGGGTGTACAATATACCACTTTAGTGGGAATTAGGAAGTTCATCAAGGCACCATCTTTATATAATTAAATCCCCGGGATATGTATACATAGGGGTTTTCTGGCTTGGCATTTAATTTTTTGGCCCGGTATTTGATTCGTGGCTTGGTAATTTATATGTTTTGAGTATTAATTTTTCGTCTTCAAGTAGATTGGTGTTTTGTAATTAAGTTGGATTGATCTGTAATTTCCTGGACCTTTCTACGGGTAGATGTAGTGAGATACTTTAATGTTCCTGTCACGCCTATAAACAACCATAACAGGAGTAGAAATACACATCTTTATTATTGTATGGTGGACCTAACGGTAGCAAAGCCAAAGCTTTATTTGGGGCTGGCGTGACAACATACTACTTGGTTCCGCAACTAGGTGGCGGCACGTCCACCACTCACTCAGTGTTGAAAGGCTGGCTACTATAGCCATATTACTTTATAGGTGTATTTTCGCTGCAATTAGTATGCTGTACTGAAGAGTTCTAATGAGAGTGAAACCGGTCTACGCTTCTGATTGTTGCGAGAATCCATCTAGCCTTACATACTTTGTCCCTATATTAGGGTAGAAATGGGCCAGGACTGACAATTTACCAAATTGTTAGTTGGTTGTATACAGTCTCTATTTTTTAACACTGTGTTATTTGGAGCTGGCGTGACAACATACTACTTCGTTCCGCAACTAGGTGGCGGCACGTCCACCACTCACTGAGTCTTAAAAAGGCATATCGAGTTCAACATGTTGTCCAGATAGTCTGTGAAAAATCTCGTTTATCATACATATACTTTGTTATTTTTTTACATATCTATATTTTACATTTGAACTATTTGTTTTTTTATATTTCTGTACTCTGTTTTATTGTCCTTTAGTACTATTAATTTATTTTTGGTCAAATTGATTATATCCACATACCCATGACTCACTTGCCATATGCACTGTATTGTGTCTGTGGTTGTTAATACATGTAATTATATTATTATTCTTATGAGCAGGAAGCCTGTGATGCCTCGAACATCAACTGCCAAGGGTCGTGAACGTTCTGTTGGCCGATTGGTGAAGGAGATGTCTGAACTAGGTGTGGAAATGGACGACAATGACACTAGTGCTCACTTTAAGAATACCAAGGGTAGAAGCAGATCTCTATCTATGCCAGCTAAACGTAGACGTTTAGATAGCAGTACCACTAGCAGTGACAACAAGAAGATTGTGATGTCGAAGAACAGGAGTCTGGCTAAGCCTAGGAACGAAATGGGTGTTAAGGATGTCGTGGTAAGTAAATTCAGTTTTATAGAGTGTATTACATTTAAGGTATCTCTGTTTTTTCATAAAAGTGTTATAATTGTTATCTATATGACAGTGTGAACCCACCTTTAGGAGGTGTAAACAAGAGTTTAGAAAAGCCAACAGGCAGTTGACAGTTTATTTATTTATTTATTGAATACATGCCCAACAGGATAATCCCATTAATAGGGCACCATACAAAAAGAACAATATGAACAAAAAATATTTCTAAAAAAAAAAACCTAAACTAAATTAAACTAAACTACAAAACTAAAATACTGTGCAAAACATCACAAGGCAGAAATTCCACAAAACAGTACATATAATGGTTCTAATAACCGACAAAGTAAGATATAGCCACCCTATTAAAGTCAGAGCTCATTGTATAAACAAGTGATTTCATATACAAGTTAGTCCTTGGTATTGGAGGCTTAAACACTCTGTAGCCTGTGGAACTGAGAAATTTAATTGCATCAATAAATCTGGACAATGAACTTTACCATGAAACAAGTTATGCAGGAACATCACAGATGCAACTGTTCTATGCGAATACAAACTGGGTATGCCAGCTTGCATCAGCAATTGGCCATGATCGCATTCCCTCTGTGGGTAAGTACCAGATGCCCTATATACAAGGTGTTTTGAACTTACGCTGAACATCTTCCAGAGAACCAATATGAACACTATAAAAGGGATCAAAAACCAAGCTACAATATTCAAGCCTCGATCGAATGTAGGCAAAATAGAGAATTTTCAAGCAAATCGGAAAATGATCTGCTATTCCTCACAATGAAACCCATCAACTTCAAACAGGATGCTGTTATTGTTTGAGTATGTCCAGTGAAACTTAAATGTTTATCATATACAATGCCAAGATCCCTGTGCGTTTCAGTCCTAGCCAATGGTATACCACCCACTTTGTAGGGAAAAGCTATACGGCTGGTTTTTCTAGTGTTTGTCATCACTTTGCACTTCGAGACATTTAATTCAAGTCTGTTCTCAACACACCACAGCTGCAAGTTGTCAAGGCCCACCTGGAGTCTTGAACAGTCACCAATATCGTGAACACTGGAGTATAACTTGAGATCATCAGCAAATAATAGACAATTACCAGAAATTACAGAGCTTATGTCGTTGATAAATAACAAAAAGAGGAGTGGGCCAAGATTGGAACCCTGTGGAACGCCGGAGCTAGCAGTAAAGGGTTCAGACTTAAATCCATTATAAAAAACATATTGCACACAGTTAGTCAAGTAGGATCCAAATAATGCTATCAGCCGTCCATCAAGCCCCGCCACATGCAGCTTGTGCAGAAGTGTTGAGTGGTCAACACGATCGAACGCTTTGGAAAAGTCTGTATAAATGACATCCACCTGACCCCGTACATCCAAAGCTTCACTTACATACCTTGTGAACAGGGATAAATTCGTCAGTGTTGAGTGTCCCTCCACAAACCCATGCTGGTATTGTGACAAGCGACACTTCACGGCAGGACAAATACGAGCATACACAACTGCCTCAACAATTTTAGCAAAATTACATAGGATAGCTATAGGCCTGTAGTTGCTGACCCTTGAACGGTCCCCAGACTTAAAAACAGGACAGATCCGAGCAACCTTCCAAACCACAGGGAAGCAATGTGTGCGCAGCGACAAGTTAAATAGGGTTCTAAGGGGTTTGAGAAGAGAATGCACACAGTCCTTAATCAAGAAGGATGGCACCAAATCTGGTCTAGCGGTAAACTTGTTCTTGAGCTTCCTGATGGCTTTAAGAACTTCCTTATCACCAATCACTGTCACACTGACTGTCATATGCGATGGTCCAGAGGTATCCACCAGTTCAGTGATGTATTGAGGACAGTACACACTTTTAAAATAGTTTCCAAAACAGTTAACAATTGTTTGAGGCTTATTATAAACCATGCCATTCTCGTCAAACACAGTACTTGGAATGTTACTTGCTCCCCTCCTTACCTGTATGTGAGACCAAAATCTAGAGGGATCAATCTTAAGAGACTCTTCAGTTCCACGGACATACTCAGCATATGCCTCTCGTAGCTTGTTTTTAACTATAGATCTAAGAAGACTATACTCTGCATGATCACTATCACGTTGATGCCTCCTATATCTTGCATAGCACCTCTCCTTATTTTTTATATCATTTATTATTTCATTAGTAAACCAGGGAGGAAATTTTCTAGATGACCTCTTGCACTGAGGAACGTGTTGTTCAAAGATACTGTAAAGTCTGCCATAAAAGTAACCACAAGCCTCATCAGCGGTAGTAAAGGACTCCAGTTGAGACCAATCTTCATCCAGTATGTTGAAGTTGAAGGAGGGGTGGTGGTGTTGTTGTTGCTGATGTAGTAGCGAGAATCATTGTAATAAAAATTTGTGTTTGTCCTTAATTAAGAGTGTTGTTGACATGTAGAGATACGAATTAAGTTGTAGTTCTACCAAAATGTTTCATATGACTTAAATTTAAATACATTTTTTTTTGGGAACCCAATTCATCACAATACAGTTTTTAGATCTAACAATTGTTTCGCCAACGAAGTTGGCGTCACCAGTTCATTCATCCCTCTGGTGACGCCAGCTTTGTTAGCGAAACGATCGTCACATCTAAAACTGTATTGTGCTGAATTGGGTTCTACAAATTGTACTTATCAGTGCTCATCACAGGTTCCAATCTTCACTCATTGGCTTGACTTTAACAGGACTAAACTTTAATTGCTTCAGGATTTATTGAAAATTTTGACTTCTTTTAATGATAAGATTTTTAGGTACATTTATATGTTAATACAAATATAATTAATAATAATAATATTTATATGTTAATACAAACAAACAAGCTTGATTCTCAGTTGAACTGGGGGGCTCATGTTGGCTATCTGGCGGGTAAACTGTCAGCTTTCAGTTATGCTCTGCGTGTTCTGTCCGATTCTAGTGGTATTAGTGCTGGCCTCGAGGCGTACTACGCATATGTGAACTCAAGGCTTCGATATGAACTAATGTTCTGGGGGAATTCCATAGAAGCCAGTATAATCTTTAGGCTCCAAAAGGCATGTATCCGCAGCATATTTAATCTGAATTATAGGGGTTCGTGTAGGAAAACATTCCTCAACAACAGAATACTTACCTTGCCAAGTTTGTATATATTGTAGTGTGTGTGTTTTGTTAGGGAAAACCGGAGTTTGTTATCAGATTGTGAACAACAGCATTAATACAACACTAGAGCACGTTTAAGGGATCAGTTGGAACTGGGATCGATAAAACGACCAGATGGTTCCTTTACTGAATCTCGGAAAGAAACGTTAGAGCTCTTAGCACACACACACTTCCCAGATTGACTGATCCTGAGCAACGGTGAGGTCCTACCAGCTGAGGGACGATCTAAACGCCCCCAAAGGGAGGACTGGCTAGTTGCTCGGAGAATAGTTACAGCCTCGGCAGTAGAGTGTGCTGTGAATCATTTCCAGCCATTCAAGTCGCCAGGGGAGGATGGGGTGGTACCGGTCCTACTACAAAAGGGACTGGAGATTCTCCTACCCTTCCTTATCAGGCTGTTCAGAGCCAGTCTGGCCTGGAACTATATTCCTTCCAGCTGGACGGTGGTTAGGGGGGTTTACATTCCCAAATTGGGACGTAATGACCTCCTACCTACATCACTGAGACCTCTCAGTATTACATCATTCCTCCTGAAGGGATTGGAAAAAATACTGGACGGACACATTAGGGGGAACATCTTACCCAAGAACCCCCTAAATACCCACCAGTATGCCTATCAAACTGGCAAATCAACTGAGTTAGCGCTCAATAACCTCGTCGAGAAGATCACACACTCTCTGGAAAATGGAGAGGTTGCGGTGGCGGCATTTCTCGACATAGAAGGAGCATTTAATAATGCATTACCGATCTCCCTCTACGAGGCCACTATCGCTAGGGGGGTGGAACCTACCATCTGTGGCTGAATCGGAAACATGCTGCACAATCGGACCATTATTACCTCATTACGGGGAGAGGTGGTCAGCGTTAGGGCTGCGAGAGGGTGTCCTCAGGGAGGCATTTTATCCCCCCTGTTGTGGTCCCTCTTTGTAGACGACCTGCTGGCTATCCTCGGACTCTGGGAGGTTGAGGTCCAGGCGTATGCGGATGATCTCGTCATAATGGTTAGAGGCAAATCTGAGGAGGAACTGTCTAGTACTCTTCAAGAAGCACTAAATGTAGTCAATGATTGGTGCCGTAGGGAACAGATGTCTGTGAACCCTCGCAAAACGATCATTGTCCCGTTCACCAGAAGAAGAAGGTTGGACAAATTAAAACCACCTAATCTTATGGGGGAAAACATTCCATTTTCGGACCAAGCAAAATATCTGGGAGTTATCCTAGATAAGAAGCTCAACTGGGACAGACAGTTAGAAAATGTTATCCGCAGGGCTAAGATGTCCCTGTGGACCTGCCGGAGAATCTGTGGGAACAACTGGGGAACAAACCCCCAACAGATGTACTGGCTCTATGTAGTGGTTATCAGACCTATGATAACATATGGAACCATAGTTTGGTGGCCTAAGGTACTTCGTGGTACCGCGAGGGCCAAACTGGCTCATCTACAGAGACAAGCATGTCTGATGATAACGGGAGCGATAAGCACCGCACCATCAGTCGCTCTGGAGGTCCTCCTCAATATTCCCCCACTTCACATATGGTTGGAGAGGGTGGCGAGGTGGACAACGTACAGACTAATACAAACGGCAGATAACATGCCGAGGGAAGTCAGTCTGAGGGGGTCCGGACTCCTTGATGACAGTGATTGTCACAGGATTCTGGGAATGGTCTCGGACTTGATGCCTACAAAAATCAGCAGAGATCTGTCTTTCAAGACCGTCCTCCCGGAAAGGGAGGACTGGGACCGGAACCAATCGACCCTGTTGAGAGCGGACCTCTGCTGGTACTCTGACGGCTCCAAAACCAATATGGGAGTAGGAGCCGGCGCATATGGGGGCAGCACCGATGCTAGACTATCAGCTAGCCTCGGCAAGTACGCAACCATACACCAGGCAGAAGTTTATGCCATCGAGATGTGTGCAAGGGAAAGCTTAAAAGACCTATGCACAAACAAATCGATAAAGATATATGCAGATAGCCAAGCTGCAATAAAGGCTCTTGGTTCCTACCGGTGCAATTCAAAGACGGTATGGAGTTGTAAATCTGCCCTTAACGAATTGGGCAGCTGTAATGAGGTGTCGCTGGTCTGGATACCGGGTCACTCAGACCATGATGGCAACGTTGCGGCAGACGCGCTTGCCAGGAGTGGTGCCCAGTGTGACTTTGTCGGACCAGAACCGGTGCTGGGAATAACATCTTGCACAGCAAAACGCACCTTAAAGACCTGGACAGATAGAAGGACAATTCAATATTGGCAAAATCTTCCAGGATTAGCTCAGTCTAAGGCCTTCATAAATGGCCTGTCTGAGTCAAGGGCTAAGAAACTTCTAGAGTTGAACAGACAACAACTGAGTACTCTAGTCGGCCTGTATACAGGACACTGTCGCTTGCGGCATCACATGCACCGTATTGGGATCGGTCAGGAGACCGAGTGCCGGCTGTGTATGGAGAATGACGAAACAGCAGAGCACGTGCTGTGTTCCTGTCCGGCAGCGGATAGGACTAGACACCTGCTCTTTGGCAAGGTAAAGCTTGCTCCAGAGGATCTGGATCAACTTTCGCCCGCAAAGGTTATCGACCTCTGTAGGAGGCTGGATTTGTTGGGCGAAATATAGACATTAGGCGTGAGCCACAATAAACCTTATGGTCGCGGTGGAGGGACCGATATGGACCACTCACACAATCTAACCTAATCTAAGGGATCAGTTAATTGCACCATAAACTACAAAAAGTATTGTTTATAATAGTGCTGTGGTGCAGTCCCTAAAGGTGTACAACAAACTGACGGTGCAGATAAAGGAGCTTCCACCTGCAAAGATGAGAAAGACACTGAATAATATTCTGGCGGCAAAGGCCTATTATAATATTGAGGATTTTTTAGCTGACAAGTTGTAGCTGTTGGTAATCAATATCGTGATTTTATAGTTTTTTTGAATTGTAATTCCTGTGTTTTTATGTTTTTTTAAATGTTGACGTGTTTACACATTTTTTATGTATTGATGGTGGGAATAAATATATTATATTATTAATTACTGATACTTGTTTATAAGGTTCTGTTGACTTCATTGTCTTTTGCAGATGAAGAAGAAACTGGCCAAGTTGGCTCATCGTGACATTGCAAATAAAGTCAGGAAAATGGGTCTCAAAGGTGAAGCTGACAGATTCATTGGTAACAAGATGCCCAAACATCTGTTCTCTGGTAAACGAGGCATTGGTAAAACTGACAGAAGATAAATTATTATCATTTTATTATATTTAAAAATATTTTTATGATTAGACCTTTATTTCAAACCATCTTTTTTGTCAATTTATTATTCATCAATTTAAAAGGACTTTTCCAAAGATTTGTTAGGTTATTCATGTTTAACGATTGAATAAAATTGGAATTGGAAAACTTAGACTTGTGGAGTTAAGAATGGGGCAGAATTTTGGATTGGCTTTGACCTGCAACTAAACAGATTTTTGTGAAAGTTATCATCAGTTCTTGTATGGTAAGCTGAAAAGTTTCCAGCTTAGTGTTGATTTTTTTGTAAATAATAAAAACTTAAACAATTTGCAGTAATTTTAGTTTTGTATTTAATAGTCTTTTCACTCTTCCTGTTTATACAATCAATATTTTAGATATACACTTGTCCCACTATCAGTCTGTGGCCAATAGACAGGATGTGAGGAGGAGCCCCGAGAAATGTGTATACATATGCTCGGATAGCTAGGCGGTCCTCTGGGCAGTCTGCATGGCCAAAATCAGGTCAACACTGGTTCAGGAGTGCGCTGATGCCCTCAAAGGACTAGCCAGGACAAAGGAGGTGCAGCTGGTGTGGGTTCCGGGACACTGTGGCGTGGCGGGGAATGAGGTGGCGAATAATCTCGCAAGGCTTGGTTCCCGAAGGCCGTTCTGTGGCCCAGAGCCTGCGATAGGCATAAGTAGGAAGACGGTTTCTGTCACCTTAGACAGGTGGACTGAGGAAGCCATGGAGAGGCACTGGGGGTCGGTTGGTGGCTGTAGGCAGGCGAGATAAAGCTGTCTGGCTGCTTGGTAGGAGTCAACCTACGCTTCGCCGCATCCTAGTGGTGCTGACGGGCCACTGTGCCCTTAGAAGACACCTCACATTGATAGGCGTAGAGAGGGATGCCATTTGCCAGGAATGCGGCGAGGATGAAGAAACGTCCTACCACTACCTATGTGAATGCGAGGCTTTTGGGAGTCTTCGAGCAGAATTGTTCGGATCGAGGACTCTGCAGAGGAATCAGGTAAGTACCGTCCAATTGAAGACTGTTACGGCCTTCATTTCGAGGTCGAGGCGGTTTGGCGACGGAACCGAGGAAGAGTAGAGCGTGGTTGCTGGGTTACTGGGGTTGGTAAAAAGAGACCCTTGTTTGGCGTTGGCCTCCCCACCACTGCTACTACCCATTATCAGCCTACATGGATGGGTAACTTTCTTATTGTTAGCGCTGGAAATTAGTTCAAATGGGGAGTGTTTTTCTTAATTATTAGTATTTTTACACAATGTGGCAACCTGTAAGGGGATATTTTGTAATAATTTTGGTTATATCATCTCTACTTAATTGGAAAAAAATAAAATAAAATGAAATCATAATGAAAAAAATTACACTCTCAAAAACAAAAGGGTTGTGGACATAAATACAACAAATCAAAAGTAAATTTTACCTAAAGGTAATTGGGGTTAAGTTCCATTTTTAGCTTTTTGGCTTCTTTCATTATCTCAAGGTTATGTTTTGTTACTTCCTGTTGATATAGATTTTATTGTTTTCTTCATAATTCATCTCACCTGTGGTGACCCTTTTCTTGCAATAAAATACCTTTTCTTTGTCTTCTTTCTCTTTAAATTCTACCTTAATTGGTGGTTTGTTACCAATGGTTTTTCTTCCTAATTGGAATGCTTTGAAAGATCCCACTTGGATTTCCAGTTTATTTATTACGTGTCACTGCCGTATTTTCGTTTTCTGAAAAGCTGAATTCCAGTTATTATAATAATAATAATAATAATAATAATAATAATAATAAATGGTCTTTATTGAAAAGGTACACCCATAGAATACAATAGATAATTCACAAATAATTATAAAAAATTCAAAACTAAAACTAAAATAAACTATGGATGACACCATACCAAAGCCCCGGCAAAGTCTAGCCACAATGGCTACTCCTACTCAACCGTGGCCAAGGCATTTCACCACTCTTGCTCAGAACAGCTGAGAGAATATTGTCAAAATCGTTGATAATGTGATTTATATTATTATTTGGTGGTCTGTAAAAAGAACCAATCGCAATGGTTCTGTGTTGTAATTTTAATCTCAAGAATAGAAATTCTAGATTTTCATTAACGGTAAAGTCAAAATTAATAATAGTATATTTAAAATAATTCCCAATATAAATCGCTATGCCGCCTCCCCTACCAGTAGCTCTGTCTTTGCGTATCATGCTATAACCAGAAATAGCCACAATAGCCGAATCAACTCTTCCATTTAACCCACTCTCAGTTACTACAATTCAATCAAAATCATTGTCCTACAACACAATACAAAAATCTTCAAAACCGGTCAACAAAGATCTAATATTTACATGTGCAATCCTCATCTATATTTTCGAATTATATATTTTATATACATATATATTGTTTCGAATTATACATCATGTCATCACAAATTACTCTTGCATCTACAAATGTTCTGATGTTACGGCACTATATGAACCTAAATATTGAACTACACTATCAATGCAATAAAAGCAGCAAATACTTATCTACTCTATAAATTTCATATAATACTACACTGCCTGCAATAGAGACATATTACAATATAAGTGCTTGAGAATCATGAGCATGGAAAATTACAGTTATTTTTACCTCATCTCTACCAAATAAAGTTTAACTTTTATCCTCCTAAATTTCTCTTTCACAATTTGGAGTACACTTTGACTACAAGACTCTGGCTACTTTTTTTGCCTTGCGGAATTGAACCTGTCGACGTACTTCTTAAGATCTTTTTGTCCCCCAAGGGGAGCGTGGATATATTTGGCGGTCCTGTTTGAGAACTTTCAAAAACCCTCCCTGTTTGATTAGGTGTCGTGGGCCTCAGTTTTGATGTACCAACTAACCTTGACTCCGTCTCTTTGTCTGGTATTTCTACATCCAAATCCTTGAGGTCCTCAGGTCTGTAGACTTTATCTTTTACCTGTAATAACCCTTTTTTGATGTATGCGTTCCACTTATTTTCCTTGGATATCTTCAAATATTTACACAGTATTCTACGCTGCGCAAGTTGTTCTGTGGTGTAATCGTTATTGATATAAATATCGGTACTCTGTCGAGAATTAATTTCTTCTGATAATGAGAATTAAATTCGATAACTATTGGTTTGCTTTTAACCCCCTTACCAACGGTATAAACGTCGCTAATGGTGTCGACTTCAATATTAATTTGGAGAACTGATTCAAGTTTATTTACTATAGACTCTGGCAAGTTTCCGTTGTCGTAATGATCTTCACTTAAGCCAAAGATAACAATATTGTTCTTCTTTACCCTCCTCTCTAGTGCTTCCACCCTAGATTTCAATGAAATATTTTCTTGCTCCAACAAAGAAATTCTTTTATTTGATTCTTCTATCTTGTTTGAAAAATTCAATTCCAAGTCAGTTAGTACTTTTTTGAGTTGTTTCAACAATTCAGCATTTGTAATTTTATTATCTGATTCAGAGTTCTTAATTTTATTTTTAAGCTAATAAAATCTGATAAGTGGAATAAATATTTAAATTCTCTCTCGACGAAATTGTCAATATCCTTATCGGCCGGCCAGTAAAAACTCAGATTAATAAGTATTCATGTTAAATATATTTCGCCATATATTTAACTGTTTAAAAGATTTACTTTAAACAGCTGCTTTCTAATCAAATTATTATCGAATATTCAAAACAAACTCACTGTTAGAACCAACCGGATTGCTCATACATGCATGTCTTTTCCAAAACAATTTATTCTCACTTTTAACCACCAAAAACAGACCTTTATTGAGAGCACACCAGTACACTACCACCTCGTACCACTTCTCTCTTATCAAGTTTCGTTCCAGTTTGTTTTTATCTCTTGCTTGTTTTTCAACTTTTAATGTACTAACCTCTTTTTTAAGAGACTGTTGATGCTGGTTACTTTGAATAGAATTAATAGATTGTATTTCCTTGTGAAAATGGTAAAAATAGAATACACTTTCACATCTTAATGTTTTAATGGCAGTTATAATCTCTCAATATAAAAATGTGCAAGCGCCTACAGGTAAAATAAAATTTGAATTATAAAATATACCAGTGACGTGGAAGCGCTAACAGTGACATAATTTCTTCACTTAGCTGTTTGTTTATTTCTTCTTGTTTTATTAATTTTCCATAAAGTCTGTCATATTTAGCATCCATTTGCTCTAACTTATTCATCAAGTCTAAAAGGGTTGTATTTTTTGCAGACTTAACCTCACTTTTATCACACTGTTTACATTTCCACTCCTCTCCATCCGTTTTTAGTAAATTTTTATTAAAAAAAAAAAATCACTATTAGACAGGTATCGATGGTGAGACTTTCCAAAAATTTTTTCAAATGAGCGCGAACTAGGACCTCTAGAACCCATATCCGGGGTCAGTTTCAATTTATATATATATATATATATATATATATATATATATATATATATATATATATATATATATATATATATATATATATATATATATATATATAATTTTTATTACCTTCTGAACGGAACGTTCCATTCTCAGAACAATTTTTCAATAGTCTTCTGATTATGTCCAGAGTTTGTCTATGTCTATCTGGAAATCTCTCTTGTAAACGCACGACATGTTCTGCTAACAATTTGATTACACTCCCCGTAAATAATAATTAAATTCAAAAAGTCATCGTTTGAGTAATTGAAGTGTGGCATTATTGTGGAAAATACTCTTCTTTTATTTAAAATACAATTGACAAATGTACTTTACAGTACAACCATTAAGTTTACTGTCGGAAGATGACGTTTAAAATTTTATTTCTTATCGCAAATACGCCTCGAAGTGAATGGTGCAAATTTCAAACATTTATTGTGAAGTGATAAAAATCAAGGAAATCCATAGAGCTATAAACACATCTAAAGAATTATTAGGGGGAAAATAAGAGCGGTAAAGAATGACTGGTTAAAGAAGCAATGCGAGGAGATAGAACAACTACAAGAGCTGCACGATGAATTTAACATACACAGAAAAATAAAAGAGGCGTCCGGAGTTTACCGGAAGAGGCACTTTTCTAATGTGGAAATGGCACAAGATGATCGTCAGTGAAGAGTTATTTGGGAGGAATATATTAACAACCTTTTCGGCGATAATAGACCTGATATAGAGGTTGCGGAGGACGTAGACCTGTCTGGACCCCCTATCACCAAAGAAGAAATTATAAGAGCAATAAATACGTCAAAGGACAGAAAGGCAGTTGTCCCGGACTGCATACCTGTCGAACTACTAAAAATACTAGACGACAGGGGCATTTCCGTACTGCACAGAATATTTAACAAGATATATAACACGAGGGGGTTCCCTGCCAAGTGGATTACATCACAATTTATCCCCCTGCCAAAAAAGAGTAATGCATCGAAGTGCGAGGACCATAGGCTGATCAGTCTAATAAGCCACACGTTAAAGATATTCATCAAGATTATTCACTACAGAATTTCCATAAAATGCGAAAGAGGGGTAGGGTCCACACAATTTGGATTTAGAAGGGGACTAGGTACGAGAGAGGCTATAGTTGCAACTCAAGTATTGATCCAGAACTGCAACAACCAGAGAAAGGATGTGATGCTATGCTTCATCGACTACGAGAAAGCGTTTGACAGGGTCCAACACCACAAACTTATTCAAATTTTGAAGAGGATGGATATAGACCAGAAGGATATCCGCTGCATAGAAACCCTTTATTGGAACCAAACAGCTGTAGTCAAGGTTGGCAATGAACACACAGAATCGACAAAGAACGTATGAGGGGTCAGACAGGGATGCGTTCTCTCTCCACTCCTCTTCAACCTGTATTCTGAAAGCATCTTTCAGGAAGCGCTCGAAGAACGCGACCTAGGTATTAAGGTGAATGGGGTGTAGATCAACAACATTCGGTACGCAGATGACATAGTCATAATTGCAGACAACATGAAAGACTTGCAGGATCTTAATGCTATAGGCGACAGTAGCAAAAACTTGGGCCTTAACATCAACACCAAGAAGACAAAATTCATGATAGTTTCTCGCAAGCCGGAAGAACATCAAAATGCAAGCCTAACACACAACAGATGCACAGTAGAACGGGTATACAAATTTTAATATTTAGGCACGTGGCTGTGTGAAAACTGGACGTCTGAAACGGAGATCAGATGCTGAATCAAAATGGCCCGAAACACTTTTATGAAATTCAAGAAAGTTCTTACCAACACTGATTTTGACCTCAACCTAAGAATAGAATATATAGTAAAATGTTACGTGTGGTCAGTGTTACTATATGGTGTGGGGGGCTGGACGCTGAAGGTGAATACCATGAATAGATTAAAGTCTTCAAAATGTGGACATACAGACGTATGCTAAAAGTCCCATGGACGGCCAGAAAAACAAACGAGGAGATCCTAAGAACGGTTAAAAGAGAACGTGAACTGTTGAACACCATCAAGCGCAAAAAATAGCATATCTGGGCCACGTAATACGGAATGAAAGATACCAATTCCTACAATTAGTAATCGAAGGAAAGATTGAGGGGAAGAGAGGAGTTGGCAAGGAGATGATGTCATGGCTCAGAAACATGAGACAATGGACGGGACTAAAAATTGTAAAAGACCTATTCAGGGCCGTCAGAAATAGGGGAGAATGGGCACATGTGATCGCGAATATCCATTAATGGATAAGCAATAGAAGAAGAAGAAGAAACAAATCTCTTTGTTCTCTAATAATGCTTTACTCTTATGAAATTTTGGACGACACACTCCATTCTTAAATTTTTGTTTAATAGCATTCTGATCATCTAACGAGTTGATCTGTGTTTATGTGGAAATCTCTTTGCAACCACACGACATCTACTCTTAATAATTCGATTATACTCCTCGTAAATAAAAGTTATATTAAAAAATCGTCGCATATTTTACTTATGTCGGAAGATGATGTTTAAAATTTTCATCTCCTAGGCAACCTGATAAACTGACTAATAATTATTTCTTATCGCAACTAATGTTTAAATATCTTCAAATCGGTGGAACCTAGGTATAGGGAATGCTGATACCAATTGAAAGAACAATAAAAAGTACATGAACTAACGTTATAAAATATACGGTGTTCTATTTAAAATAAGAAAATGATCAGGTTTTAAAGTTGTCACGATTGACCGGCCTATTTCGGACACCCTGTCTAACTTGTACTAGCTTTAGTAAATTCCAAATATTTTGTGGCATTTTAGAATTTGCACTTTAAAATTTCAACTCTTCAGGTCGAAAAATAACAGAGATACAGGTATGTAAATGTGACAATGTTTTTTAAGAATTTTTTGAAAAACGTCAAATATCTCGAAAATAGTTGAGAAAAATGACATAACATGTTAGTGAAACCTACCATAAAATTTGACGAGCAATCTAGATCCGTAACAAAAAACACCATCTGCCATTTGAAATAAGAAAGTTGACGTCTAATTCCGGTATAACCGGAAGTCTCATACAAACGTCACTATTTTCAGTGAACTGGAAATTTTGAGGAACCCACCTGCGCGAATTTGCGGAATTCAAGTATGAGCCGTACTCCAGAAACGGCTAATGGAAGGTCTACATGGGACACCTGTATATGTATCCGCACGATAACTCAAAAAGTTATTAACCGATTTCGATGAAACTTGGCAAGAATCTTTCTTTTATTAATGGCTTGGATGAGTTCGTTAGCCAGGAAAATCGGACAAGGTTTTCCGGGAAAACTTTTAGTTTCCTTTCGAAAAAAAAATTAATGAACTAGTGGAGGAGTTACTGTATTATATATGTCAGAAATTTTAGTTTAATAAAACACAGTTGTCATGAAATAAAATATTTATTTATTCAACGTATTATAAAATTTCTCTGAATTTAATTTAAAAAATTGTTATTTTACATAATGTTTATTCATACATACAAACTAAAATGTTTCAACATTTACAATTAGAGTCTTTTGGCACTTTGCCCAATAAGGTTATGAAATTTTTTACACAAAATACAATAAAAAAATAATAAAATAATAATAGTAATAACTTATGTTAATATAATAAGACCAGAATACATTTATTAATATAAATAATAAATTCTAAATACTAAACATTCTCACATATTTACAAATTGACATATCACACTCTTCATACCTAAACCATATTGTTACGTTAAGAAAAACATCTCTTTTTTTGTGTATATACAATGGAACGGGCATTTATGGCGAATCAACATAATTTCATGAACTAAAATTACTAAAATTCAATACAGACTATATAAAAATGTGTAAAAATCCGTTGACATTTTGATAAAACGGTACAGTCATTTGTTTTAACAACACAGGCACACTAGATTCGATAAGGCACATGAGCAGTTTTGAAGTCTTTGTAATGACATCCTACAAGGACTCGAAACCTGAGATATCACTTCCCTGAAAGAGAAAAAAAAGTTACCAAATAAAAATAATAAAAAATATGCTTTTTAAATGAAATGATTTTTTTCCAATATGACTAACAGTGACACCTTTGCTTATGTTTGATTTCTGACACTTTTATGCAGGGGATGTTCCAAAAGTAATGATTCAAGGGGTAGCAGTAGATTCTTGGCACAAAACAAAAAGTGTCAGTATAATACTTGAACGTGGCATATCGTTCGGCTGATAGTTCTTTCGACCGACACTTCGTTTAGTCGACACTACAATAGAGCGGGGATTCGAGCGAGAATACCGCTTTTTAGTGAATTTTCGTAGAAAAAATTCACTAATGGGGAGATCCCCACTTTTGAATTATTTTTTTTAACTACATTTTTGGCCTTGAGCATTCACTCATACGGCCATGGTCTTTACGTTTGAATTTTGAAAAAATTTTTGCAAATGAGCGCGAACTAGGACCCCTAGAACCCATATCCGGGGTCAGTTTCAATGTTTATTAGTGATGGGTCGTTATTTAACTGTCAGTTATTTTTAGACGGTTACCGAGCCGTAACGGTAATCACAAGTTATGGACTTATAAAAATAACAGCTTAAAAAATAACGCTTTTTACACTAAACTAGAATTCGGAGTCGTGTCTGTTTCAGTTCCACTGCAACTAGGTTCGATGAATAAACATCGGTTTTCATCGGCAACTGTTATTTAACCATTTAACGGGATGAATAGCCTTGAGATTGGGAATGCTAAATATGTATGGGTATACAGTATAGAGCGGACTGTACTTCATAACATTATTATTTATACTAGTGTGCTCGCTCTCGCTCACAGCTTTAGGGACGTAGGGTCTTCGGTACAATAAAACGGTTTAATTTTAACTTTAACCGGTTGTTGATGGGGATACGGCATACAGACACTACTACATAGAGTTATTCTGTTAAATTGAGAAGCTGTTATTTTTGAAACAGTTTAGTTTCCCACTAGTATGTAAAGCCAAATCTTTAATAATAAAAAATGTTGGGTAAAAAGATGAATTTCTGTAAAAACGTGTTATTACTTTCACTATAGACAACGCAAATAGGGTTATTTCATGTGAAATTAAAGTACTTATTTATTTAAATTTATAATACATTACAGTTAACACGTCATTTTCGTTTGTCTGATAATAGTTATCAAATTGATAAAAAAAATATAATGATACAACATTTTTTAATATCTATATACATTTAAATATAAATGAATATATATATATATATATATATATATATATATATATATATATATATATATATATATATATATATATATATATATATATATATATATATATAGGATGTTTCCAAATTGATGCGAAAAATTTTACAGGGTGATTCTTTGGCGAAAAATAAGGGGTGTCTTTTTATTAAGTTTTTTTTGAAACCCCTTCTCCTCCAAGTTACAGCCCTTTGAAATTTTTGAAACTAATTTTAAAACAACGAATATTAAAATAAGTAAATAAACAATTAATACTATATATATTCCAATTTTTTTTGAACTCAAACTCAATTTTTTATACTGTTGGCTGTTGTTTGCACAGTTTTTAAAAGTGGACTGATAAAGATGACCAGTGAACCGAAAATGTAACTAGAGATAGAGATCTTTCTAAGAAAGAATAAAAACATAATGTAATAACAAACCATATGTACAGAATAAAGGCAAATTTCTTTACCGAAATTTTATGAGCTGCGTTATGTTATGGAGTTCTTAGAATCACTCCCTGTGTAGCAATTAAAGTTCTAACGTCCCAAGACGTGATAAATAATGATATTTATTGATTTTGGCTGTGGCATTGACATTTACGTAAAGACCCCTCATAAAATAAATTTGTTAGAAATGACTAGTTTATAATTCCTAAAACATCTAAGTAAATACTAATATAAGACTCCTTTCTGATTTCTAAGTTTCACTTCAGAGTGGCAAAAGATTTACGACACGCTTATTATAATTTCTTAACCCTTTGTTTCCTTTTCATATCGACAAAATTTGAGATTTATACACTACCTGAAATAACGCGGTAAAAATACAATGCATTTATACTAGTGTGCTCGCTCTCGCTCACAGCTTTGGGAATGTAGGATACTATCGATCGACTATCCAGTTTAAAATAACACATAAATAACTGAAGCCGTTATTTTCAACGGTTATTATTAAATAACGTTAACGACTTCATCTGTTAACAGAAAATAACCGTTTTTCCCATCACTAATGTTTATATGTTTATATATATATATATATATATATACAACGATAACTCAAAAAATAATGGGCGGGTTTTGATCAACTTTGGTATGTACCTTCCTTTTGTAAGTGGCTTGGATACGTTCGTTAGCCAGGAAAATCGGACTAGGTTTTCCGGGAAAACTTTGAGTTTTCTTTCGAAAAAAATTCTTATCTCAAAAAATAAAAAAGCTATGGTAACCAAATTTAGTAGGTAGGGTTACGATATAAAAAGTAAATTATACACTAAGATTTAGATTTTTAGGTTACAAGAAAAAAAAGTTATGATAAAATAGTTGGTGGCAGATCATTTTTCTTCTCTAAATATCAGACTGGAGATTCGAAACGTGAAAATTGGAATAATGCGGTTTATCATTGATAAATATTGCAAGAAATGTATATTAGAATGTTCTTGATTTATGCTACTCTTCTCGTTTGTTAAAATAATGGCAAAAATGTCTCTAAAATAGACCTTACATATTATTAGAAATAAATAACTGGAGACCATTATGAGTTATCTGCCTGTCATTATACTTTGTTTCCCAAGCTTCGGTAGCATTGAGGCTTCCATCACTGGCTAATGAGCAAAGGGGTATTGGTTCAAATCTCAGTTATGATTGAATTTCTCTTTCAACCTTTGTTTTCATTTTTCAATGTATTTTCTTAGAAGAAATTAACTAATGAGGAGATTCCGACTTTTGAGTTTTGGAAAAATTTCTTTAAATGACCGCGATCTAGGACCCCTAGAACCCACATCCGGGGTCAGTTTCAATGTTTATATGTTATATAATATATATATATATATATATATATATATATATATATATATATATATATATATATATATATATATATATATATATATATATATATATATATATATATATATATATATATATATATATATATATATATATATATATATATATATATATATATATATATATATATATATATATATATATATATATATATATATATATATATATATATATATATATATATATATATATATAGGACCTAAATTCCGCCCCCCTCTAATTTCTGAACCGTCCGGTATATTGTGATGAAATTTGGAACGATAATATATGAGCAAGGTCTGCATTTTTTGACATATCAATGACAGCTTTAAATGTCAAGGTGACAGCTGCGTGCGCTTTCGGAATATTTTTTTTAAATGGAAATGGGGGTCGAGTGATACTTCATTTTGAAGGTCTTTTTATGCTCAGAACATTCTCAAGTTTTGAAAACATTTGGTTTAGTATTTTCCAAATGATAATCAATAATATCGGTTTCTGCGTTATGACTACCCTTGCTTATAACACACTTTTTTTACCTATTAGATGTCATTATTGATTGTTCCTGTCGTACTGTTTCCCCAGTAAAGTTCACATAGATAATTTTAAATTATTTATGTTTCAAATAAAACACAATTTAACAGTAAACAAATAACTAAGAAAATTGAAAAACAATTCAAATAAAATCTAAAGCCACAAACTGTTGAAGTGGTTACTTCAACAGATGTTGAAAATGACCACCATGGACCTCTTGACAAATAAATATTCTAGGGGTAAATTCTTCTCTGACATTATGAAGCATCTGTGGCGTTATTCTTGAACAAACATCTCTAATTCGTTGTCTAAGTTCATCTAATGTGCCGGGAGCCGTTTTATAAACCTCAGATTTAACGTATCCCCAAAGAAAAAAATCTAGAGGCGTGAGGTCTGGGGATCGAGCTGGCCATTCCGTGGGACCTCGACCACCAATCCACCTATTTTCATAACTCTCATCCATGTAATTTCTGACCGATATTATTGATTCTTATTTGGAAAATACTGAACCAAATGTTTTCAAAACTGGAGAATGTTCTGAGCATAAAAAGACCTTCAAAATGAGGTATCAAATCAATTCATTTAAAATTTTGATTTTGAACTTTGACAAGAATTGAGTTATAAATTTGCTTATGACACACGCCTGTTATGCGGCAAATGAAATATAATCTAAAAACTGTTATAAAGTATGTGTCGCAGCTACTTTTAAAATCAGAAATATTTTGAAAACGGTTGATTTTAGTGTCATTCAACGAGTATACCTTTTTTTTGTTGAGACCCTAAGTTTGTCAGTGTGTTTCTGAAGCGGCACATGTCACAATCAGGTAAAATTTCAACTGCCTTTAGGTAAAGGATCCAAGTGCCGCTTTCATAAAAAAGGCTAATATTGATTGTTGTTGCCCTTACTTGGTGAAACTGGTCGATACTACATACAGACTTGGAGACTACTTCTCTGGCTTTACTGTTGGTTTTTGTTTTTGTAGCTAAAGGACGTAGTAAGGACGTAGTAAGCACGTAAGCCAACTGGAGCAAGTGGCCCTTCTGAATTCTAGATGTTCTAGGATGTTCTTCAACGATTCTGTAACTAGTTTCGCTGCTTGACAACATCCCCAGACAGATAAAAATTGAATTAATACGAAATCATGACAACTATAAATAAAGATCTGTTGCTATGTTATATGATGTTTGGTTAAAAAAATTCTTCAAAATTGAAAATAAAATGAAACACAAATGACGGATGAGGCTTTGAAAATGTAATGACAAGCATAAACTAGACTTTTTTGAAGCTTTAGGAGTCAAAAAGCACATACACGACAATAGCTACCTTGTTTTAAATGAGCAAACTGATTTAATGAATTCCCCTCTCTTGGATATTCCTCTTTCTAATTAGATAAATCAAAGAAAATAAATTTAACTATTTTTTCAAAAAAGTTGTAATAAGGTAATGAGTTGATGTATGTCGATATTTTCATTGTATAGAGTCTGCTTTATTACTGTTATTGTTTAGTTATTTTATTGTTGTAACTGTTATTATAGTAATAGTAATAGTTTATTGAACAATATACACATTTTTTTATTACAAATAACTTATAAAATCCATTAGAGCTAATTGTTCAATAAGATGAAAAGTCACCTAAGTCAGAGACTTGTTGGTGATACTAGCAATATAATTTCTTTCCCAAAAATACCTAGTGCACACAATCCAAAACAATTGTGAAGCAATTCAACTGAAAAAAACAAAACCAAGCCACATATTATTAAAACTGATTTCTAGCATATGTGCCCAACAATTTGGATCACTAAAATACTACACATTTTCCCCTCCTTCCTTTCTCTCTCCCACACCAACCTCTACACAGCATGTCTCCATAGAAGCAAAATAGCTTGTCAATGAGGACACCCCTGATACAATGCACACACAAAGAGAGTAAAAAACAAACAATTGCATCCAACAACAACAGTCTCATTCCTCCCTCTTATCCTTCTCTCCCACCAACACAAAACCAATTATAGCTTTAATGTTATAGTTCAGTTCTATTTTTATGTTAAATATTGACATACATCATATAGACACTTTGAAAGCCTATATCATCCGTCACTTGTGTTTCATTTTATTTTCAGTTTTGAAGAATTTTTTGATCAATACATCATAACATAGCAACGGATCTCCATTTATAGTTGTCATGATTTCGTACTAATTCAATTTTTATCTGTCTGAGAATGCTGTCAAGCAGCGAAACTATAGTCACAGAACCGTTGAAGAACATCTAGAATTTAGAAGGGCCACTTGCTCCAGTTAGCTTACGCGCTGGCTACGTCCTTCACCTACAAAAACGAAACACAACAATGAAGCCAGAGAAGTAGTCTCCAAGTCTGTATGTAGTACGGCTAATATTATTCTAAGTTAATTTGATTTATTACTTCGCCTCAAAAGAATAGAATACACTATAGTAAATACTAAACAAATATTACAACAACATACTTACTCTGTCTGGTTTGTATAAATGTGTATGTGGCAGTAAAAATGTGGATCCCAAGTCTCTTTCAGCCATTGTGTTTGCCTCCTATAAATCATATAAATTTGGTGTTACAAAAATATTAAAACAACCTAACAATAATTTGAACTTTGCCTCGAAAAAATATCTCGCAAATAAAAAAATAATAACCAACACTAACAATCTTATTTTATGTGTCCCACATAGGGTTGCCAGATCGGAAGTCCAAAATATCCGGAGGAATTTTGAAAATGTCGGGATTTTGGGGTTGTTGTCGGGAGAAATAAATATAAAAAATAAAAACGTAAGTTTATTTTTTAAATTGTTGAATATAAAGACATTGTTGACACATAACTAATTCAGGTACACTTAAAGTTTAGGTTGCCACATGTATTTGGCATTGGACTTTGCAGAGTCCACTAATTTAGTTCCTTTAGTACTATTCAGAAAAGATTTGAAATTCCAACAATGTACCTACTTCAAAGTTCAGTCTAATTACTAACTCGGCTTTTATTAAATCAAAAGCCATACGATTCCTCTCTTTGGTATACAAATTATTTAGCAAACTAAACACCTTTTCACAGTAAGCATTACTGACAGGAATTGCCCACACAAATGATATAATTTTTTTTTAAAATTTTTAAGGTCGTTCTGGTTGCATTTTTTTAAAAAAATATGCCCAAATTTTATCATTTGACATGTCTTTGTCTTTTGGAAGATGTTCAAATATTTTTCGAAGGCAACAGTAATCGGTGTATAACGCATCTTGGTCAATATCGTTTGAAATATTAAGTATGTCGGGCAATGTGGATAACTCTTCCCATGGAAATAAATTTGCACCTTTTAGAGACAATACAGCGAGTTTTTTATATAAGAAGTTCTCAGAAAAATCATAGCGTTCTTGCAAGTATTGAATAGCTCGAAAATAGAGTGAACGTGAAAGCGCGCGGCAATTTCAAATTTAGTTTCCTAGAGAACTTTCGGAGAAGCTGTTTGTCTGGAGATTTTGAGATTTGTCGGGAGTCTGGAGATCACTTAAAATGTCAGGAGAATCCAGACGAATCCCGACCATCTGGCAACCCTAGTCCCATAAGCATAAGAACAAGGCATAAATATAACTCGTTACTTGCTCATTTTTAGTGAATTTTTATTTTAAAAAATTCACTAATAGAGAGGTATCGATGGTGAGACTTTGTAAAATTTGTTCAACTGAGCGCGAATTTGGGCCCCTAGAACCCATATCCGGGTTCAGTTTTGATTTATATATATATATATATATATATATATATATATATATATATATATATATATATATATATATATATATATATATATATATATATGTATATATTATATATATATATATATATATATATATATATATATATATATATATATATATATATATATATATATATATATATACATTGTCACATTTGTCTATGAGAATTAAGTTTATGGACTTTGTTACTTCTATGGTCAGATGTCGGTTAGTGTGTTGGTAAGAGCGAACACCCTGGAATTATATTTCTAGAAGGGACCATAAGTGACAGGTGTAGAAAAGTGTAGAAGGAATCTCTATGGAGAGTGTAAATAGACGAACGGTACATAGACTGAGTTAGTTCAGTGTTGAATTAGTGTGGTGCAGAATAAGTGATCATAGAGTATTAAGCGAGTCGGCAGTAAGTGTTGGTGCATACGAAGCGATCATAGAAGGAGAATAGTGGAATATAGTTCTATGGACATTTAATAATAGAGAGAAATATTTTAATTGATACTGGTGTTGGAAAATAGTTGCTTATATTAAATTAGTAGTTTGAAAAGCTGTGTTTTGTTAGTCAACAAATCCAGAATCCCGTAGAACGTAACAACTGGTGTCAGAAGTGGGATTTTCAAGCTGCTAGCGAAATATTTTGCAGAATATTCGTTGAACAACGTGCGAATTTCAAGAATCTCTGGAAGATCAGTGTCATCAGTAAGTCATAACTGGGTGTGTTCTTGAAACAGAATAAACTGTGTACCAGCTTTAAGTACGTCTATGCCTAAGACACGTAGCGCAAAAGCCAATATGGACGCCCAGCTATTGGAATTGATTAAAGAAATGAAAGAAGAAGCCAGAAAAAGAGATAAAAAGGCTAAATAAGAGCTGAGAAAAAGAGATGAAGAAGTGAAAGAAGAAATGAGAAAAGGAGATGAAAAGGCCAGAAGAAGATACGAAGAAGCCAAAGAAGAAATGAGAAAAAGAGATGAAGAGGCCAGAAAAAGAGACGAAGAAGCCAAAAAAGAAATGAGAAAAGGGGATGAAGAGGCCAGAAGAAGAGATGAAGAAGCTAAAGAAGAAGCCAGAAAATGAGATGAAGAAGCTAGAAAAAGATATGAAGAAGCTAGAAAAAGAGACCAAGAAACGAAAGAAGAGCTGAGAAAAAGAGACGAAGAAGCCAAAGAAGAAATGAGAAAAAGAGACGGAGAAATAAGAAAGGAACTGAGAAAAAGGGACGAAGAAGCAAAGGAAGAAATGAGAAGAAGAGATGAAAAAACAAAGAAAATTCTACAAGAACAGGCCAGCAGAATTGAGAATATTACTTTACGTGTCGACGAACGTATGAAGCAGGTAAAAGACGACATCTTCCAGCAAGTAGAAAGCAGAGTAAGGGGTATCAGCGACGATGTACATGACAAGCTGACGGAAGTACAACATAAAGTGCATTCACTAGAAAAGAAGCATGAAACCCTAGCCAAAGGAAACATCAGGCTCGAAGATAGCCCGGTCGTAAGAATTAAGGTCCCCACATTTGGTGGCTCAGTCCCGTGGGGTATTTATCTACGCCAGTGTGAAGCCGCTGCAACAGCAAATGGTTGGGGCGAGAGAGAGAGAGAAAGCAACTTCGCTAATTGTAGCTCTCAGAGGAGATGCCCTAGATGTGCTTCAAGGTATTCCCAGGGAAGAACCGCTGAGTTTTGACAGCATTAGACATCAATTAGAGATGAGGTTTGGCGACCAGAATTTACAACAGTTGTATCGATTGCAGTTAAAAAATCGTTGTCAGAAACCGGGCGAAAGTCTCCAACACCTCCACGCCGACGTTGTTAAACTGACGTGATTAGCCTACCCCATAGCCCCGATGGCGTTTTTAAATCAGCTGTTGGTGCAAACCTTCATTGACGCCATCAGAGATACCGATACGCAGCAGGCGCTGAGGATGGCGAGACACAAAAACTTGAATGATGCTTTGGCACATTCCTTGGAGTTTGAAGTGGTAAAGCAAGCGTCGGAAAGTCATGTGAAAGTTCACAGTCTCCAAGTCCAAGAAGAAAATAAAACAGATCCATCCAAGGTCATGCACTTGAAAAAAGAAGCAGAACAAATAAGGCCGACGTCTCATGGACACCCAATAAGAGCTCACCGTGCAACTGCCTTGCGCTGCTGGAACTGTGGCAAGGTGGGACATATAAGGGGCGAATGTTGGGCTCTAAGATCACGCGCAATGGAGAAAGTGAAGCTAAGACCGGTAACCATTTCTCAGGTTAGCAATTCTGGCAGCGCTCTCGTCGTAGACGGATACGTAAGCGGTAATAAGACCCAGATGGTGGTCAAGGTTAGTGCGCTAAACTTGATCTTGGCACTAACATCCTGACTATCAGCGGTGAAGAAATAATAATGTCGCCTTGCAGTAACCTGGTAGTGCGAAAAATCACTGCCGTGAAAGTGACATTCCAATGAAGAGAGCTGTGAGAGAAAGAGACGACCCAGTTACTCAGCCAGCAGCAAGCGGGGAAGAAATTATGAGATAAGTACAAGATGAAGGGCGTAAAGACCATGTAAATGTGAAGACAACCCAGAAAAAGGTCAGTGAACACATTTGTTGGAACAGAGTCGATGTCGACAGGATAAATAGGGCCTGTCGAGATATTTGTGCAAGCAGAAACACCAGAACAAGAGCAACTACACGGAAGAACCAGTACCACGTAAAAAATTCGCTTGAAGAAGGCTCCGACAAATTGACGAGAAGAAAAACCATCCAGTCTGCTGTCGGAATGCATATACGAATAGAACGCGACCGCGTGAAGACCCGTTATGACGTGTAAGCTAATTTAGCTGGATTTAAAGAAGGATATAGTGTGTGGTTTTACAATCCAGTACGACGCAAGAGACGGTCATCGAAACTACAAAAAATATGAGGTGATTAAAAGGATCAATAACGTTATCTATCGCATTCAGAGGAGCCCGAAGAGCAAGATGAAGGTGGTCCATATGCACAGACTTACGCTATTCCAAGCAATGTCAGAATTCGACCGGGACGATCGAATATAAGAGGGGGACAGTGTCACATTTGTCTATGAGAATTAAGTTTATGGACTTTGTTACTTCTATGGTCAGATGTCGGTTATAAAGTGTGTTGGTAACAGCGAACACTCTGGAATGATATTTCTAGATGGGACCAGAAGTGACAGGTGTAGAAAAGTGTAGAAGGTCTAGAACCTCTATGGAGAGTATAAATAGACGAACGGTACATAGAGTGAGTCAGTTCGGTGTTGAATTAGTGTGGTGCAGAGTAAGTGATCATAGAGTATTAAGCGAGTCGGCAGTAAGTGTTGGTGCATAAGAAGCGATCATAGAAGGTGAATAGTGGAATATAGTTCTATAGACATCGGGAATATCTTCACTGTTCGGATTAAGGAGGCGATGTCCGGATTATGGCTTCGGGTTCACGCCGTTCGGTTTATTGGAGATTCGGATAAGGGGACGTTCGGATTAAAGAGGTCATACTGAACTCTTGGGAAGAAACAAACAGAAAACCAAGGCAACATCACCTGAGCAAGCACCGAAGCTAATCCACCTATCCCTAAAAAATATGAAATATATAATGCTACTAAAATGGGCCTGAGATCATTGCGAGGTCTTTTTAAATACATACATAACATCCTTTGTGTGGATCCTGTAGAATACCGTATTAAATCTCTTCGGGTTTTTATCGCACGCTGCGCGTTGAGTTTTAATGCTATGATTCCTATAATAGCGAATTTTCCTTTAAAAATATTAACCCTTTTGAATGATTTTAAAACCCACATTTTGGGAGCGTTAAAAATTCCAGGTTTTATGCGATATATTACGTTCACTGCACAAATGCTTATGCTTTATGTACATTTCACTCAGAGTCACCCGTTATACAAATTTTCAACTTAAAATGGGGTCTTTTGTTGCCTGGTAAAGTCCTGGTATTCAATACGGCGACGCAGTAGGTGCTTTAAAGTGGATATTATCACATTTGTCTATGAGAATTAAGTTTAGGAACTTTGTTACTTCTATGGTGTGTTGGTAACAGCGAACACTCTGGAATGATATTTATAGAAGGGACCAGAAGTGACCGGTGTAGAATAGTGTAGAACGTCTAGAATCTCTATGGACAGTATAAATAGACGAGCGATGCGCAGAATAAGTTAGATCAGTATTGAGTTAGTGTGGTGTAAAAGAACTGATCATAGAGTATTAAGCGAGTCAGCATTAAGTGTTGGTGTTTAAGAAGCGATCATAGAAGGCGATAGTGGAATATAGTTCTATAGACATTTAATAATAGAGAGAAACATTTTAGTTGATACTGGTGTTGGAAAATAGTTGGTAATGATGAATTAGTAGTTTGGAAAGCTGTGTTTTGTTAATCAACAAATGCAGAAACCCGTAGAACGTAACAATATGCTTCTTATATTTCTTATGTAAAATAGATTAATAACATTAATAATATAAGAAATATGATTAACTTACATCATTTTGGTGCTGTGATGACTTAATGTCGTAGTCTCCCCTAATTGATTTCATCGGTGGGGGAATTGTTGTCTCATCATAAGACCTTACTTCTGACATAGTCCTGAAAAACAAGAAATCTCCACTTGGAATCTAAATAATCATCTCAGTTCAATTTTAAATCTGAATCTAAGTTTAAATTCGAACCTGAATCCTAATTTAGATCGGAATTGAAAATTATGATGTTCATGATTCCCAGAATCAGCGATGAAGGAGAAATTTTAAAGAAATAAAAGGTTATATGTTTAATATATAACTATATATATATATATATATATATATATATATATATATATATATATATATATATATATATATATATATATATATAGGGTGGCACATTGAAAACGAAACAGACCGATTTGCGTCCAGAGAATTTTTTTTAAGAAACGCTGGAAAGACGTCAATTTTAATATTGAGGGGGACATGTTTTGACATAAACCTCAACTTTGTCACATCAACCCCTTAAGGTTGGTGATAACAACCCTTATATTTTAAATAGGGAACATGGGTCCAGTGTTACATTATTTGAAAGCTCTTTCTTTTCTGAATTCAGCACACTAATTTCTTTTGTAGTTATATCAACTCGTTTAAAAATTATCCACAGTTGAAGATGCAAAAATGCATTTCATTCATTCCGATGAGAAATGTGCTGATAGTCAATACTTTGTTGGTTTGTAAACAAAAAATTCACTATCAGAACATTTCTTATCGGAATGAGAGAAATGCGGTTTGTTATTTCAGTTTATCGGTCGGTTTGACACTTGATAGTACCTACTACCGAAAATTAATTTCACAATGGTGTATTCTGTGGAAGAAAGGGTTGAAATAATTACTCTTTTCTTCAACAAACGATGACTGTGCCAACCGTATCGTAAATTTGTTTAATGAACGACATCAGAACGGACATTTTAACAGAAAATACATTTTCGTGTTAGTTGCAAGGTTTCGACAAAGTGGTTCACTAGTCAACAAAAAACGGGATCCTGAACGTGAATTTCCGGTTAGAAACGAGACTACTGAGATTGAAGTTTTAGGATAAATTGCTGCAGACCCAACTTTGAGCACGATAAAATTGGCCACTGTTTCAAACATCAAAATAAGAACTATTCAGCGAATATTGAAGCATCATAAATTACACCCGTATAAAATTCATCTTGTACAACAACTGAATGAAGATGATTTTGATCGGCGGCTGGAGTTTTGTGAAGTTATGACTGCACGAATAGCTGATAATGGGAACTTTCTGTTCAATATCTGTTTTTCAGACGAGTGTACGTTTTTATTAAACTCTACAGTCAATCGTCATAATTGTCGTTATTGGGCAGACAATAATCCAAGAAATTTTCACGAAGTCCACACTCAAACTCCACAGAAATTGAATGTCTGGACTGGCATTTTTGGAGACCGTTTAATCGGACCAAATTTTCTTAATGGCAATTTGAGTGGCGAAACGTATTTGGAGCTACTAGAAGATATCGTTTACCCTCTACTAATTGACATTGTTGAAAATGATGATGGCTATCAAGAAAATCAAATAGTGTTTCAACAAGATGGAGCTCCTCCGTATTTTTCACAACGTCTTAGGGAGTTTTTGAACAGAGAGTTTCCAGGACAATGGATTGGGCGTAGATGTGCTATTGAGTGGCCCCCTAGATCACCGGATTGAACTCCTTTAGACTTCTTTCTATGGGGCCATTTAAAGAGTGGAATTTATGCAACATAACCGGAGTCTCTGGAAGAATTAGGACGAAGTATTGTTGAAGAATGCCGTCTAATAACTCCACAAATGCTCCAGAAAGTCAGAGCTCGTTTTGAACAAAATGTGTATTTTTGTATGGAAGCCGGTGGTCATCAATTTGAACACTTACTTAACTGAATAAACATTTTTGAACGATTGGTTTTGTTTTTTAGTTTTTTTAACGAAAAATTGACTAATTAGTGCATTTTTTATCACAACGAATGAAATACGTTTTTGAAACTCCAACTGTGAATAATTTTTAAACGAGTTGATAAAACTTCAAAAAAAAATTAGTGTGTTGAATTCGGAAAAAAAGAGCTTTCAAATGATGTAATACTAGACCCATGTTCCCTATTTAAAATATAAGGTATGTTATCACAACCCTTAAGGGGTTGATGTGACAAAGTTGAGTCTTATGTCAAAACATGTCCCCCTCAATATTAAAATTGACGTGTTTCAGCGTTTCTTAAAAAAATTCTCTGGACGCAAATCGGTCTGTTTCGTTTTCAATGCGCTACCCCGTATATATATATATATATATATATATATATATATATATATATATATATATATATATATATATATATATATATATATATATATATATATATATATATATATATATATATACATTCATATATTTCACTTTTGTACATGAAAAAGCCACATCGTGTCAAAATAGCTATTTGTTGTACGAGGGGGTACCCAAAAGATTCCAAACTGATTTTGTAAAAATTATTATTTATTTATTTTTCAAACAAAAAATCATCAATTCACTTTAAAGCACCCTACACTGGCACTAGTACACTTGTCTAATTTTTAACTTCATTGTTCAAAACATTTTTGAAATTCGTCTTCTGTGATGCCCGACAACGCCTTCGTCGCCAAAACGCTTCCCTTTAATGTCTTTTTCGTTCGGGAAAATATAAAAATTCACAGCGGTTGAGTCTAAAATTATAATTTCGTTATTGTTGATATTGAAAAAACTGGTTTGATTAGGTTGACTAAAACGAAATCATACTGGCGGTTAATAAGGAAAAATAACTGCTATGTTTATAATTTGGCAGATACTTTACTTTTCTAAATATGAATTAAGTTTCCTTCTGGAAATCTTTTGTATAACTTTAATGAAATTTGTAATACAAGTTTCTTTTAAAGAGACTTACACTATCTACAGATATAGCAAAATTTAATTCTTTAGCTTCATAGAAAATTGATTTTTGGGCATTTTTCTCGAAAGGAGTTAGAACATAAGATTTTTTTGATAATAGAGAGATATCGATGGTAACACTTTCGCAAGAATTCCTCAAATGTGCGCGTACTAGGACCTCTAAAATCGATCTTCAAGATCTGTGTAAGTTTAAAATATTAACTTTACGAATATGCCGTATAATAGTAGTGTACAATTCTTATGAAAATTCGCTACTATAACACACTTGATGCGTCCCGAATTTTTTTCAGTACATACTGTACAATTAACATCAACAGAGGTTGTGGCATTGTATTTGAGCGAATTTTTTTTACTATTCTTTCATAAGCGCATTGTTAAATTTAGAAAAAGCATGGCAGCCAAATCCCTTATGGCCACACTGTATCTATCAAGTCACTATAGAGAATTGTAGCTCTGTATATGCTCCTAGCGGCAGAACACGCTATAACAAAAACTACCCCCTCCATAATATCAGTTCGTGTTTTTTTTGGGTATCCCCTCGTATGTGATAATGATGGATTGTAAATCTTGCATTTCTTTCTTTTATTAAATATTTGAAAATAGATTTACGTTAGGTATAACGGCCACAACTATAAAAAATAACTAATAATTTTTGAGGATGTGATACTTAGATACAAACAAAAGTAAACACAATTTTGTTACAATTAAGGTAATTAAACTTACGTGATTCTTGGCTCTATGTCAATCCAGTTTTCAACTGAATCTGTCTCATGGTCTCTAAAAAAATAGTTTTGTAAGTTACAAAATACAAGAGATTAAGTATTAAATTGACATCTTTTAAATTTGTCATTCAAACTTTTGCCTTTGACAACACCTCATATAAATCCATCAAACGGGAATTGGAATTCCCTATTGTAAGATGGATGAAGAAGTCAATGCTAAAAACAGTGTGATTGCAGCTACTACAAATGAAAGCAACGTAGCGGTGACGACGACAAAAGGTTGTACGCAGTGAGGAGTGTTATCGCCTCTGCTGAGGTCGCTCGTTGTTGTTAAACTTATACATACAAACAGCCTGTAGCATAGTTGAAAGGTGGTGTGGTGAGCAGGGACTCTCCGTAAACCCGGAGATGACGGAGATGGTCCTGTTCACCAAGAAGAGGAATCTGAATGGGTTCAGGGCGCCCGTGATGTCTGAGAAACCTTTAGCTTTAGTGTGGAAGGTCAAATATCTGGGGGTGGTCCTGGACTCCAAACTATCATGGGGGTCGTAAATAGAACGAGTAGTGAGGAAGGGAGTAGCGACCCTTCGGAAGCAGCGCCGCGTGACAGGACGGACCTTGGGGACTCAATCCTCGGATCCTTCACTGGATTTACACTGCGATCGTCAGGCCGAGAGTCCTGTATGGGACAGTGGTCTGGTGGTGCGGTTTGAACCAAACTTCTACATGGAAGCTGACCAAACTTCAAAGGATGGAAAGTCTGAGCATCACCAGCGCTATAAGGACGACACCCTCAGCTGCGCTAGAGGTTTTGCTGATGCTGCCATCGCATCCCTTCTGCACCAGAAGGGAGGCTATGGCGTCGCATCTCAGAATGCGAGACTCTGGAAACTGGTGCGGAAATGGGGCAATAACAGGACATGCAAGAGTTGCCAAGGAGGTGTAAAAGGAAATTCCAATTTCCACCATCAAGGTATGGAATTCAGAGGACAATATTAGGCTGACTAGGACATACACCCTCAGAATCCCCAGTAGGGATGAGTGGAGGCAAAACAAGGTCACATTACCGCCCGCAAACCTGGTCCGTTTTACCGACGGATCACGGCTGGAGGAGCAGCAATCCTCCGGGGCGGGAATATACATCGATGGCCTGGGTGTGCGCGAGATTTATGCTCTGGGCACATATACCACGACTTTCGAAATGGAGGTGTACCCTACCGTGTCTGTAGCTAATAGACATGATGTGAGGATGAGCCCTGAGAAATGTGTATACATTTTCTCAGATAGTCAGGCGGTCCTCCGGGCAGCCTGCACGGTCAGAATTAGGCCAACGCTGGTTCAGGAGTGCGCTGACGCCCTTATGGGATTGTTCAGGACAAATGAGGTACAACTTGTGTGGGTTCCGGGACACCGTGGTGCCGCGGGGAACGAAGTGGCGATTTTGTGGCCCGGAGCCTGCTATAGGCATAGGTAGGAGAGTGGTCTCCGACGCCCTAGATAGGTGGACTGAGGAGGCCATGGAAAGGCACTGGAGGTCGGTCGGTGGCTGTAGGCAGACAAGGGATTTCGTGGAGGAGCTGGAGAGAGACAAGACTGTCTGGCTTCTCGGTAGGAGTCGTTTTGCGCTTCGCCGCATCGTTGGGGTGCTGACAGGCCACTGTGCTCTTCGAAGACACCTTACATTGGTAGGTGTCGAGAGGGATCCCACTTGCCAGGAATGCGGCGATACTGAAGAAACGTCTTACCACTACTTGTGTGATTGCGAGGTTTTTGGGAGTCTTCGAACATAATTATTCAATTCAAGGACTCTGCGGAGGAGCCAGGTAAGTTCTAATGGAAGACCGTCATGGCCTTTATTTCAAAATCGATCAGGTTTGGTGGCGGAACGGAGGAAGAGTAGGGCATGGTTGCTGGTTTGCCGGGGTTGGCAAAAAGGGCCCGTTGTAGTTTACTTGCCTGGCGTTAGCCTCGCCACCACTGCTACTACTACTACTTGATAAACTTATAAATAAATTGAGCGGAGCAGGATTTATGGCCTAAGGCTACGCAGATGATATTGTCATAACAGTAAAGGGCAAGCATGATGCTTTAATATCCAGCCTAATACAAACAGCCCTTTTTTTAAATTTCCACAACACACCACGAGGGCCTACAGCCTAAATACTATCGTACTGGGTGTTGACAAGGAGGAAAGAGGCAACTTGTTAATTCTGGACTTGAAGGTTTGGCGGTTCGGAGGAGAAGGAAAAACATGTGCCGGCAAGGAATTCCACAACTTGGAAGTCCTCGGGACAAAAGAGCGGGCATAACAAGATGTTCTATGTCTGGTGACCTGGACAGTAAAAGGGTGCATTCGCTCTGTTCCCCTGGTAGATCTGTTGGGGGCAGCAGGTGGAGGAACTATGGAAGAAAGTTCCTCTGAGCTGTGCCCGTGCAGATATCTATAAAAGCGAGAGAGGTCACCAACGGCACGTCGGTGGGCAAGGGATGGCAGCCTTTGGGTGAGGGTAGGGTCACCGATGAAACCTATAGCTCTCTTTTGAATGGAGTCCAGGATAGCGAGTGTAGAAGCGGCAGCGGCACCCCTGATGTGGGAGCAGTATTCGAAGTTTGGCTTTATTTGTGAAGTATATAAGGTATAGAGATTAGCTGGTAAAAAGTATTTGCAAGCCCGGAAGAGGAGACCTAATTTCTTAGCAGCCGTTTCTGCAATTGATGTGACATGTTGGTGCCAATTGAGATTTCGATCCACAGAAATGCCAACAAGTGAAATGGACCCATTACTTTGAATAACTTGGTTGTTCATTGTGATGGGTCTAGGGCTGGTGTATCTCTTATGAGATAGAAAGCAAGACTGAGATTTGGTGGAGTTGAATTGTACAAGATTTCTACTTCCCCAGTATAATATTTCTTGGAGATCCACAGAGACAGAACCATCCACGAATCTGCGATGCTCATCGAATTGGGCTAAAGAGACGGGCTTAGAATATTGTATATTTTAGTGGAGGGTGATGTCGTCCGCGTAACTATGAACTGGGTTGGATGTGCTCGAGAGGAGGTCACTGATGTGGAGAAGAAACAAAGTAGGAGCTTAAACTGAACCTTGAGGGACTCCTGCATTAATTTGACACAGTTTAGAGGAATGGCCATCCACGACGACAGAAATGCTCCGGTTGGAGAGAAAATTTGCTGTCCAGGTACAGAGTTTTGGTGGTAGGACATATGCCGAAAGTTTATTAAGCAGCGCTGCGTGCCATACCTGGTTGAATGCTTTGGAAATGTCTAGAGCGACAATCTGGGAATTACCGTGTAGTTCCATAGATTTGTTTCCAAGAATGGGTAACAAAGGAAAGGAGGTCGGCAGTTGATCTGCGCTGACGGAATCCATACTGCATGTCGTGGATTAAACTGTGTTTTTCAGGAATTTTTGTAGTTCGGTATTTATATACTTTTCCATCACTTTAGAGACTATTGAAAGGAGAGAAATAGGCGTGTAGTTGCTAGGAAGCGCTTTGTATCCTTTCTTGGGGATGAGTTTTACTCGAGCAGTTTTCCAGTTACTAGAAATATGCCTCTATTGTAAGATGTCTGAAACAGATGAGTCAGGACAGGAGCAAGTTCTGGTGCGCATTTTTTGAGAACAATTGCTGGGATCTCGTCAAGGCCAGAGGCTTTCCTGGTATTAAGAGAAGAGAGCATATTTCGTACCTTTTTAATTTGGAAAATGATATCAGTCATTTTTTGCGCGACTTTGGGGACTGTTGGTGGTTGAACATTTAGAGGTGCGTTGAGAGTAGAATTACCGGCGAACAACGAGGCAAAAAGTTCAGCCTTGCCCAGGGCGGTAGAAACAATTTCATTGCAGAAATTTCAGAAATTATTCCCAATAGATTTAGCAAGAGTCCAGAAGGGTTTGCTGCCGTTGGAGCTTGAGAGGACTTTGCGGTTTCTTGCGTCGTTAAATGCTTGACGGTTTTCTTGACTGGGATTGTGTAGAAGCGTTTTGTGAGCTTTGACCTTTTCAAGCCTGGCCTTGTCACAGGATTTAGAGAACCAGGGCTTTTGAGTGGCTGAAGAGGTTTTCTGTCTACGTGGAATAAATAATTCCATGCCAGCTTGGATAATTTCGGTGACGTTTTGTGAGATATCAGAGGGGTCAAGATGAGAGAAGCATACAGACGCCCATGGAAACGAGGAAAAGTAATCTCGCATTTCGTCTTAGTTTGCGGAGTTGTAGTGCCAAACGATACGTGGGTGTGATGACTGTGTGACCTCGGGTTGCATTGCGCAGGAAGCAGTAACCATGCCGTGGTCTCAGCGACCAAGGGGGGCGGTGACTGATGTCTTATAGCATCCAGGCTTTGTAGTGCTCTGTTGTGAATACGGTTTTGATGTTATGGGTTCTAAAAAAACCATAGGAGATTTTTAGGACCTATTCTTTTCATGTGCCCGGGTTAACAGGGATATATAAAAATGACCAAAAACAATACTGGAACTAACTAAAACAAGCAGTTTTGCTGATATTTAGGCCGGGCCTTAGTTACTGATCATGCTGTACAACTACCTAATACGGTTTGTGACACCAATATCTGTTATTCAAAACTCTTAATAACATATTTATTTACTTACTCTATGGATTTCCTGAGGGTATTAAACTGTGACCTGGTGCCCGTACTGGACAGCAAATCCGCGCTTATCTTCTGTATTAACGTGGCGTTTTCACTGCGATCTGCTTCTGTACCACAGGAGAGCAGAGTATTTATACCTACTGTGGCAGACACTTCGAATCCTGCAGATACAAGTGCACCTGAAGTCTTCCTGCTGCTACAATGTTTGTCGTCCATGTAGGAGTCGCTTTGAGCACTGCAGGAATACTTGCGTTGGGGCTGATGGTTGTGCTTATGGTCATTAGCGTGCTAGAGAAAAAACAATTTTGTCAATGTTTACTAGTGTAAAACAAAATAGTCTGGACACAGCAAGAGCGTTATGGTAGTGAAGTTTCATAAAAATGTTTTTAATAGCAAATATGTTTTTTTAAAGAAAAGGTGGCATCAAATTTGGTTACCAGTATAACCTATATAGTAGAAACGATGTGCCATGTTTAATCAAAATAACTTTATTGTTTGAAAATGTACTCAAATTTCCGAAAGTAGACTTAAAGTGTGAAAATTCGCTACCATAACGCACTTGCTGTGTCCCAAATTTCTTTTCTTACAAACATGTATTATATTTTGATGGAAAATACAAAAATACAATAACATAAGGCCTGTAATTGTAGAAATATTTTTTAAGATGTATCTCAAGGCAACCTATAATTACTGTATACAATTTTTTTTGTATCTTGTATAATAACGGATCTATGGGGCTTTATTGATTTTTTACGAAAATTCGACAAAAATTATATACCATTAAACGATAAACTCTATAGCCAAGCTACTGCCAAATCATTAGAGAAAGGGTCGATTTGAAATGCATTTTCTGAAAATATTTTCTTCTTGAGACATTTACTTTCCATAGCTCATATTAGTTTCAGGTTCTTTGCCTAAATATTACCAATTTTGACGTTTTATGGCGCGACTTTGACGTTTTGAGGAAAACCCAAATTTATTTTTCTTAAATGCCTATAACATTGTCTTTCAACCTACAGAGCTAAATTTTGGCAGGCAACTTACCTATAACGATATAAACGAACCTACGAAATTTGGTTGCCCTTACTTTGTTAATTCCGGAGATATATTTTTTTTTCGAAATAAAACACAAAATAGTCCAGGAAAACCTGGGCGGATTTTCCTGGATAACGAACTTGTCCAAGCCACTTGCAAAAGAAAGGTATTCACCAAATTTTGTCAAAATCGGCCTATTAGTTTTTGAGTTATCAGTGTGATACATATATTATATATATATATATATATATATATATATATATATATATATATATATATATATATATATATATATATATATATATATATATATATATATATATATATATATATATATATAGGGTGGCGCATTGAAAACGAAACAGACCGCTTTGCGTCCAGATAATTTTTTTTTAAAGAAAAACTGAAACACCTTAATTTTAATATTGAGGGGGCCATGTTTTGACACAAAACTCAACTTTGTCACATCAACCCCATAAGTGTGGTGATAACAACCTTTATATTTTAAATAGGGAACATGGGTCGAGTGTTACATCATTTGAAAGCTCTTTCTTTTCTGAATTCAGCACACTATTTTTTTTGGAAGTTTTATCAACTCGTTTAAAAATTATTCACAGTTGGAGTTGCAAGAACGTATTTCATTTATTGTGATAAGAAATGCACTAATTAGTCAATTTTTCGTTAAAAAAAAAACTAAAAACCAAACCAAACGTTCAAAAATGTTTATTCAGTTAAGCAAGTGTTCAAATTGTTGACCACCAGCTTACATACAAAAGTACAAATTTTGTTCAAAACGAGCTCTGACATTCTGGAGCATTTGTGGTTATTAGACGGCATTCTTCAACAATGCGTCGTCGTAGTTCTTCCAGAGACTCCGGTTCTATTGCGTAAATTCTACTGTTTAAATGGCCTCATAGAAAGAAGTCTAAAGGTGTTACATCCGGTGATCTAGGGGGCCACTCAATAGCACCTCTACGCCCAATCTATTGTCCTGGAAACTTGCTGTTCAAAAACTCTTTAACACGTTGTGAAAAATGCGGAGGAGCTCCATCTTGTTGAAACACTAATTGATTTTCTTGATAGCGATCATCATTTTCAACAATGTCAATTAGTAGAGGGTAAACGATATCTTCTAGTAACTCAAAATACGATTCTCCACTCAAATTGCCATCAAGGAAAATTGGTCCGATTAAATGCCAGTCCAGACATTAAATTTCTGTGGAGTTTGAATGTGTGAAAATTTCTTGGATTATTATCTGCCCAATAACGACAATTATGACGATTGACTGATAACAGAAAGTTTCAGTTATCAGCCATTCGTGCAGTCATAACTTCACAAATTCCAGCCTCCGATCAAAATCATCTTCATTCAGTTGTTGTACAAGATGAATTTTATACGGGTGAAATTTATGATGCTTCAATATTCGCTGAATAGTTCTTCTTTTGATGTTTGAAACAGTGGCCTATCTTCTCGTGCTCAAAGTTGGGTCTGCAGCAATTTGTCCTATAACTTCAATCTCAGTAGTCTCATTTCTAACCGGAAATTCACGTTCAGGATCCCGTTTTTTGTTGGCTACTGAACCACTTTGTCGAAACTTTGGAATTAACTCCAAAATGTATTTTCTGTTAACATGTCTGTTCGGATGTCGTTCATTAAACAAATTTTCGGTACGGTTGGCACAGTCACCGTTTTTGAAAAAAATTGTAATTGTTTCAACGCTTTCTTCTACAGAATACACCATTGTGAAATTAATTTTCGGTAGTACTATCAAGTATCAAACCGACCGATAAACTGAAATGATAAACCGCATTTCTCTCATTCCGATAAGAAATGTTCTGATAGTCAATTTTTTGTTTACAAACCAACAAAACATTGACTATCAGCACATTTCTTATTCGGAATGAGTAAAATGCGTTTTTGCATCTTCAACTGTGAATAATTTTTAAACGAGGTTATAAAACTTCCAAAAAAATAGTGTGCTGAATTTAGAAAAGAAAGAGCTTTCAAATGATGTAATAGTCGACCCATGTTCTCTATTTAAAATATAAGGGTTGTTATCACCACCCTTAAGGGGTTGATGTGAGAAAGTTGAGTTTTATGTCAAAATATGTCCCGCTCAATATTAAAATTGATGTGTTTCAGCGTTTCTTAAAAAAAATTCTCTGGACGCAAATCGATCTGTTTTGTTTTCAATGCGCCAGCCTATATATATATATATATATATATATATATATATATATATATATATATATATATATATATATATATATATATATATATTGATATGGTGACTGGAAGGAGGCCTGAGAAAAAACGTGGATCTGAAGAGAAGGAGTATGTGCTTGTCAAAACAGTGAATGGGTATGAAGTATATGTGATAACGAATGAATTGGCGAGAGAAATCAGCAAAAGTATACATGAAGAGAATGGGCATATAGGGGCACGAAAGGTATGGATGGTATTCCGAGAAAATTACATTACGAAACGAGACCTAACGCTAATAAAGGAAACATTGCGAGTTTGTAAAACATGCCAAATATATAAAACAATTGTCGCCTAAACGTGGGAGCTTTCGAGGTCCACGAGTAAAATAAATTAAAAAAATAAATAAATAAACAAAACATAATAAGGAAGTCGAGAAAATGCCTAGGGGAAGAAAAACAAGCAGAAGGAATGGTACAAACAGGAGAAGAAACGTCAATAGAAGAACAGACACGTGACGGAGACAAAGTAGACGACACAAATACGACAAACGAAAAACCTGACAGTGACAATGAAATGTTCATGAAATTAATGCAGAGCATGAATAGTATGAATGCAAATGTTAATAATATAAATGAAAGCAATAAAATTATGAATGAGAAAATGAATGAAAGCATAAATGGCCTAAAACAAGACATAAATGAAAGTAAGAAAGAAATGAAAGGGGATATGTATAGCATGAAACTAGATATGAATGAAATGAGGCAAGATATAAATGAAAATATGAATGACAGGTTCGAAAGACAAGAGGATAATATAAACAAGATAAAAGAAAGTATGACTGAGAAATTTGTTGAACAAGAGCAGAATATGAGGCAAGTGAATGTGAGATTGGATAATATAGAGGAGAAATTAACACAGAAATAAGAGAAAAGTGTGCAAGAGGTGAGAAAGGAGCTGATACTCAAAGTAAATGACGAAGTAGAGGCCAAAGTGCAAGAAAAATGCCAGGGTGTCATGGAAAGAATGAATGTGGCTGAAGACGAGATAGGAGGTATTATACAAATAGGGAATGAGAGGTATCTGAGGATGATTGGAGTGAATACGGAAATAGAGAGGAAAGTAAAGAGCTATCAGAATGAGATAGGTGAGAAACTGACAGAGACAAATGAAAAGGTCGAAAGAGTGGAGCAAGTGGCCAGAGTAAATGTGGATGATTTAAAAAGATTGAAAGAAGAAACGGAACGGAGATTAAATTTAGAAAGTATCAAAATAAGAGAGGGAGTAGAAGAGAATGTGAAACAAAAATTAGAGAGAATGGAGCGACAAATGAGAGCAGGTATGGGCAATGAAAGAATTATGTACCAGACCACGAACGATACTGGACTTAAATTCACCGGACATGTAGACAAACTACACCCCAAAGTATTTATTACGAGCCTCCTGAACAAGCTCAGGAACATATATGATGCGCAGGACATGAAGGAAATTATAAGGCAGAGTTTAAAAGGGGATGCATTAATATGGTTCACCAGTAAGGAAGAAGGAATTGAGGATATGGAAGACTTCCAGGAGAAGTTTATAAGCCATTACTGGGGAGAAGCACAGCAGGCCATAGTCAGAGAAAAGCTGTACTTTGGCAAACACGATCCCAACGACCCCAGAGAGTTGTCCAGCTATGCGTTACACATTTATGACATGGCACAGCACCTGACGCCAAGAATGAAGGAAGAGGAAATAATAGTATACATTGCCAGGCACTTTAGAACCGAGATATCCGAAATAATAGGGATACAAAATATAAGAACCTTGGACCAACTCATAACTTACCTACAACGGGTCCAGAGAACAATGAGGGACAAAAATAATGAAAGGAATACTGGAAGAGAAGAGTGGCGAAGAAGGAACCAAGAAGGATCAAGAAGAAATGGGCAGTACAATGGGAACGGAAATTATGGACGAAACAATAACAATTACGAAAGAAGGGATTACCGAAATTACGAAGGAAGGACTTACCAAAACGGACAGGGAAGATACAATGAACGGAACAACTACAACGAAAGAAGGGACTTTCAAAATGGACAAAGAAGGTATAACGACAGATATGACAACAATAACTACGACAGAGGGAGAAATCAAAATAACGAGAATTATAAGAGGCAAAGTCCACAAAATGACAACCGAAACGATTACAATCGACAGGATGAGAGAAGGGCTGATGAGTTTAGAGCCAGAGTGAATGCGATGAGACAAAGGAGAAATTCTGCGGAAGAGAATCAAGGACCTTTGTTTTGTTTTCTTTAACATATATTTATAAGCATTTTGAGTAAAAATCAGAGGGGGAATACATTTCAAAATTTAAAATTTAATCATACTTTTGGAAATAATAATAAAAATTTTGATAGGACTTGAACCCACTAGCTTAAAGAAGCTCCCTGTTTTAAAGAGTAAGTATATCCATGCTATCAATTTGTTTATATCACATGCAGCAATAAAAGACATTGGGTACACCAGGGTGGAAGTCAAATACACGTATATTTTATAAACATTTTTTTTACAGCATAATTCACTCAACTTTACAGGTAGATAAAACTCACAAGATAAAATACACTTCGAAATTAACATCAAAAAAAGCAATAAAACATATTTAAGTTAGCCACCATATCAAGTATTTCAATATACCTAATAATAATAATATAAAACTTAAAATAAACCTTTCCCTATTTCAATTATCACCCAATAGTGGGACTTAAACAACCCTAGCTTAAATTAACTTTCTATAACAATATATATATATATATATATATATATATATATATATATATATATATATATATATATATATATATATATATATATATATATATATATATATATATATATATATATATATATATATATATATACATATCTAAACATATAAAAATTTAAACTGACCATGGATATGCGTTGTAGGGGGCATTGTTCACGCTCAATGAAGACATTTTTTCAAAATTCAAAAGTCCAGATCCCCACATTAGTGATTTTTTTAAAAGAATATTGACCAAAAATTGCGAAAAACTTGCATGTTGATTCCTAACATGGGTAGTTATGAACTTGTCTATCCTAAACTGAGTGGAATCGCGCATCGAGCGACTATTACATTTCAGCGGCCACTATCCATTACGTTTTTAAACAGAATGGAAGAATTCACCAGACGCCAAAAGTTGAATAGTTGTGACAACTTATTCGTTCACCAGTTCCACTGAGTTTCTGCTGGAACTTAACTGTTGCTAATTTGTCAAAGCGGACAAACTAACGTCGCAAAATAGTACTTAAAGTCTACAGTGCTTTCATCAGTGTCCAACCGCTGAAATGTATTGGAGTGAACACATAAGCGCTTAAACTCAGCTGCTGGCGCCTGGTAAACTCGGGCAATAAAAATACAAGACGTTGTCATTTGAAAACAAGGAGATTTGATTATGCAAAAGCCCTATTAATTATTTTGGTTTACCTTGTTAGGGGAAGGCCCGGCATCCAGATAACTTAGTAGTTTTGCTTCTGTATTCGTTGTAGCAATGGAAGGTTTCCTTGCATCGAATGTCGTGTAGTTCATTAATGGACTGACAGGTGGCGCTGGATGATATTTAGCTCTTGGAATCATTACAGGCAGAGACCTGTCCTTCTGGTCAGGGAAAGATCTTGCAGTGTTGTTGTCCCTGTTGTCACCAGGTGTCGTTATCATGGTCACAGGGTGTTGGTGTTGAGTGGAAGTCTTCTTAAGGGCGCCTTTTATGGGACGCTTCTGTTTTTGTTTTTGTTTCTGTTTCTGAAAGATCCAAACATAGTGATTGTTAAATATTGGATAGGGTAGACGTAAAGGTAAACTAACGAAAAAATATAGCAAAATAACTTAATGAATGCGGTCACATTTGTACTATTTTAAATGCATATTTAATAACATGAAAAATGTTATCAAACACTACCTTAAAAAGATGGCAAATAACTTAATGCATTTGGTTACATTTTTACTATCTTAGATACATATTTACTACGATGAGAAATGTTTTGAACTGCTAACTTAAAATGATGACAAAATAACTTGATGAATTTAGTCACATTTTTACTATTTTAAATGTTATGAGAAATTTTTTGAAACACTATCTTAAATCGGGATAAAAATTAAATTAAAATCAAGTAAGAAAGAAGATTGTGCAATATATTTTTACCTTTGGTACATATGGCAATGTATTGGTCTCTGATCTGCTGTCTTCTGAACTGGTATCTTGAATCATGGCCCTCCTGTCCAAGGTGCCTCTAGTATTTATCCTTTGAGGTAAGAAACTCATTCCAGCAGTCATTCCAGACTGCCTTGGTTTTCTCTTTAGACACGTTAGTACGATGCAAATTAGAAGCAATACCAAAAGTATAGCCCCAAGTGTCGCTAGAGCTATCAGAAGAACTAGAAATAATAAAACAATATTATTATACGTGTGAAGATGTATTAGAACTATATTTAGGTAGCTAAATAAAATAATTCAAAAATCTTTTATACATCTTTTGTTTTAAAACTTTTTTTAACATATTCTTTATTAACGAACTAAAAGTTGTGCTATTAAAGTTCTGCAATATATATAAAAATTACATACGTTTTAGGTTAACGTATAAACTAAGGTATGTGAGTGTTTTAATCAATGTATTTTCAAATACATTGTGAATTTTTGCATTCGATGTATGATTTTAAGCTCTTTTCAAATAGTTGTAAATGATTTTATGGTTCTAGTAATCACACCGGAATTTTAGATATATTTGTTCTTGGTGCTACCTACTACGCTCGGCTTTTTAGTCGGCTTGTGTCTAATAATCTTACTAACTGTTTGAACATTTTCAATGGTTACTATTTTTTTGATGGGAAATAAGCGAACAAACTATCGTCACAAAGAATTATGAAAACTAGCTACTTGGTAAAACACAGCCTGCCTTCTCGTTAAAGATTTTTAAGAGGAATATTATTAGGCGACCGTACAAAGATTTAACTGCTAACGTATTTCATACAAAGGAACATTGATTGTAACAGAAAATCATCTTAGCTCCTTGAAAATAAAATAAGTGACGCAATTAGATTTCTGTACAACGTATTTTAATACAGAGAGCTGATTCATTTCGAAACATCGAAATATGAAACGCACTTTGGTCGCCAACAGAGCCAGTTTTTTATGCTTACTTGAAAATACATCTTCGACGTTGTATTAAATATTCCTAGAACACGGTTAATATGTTCTAGTTTTCAACGGTCTGAAAATTTTCCGTTAGCCGCTCGAGTTCCGTATACAAGATTTCAGCCAATAAGAAGGAACGAAATGGACAGTTGCGAAGGCTTAACGACAAAGAGACGCGAGGAGGTATTACATAGAAGCGAAACACGGTCGGAGAGAGATTCGACTGGCGAGCGCTAAGTGGTATCGTTCACCCAGGACACAGCGATTTCAAACCTATCTGATTAAATGGCAACAGCCATTACCTTTCTATTAGTGTTTCAATTAAAGTTGATAAATTTGTGTCTGCAAACTTTTTAATAGAGCCTCATCGAAAAGATTGTGAGTCACATAAGCTTCATTTTTATAAGATTCAAAAATTCCAGAGTATTATTTCTTAAATTGCAGAGGTGTACGGAAGTCGTTGGATATTAATTGTACCGAAATTTCTGGATATTAATTGTATGCTGACCATGGCTAGTAATTCTAGATATGTGCAATATGATGACCCCAATTTCGAAGAAAATGTCATGAGGTGGTATGATGAGTTGGAAAGGGAGGACAAGTGTGAGAATAATGATGCTTTTGTGCAAGATGACCCTTCAGCTTAAGACACAGAGACATAAGTGAACACCAATAATGAAGAAGGCGCTAACGAGGAAGAATATGTGAGTGACGATCGAGAAATGGTGAGTTTCAAAAACCAGATACTTTCTCCAATCAGACTAAATATTTTTATGGGAGAGATAGATTCAAGTGGTTATCATCACCAATAATTATAAGCCGAAAAACGCCGTCTAAGAATATTGATTCGTTCATACCTGATCTTTGAGGTCCAGCAAAAGCTTTAGGCACTTCTGCTAAACCTGTGGATGCCTGGAATCTGATTTTTTCGGAACGAATCAGAAACTTCCAAGTAACAGACACAAGTACAGTAATGAAAATAAAATAGAAATGCCGGACATGGATATTATAGAAATGAACGCTCTATATTACTCTAGTGTCTTCAAATCGAATGATAAAGACCTAAGTTCACTATTTTCAACAGAGGAAACCGGCAGATATATTTTACGATGTACAATGTCTCTGAAGAGAACATTTACGCTCTTGAATTTCTTACGTTTCGATGATGCATAATCGAAAGTACCTAGAAGATAAATCGACAAGTCTGCTCAAGTGGCTTGGATTTTCTGCAAGTTAGTCCAAAACTCACTACATTGGTAACTATGCATGTATTGATGAAATGCTTGTGGGGTTTCGAGGCAGGTGTGGTTTCAGGATTTATATCCCTGATAAACCGAACAAGTACTGTGGAAAAGTAATGGCCCTGATGCTTGAAATTCCTATTTTTATAATGGATACATCTACCCTGGAAGAAATTGCGATGGAAGGGGTCTGTCTCAAGCAGAAAGAAAATTAGCGATACCAACGCGAGCTGTATTGCTATTAGCTGAACCAATTTATGCCTTTAAAAGAAATATTACAGCTGACAATTGGTTCTCCTCTGTGGAAGTAGTTCGGGAGTTGGAGAAGCAGAACCTAACGCACGTGAGCACACTAAAAGGAATAAAAGGTGCATACCAAAAGAATTTTTACCCAGTAAAGAGAGGGCAGAGAACACATCAATGTATGGCTTTGCAACAGGAGTCACACTATTGTCATTCGTACCGAAAAAAAAGAACTTGCCTGTGGTCTGTAACTGGCGTCTGGCGCTTAATCGCCTGAGAACGGCGAGTTTTCAAACAACAATGTATCTATTTTCTGACAATGAATTAGGATTTTAATGATTTCATCTAATTGGGAATAATATTGTTCGAATTTTTGGCTGTTCTGCAGCACCACAGCACCTATGGACAAGCCGCCCCTAGTCTGGGGCATAAGCCTTTTACTTTCAATATTTAAAAATAAGCCTTTCTCAGATGTATTGGCATTTAGAAAACTAATATCTCATACATACCTTTCAAATTGATATGACAACTCTCTCCAGCATACCAGTGGAAGCATTCGCACAGAATTTGGTCTTCTCCCCTGCTGTAACAAGTACCATGATAGTTACACCTTTCACAACCTATTAGTTCTGCACTGCACACCCTCCCAGGGTATAAAATGTTCTCAGATAGGTCCGCATAGCCTTCTTTACAGCTACATGTGTACGTTCCCTTTAGGTTGAAGCACTGCGCATGTTCGCTGCAATCGTGGTATCGTGGCATCGTACATTCGTCGAAGTCTTCAGCAGTGAGGTCGTCTAGGTGGCGAGTGGAAGCATATAGTTCGGTACCGCCAAGACTGTAGTTATTGCTACGCAGATAACGCTTGAAAGTATCCTTCAAGCGGGTATCGTCAGTGTTGTCGGACAGCTGAAATTAAAGTAAATTTACTTCGAGGAAAACTAATTAAAATTTAAATAAAATAAAATTCTGGTCCGTTTAGAACATCAGTTTTAATGAGTGAAGATTGCAACCTGTGAAGAGCACTCATATGTACAATTTTGAGAACCCAATTCATCACAATACAGTTTTTAGACCTGACGATTGTTTCGCTAACAAAGTTAGCGCCAGGTCTACAAACTGTATTGTGATTAAATGGGTTTTCCAAATTATACTACACATCAGTTTTATTTAGGAATCACCAATTTTATTTAACATTTACACCATAGGCTTCCACAACCTCTTTGACACTCGATTAATATGATATAATACGCTGACGACTTTTGTGTATACACGCAACAGGACACTTACCAGAAATTGTCATGAAATTAAACCACGTGATGTATCACATGAAAAATACCTGTTTCATAACAATTTCACATTGTTAGAAGAGAAATCTGCTGTAATTTTGTTCACGAGTGCGTATTGTTCGACCGAAAGCTCCTAAATGTATGCAACCCCTGCATACAGCAATCTATTTAGGGGTATGTACAGTAATATACTGGCCGACTATATTTCATCCTGACTGTTTAAGTTTATGCAATAGGCAATTTGCTTAACACCTTTGCGTGTTGATATAGTATACCTATGATTAATGTTGGTATAGTATACATATGATTAAGTTAAAAGAACCCTTGTTTTGGATTTATAAGACCATTTTAAACGAGTGTCTCACCGCAGTAAGTTTTGTTTTGTGCCGTTTTATGAAATCGTTCTAAAATACCTGGGTAAAGCTGCAATTTAAGCAGAACCCTCCACCTCAACCTCCTGACCGGCCCTGACCATCAGTTTGCCTCATTAAAAATCGGGGGAAGGAAAATATACGCTATGTACACATTATGCTCACATGATCTGATGTATGCCAGCGTTAATTACTTCATGTTTTTCCTTCCTCCAGCTTTTTAATTAGGCACACCCATGGTCAGGGCAGGTCAGGAGGTCGAGGTGGAGGGTTCTGCTTAAATTGCACTTTTACCCACGTCTTTTTTGTAACGATTTAATAAAACGGCACAACCAAAACTTACTGCGGTGAGACACTCGTCATTTTAAAGCAAACCTAAATCGCCCAACTAACAGATTTTTTCTGATATTTGAAAAAATAAATAAATAAAAGGTACCTAATAAGAGTTATCCATTTGCAATAACAAAAAATGGTGCAAATATTCATTATAAAATGTGAAAAAGTAGATGCCATCAAAGATAACTTTCTTGAAAATAAGAAAATAAATGATTAATAATATGTGGCTTCAGTTTAAATCACATTTTTGTAATTAAAATATGGTAGAAATCTTATCTGAATCGATTTTTTTAAATTAGAAAATGACATTTTCATTAGGGTGAGTCAGGATTGAGTTTCATACATATTCACATATATAACAATTAATTACCCATATGTATGTTTATTTGTAGTTAATAACTATATGTTTTTACAATGTTATATTGAAGCAAAACAAAAATCAAAATCAAACTAAACCTCAAAATATTGCTATGCAATTAGGTAAGCAATTTTAAATACATAAAGAGTGTGTATTGCCCCGCATATAAATTGACATTTTAATTTCAATTCCCTTTATATGTCATGTTTTGCAACTAAATATGAAGCAGAGATCAATAGTTGGTTTTATACAAGGAAAGAACGTTTCACCCAGTCGGCCAGACAAATACTGAAAAAAGCGGTATCCTCGCTCGAATCTCCGCTCTATTGTAGTGTCGACTAAACGAATTGTCGACTAAACGAACTGTCGGCCGAACGATATGCCACGGTTTTTCACATGGCATAGGATTTCCCACGTCAGTTGTATTACGCTATGTTCAGAAAATGTTCCCTGCTGCAAAAGCGTAAAATATTTAGGTATGACACTTGACCAGAACTTAAATTGGAACGGATACATTTCTAAAGGCGTAAATCGACCTGAAAAGAGTTTTTTTTTTAATTTCAGCAACACACCACGAAGGCTTACAGCCTAAATACTATCGTAGCGTTGCTGTCGACAAGGAGGAAAGAGACAACTTGTTAATTCTGGACTTGAAGGTTTGGAGGTTCGGAGGAGCAGGAAAAACATCCGCCGGCAAGGAATTCCACAACTTGGAAGTCATCGGGACAAAAGAGAGGGCATAACAAGATGTTCTATGTCTGGTAACATGAGCAGTAAAAGGGTGCATTCGCTTTGTTCCCCTGGTAGATGTGTTGGGGGCAGCAGGTGGGGGAACTATGGAAGGAAGCACCTCTGAGCAGTGCCCGTGCAGATACCTATAAAAGAGAAAGAGAGGTCGGTGAGCAAGGGATGGTAGCCTTTGGGTGAGGGTAGGGTCACCGATGCGACGTATAGCTCTCTTCTGAATGGAGTCCAGGATAGCGAGTGTTGAATCGGCAGCAGCACCCCAGATGTGGGAGCAGTGTTCGAGGTTTGGCCTTATTTGTGAAGTATATAAGGTATAGAGATTAGCTGGTGAAAAGTATTTGCGAGCTCGGAAGAGGAAACCTAATTTCTTAGCAGCCGCCTCTGCAACTGATGTGACATGTTGGTGCCAATTGAGATTTCGATCCACAGAAATGCCGACAAGCGAAAAGGACTCATTACTTTGAATAACTTGGTTGTTCATTGTGATGGGTCTAGGGCTGTATTTTATCTTTCAGTAAAAGCAGACGATAAATATTTTAAGACAACTGTTTGGTCGCGGTAAACATTCAGCGCCCTCTTGAATTCTGTTTTGTCATTATCCAAAGTTCAGCTTTGCTAGTATTGCATTATTACCGCTGCTTGTAAAATATAAAATATTTTGAAAACGGTTCATCTTAATGTAATTCTTGTTGAGAAAATACAAGAAAATACCATTCTCTAAACAAAAGTTTGTTATCGACGCTAACAAAAAGTAGTGTGAGTATTTTTATAAGCAGTATAAGCAGTGCCCCCTGTCGGTTAGAGTCAAATCAGAAATTAATTATTTTTTATTACTGTGAATCACTCAGCTGTACCAATTTTTATAGAGACAGTAGAGTTTTCTTCTATAAAAAGCTGCTCTTTTTTATAAAAAAAAAAACGACTGTCAGTTGCTGAAGCTTACCTGAAGGTAAAAGCTACTTATTACGTCCTTGTCGCTGGATAGAGGTTCAAATCCTTGTAAATGGACTCCATGATAAATATCTCTAAGGTCTGACTGCATTACCATGCGGTCTAAGGCATCTTGAGTAAGCGAAGCTAACCTTATATACTCTGTAGAGTTTGAATTAGATAGATTCTTGTTATACGCAAGCTGTTCCCTTCCATAATGGTCTAAAGTGACTTTAATAACATAGGTGTAGGTGGCTGCAATCAGAAACACAATATAACATTATATATGTATTTTATTAAAACCAAGTTTTGTTAAAACTAAGTTTATATCATACAAACAAAAATTAAATTTCTACTCACGTATACAGGGTCTATCTGGGAACATCCTTGCAAACCCAGGTCTACAAACACATCTCATTATTCCCTCGACTTTTTGACAGAGCTCATTCCTCGACGCTTTACACTCAGGTTCACACTTATCACTGTGAGGTATTTCTAAACTGGGTTGGTTTGAAATAAAAATACCACTCAAGAGAACATTATTCACTTCATTACTGTTCAACATCTCATCTCTGTCTTGAGTTTCATAGGAACTGTTGGGCACCTTTACCACGCTCCCTTTATTTTTATCTGTCATCACAACGAAAATTGATTCATTTTCGTCACTGTTAACGTAACTCTGGTCTTCATTAGATGGTGGAGGATCCGTGTCACTAATTATAAATTCTTCTAAACCATCTTCACTACTAACTGATTCATCTACAGTGAAAGTTGGTATGACAATTGGGCCGGATTGAGTTGGCCGTACTTGAATTGACGGATAAGGGCTGCCATATACCCCTGGTGGATATAAAGAACTTTGTACAGTTGTGGTAATAGTTTCTATAATACTTGTAGGCTTAACTAAAGTATGGAATTCAGTTACTGTATCTACGATTGTTGATTTTTCTGTTTTAGTTATCAATATCGTCATAGTTGATGGAGGGCCGCCGGAAGTTCTTATAACAGTTGTTTCTGTTATTGTAACAGTCGAGGTTTTAGTGTAAGTTATGTATTTTGTTGGTAGACTTGGGGTTTCTTTGGGTAAGCTGAACGTTGGTTCTATCTTTGATGAAGCACTGCTTGTTGTATCATCGACGATCTTAATTTCATTACCAGCGTGATGTATGGCTGTCGACTGGGTTATTATGGTATTAACAGTTGATGAATAATCATTTTCTTTATTGTAAATGCTACTTTCTAAGGCAGGTACACTGTAATTACTTATTATGGTATCTTTGGATTCTAATATTTCAGATTCATCTGTTTTAATGTCCACTTTATTTCCAACTTCTGTGGTTGTTGCAGTTTGGCCTGCATCAAGGTTTGGATGACCTATTATCACTTCCAGAGAGGGCTTGGATTTTATTGTCGGTGATGGAGCAATGCTATCTGCAACCGTTGTGACCCTGTAGGTTGGTCTGGGTGTTGTAACTGTTGTAGTACGATTCCTTTTGAACAAGTTTTGATTATTAAATATAGGTCTTCTTGAAGGTGGTCTATAAGTAGTTGGGGTATAGGCTGGAGTCGTAGTTTTTCTAAATATTCCAGGTCTTCGCGTAAATGGTCTTCTGGGTCTAGTAGTTCTTTCAGTAGTGGTGCTCGATTTCATATTGATATTATCCTCGCTTATCGGTATGGGTTCGTTGGAGGATATCTCAGGCGAAACGCTAGTTATTGGGTGCAAAGGCGGTGGACTCATTCCCAAAACTTCATCATACGGTACAGTTTGTGGTGGAGGTTGCATTTCTTCGGAGGGTTGTTTTACAAACGGAGTAGGCGTGCTAATATGTCCACCAAAATCAAGTGGCCTATCTGAGCTGATGGGTTTCTTAGGATTTGTGACTTCCGTAGCTGGTGGTTTTCTTCCAAGCTGAATTATTTCATTTGTTGGAGGTGGTGGTTTCAGAATCTCCATTTCGTTAACATCTTTGCTTATGTTAGCGAAATCCATTAAAACTTCACCAGTGTTAAATTCATTTACATCTTTGATTAACGTTGGGTTTTTGGTCGTTGGTTGTCTGTAGCCGAAACCAGTTGGTTGCGTAGGATATAGCTCTTTGTCGATTACGTAGTTAGGATTTTCAGGGGTACTGAATCCTGCGAAAGATTTTTCAGTTTGCGAACCACTTTCAGTTGCAATATTGATGGGTGGTTTGTAAGTAGTGACTGAGTGATCATCCAAAGGTAACGAAGTAACTTTCGGTCGATTTTTGTTTGATTGAGGTGGCAGTGTCCTATGTGGTGTCTTTGTTGGAGTTGTTTGTGGCGTTGGAGTTGTTCTAGAAGTTATTGGTCGTTTAAATATAACCGGTGGTCTTGTTTTACGACGATATATATTATTGTTTACTTTTTCTGTCGTCGATTCATAATTAGGTCTTACTACATGAATTTCTGGTACAACATTTTTATTATCTGATTCGTGGTTTGGTGTGAAATTTTGCTGATGGTTTCTGATTGCATTACTAGAATCAGTTTCTATTATCTCACCTTCTTGATCTTTGGTATTATGACTTGCAGTATCAAACCTAGAATTATCAGATTCTCCGGAATCTGAACTCGTGTTGATATTTGCATTGTTATTAGCGTGTTTATTAGTAGTGCCTTCATCTTTATCATTAGCAAAATTATTATGTTCGTGATACTGGTTGATTGTAATTTCAACAATTCTGTTAGGATCAACATTGTTGATCTGATTTGACTGTTGATTTTCCGGTCTTACCACAAGGTTATTTTCAAATGGCCTTGGGTTGAAAATAACAGGTTTTTTAGGTGTTGTAATAATATCTTCACCCCAGAATGAGTAAACGTTTTTATCACTTGAATTATTGTAATTAATTTCATTTACACTTTTTGGAGTAGTAGGGGTTTTTAATATTTCAAATGGTAGTTCCCCAGGTTTCAGTGGCCTTTCATACGATTCTTGTACAACTTCTCCATGTTCATTTTCCATATCATCTTGTTTATGGTCTGGTATTGCCTCTCCATATTTATTCGGTGTGAACCAGGTCGATGGAGGAATCTCGTTGCTGAATTTGTTTACTTCACTTTGGTGTGGGACATTTTCCTGTATATGTGAACCACCTGGTGTTAAAGGAATAGATACTGGCTTATGATACGATGGCCTTGAGGTTGTTTTTGGTGGTTTTGGTACTCTTGTCGGATTATAAGGAGGTGGTGTCATGTAATCTGCTAGAATATTTGGCTTCGTTGTATCAGGCCTAGGTCTAAACCTGTTAAAGTTGCGTTTAGGCGGAGACGGGTATTTATGTTTACTTGCTGTATATTGAGGTTTCTGGAAGTTGCTTTCAGTATCACTAGGCGGCTTTAAATTTACATTTTGTTGTGAATGGCCGTTTTTATTGCCAGGCCGTGTTGATTCTGACACACCACGATTACTATTTTGCTTATCATTATTACCTTGATAATGATTTCGAACCGGTCTTTGGCTCGTCACAGCAACTGTTTCCCTTAAGTTACTACTACCTTGCTGGTTATAAATTTGGTTCTTAATTTTATTCGAAAAGTCATTATCGAAGTTTGGTCTGTTATAATTAACATTCTGATCATTGTTGAATTGAGATATCTCATCTTTTTGTTGGTTCATCAACTGATTTACATATTGCTGATTCTGGCTTTGAGATACTTCATCTTTTTGTTTGTCCATCAACTGATTTACATACTGGAAGTTCTGCTGATTCTGGCTGTTACTATAATCTACATTTGTACCGCCTGTATTTAGCCAAACATCATTTTCCTTCTTTGGAACGTTATTACCCTGATTTTCTCCATTAACTATGTCATATCCTATAGGAGGAGCCTGAAAAGTAACGTCTCCGTGATTGATTACGTGGGCATCAAACTCGTTTCCATTATGTACCATTCCAAATGAAATTGGAGGTACATTTATACTTATTTCATGATTACGGTCATAAGCCAGATCGATTTGCGTGGGTTTTGATGGGCTTATGTTCGGTTTTTCAGAAAAGTGGCTCTTAATTGTCTGAGGTCCTACTTTTATAACACCGTTTACCTGCTTTTGATTGGAGGACGAATCGTGGTAAATAGATGCAAAATGTGGAGCACCATTATGGTAGTTTTCTACAGCGGAAAATTCTGGTTCAGGGTATGGAGAGGGATCATCAAAATATTGCCCGTTTCTATGGGGTTCTGTTGATCCACCATAAATCAAAGCTGTGGTTCTGTTAGGTGGTATGTTAATAAAAGCTACCTGGCTTGGCTGTAAATTTATGAGCAACGGCTGGCCTGTAGATCTTTCTATAACTTCAGGTAGCACCAAGGGAGGGTTTATACTGAAGCCGCTGATTGGGCTTTTAATCGGAATTGAAGGTAATATTATGGGTTCCTGATATTGTGCGTAAACAGGATAAGTATCTTTAGCTGTCATATCATAGTGTTTCTGAATTTCATCTCTTAAATTTGGTAGTAGATGCTCATGATTTAGTTTGTTAACTTTGTGGTTGACATCATAATTGTTTTGGCTCTCTGCGTAGACTTGCTGCTGGTTAAACGGTATGATATTTGGTTCATTATATTGGTGCTTAAGTGAATTACCGATATAATCAAAAGGTCTGTTGCCATTCTGTTGATACCTCGGCGGATGAACATGAGGGATTTCCTTGTGCTTTTCGCCCCTGTTCTTATTTTTAATTTGCCCTTTAGCCGGTGGTGGAGGTCCTATATAATCATCTCTATTTGGAGCATGTACGATGACAGGTCCAGGTTTCTCGCCGTTAATAGAATTCATTGGTATATGCTTATACTCGTGGTGCCGTTTGGGGTAATGCTTTGATCCTGGAGGAGGAGGTGGTTTCATTCCTAAGGGTGCTTCTTCTTCTTCATTTTTAGGTGGATTCAACGGTATCGACGGTATCCTAGGCATTATTCTGCCGGGTTTTCCAACAATTACGTCAGAATTAGCTGTGATAACTTCTCCAGGTGATATTGGAATACCTCCGTTTAGAAGAGGAGCTTCATGTTTTGATTTGTGTTTCTGCCAATCGTCGACTGTCTCTTGTAGATGATATGTGGCTATGTTTTGACTTTCCGCTACTTCTATATCGTCAGCCAAACCACCAACTGGTATGTAAATTGGAGAACGGTTTTGGGCGTCGATGTTTGGTGATCGAAGTTCCGTTTCTTCGTCTGAAACAGGTTTTAAAGTGGTTGTTGGAGGAGGTTGTGTGTCATTTCTTCGATTGGATTGCAGGTTATTCTGGATTAGACCTGCCACAGCGTTGATAACTGGCGTTAGAGCTTGAATATTCTCCATGTAGTTTGAACCTAATCCTAGTAAATCTGGTACATTATTAGTATTTGCAGGTTTTCCAGATACCGCAGGTTTGCTAGATCCAGCAGGTTTCGCCGATATATTATTGTTTTGTTTCTTTTTGTTACTTTGTCCTTTGGATTTTGTAGAACTTATTTTGGTTGTAGACGAAGCTACTATTTGTGGTGTTTTAGCTTTGGTTTTTGTAGTCTTAACTTTACTGACAGAAGTCGCTGTTTTGGTATTTTTCACTATCTCAGAGCTTAAAAGGATGTTTAAGCTATTTTTAGCTGTCGCCGTTGTAACTTTGGTATTTAAAGCTGGTGTTGATTGCTGTAATTTTGCAAAAGGATCGTCATCTTCGAATATTATAGTGGAGCCAGTTATGATGCTTGGGGTCGAAGCTTGTAAAGTTTTTTTCTGTTCAAAACTTGTCATTGGCATTTTAGTCTTTTCTATCGGCAACACTTTCGTTGGTTTTATCTCTGTTTTTAATTTCTCCAACACGACAGTAACTTCAAGTTGGTGACCATCTTGGAGTAAGGCAAGTTTTGTTAAGTCAGTTGAGGCATCTTTAACTTCACTCTTCAACATTTTGAGATATTTTTCGTCAAGCAGATTTGGATCTACCGTTTCTGTAACAACATTCTCTAAAACACGAGAATGTGAACTTATAACAGTAGGTGTAGCCGGATTATCTTCCTGTAGCATTGTTGTAAAGTAGGTGAATGTTGTAAGATAGGTCTTTGTGGCTAAGAGACGGAAGTTATCATTGCTTACACCCAATTTCTGTTTCTTTTTATCGTCCTTACTAACTGTACTACCGACAATTTTTGTTTTCTTGGGTTGGAGGTAGAGTTTTTCTGTCACTACATCTGCTGAAGTGGAAATACTCATTTTAACAGCTGGCGTATTATTTTCGAGCATAGTATTATAATAAGTGTAGGTTACAAAATAGGTTTTGAGAATGTCCGTTGTTATCAAATCAGTTGTGGGCATGGAATCCTCTACAGCGATGTAAGAAGTCATGATAGAGGTAGCTTTAGGTGGCACTGATTCTGTTATTACTACTTGTGTGATGACTTCACTGGTACTAATCACTTTGGTTTCTTGACCCTCTGTTAGTGTCTTCTCCAAGTTGACTGTGTTGTAGTATGTGTTTGTTTCTTTAACCACGGATTTCCTTTCTGATGGTTTTAAAAGGGATAAATAGTCTTCTGGTGCTGTAACACTATTGGTGACTGTATGTTTTGAAGAAACTACTAAAGGCTGCTCCCCGTCCATTATGGTGTTCATGTATGTGTACGTTGTGTGGAAAACACCGACTGATAAGTCAGGATACTGAAAATAAAGTAATAATTTAACTCTTATTAATTTTTTCACACTTAAATATAGATTCATTTACAATATGTCATAGTGAAAGAACACTTGGTGAATTAAATACAAGATAAATTGGCACATAGTGTTTGAAACCTTACTATTGATGCAAACAAAAAGTAGATAAAAACTGTTATTTATTAAACCATCTACACACCATTGGACTGGACCGCTAGACACGAAAAAAACACGACTGTCATTGTCGATCTCAACTTTACACACTGTTCATGCTCGTTGTTCTGTCACTTTTAAATTCAAATGTCGCGCGCTACACTGACATAGAGTAAGTGTTACTAATGGTTTCCGCCAGAAGACCAGAGAAGGGGAAGAAGAATGAGAGAAGGGAGAGAAGCTTGCATCCCTCTGCCACTTGTTTTTGAGTCCTTGAAGAGGCAAGAGGTCTCGAGAAAGCGAATTGCTTTCAACCCCTTGAAGAGACACGAGGTCTCTAAATATCCATTTTTGTTTGTAAGTCCTTTGGGAGACACGAGGTCCCTAGAGGTGTTGTGTGTGAATACAGAAAAACGAAGCTTATGTTCCTGCATTATTGGAGAATAAAGGTAGGTAACTTTGCTTATTGTCAGTGCCCTATTTGTTCTGTTTTTTTTTGTTATTCATTATAAAATAAATACACGTGGTATTTACATTTGGCCCATCGACCGGATTTTTATAGTTGTTTTGTTTTGTTATTAGTTGATACAGTCCATTTTTTGAAGTAATTTTACTTGTTTCCTTTAGTCTAGTAAATTTGTAATTGTTTATTGCCGTGTTGAGTCATTTAATTTCAAGGTGACGTTATTGCTTGTATATAACTAGGTACATACTCGAATTGCATATTGTTGAAATCACGTTTGCATATTGTTTAAATCGCGTTTAGGAATTTTTTTGCGTTGAACAATGGAGTTGATTCAGCTAAAAAATAAGCGCGAAAGCGTTTATAGACGAGTAGAAGCCATATTGCACGTGGCTCAACAGGTCAAAATAGACGCAGTAGTGGATTTAGATAGGTTGAATAGATTTGAGGTTCGTTTTGAGGCGTTGAATGAGTTGGTCAATCTATTTGATTCATTGCATTTGGACATCGTGTCGGTAGTTGATCGATCAGAGTTGGAGAGCGAGCATGAAATGCAGAACAAATTCGATGAACTGCAATACTCTATAAAAACTATCTATCGAGAACTGAGAGGTTATGCAAATAAAGCCGCTGAGAATCAAGCTCGATCCGTTTTTCACGGTAGTTCGAAATCGAGTCGAGCATCGAGTAAGTCGCGGTGTTCTGTCAAATCATCGAACGCTCGATCTCTCAGTGAAAAGGAAGTAACGAACGCAAACGCGATTATGTCAACTTCAAATTTAAACAGACATTTGAGGTTACCGAAAATCGAAATGCCAAAATTCGATGGAAATTGGAAAAACTGGCCAACCTTTTATGATCTGTTTAAAACAATGATTCATGAGAACGAATCATTGTCAGATATTGAAAAGTTCCAATATTTGAGTGCTTCGTTAGTGAAGGATGCAGCTGGCCTCATCAAAAATTTACCGCTAACGGGAAGCAATTATGGGATTGCATTCAAGTCTCTGGTCTCAAGGTATCACAATACCCGGGTTTTGTTGACCAATTATTGGCAGGGTATTGTACAGGCCCCCAAAGCAAATAGTGAATCTGCTTCTTCCCTACGAACGTTGTTGTCTGTATTCAGTGAAAATTTGGAAGCGTTGAAGCAGTTTGAACATGACATGTGGGATTTCACTAAATTCAACATGTTGCTGCAAAAGGTGGATATGAGTCTTAAGCAAAAATTTGAGCTTGAGTTTTGCGAATCGGACATTCCCAGTTTTAGTAGTTTATGTAGATTCTTGGAAAAGCAGTGTAAAGCAATGGAGACAACCGCCTTAACTTCCAATTATGTGACTAATAAAAGGCAGCATGTTTCAGCAACCACTGCTAGGCCCGCTTCGTCCTTTGTTACCAGCACAAAGCTTGTATGTGCTTATTGTAAGGAGGAGCACCCCATGCTCAAGTGTGATGGATTTCTATCTTTATCCTCTCATAAACGGTATACGTTCGCAAAAAAGAATAATCTTTGTTTTAACTGTTTATCAAACTCGCATGCCAGCAGGGAGTGCAAGTCATCAAGTTGTCGTGTATGTAATAAACACCATCATACATTATTGCACTTCCCAAAAGCACCGGCATCGGGAGATGAGAGTGACTCAAACAAGCCACCTGTGGAAGAGCCACAAGGTGCAGAGCAATTGCGTGTGTTGGCAAGTGTGGTAAAAAGGGAACAGTCCGTGTTACTGGCAACTATAATGCTATTAGTACGAGATAAAAATGGAAAGGTTAGGAGATGTCGAGCTCTCCTGGATTGTGCGAGTGAGGCTAATTTCATTTCGCAGCAGTGTGTTGAAAAATTGGGGCTCAACACCTCATCTCGTTCAGTGATGGTTCAAGGCTTGAACCAAATGAGCTCGCTTGCTAGCCAAGGCACTCTCAAATGTCGAGTAGAGTCCATTTATGAGCCAACAAAGTTAGAGTTGGACATGATTGTGATTCCGAACATTTGTTCCAAGATCCCTTCTGCTAAAATTGAGCAGTGCCACTGGCAACATATTCAGAACTTAGAGTTGGCAGATTCAGAGTTTGGTATACCAGGGGACATTGAAATTTTGTTGGGTACTGACGTTTATGCTCATGTGGTTAGACCTGGAATAAAGAGAGGGCCTCGAGGTGCACCAGTGGCCATCAATACTGTTTTTGGTTGGGTGCTTATGGGCAGTGTAGAACAGTCAAAGTCTCATTCTGTTGTGAATAGTTTATGCACGTTGGTCGACTTGGATCATACCTTGAAACAGTTTTGGAGCTTGGAACAGGTACCACAAGGTTTAGTTATGTCTCCGGAAGATAAAAAATGTGAGGAAATCTTCAAGAAGACTCAGCACCGAAATAGTGCTGGGAGATATATTTTAAATATGCCCTTTCGTGAGGGTACTCCGTGTTTGGGAGAATCTTTCAGTGTTGCATTGAGGCGGTTTTACTCCCTGGAAGCACGTCTTAGTAGGGATCCAGCGTTGCACAAGTCCTATTCGGAGTTTATCAGGGATTATTATGAGTCTGGCCATATGTCTCTGGTATCAGATGTAGCTGTGGAACCATCTGATGCATACTATATTCCCCATCATTGTGTGTTGCGTCCTCACAGCCTTTCGACCAAACTGCGGGTGGTATTTGATGCTAGTTCCAAAAGTACGAATGGTGTATCTCTGAACGATACGTTGTTAGTGGGAGCGAAGTTGCAGACAGATATTGCCACTGTGTTGTTGAAATTTCGCTCAAACAAAATTGCATTTACTGCTGACATTCGGCAAATGTATCGACAAATTTTGGTTGTAGATAATCATAGGGATTATCAAAGAATTCTCTGGAGGTTCTCAAAGGGGGAACCTGTACAGAAATATCGCCTTAATACTGTCACATATGGGGTCTCCTCAAGCCCACACATGGCAATCCGAACAATGATGCAGCTTTGTGATGATGAGGAATCATCTTTTCCATTGGCAGCAAAGCTAGTTCGGTCCGATCTCTATGTGGATGATGTAGTCAGTGGAGTCGACTCATTGTCAGAGGCTTTTGAGTTGCAACGGCAATTGATTGGGTTGTTTGCTAAGGGGGGTTTTGAATTGAAGAAGTGGGCCAGCAATAATTCGAAACTGTTGTCCACAGTATCAGCTGATAGTCAGCAACCTCGATCGTTAGATTTAAATGATCCATCAGTGTTGAAAATTTTAGGATTGCAGTGGTGTCCCATAGGTGATACATTCTCTTTTAATGTTGAACCTATTGATCGTCCGTGCACAAAACGAAATCTTCTTTCGGAATTGGCAAGAATTTATGACCCCCTGGGTTTTTTGTCTCCTGTTACCCTGTTGGCAAAATATCTTATGCAGTGCTTGTGGGAGCAAAAAGTGGGATGGGATGATAAGCCCTCAAAGGATATTGTTGGTCAGTGGTCTCAGTATAAATCACAACTCAGTGCGCTAGCAGGTTTATCAATTCCCAGAGGCGTAAAACACGATAATATCATCAGTACAGAACTCCATGGGTTCTGTGATGCATCGGAGCGAGGGTATGCTGCAGTTGTTTACTTAAGACAAGTATCAGAGGAGGGTCAAGTTTGGATCAATTTTCTGTGTGCCAAGTCCAAGGTATCACCTTTAAAAAGAATATCGATTCCACGTCTCGAATTGTGTGGGTGTTTATTGTTGGCAAAGCTTCTGGAATTTGTGTGTCGGGTGTATGAAGGTCGTTTTGAGTTTAACTCTATGTATGCTTGGTCAGACTCTATGGTGGCACTTGCCTGGATAAAATCATCTTCCAATAGGTGGAAGACCTTTATTGGGAATCGAGTAGCAAGCATACAAGAGAAGATTCCTCCAGAGTCATGGCATCACGTAAGTGGACAAGAAAACCCAGCTGATTGTGCATCGAGAGGCATGTTACCTTCTGGGTTTTGTGAGCATCCACTATGGTGGGCGGGACCCGCCTGGCTAAAATTGGCAAGAGAAAATTGGCCCAAGTCGTTGCGTTTTGAGCCGCCAGAGGAGTGCCTGGCGGAGCAACGAACTCTCCCCGTACTAGTTACTTTGGCAAATGAGGAGTGGCTCAGTAAACTTTTGAATCGCTTTTCGCATCTACGGAAAATTCAGGGTGTTGTTGTATATTGTCAGCGGTTTGTGCGAAATTGTAGGGTGTCTCCATCTGACCGAACTACTGCATCTCTGACAGCCACCGAATTACAGGAGGCGCTTCATATGCTTATCAAATGTGCTCAAGGTGAAGTATTTCAAAGGGAAATAGCATCCTTGGTTAAAGGTGAGAGGTGTGCGAGGGCAATAAATAAGTTAGCCCCCTTTCTGGATACAGAGGGTATCCTCAGGGTGGGCGGTCGCCTTCGTCAAGCTGATGTTCCAGTTGAAGTGAAACACCCTATATTGTTGCCCCGCTCACATCGTCTCACCGAGTTAATCATTGCACACACACACCATGTCAATCTTCATCCTGGTCCTCGCACATTGCTTCATTTGCTTTCGCAACAGTTTTGGATTTTGTCCCCTCGGAAGGCTATTCATCATGTTTTGTCAAGGTGCTATCGTTGCTTTCGAGTGAATCCTACTCCCATGGCACCGATGATGTCTGATTTGCCAGTTGCCAGGGTTTCTCAGTTGAAGCCGTTTTCACACAGCGGAGTTGATTTTGCAGGTCCAGTTTTTGTGACACAGGGCAGATATCGAGGTGTCCGAAAGGTGAAAGCATATATTTGTTTGTTTGTGTGCATGGCAACGAAGGCCCTCCATTTGGAAGTAGTGTCTGATCTTTCAGCTGAAGCCTTCTTGGCAGCTCTTCGGAGGTTTGTGGCTCGCAGAGGAAAATGTGACAATTTGTATAGCGATAGAGGTACCAACTTCGTCGGCTCAAATAAGCAGCTCTTAAACTATGCAAAGGGGGCAGCAGATGCTTGTACCATTAAGTGGTATTTCAACCCCCCATCAGCTCCGCATTTTGGAGGTCTGTGGGAGGCAGGAGTGCGCTCAGTCAAGACTCATTTGCGAAGGGTGATCGGTTTGCAAATTCTGACCTTTGAGGAAATGTCCACGTTGCTTGCTCAAGTGGAATCAGTTTTGAATTCTCGACCATTGTGTAGTGCGAGTACTGATCCAAATGATCTGTTAGCCCTATCCCCAGGACATTTTCTTACAATGGAACCGTTAGGTGCTCCTCCTGATGCTGATTTGACTTTGTTAAGTATGAATCGCTTGTCACGCTGGCAGCTGGTGCAAAGGATCCACCAGGACTTTTGGCGCCGCTGGAAGAACGAATACCTGCATACACTGCAGCAGCGTGGTAAGTGGGATACTGTGCAAACGTCCCCCCCGATCGGAGCTTTAGTTGTGATTAAAGATGAGACTTCGTCACCTCTTGTTTGGAAGCTCGGACGCATTATGCAACTATACCCAGGCCGTGATGGTATAGCTCGGGTAGCTCAAGTTCGCACTAGTAGTGGCACTTTTGATAGGCCTCTGACGAAGTTATGTCTGTTGCCATCGCAGTAGTACGTCTGCCTTGAAATTTTTTGTACAGTTAGTTATAAATCCAATAGCTTCAGTTTTTTGTTTTTTGTGCTTATTGTAAAATTTTGTTTTGTTTGTTTATTTGAGAAACAATATAATTGTGAAAATAAATCCTTATTTTGGTGGGCGGAATGTTCATGCTCGTTGTTCTGTCACTTTTAAATTCAAATGTCGCGCGCTACACTGACATAGAGTAAGTGTTACTAATGGTTTCCGCCAGAAGACCAGAGAAGGGGAAGAAGAATGAGAGAAGGGAGAGAAGCTTGCATCCCTCTGCCACTTGTTTTTGAGTCCTTGAAGAGGCAAGAGGTCTCGAGAAAGCGAATTGCTTTCAACCCCTTGAAGAGACACGAGGTCTCTAAATATCCATTTTTGTTTGTAAGTCCTTTGGGAGACACGAGGTCCCTAGAGGTGTTGTGTGTGAATACAGAAAAACGAAGCTTATGTTCCTGCATTATTGGAGAATAAAGGTAGGTAACTTTGCTTATTGTCAGTGCCCTATTTGTTCTGTTTTTTTTTGTTATTCATTATAAAATAAATACACGTGGTATTTACACACACTTTTAAACCGGAGCAGCGGATACTTGTGTCTGATAATCTAATTCGTCGTAACTGCCGGTCAGAAGTTAATACTAATCGTGATCTTGTGAAATTAATTTGTCACTATTTCGTATATAAAGTGGTTCAAATGCCTCTACGTCACTCGAGATATTAATAAATTGGGCCATCACTCAATGTAAGGCTAGATGTATTATCACCATAATTAGAAACGCTGATAGGTTTCGCTCTAATTAGAGCTCGTCAGTGCGCTATACTAATAACAGCCACAACACACCTATAAAGTAATACAGCTAAGGCAGCCAGCCTACTAGAACATTGTGAGAAGTACGACAGGGCCGCCATCTTGGTGCTAAACCAGGTAGTATGCTGTCACGGTGGCTCTAATAAATACAAAATGTAATAAATAGAGACTGTGTACAACCAAAAAACAATTTTGTAAATTGTCAGTCCTATCCCATTTTCTTCCCTAATACCGGGACAATGTATGTAAGGCTAGATGTATTCTCAACATAATTAGAAACGCAGACCGGTTTCACTCCAATAGAGCCCGTCAGTGCGCTATACTAATAGAACACACATATAAAATGTATTGTCTTGGTATTAGGGAATAAAATGGGCCAGGGCTGACAAATTACAAAATTATTGGTTGGTTGTACACAGTCTCTATTTATAACATTTTGTGTTAATTGAAGCTTTCGTAACAACATACTACCTGGTTCCACACCGAGCTGGCGACCCTGTCGTACATCTCACAATGTTCTAGTAGGCTGGCTACCATAGCCGTATTATTTTATAGCTGTGTTCTCGATGTAATTAGTGAAGAGCACTGATGAGCTCTAATTAGAGCGAAACCGGTCTGCCTTTCTAATTATGGTGAGAATACATCTAGCCTTAGATACATTGTCCTGGTATTATGGAAAAATATTGGCCAGGGCGACCATGTCGTACATCTCACAATGTTCTATCACTCAATATTGTGTTAGTCATTAGTGAGGAGAAAGAGTGAACGTGACAGAGAGTCGAATGGATCGGAGGTTTTCTCAACTGAGGACCCTGCCGACAGTTTTAGTCCGGCGATATGACTGAACACTATCCAGCTAGGCAAGGTATCTGGACAGTTGGTGATTTGGTCCAATAATGTGTAGACCGTATTAAGTTCGCAAAGTGTTCTCATTCAACTTAGATAAAATAATATAAATAGATATATCCATTTTCCATTATTTACAATAAATAGAGATAATTATCATCATACATCCAGAATTCTCAAGATATACACACGCACACACACACACATACTCGCGAACTCTTCAAACAGTGTAGCATCCATCCAGCCTAAACCCAGCTCGCGTGGAATAGAGGATACTTGCTGCAGATGGATCGGTTACATGCTCAGGGACAGGGCGGTGTTCACCTCACTCGCGGGAGAGACACTGCTGGCGGATGTCGCGGCGAGATGTCCGCAGGGGAGCATTCTGTCTCCCTTGCTCTGGTGCCTTGTCGTGGACGGCCTGCTGGGGAGGCTCTCGGTACATGGCTATGCGGACGACATTGTCATCATAGTCCGAGGAAAGGTCACACAGTCTGTGTGGGAGCGCATGCAGACTGCACTGAAAGTGGTGGAAGGGTGGACGGTTAGTCAAGGGTTCGGGGTGAACCCCGCGAAAGCAACCGTCGTGCCGTTTACGACGAGGAGGAGGAAGTGCGACAGCCACAGAACTCTCACTCTATACGGTAGGAGCATTCCAATGGCCAGGGACGTAAAATATCTTGGGGTCGTATTGGACTCTAAGTTAACCTGGAATGGTCACATTGGAAAAATACTGCGTAAGACAGTCATGACCTTAGCCGGCACTAGGCGGCTATATGGAAAAATGTGGGGACTAAGACCTAGTATGGCCCACTGGCTGTACACAAGGGTGGTCAGACCATCGTTAACATATGCGGCACTGGTCTGGTGGCCTAAGGTGACACAATCCAGTGCCAAACAAAAACTAGGCAAGATCCAAAGGATGACTTGCCTAGGCATCACAGGGGCCATGTCTTCAACCCTAACAACCGCCATGGAGGTGTTGCTGGATCTGCCACGCTACACTTAGTTATTATGGGGGAGGCCAGGCTAGGACTATACAGACTAGACTGAATATACACCCAGGCTTCAGGGGCCACTGCAAAATTAAGGAGATCGTGAAGGAGCCCATGCTTGAAATGAGGTCAGACTTCGCGAGCCCGCGAATCTGCAGAGAGAACAACTTTACAGTGGAAATCCCCGACCGCGAGGCATGGCGGGAGGAGGCGCCGGGCATACCACGGGACGCGCTCGTCTGGTTCACGGACGGATCCGACGGGGAGCGTGGGACGGGGGCAGGTGTTTACTCGGAACGACCGAGGGTAAGTCATAGTATTTCCCTCGGAGCCCATGCAACGGTGATTCAGGCCGAAATGTACGCCATCCTGCACTGTGTGCGGGAGAACAAGAGGAGGAGCTACACCAACAAGCGGATCCTCATAGCCACAGAGAGCCAGGCAGCCCTTAAAGCACTAGGTAGCTCACGGGTAAATTCCTGGCTGGTGAGTGAGTGCCGAGACGAGACGAGCGACCTGGCTGGGCAGAATAAGGTGACCCTCATCTGGGTGCCGGGTCACTCGGGGGTCAAAGGCAATGAAGAAGCTGACAGTTTCGCGAAGAGAGGGTCAGCAAAACCATTTATGGGACCAGAACCGGTCTGGGCGTGACAAAGAGCACTGCCAGGGGAGCCATTAAGTCCCGGGTCAGAAACCAACACAAGGTGTACTGGCCAGACTGTCCAGGGCTCAGACATGGGAAGTCAATAATTGACGAACTCAGTTCAAAGAGAGCTGCTAAATCTTAGCAGATCACAGCTGAGAAACACAACAGGTCTTTTGACACATGGCCGTCAGAAACACCTGCATAAAATGGGGCGGTTCGAAGGGGACCTCGCATGCAGACTCTGCGGCGAGAGGGAGGAGTCAGCGCAGCACATCTTGTGGGAGTGTAAAGCTCTGGACCGCAAAAGACAACTGATCTACGGACAGCCTAGACCGGAGACAGGGCAATATGAAACCTTTAAACATATTATCATCTCTCATGTATTTCCTATTTTAACTAGATTAGATCATCATCCTAATAATAGGTAAGTTTTTATAGAAGATACTGTTCGCAAAAAACTCTACAAATATACCGACATAACGAACAATGTTTGTTATTATTTATTAAAAATAATAACAATAATAGTAAAAACTAGCAGATACAATCGTATTATTTGTGTTATTTGTGGAGCTGCTTGAAATTTCAAATGAAATCCCGCCAATCAAAATTTTCAACAGTTAGATCTGTTATGCCTGTTATTAATTATTTCTGAAACGTGTGGTTGGTATATGCAGTTAATATTTCGGTTTCACTACTTTCGAAATGATCATCGGTAATGTATTGGAATTATAAACTTTCAATACATGCAATGGACAAATCATGTACGACGCACGTCGGTTCTACTCATGCACGGATAATTCTGTTAGAAGCGGTTCGCGTATTCGTTGCATAAATGTAAGGAAATTCGACTAATACTCAACATAAATGCAATCGACTACTTAGTAGGATACCACTCACCTTTTAACTAATAATTAACAATGTAAATACGAGAAATCCAATAAGTTACACACAAGCGCATGGAACTTCAATGAGAAAATAGCCTAAACTGGCGACCATCTCGGAAAGCGTTCACGCATATGTCTTAATTATCTCTATCAAGTAACTATAATTTGCCGTACATTCATATGCGTAAGAGCCTCGGTGGTTCAGAGGTAAGAACGTGTGCCTCTGAACCGAAGGGTACTGGGTTCGATCCCAGCGTACTCCTTTCACTTTTTCAGCATAAACTGTAACATTAATATCAACCGAGGTTCTGGCATTGTATTTGAGCAAGTTGAATGTCTGCACGTTCCGCCCTTCGGAGGGGGGTAAAGCCGTCGGTCCATGCGAAATAGGGCACGTTAAAGATCCCTACCCTCCTTACAGAAAGGCAGGGGTTCGGCAAAATTTCCAGGATGGTGAGGTGAAACTGCTCCCTGGCGTCGGTGATTGGCCATAGTTGCGGAAATAGGCCGACATTAAAGAAACAAAATACACACACACATCAATATGCGTACATTTTATACAATACATCTGTCGGGTATGTTCGTCTCTTGCATAACAGAAACTTACGAAACCATTTCTGAATTATTTATAGATTTCTCAAATGTGTTTTAGAGACACCACCCCAGAACAAAATGCGATATGACAAATGACACCGAATGAGGGCTAAATTAATCTATTTTAATTGTTCTATTGTAGATAATTCTTGAAAGCTGAGAATTTAGGTAGCAGACAGTTTCTTCAGATAATTTATGTGGGTTTTCCATCCAAAGTTGGATCCAGAATCATATCCAAATATCTGACAGTGTGGGATGTACACACAATCAATTCCCCGTTTTCGTCACAGACACACAGTGACATAATTTTCTAAACTGCTGAATAGAGAAGCTTATATTGGGTGTCAACTGATTGCTATCAAAGTATCTAGTTATCATTAAAAATTCTGTTTAATCAGAATCTCCAGTCTCTCTCACCAATCCTCCGTATATATTATCACCATATGATCCGCGAAGATAATGGTATTTTCCTTTGTTGGTAATAAAAACAATAAATGATAAACAGCAAGGGACCCAAAACAGTGCCCTGGGGGACCCCAAAGTTTATCTTTTCATAGTCACTTACGACACCTTTTATGTCAACGTATTGGATACGATTTCCAAGGCAGGGCTGTATAAACTGGTTACTGGTATCACTGAAACCATACCTCTCCAACTTTTTAAGTAGCAAGTTGTGGCTTATTGTATCGAAGGCCTTAGCCAAGTCAACGAACATGCACAGAGTCAGCTTACCCTCGTCAAACAATCTATAAATACTTCTCGTAATAAAAACGATCGCATTCTGTGCTGATCTACCCTGCCTAAAACCACACTGTCCATCACAGAGAATATTATTTACATTTAAAAAGCATGACGGATATCATTGTCAAAATGAAAAAGGTACGAAAGATGCTCTCTTCTCCTAATACCAGGAAAGCCTCTGGCCTTGACGAGATCCCACCAATTGTTCTCAAAAAATGCACACCAGAACTTGCTCCTGTTCTGACTCGTCTCTTTCAGACATCTTACAATAGAGTCATATTCCCTAGTAACTGAAAAACTGCTCGAGTACAACCCGTCCCCAAGAAAGTATCCAAAGCGCTTCCTAGCAACTACAGGCCTATTTCTTTCCTTTCAGTCGTCTCTAAAGTGATGGGAAAAGTATATAAATACCGAATTACTAAAATTTCTTGAAAAACACAGTCTAATCCACGACAGGCAGTATGGATTCCGTTAGTGCAGATCAACTGCCGTCCTCCTTTCCTTTGTCACCCATTCTTAGAACAAGTCTATGGAACTATACAGTAAATCCCAGATTGTCGCGCTAGACATATCCAAAGCATTCGACCAGGTCTGGCACGCAGCGCTGCTTAATAAACTTCCGGCCTATGGCCTACCACCAAAACTCTGTACCTGGACAGCAAATTTCCTCTCCAACCGGAGCATTTCTGTTGTCGTGGATGGCCATTCCTCTAAACTATATTCAATTAATGCAGGAGCTCCTCAAGGTTCAGCTTTAGCCCCTACTTTGTTTCTTCTCCACATCAATGACCTCCTCTCTAGCACATCCAACCCAGTTCACAGTTACGTGGACGACAGCACCCTCCACTCAAATATACAATATTCTAAGCCTGTCTCTTTGGCCCAATTAGATGAGGATCGCAGACTCATGGAGGGTTCTGTCTCTCTGGATCTCCAAAAAATATTAGACTAAGGAAGTACAAATCTTGTACAATTTAACCACACTAAATCTCAGTCTTGCTTTCTTTCTCATAAGAGATACACCAGCCCTAGACCCCTCACAATGAACAACCAAATTATTTAACGTAATGAGTCCTTTTCACTTGTTGGGATTTCTGTGGATCGAAATCTCAATTGGCACCAACATGTCACATCAATTGCAGAAGCGGCTGCTAAGAAATTAGGTTTCCTCTTCCGGGCTCGCAAATACTTTTCACCGGCTAATTTTTATACCTTATATACTTCACAAATAAGACCAAACCTCGATTACTGCTCCCACATCTGGGGTGCTGCTGCCGCTTCTACACTCGCTATCCTGGACTCCATTCAGAAGAAATCTATACGTCTCATCGGTGACCCTACCATCACCCAAAGGCTGCCATCCCTTGCCCACCGATGTGCCGTTGGTGACCTCTCTCTCCTAATTTTCTAGATATCTGCACGGGCACTGCTCATATGAGCTTTCTTCCATAGTTCCTCCACCTGCTGCCCCAACAGATCTACCAGGGGAACAGAGCGAATGCACCCTTTTACTGTCCAGGTCACTAGACATAGAACATCTTGTTATGCCTACTCTTCTGCCCCGAGGACTTCCAAGTTGTGGAATTCTTTGCCGGCGCATGTTTTTCCTTCTCCTCCGAACCTCCAAACCTTTAAGTCCAGAATTAACAAGTTGCGTCTTTCCTCCTTGTCGACACCCACGGTACGATAGTATTTAGGCTGTAAGCCCTCGTGGTGTGTTGTTGAAATAAAAATAAATAAAAAACTTTAAAATATAGTGTTCAAAACCTTCTCAGCAATCTTTGCTAAACTGCCCGATTGCCTGACGTTTGGATTAGCTTGAGTTCTATCTACATGGAGATCATTATTCCAAATATGTTGCAATACATAATTTATCAATACTGTCTATTTATTATTAATTATTATATTAAAATGTTATTTAGATGTAGTTTCAATACGTATTTAAGTTCACAATCCCTACAACCTATTTCATAGATCCCAACATTTCTGTGATTTTATCTTTGACTTTTGGGTTACCTAGCAAAATTTTCATTGTATTTTCTGTACAAAATGTTAGCTGTAAATTGGCTTTTTTGAAACTGCTGTTAAAACGTTTCGCGATTTGTGGTTTAAGTTGTAACATTTTTGTCTGTTTTCTCTTTTCTGAAAGTCTTAGATTCTGACAAAATTTTCTTTGTTTTAAGGTTATTGATCTCCCCTGTGGGTCCGGGAACTAACTAAAACGATACGCTTAAGGTAATTACTGCCTGTCGTAAGATGCGACTAATCGGAGTCAAACAGTGGCGCGGGTCTGGTCTAGGTGACCATGGAGGGAGGCGTATATATCTGGGGAGTGATCTGGCCCCAGATTTTGAGGCCTCCACTGTGGGCTTAGAAGTGGACAATTGTCCTTGTTTGGTTGTTACTCGGGAGCGGGCTTCCAGATGATCCCGCCTTGTATTGAGCGCTGGCAGGTGTCGTGTGTCCGGACGGAGTGGTATACACTCGGAGTTTGAGGGCCCCACTGGGTGCTTCGAAACGGACGGATTACCTCGCTTGGGTGATGCTCGGTTGCGGAATCAATGGGATGTCGCCATGAGTCTAGCACTAGTGGGTGTCGGGTCTAGACGAACCTGGAGGAAGCCTAAGATCTCTAGGGGTGGATTACAACTAGAGATTGAAGCCTCTTCTGTGAGGTTCAAAACGGGCAAATGACCTCACTTGGATGCTGCTCGGGTGCGGGACTTCATGTTGCCGCCTCGAGTCAAACACTGACAGATGTCTGATCCAGACGAACTCGGAAAGAGGTTATCTCTCTTTGAGCCTCGAAATGGGCAAGCGACATCACTCAGATGACAGTACACCTGTGAACCAACTTTCATCCTCACAAATATCGTCTCCTGCGAGGAAATCTATTTGTTGGGTGAAATTTAAGCAAACACTGGCGCGTATCGGGTCTAGACGAACCCGGGGAGGGCTGAGATCTCTAGTGGTGGAATACACCTTGAGATTGAGGCCTACCCTCTAAGCTTCAAAACGGGCTAACGACCCCGCTTGGATGCTGCTCGAGGGCAGGACTGCATGATATCGCTTCGAGTCAATCAAATACTGGCGGGGATCTGGTCCAGGTGAGCCTGGAGGGAGACGGTACCTATCTCTGGTATGCACTCGGATTTTGACGCCTTCACTGTGGGCTTAGAAATGGATAATTGGCCTCGCTTGGTGGTTACTCGTGAGCGGGATTCCAGATGATACCACACTGGATTGAGCGCAGGCGAGTGTCCAGAAGACCCGGAGGGGGTTGAGATCTCTGATTAGCGGTATACACCCGGAGCTTGAGGCCCACACTGTGTGCTTCGCAACGGACGAACGGCCTCGCTTGTGTGATGCTCGAAAGCGGGCCTCGATGAAATGTCGCCCTAAGTCTAGAACTGGTGGGTGTCAAGTTTAGACAAACCCGGAGGAGAGCTGAGATTTCGAGGGGTGGACTACAACTGGAGATTGGATGCTGAGCGAGAGCGGGACTTCATGATACCGCCTCGAGTCAAAAACTGACAGATGTCGGGTCCAGACGAACCCGTAGAGAGGTTATCACTATTTGAGCTTCGAATTAGGCAAGTGACTTCACTCAGAAGGTAGATTAGGTTAGATTAGGTTTGAATGTAAGTGGGCCATACCGGTCCCTCCACCGCGACCATAAGGTCTATTGTGGCTCACGCCTAATGGTCTATATTTCTGACAACAAAGCCAGCCTCCTGCAGAGGTCGATAATATTTGTGGGCGAAAGTTGATCTAGATCTTCCGGAGCAAGCTTTGTCTTGCCAAAGAGCAAGTATCTAGTCCTGTCCGCCGCCGGACAGGAATACAGTACGTGCTCTGCTGTCTCGTCACTCTCCATACACAGCCGGCACTCAGTTTCCTGACCAACTCCAATTCGGTGCATGTGGTGCCGCAAGCGGCAGTGCTCTGTATACAGGCCGACTAGAGTACTCAGTTGTTGTCTGTTTAGCTCTAGAAGTTTTTGAGCCCTTGACTCAGACAGGTGAAAGCCTTAGAGCGAGCTAATCCTGGCAGATTTTGCCATTGCTGGATTGTCATTCTTTCTGTCCAGGTCTTTAAGGTGTGTTTTGCTGTGCATGCTGTTATCCCCAGCACCGATAAAGTCCCTCTGGGCGCCACTTCTGGCAACCGCGTCGGCCGCAACATTGCCATCATTGTCTGAGTGACCCGGTAACCAGACCATCGACACCTCATTACAACTGCCCAGTTCGTTGAGGGCAGATCTACAACTCCATACCGTTTTTGAATTGCAACGGTAGGAACCAAGAGCCTTTATTGCAGCTTGGCTATCTGTATATATCTTTATCGATTTGTGTGTGCACTGGTTTTCTATACTTTTCCTTGCACACATCTCGATGGCATACACTTCTGCCTGGTGTATGGTTGCGTATTTGCAGAGGCTAGTTGACTGTCTAGCATCGGTGTTGCCCCCATATGCGCCGGTTCATACTCCCATATTGGTTTTGGAGCCGTCAGTATACCAGCAGAGATCGGCTCTCAATAGGGTCGTTTGATGGTAGTACACCTGCCAAACAAACTTTCACCCTCAAGAAATGATTGACTTCCGCAGGGAGCTTGAATGCAAGGGAGAATTTAAGTAGATAGATGTGAGCCAGAATAGACCTAAGGTCGCGGTGGAGGGACTGGAATAGCCCACTCATAATGAATCTAATCTAATCTAAGGTTATAAGAATTTGTATACCGTTTGGGATATTGCCAGGCACAAGGAGGCGGACATTTCGAACATTTGATTAAATAAGACAGAAGCGTGTAATTCTTTATAGGCTCTACTGTGTTAGGTGTTACTGATAATAAAAATGTTGTTACTTGCTTTATTTTATTCGCACAAAAATTGATGTTGCAGTGTAGAGAATTTGATTAGCTTTATAAAGATTTATCACACTACCCACCATCAAATTTCAAAATTTCGAAAGGGTAGCTACACGTTGAAGAGGTATAACGATTTTTATAACAGAAAGTTAGTTTTTGAAAATTAAATTCGACCTGTTTTTGAATTTTCCTTGATTAATTAATTAATTAATTGAATACGTGCCCAACAGGATACTCCCATTAATACGGCACCATACAAAAAGAACAATATGTAACAATATGAACACAATAATAATAATGGTGTCTTTCAATTTGATTGAATTTATGGCTTATTTTATAGACAAAGTGTATATGCGTAGTTTGTATATCCAAACACGATGCGTAACTGTTTTTATAAAATGACTATTAAACCCATTAAACAATTCCTTGCAACTTTTACTATTAAATATTGTTTCTAAGCAGATAAATAAATAAGTTGAAGTAAGGAGAAGGGTTAAAATGTTGTGGATCAGTTTGTACATAAAATAGAGACATAAACAAGTAATATTTACAAAAGAGATTGAGAAAGAGATGGGACTGAAAAAGTAAGAGTTCATGAAAAGAGAAAAAAATAATTCTGGTGATACCTGCGTGAGTGTAATGCCCATGGCTGGCGTCGGCAAGATCTTCCCGGTGTTCCTTTCTTCGGTGGCAATGTTCGATACAACCTGCTCATGACTAGAAACTGTTATAGTACCGTTTTCTAAATAAGTTGTCATATATGTAAACGTGGTCAAACATGTTTTCGTGACAAACTGATTGGGATACAGAGAAGAAGATAAACTTGCGATCTAGAAATCAAAAGAAAACATCAAAATACTGGTTTTATTGAACATTGCAACAACATTAGTTTTTTCACTTAGTACAGGCAATAGAGAAGCCCGTTAGTCTTGTCCATAATGCATTAAACTACGGGAGTTTTTTTTTTTTTTGATAGATAGGTTCAGAATGACGTACTGAATGTAAAAACACACAATCCTTACAAATTAGGAGGGCGGAAGCGCCGCCATTTTGAGAAAAACCGTTTCGGCCTATATCTCCGTAACCGTGAAGTTTAGGCCAAAAATGGTAATGACCTTTATTGTAGATAATTGCATTTCTCATATTTTTTGTTAAATATTTTTTTGTATCACTCACCGTTTACAACTTATATGACTATTAGCATTGATTTATTGACTTTTTTACCTATATCTTTGTTAATAATTGTTTAAAAAATAAAATGCCTATAACTTAACTTTTCAACTGACAAATTTCTTACAATTTTTACTGAAAACTTTTTTTTTCAAATCAATATTTTAAAGTTATAACGCGTTAAATGTTGCACTTTTCAATCGACAAATTTTTCTGGAAATATTTTAGTAAAATGAAGGACAATGACGGTTGAAGCTAAAACTTCAGGCTTTGTAAAACATTCTTCTTGAGACATTTTCTTTCTAAAGCTTATATTAGTTTCAGGTTCTTTGCCTAAATGTTGCCAATTTTGACGTTTTAAATCGCGACTTTGACGTTTTGGGGAAAACCCCAATTTATTTAGATGCCTGTAACTTTTTTATCTTTTAACCTATAAAACTAACTTTTGGTAGGTAATTTACCTATTACGACATAAATCGGCCTACCAAATTTGGTTCCCCTTACTTTGTTAATTCCGGAGATATGATTTTTTTTCGAAAGAAAACACAAAATTTTTCAGGAAAACCTGGGCCGATTTTCCGGGATAACGAACTTATTCAAACCACTTGCAAAAGGAAGGTATTCACCAAATTTAATCAAAATCGGCCCATTATTTTTTGAGTTATCGGTGTGATACATACATACATACACACACACATATATATATATATATATATATATATATATATATATATATATATATATATATATATATATATATATATATATATAAACATGTAAAAATTGAAACTGACCTCGGATATGTGTTCTAGGGGGCATAATTAGCGCACATTTGAATTTTCTTTTTAAATTCAAAAGTCGGAGTCTCCTCATTAGTAATTTTTTTTAAAGAAAATTCACTAATATTGATTTGAGAAAAAAAAGTGTTAAGTAAAAGTTCTAGAAAATTTGTCGATTGAAAAGTTAGGTTATAGACATTTTATTTTTTAAACAATTATTAACAAAGATATAAGTAAAAAAGTCAATAAATGAATGCTAATAGTCGTATAAGTTGTAAACGGTGAGTAAAAAAAAAGTTCAACAAAAAAGATGAGAAATGCAATTATCTACAATAAAGGTCATTACCATTTTTGGCCTAAAGTGCAGGCTTACAGAGATATAGGCCGAAACGGTTTTTCTCAAAATGGCGGCACTTCCGCCCTCCTAATTTGTAAGGATTTTGTGTTTTTACATTCAGTACGTCATTCTGAACCTATGTATATAAAAAAATAACTCCTGTAGTTTAATGCAGAAACAAATTCTCTATTGCCTGTATTAACTAGCCTACACATTTTTTTTGACACAATTTACTGTCATATGCAGTCTGGAACGGCCAAAAATTGACAGTAAACAAAAAGAAATTCATCTGATGAACGTGTTTCGCTACAACACACTAAAAAAATAATAACTAATCGCATTTTATTCTTGATAATGAGAGAGCAAGCCAAAACAATTTCAGTGTCCTTTTGGACGGTATCAATTAAAAAGAAGACATAATAAGTTATCAACATTCTTCATAGTTGGTAATGTTAGTTTTGTTTAAAATGTCTTAGCAACTTACTGTGTGATTGTAACCGCATGACAGTTGTTGTCAGTTGTTAACTGCAATTCAGAAACATGCTTTATATATTGTTACGTTATACGGGGTTCTGGATTTGTTGACTAACAAAACACAGCTTTTCAAACTACTATTTTATTATAAGCAACTATTTTCCGACGCCCTCGTGGCGCAGGTGGCTAGGTGCCAGCCTGCTAAGCGAGAGGTCCCGGGTTCGATTCCCGGGCGAGCCAAGTTGACCCTGTCTGGAAAATTTAAAAATATATAGAATGATGGGAAAGAATGTGCTAATGGCCTGAGATGCCGCAGCCAATAATATTAAATAAATAAAAAAAAAAAAACTATTTTCCAACACCAGTATGAACTAAAATATTTCTCTCTCTTTTACTAAATGTCCATAGAACTATATTCCACTATTCGCCTTCTATGATCGCTTCTTATACACCAACACTTACTGCTGACTCGCTTAATACTCTATGATCACTTATTCTACACCGCACTAATTCAATACTGACTCACTCTATGTACCGTTCGTCTCTATAGAGATTCTAGACCTTCTACACTTTTCTACACCTGTCACTTCTGGTCCCTTCTAGAAATATTGTTCCAGATGTTCGCTGTTACCAACATATTACAACTGACCATAGAAGTTACAAAGTCCATAAACTTAATTTTCATAGACAAATGTGACACTGCCCCCCTCTTATATTCGATCGTCCCGGTCTGACATTTCCTGGTATGCAGTAAGTCTGTGCATATGGACCACCTTCATCACTTAGGGCTCCTCTGAATGCGATAGACAACGTCATTGATCCCTTTGACCACCTCATAAGGACCTTCCCATAATTTCTGTAGTTTCGGTGACGGTCCCTTGCGTCGTACTGGATTGTAGAACCACACACGATCTCCTTCTTTAAAACCAGCTGAATTAGCTTGCACGTCATAACGGGTCTTCATGCGGTCGCTTTCTATTCGTATATGCATTCAGACAGCAAAGTTGATGGTTTTCCTTCTCGTCAATATGTCGGAGCTTTCTTGAAGAGAAATTCTTACGTGGTACTGGTACAGAAATGCGTAAAATGACAATGTTACAGATGATTGGCTATGGAGATAAAACACGACAACAGATCGACGTTGCTCGCATATTTAAAGAAAAATTTTATGATTTGGAGCCTATATCACAAAGGATAATTAGTTAAGTTGAAAAGGAATTTCGCGAGCTTGGGCACGTAGACCAGATTAGATTAGATTCATTGTGAGTGGACTATTCCAGTCCCTCCACCGCGACCTTAGGTGTCTTATGTGGCTTACGTCTAATTGCTTAAATTTCACCCATCAAATCCAGCTCCTTGCGGGAGTCGATTCTTGAGGGGAAAAGTTTGTTTGGGAGGTGTACTGCCATCTGAGTGAAGTCGCTTTCCCGTTTCGAAGCCCAAAGAGAGATAACCTCTCTCCGAGTTAGTCTGGATCCGACATCCGTCAGTGTTTGTCTCGAGGCGGTATCATGAAGTCCGGCTTTCGAGCAGAATCCAATCTCCAGTTGTAATTCACCCCTAGAGATTTCAGCTTCTGTCGGATTGGTCTAAACCAGTGATATACTCAAGGCGACATCCCATCGAGTCCCGTTCTCGAGCATCACACACGCGAGGCCGTCCGTCCATTTCGAAGCACACAGTGAGGGGCTCAGACACCGGGTGTATACCACTCATCACAGATCTCAAACCCCTCCGGGTCGCCTGGATACACAACACCTGACAGCGCCCAACCCAAGGCGGTATCATCTAGAACCCCGCTCCCGAGTAACAACCAAGCGAGGCCAATTGTCCATTTCTAAGCCCACAGTGGAGGCATCAAAATTCGGGTGCATATCACCCCCAGAGATAATCGCTTCCCTCCAGGCTCACCTGGACCAGACCCCCGCCAGTGTTTGATTGAGGTGGTATCATGAAGTCCCGCCCTCGAGTAGTATCCAAGCGTGGTCGTTAGCGCGTTTTGAGGCTCACAGAATAAACCTCAATTTTCAGGTGTAATCCACCCCTAGTGATCTCAGCCTTCATCGGGCTTCATCTAGACTCGATATCCGCCAGAGTTTGCTTAAATTTCACCCAACAAATCGAGGTCTCCGCAGGAGACGATATTTTTAACGGAAAAAGTTGGTTTGACAAGTGTACTGCCATCTGTGTGAAGTCGCTTTCCCGTTTCGAAGTTCAAAAAGAGATAACCTATCTCCGAGTTCGTCTACGCCAGACATCTCTCAGTGATTGACTTGAGGCAGTATCATCAAGTCCCGCACCCGAGCAGCATCTAGGTAAGGTCGTTTGCTCGTTTCGAAGCTCACAGAAGAGGCCTCAATCTCCAGTTGTAATCTACCCCTAAAGATCTCAGCTCTCATCCGCGTTCGTGTAGATTCGACACCCACCAGTGGTATGCTCATGTCGACATCTCATCGCGTCCCGCTCCCGAGTATCACCCAAGCGAAGAGGTCCGCGTCTTTCAAAGCACACAGTGGTGGCCTTGAACTCCGGGTGTATACCACTCATCAGATATCTCAACCCCTTCCGGATCCGCTGTACACGCGACACCCGCTTAGGCTCAACCCAACGCGGTATCATTTAAAACCCCACCCCGAGTAACAAACCAAGCGAGGTCACTTGTTTCTAAGTCCACAGTGGAGGCCTCAAAATCTGGGTTCACATCACTCCCCAGAGATATCCGCCTCCCTCTAGGCTCATCTAGGCCAGACCTCCGCCAGTATTTGACTTCGATTAGTCGCCTCTTACGCCAGGCAAGAGTTACCTTGGGCCTATTCTTTTGGTTAGTCCCGGACGCACAGGGGATACGTAAGGCAGATGAAAAAAATTCTAATGCACTGAGTAATAATACCAAACTGGATGTGATCTTTAAGTTTGAAGAAAACCCACATACTTTGAGTCGACAAGCAGCTACAACATTAGATGTTGGCAATCCATCGGGTATTCGCATATTAATAGAAAATAAAATCCATGCTTATAAATTGATATAAATTCTAGAGATCATTAAAGACGATTTTGATAGAAGACCGTCTTTTTGCGAACAAACGATGAAAATACTGGATAACAATATTATCCAACTAGAACATGTTTTGCTTTCTGATGAGTGCAGTTGAAGAAAACCAACATACTTCGAGTCGACAAGCAGCTACAACATTAGATGTTGGCAATTCATCGATTATTCGAATATTAATAGAAAACAAAATTCATGCCTATAAATTGATATAAACTTTGGAGCTCATTAAAGACGATTTTGATAGATGAACGTCTTTTTGCGAACAAACGATGAAAATACTGGATAACAATATTATCCAACTAGAACACGTGTTGCTTTCTGATGAGTGCAGTTAAAGAAAACCCACATACTTCGAGTCGACAAGCAGGTACAACATTAGATGTTGGCAATTCATCTATTTGGAGGCCATTAAAGACGATTTTGATAGATGAACGTCTTTTTGCGAACAAACGATGAAAATACTGGATAATAATATTATCCAACTAGAACATGTTTTGCTTTCTGATGAGTGCAGTTGAAGAAAACCCACATACTTCGAGTCAACAAGCAGGTACAACATTAGATGTTGGCAATTCATCGATTTGGAGGTCATTAAAAACGATTTTGATAGATGAACGTCTTTTTGCGAACAAACGATGAAAATACTGGATAACAATATTATCCAACTAGAACATGTTTTGCTTTCTGATGAGTGCAGTTAAAGAAAACACACATACTTCGAGTCAACAAGCAGGTACAACATTAGATGTTGGCAATTCATCGATTTGGAGGTCATTAAAGACGATTTTGATAGATGAACGTCTTTTTGCGAACAAACGATGAAAATACTGGATAACAATATTATTCAACTAGAACATGTTTTGCTTTCTGATGAGTGCAGTTGAAGAAAACCCACATACTTTGAGTCGACAAGCAGCTACAACATTAGATGTTGGCAATTCATCGATTATTCGAATATTAATAGAAAACAAAATTCATGCCTATAAATTGATATAAACTTTGGAGCTCATTAAAGACGATTTTGATAGATGAACGTCTTTTTGCGAACAAACGATGAAAATACTGGATAACAATATTATCCAACTAGAACACGTGTTGCTTTCTGATGAGTGCAGTTGAAGAAAACCCACATACTTTGAGTCGACAAGCAGGTACAACATTAGATGTTGGCAATTCATCGATTATTCGAATATTAATAGAAAACAAAATGTATGCCTATAAATTGATATAACCTTTGGAGGTAATTAGAGACGATTTTGATAGAAGAACGTCTTTTTGCGAACAAACGATGAAAATACTGGATAACAATATTATCCAACTAGAAAATGTTTTGCTTTCTGATGAGTGCACTTGAAGAAAACCCACATACTTCGAGTCGACAAGCAGGTACAACATTAGATGTTGGCAATTCATCGATTATTCGAATATTAAAAGAAAATAAAATGCATCCCTATAAATTGATATAAACTTTGGGGGTCATCAAAGACGATTTCGATAGATGAACGTCTTTTTGCGAACAAACGATGAAAATACTGGATAACAATATTATCCAACTAGAACATGATTTGCTTTCTGATGAGTGCAGTTTTACACTACACGACCATGCTAATCGTCCAAATTGTCGCTACTGGTCTAAAGAAAATCCACACTGGATGAGAGAAGAACATACGCATTACCCCGAAAAGGTTAATGTTTGGTCAGGAATAGTTGGAAACCATGTCATTGGTACCTTATTCATTAATGGCAATTTGAATGGAGATAATTATTTAGCACTGCTCCTTAAATAATGTCATGCCAACCCTGGCAAACTTGTATCATGATCAAGCGAACCCACAAGTTTCAGCGAATGTGATATGGTTGCAGCAGGATGGAGCACCAGCAGATGACCTTAATATTTCCAAATCGGTAGATTGGGAGGCGAGGATCGTTAGAATGGCCAGCATGTTCGCGCAATCTTACGCTACAAGATTTCTTCTTATGATATGTGAAAAGCCTGGTATACAGGACTAAACCACGCGATTTAACTTAACTGAACGAAACCCGATTAGGTGTTAATTTTTTAATGTGTTGTAGCGATTTTCGTCAATCAGATGAATTTCTGTTTTTTTAATGTTAATATTTGCAGCAAATTTTAAAGTTATAGCATTTTTAAATAGAGAATAGAAAACTCTTTCACAAGCTCCTACTTCCTATTTAAAAATCTGGAGGTTGTAATTGAATGTAGGGGTGAAGTTTTTGCGTTGCAGAATGTGATTTTTCATTCTAAAAATGACGAGTTTCGGGATTTAAAAAAAAAGTACAATAATTGAGGTACAGGGTGAGTATTATAAATGATAACCCCCTTTTATTTTCGTTATTTCTGGGAAAATTGATCTGTTCAAAAACTTATTTTGAACCATTTTTAACGTAATTTCTGAATCTGCTATCGCTTTTAAGAATTTTGAAAAATGTACGAGGTGGAACAAAAAATATATCTTTTTTTAAATGGAACACCCTGTATTTTTTTACATATTATACTTTGTAGATTTTTTAGGATTACAAAAATATATAGTTATAGCACATTTGCATACGCAGTTTTTAAGTTATGATGAAATATGTAAAACGACAAATCTGTTTACGTATTACTCAATAATATACGAAGTAGCCTTTGGAAATAAAATTTTAACTTTGTATAAACGTCAAAAAGGTTAAGATTTGTTAGGGCTTTTTCTATTAGGAATCTTGTTTGTGTGCAAAAAGCGATCATGCCTTATCATATCATAGTTTAGAGAATAGGCGTAGAATTTTAGGAATATTCTTATATTGTAATAAAAACATGACTGCTTTACAAAGGGAGTTTAGAAGACTGTATCCGAATGAGTCTGTGCCTGGCAAAGAAACATTCAAGAAAATTTACAATAAATTTTGTGACACAAATTCATTAAAGAATGCAAATATAAGAAAAACGAGGAATACTATTGGAGATGAATTACAAATGAATATTCTATTATCGGTTATAGAAGAGCCAAGTCGGTCTACTTATTTTGTAGCTAAAGATTGAAATGTAAGCCAAAGCAGCGTTATGCAACATTTAAAAAGAAATAAGTATAAACCTTTTCACATTCTTCCTGTTCAACACTTAACCGAAAATGATCGTCGACAGATAATACTGTTTTGCCAACAAATTATTGAAAAATATAATGACAACAATGATCTTTTGCGAAATGTGTTTTGGACTGATGAGTCGTCCTTTTCTACAGCTGATTTGTTTAATAGACATAACAAACATCATTGGGCTACAGAAAATCCACATATGGTAAAGCAAATAAAAAACAAGGACGTAAAACTGTCAATGTTTGGTGTGGGATACACCAAGACAAAATAATTGGTCCATTTTTTTTACATACAAATCTCAAAGGTGTAGTTTATCTCCATTTGCTACAAGAGCAAGTTGAGGAACATTTGGATGACTTGCCAGTTATTCTAAATTTAAGAGCAATCTGGCAGCAAGACGGAGCTCCCCCACATAACGTTAGACCTGTGACAAACTACTTAAACCAAAAATACGACCTCTGGATAGGAAACAATGGTCGCATCCATTGGCGGGCTAAAAGCCCCGATTTATATCCGCTAGATTTTTTCCTTTGAGGTGCTCTCAAGAACAATATTTATAGTGAAGAACTGTCGGGGGACACTTTGCAATTAAAACAGCTTATGCGACGAGAAATAAATTCTTTTAGCAAAAATGCAGCGCTATTTAAAGATGTGCGATCAAATTTTTTACGACGATGTTTCAAATGCTTAGAAAACAACGGAAGTTATGTAGAAGATACAATATAGATCTTTATATTATTTTCTAATTTTTGTAAGTTTGATACTTTTATTTTATTTGTTTCGTTGTGTATGGTTTCACTATATATTTTGTTGTGACAATCATTGAATAGGAAACTTGTTATATTATTATTATTATAGATATATTAGCTAGTTTTGTATAATAATTAACTAAATATTTTCAAATCATATTTTTAGGACAAACTAATAGTTTGACGTTTGTATACAAAATTAAAATGTTGCTTCCAAAGACTACTTCGTATATTATTGAGTAATACGTAAACAGATTTGTCGTTTTACATATTTCATCATAACTTAAAAACTGCTTACTCAAATGTGCTATAACTATATATTTTTGTGATCAGAAAAAATCGACAAATTATAATATGTAAAAATATATAGGGTGTACCATTTAAAAAACTATATTTTTTGTTCCACCTCGTACATTTTTCAAAATTCTTGAAAAGCGATAGCAGATTCAGAAACTACGTTAAAAACTGTTCAAAATAAGTTTTGAACGAAACAATTCGCCCAGATATAACGAAAATAAAAGGGGGTTATCATTTATAATACTCAGCCTGTACTGAGCTTATGGCATTTGGCTCTTTCACACTGTATAAGTGGAGTGTAGGTAAAACCAGATCACTACCGTGGTGATATTTTTATGATATTTCGCTACCATACTACACTTATGGTAGCGAAATATCATAAAAATATTTCAAATCGCGAAAGGTAAGAAAAACTTCTTAAATTTAGATCTAGGTTTTCTTTCTACACCTTGAATTGTACCCCAAACGTTACCCGCATACGTTTTCCAATATATTAACCATTTTTCCATGTGCAAATCTAAAACTGATCTCTGCTATAATATGGATGAAACAGCTGTCGTATTATCTCACCACTGGTGGCGATAGTTGTTAATGCACACTCTCCCTATTAAATTTGAGCTTTCCCTAAATTAGAAACTCATAATAAACTTACATTAGAAGCATCTTGAGGTAGCAACATCATCATGTTTTCCGTCAACGTGCTAGGTTTCAGCGTGACTGGTTTGTAGATAGTACTGGGTAGTACCCTTTTGACGTCTGGTTCCCCTGGTAGGGTACTCTTGTCTTGGGCAACTATGACCTCCACTCCATTTGACATTACTCTGGTTGCTAGATTATACCGCGCTTCTTCCACTGCTCTTCCTCTTTCTGAATAACAAACATACACATATTGGTTATTTAGTGTCGTATTACACACGCGGTGTCAGTTATATTAAGTAAAAAAAAGTAGAAGCTATTATTTATAGATATAGTGGCTCTCTATCTGGTTTAACGATTAAATCTTAGCCCCAGGAGGCAGTAGAGCAGAACATAATCATTTCAGTCTGATCTGCGGCCATCTCTTACAAAGATTTAATTGTGGAACGAGATGGAAGTGGTTTCCAGCTACATGTAATGCGCAACGGTCGCACCCCTATAGACTAGGGTGATACTGGAAAAATTCCGATTCAGCTTAACACTGTATTATTTAATGCTGTTTTATAGCTCACGAGATAGCACAGGATATCCATTGGATGTACAGAATAGGTATAAAACATGTAAAACTCGTACATGGACAACAGAAGGATGTACACTGTATGCCTGTTCCTTCAGGGGCTCAATATTGGTGAGTACGTGGATGGCGACCACGGGGGTGCACACACACACACACACACCATATACGCACACACCCACAAACACTTTTACCCATACACCGCCATGGGGGTTCACACAGTCACGCATACACACCTGAGCTGGCTAATTTTTTGTTAATTTCAACAACACACCACGAAGGCTTACAGCCTAAATACTATCGTACCGTGGGTGTCGACAAGGAGGAAAGAGGCAACTTGTTAATTCTGGACTTGAAGGTTTGGAGGTTCGGAGGAGAAGAAAAAAACATGTGCCGGCAAGGAATTCCACAACTTGGAAGTCCTCTATGTGTTCTATGTCTGGTGACCTGGAAAGTAAAAGGGTGCATTCGCTCTGTTCCCCTGGTAGATCTGTTGGGGGCAGCTGGTGGAGGAACTATGGAAGAAAGCTCCTCTGAGCAGTGCCCGTGCAGATATCTATAAAAGAGAGGGAGAGGTCACCAACGGCACGTTGGTGGGCAAGGGATGCCAGCCTTTGGGTGAGGGTAGGGTCACCGATGAGACGTATAGCTCTCTTCTGAATGGAGTCCAGGATAGGGAGTGTAGAAGCGGTAGCAGCACCTCAGATGTGGAAGCAGTATTCGAGGCTTGGCCTTATTTGTAAAGTATATAAGGTATAGAGAAGAGCTGGTGAAAAGTATTTGCGAGACAGGAAGAGGAACCCTAATTTTTTAACAGCCGCTTCTGCAATTGATGTGACATGTTGGTGCCAATTGAGATTTCGATCCACAGAAATGCCAGCAAGTGAAAAGGACTCATTACTTTGAATAACTTGGTTGTTCATTGTGATGGGTCTAGGGCTGGTGTATCTCTTATGAGAAAGGAAGCAAGACTGAGATTTGGTGGGGTTGAATTGTACAAGATTTCTACTTCCCCAGTATAATATTTTTTGGAGATCCACGGAGACAGAACCCTTCATGAGTCTGCGATCCTCATCTAATTGGGCTAAAGAGACAGGCTTAGAATATTGTATATTTGAGTGGAGGGTGCTGTCGTCCGCGTAACTGTAAACTGGGTTGGATGTGCTAGAGAGGAGGTCATTGATGTGGAGAAGAAACAAAGTAGGGGCTAAAGCGGAACCTTGAGGAACTCCTGCATTAATTGGATACAGTTTAGAGGAACGGACATCCACGACAACAGAAATGCTCCGGTTGGAGAGGAAATTTGCTGTCCAGGTACATAGTTTTAGTGGTAGGCCACAGGCCGGAAGTTTATTAAGCAGCGCTGCGTGCCAGACCTGTCGAATGCTTTGGATATGTCTAGAGCGACAATCTGGGATTCATCGTGTAGTTCCATAGACTTGTTACAAGAATTGGTGACAAAGGAAAGGAGGTCGGCAGTTGATCTGCGCTGACGGAATCCATACTGCCTGTCGTGGATTAGACTGTGTTTACAAGAAATTTTAGTAATTTGGTGTTTATATACTTTTTCATCACTTTAGAGACCACCGAAGGGAGAGAAATAGGGCTGTAGTTGCTAGGAAGCGCTTTGGATCCTTTCTTGGGGGCGGGTTATACCCGAGCAGTTTTCCAGTTACTAGGGAATATGCCTCTATTGTAAGATGCCTGAAACAGACGACTCAGGACAGGAACAAGTTCTGGTGCGCGTTTTTTGAGAACAATTGCTGGGATCTTGTCAGGGCCAGAGGCTTTCCTGGTATTAAGAGAAGAGAGCATCTTTCGTACCTTTTTAGTTCTGAAAATGATACCCGTCATTTTATGCGCGACATTGGGGACTGTTGGTGGTTGAACATTTGGAGGTGGGATAAGAGTAGAATTGCCGGCGAACAACTAGGCAAAATGTTCAGCCTTGCCCAGTGCGGTAGAAACAATTTCATCCCCTGAGACAAGAGGTGGGAACGTGCTCTTGTAGAAACTATTCCCAATAGATTTAGCAAGAGTCCAGAAGGGTTTGCTGCCGCTAGAGATTAAGAGGACTTTGTTTTTGATGTGGTTATTAAACGAGTTTTTTGCCTCAGAAAGAATGCGGACATAGCGGTTTGTTGTGTCGTTAAATGCTTGACGGTTTTCTTGACTGGGATTGTGTAGAAGCGTTTTGTGAGCTTTGACCTTTTCAAGTCCGGCCTTGTCACAGGATTTAGAGATCCAGCGCTTTTGACTGGATGAAGAGGTTTTCTGTGTACGTGGAATAAATAATTCCATGCCAGCTTGGAAAATTTTGATGACGTTTTGTGAGATATCAGAGGGGTCAGGATGAGAGAAGCAGACAGACGCCAATGGAAATGAGGAAAAGTAATCTGGCATTTCGTCTCAGACTTGTAGTGCCAAACGATACGTGGGTGTGATTGTGTGACCTCGGGTTGCATTGGGCAGAACTCAGTGACCATGTCGTGTCTGAGCGACCAAGGGGGGCGGTGACTGATATCTTATAGCAGTCAGGATATGTAGTAAGAAGGAGATCCAAGGAATTTAAGCTGTGTGTTGGGATGCGAGGAAAGTAAGTAGGTTGCTGAACCATATCGGCTAAAGAATTGCTGATTGCAAAGGCGTCCGCTGCCCTCCCTTGTGGATCGGTTTTTGAAGATCCTAGCCATTCCTTATTATGGACATTAAAGTCAGCAAGAATAGTGACCTCGGAGGAAGGATATTCAGAAATCAGATGGTCGGTTTTTTCAGAAAGGTAGTCAAAGAGCTGGACAAAGTTGTTGTCAGATGATGACCGGTAAATGCAACAGATGAATTTAGTTGCAGCCCCGAGAGAGAGTTTTATCCATAGTATGTATTTTCTTCCAGCTTCTAAATTGGGGAGGCTGGTGCAAGGAGATTTCTGCGGACGTACACGCACACGCCTCCATGCAATCTAAAGGAAGTAAAGAGCTCAGACCCCGGAAAATTAAGGTGATTAGTGGCTGTTTTGGCACTGATTTTGCATGTTTTTTTTCCATGCTGGACCTTTACCTGCTCTATGCTTATCTTTAATATTTTCTATCAGATCACTATATCTACTCTCCTGCTACCGGTCGACTCTTTCTCTCTTCCGACACCGACGTTATTAGGGTAGCCGAGGGCTCCACCTTATAATCTATCAAATAAAAAAGTGCGAAACATGGAAGATGTCTGACAAACAACAGAAAGCATTACCCCAAGTGAGTAAACATCTCACCGCTGGTTCCAATCGGGTGGAATCGCTGATGGCCAGCGCCGGCCCCTCGCATTTTACGGAGGGCCACTCACACGTTACTAGCGCCAAAGCAGCAAAATTAATGATGAAACAACTCATAGGCCTGGGAAAGGCTGGTGAAAAGACAGAAGGCAGCCCAAAAACGTGGTTACCGCCTTTCACTACGGAGATATAATATAACCACGCAGATTTTCAAAGAGTCTAATAACACGGTCGCCGCCTCTCGATGCGGAGACAGCAAACAGCCGGGCGGATCCTCAAAGGAGAAGCACAATAACGCGGTCGCCGTCTTTCGCTGCGGATTCAGCAGACGACAACCAAGTGCATCCATTAGGAGTGTTAGCAAAAAAAGACAATGTAATATATGAATCAATTTTCGGTGTCATACAAGGCTAAGTAAGAGACCCTTTCAAGAGAGACCCTCAGACGCAATCCGCCAACGAGATGTTTATCATCTTGGATAGAAGGTGGGGCAAAGGTGACTGAGGAGGACTTTAGCAAAGGAAAACCAATGTCTTAACCAACGATCAGAGCGGTAGAAATACTAAAAGAACGAGAATGGAAACCTCAGAAAGGAAAATAAAAGAGCAAAATTCGTCCCTGGCGAGGGTAGATAAACAAAACGATATGCTACAAGAACTAGTGAAAAGGACAACCGAAGAAGTAAATAAACTGAAGGGATTGATAAAAGAAATCCAGAACACGAAAAAAATAATTAAGACAGTGATTGGTAAACTAGATGGCTATACCAAACGATTGACTTTGGCCACAAAGTCTATAGCGGAGATAACGGAAGAGTTCGTAATAATAATTGGGTCCTCAAAATCGGGACAAGAGAATGGGCAGATGACTGATGCGAGGTCACGAACAGCGGATAAACGAGGAGAAAATAAGAAGAAATAGTTAAAAAAGGAGCTGGAGACAAAACTCGATGAAGCAAGTTTTCTAAAACTTAGGAATACTGATGCACCAGAGGAAGTCTACAAAAGATGTCAGATATACAGGAATCAAGAGAAATCAAGAGAATTTGACCAAATAATTATCCTTAGGAAAGGAGAAGAGCAAGACGACGATTGTGTAAAGAAGATTGTGGAACGTAATCAATAGGTGAAAAATGCTATAAGCGAGGGTAAATTGGAAGCAGTGAAAATGATATGTTGTGTAGAAACAAATCGAGTCTTTCTTGAAGATGAGGGCTGTTGTCCTGTAGTTGATGGCAGAAACTGTTCTGAAAGACACACATATATAATTATGACAATAGATGGAGGAGAAAAAAATTAAGTTGATAGGTAGTCTGCAGAAGATACTGCGAAAGGTAAAGGAAAACAAGAGGGGAAAAATAATGTGCACTACTGCAAATGGCGTACAAGACCTGAATGTAAGAAATATACTAGAATATGTAACAAGACGGGAAAGCCCTGAAATACAATTCTTTAGAAACAAGAAAGCAAGTAAGAAAACGAATGGAGGGGAAGGTGATATAAAAAAGCCAGAAATACGAAAAATAGAAAAACCGAAACAATAATTCTGAAACCACTAGCCGGAATGCCCTATGCTGACATCATCACGAGTCTTAAAAGGGATGTAAACCCCAAGGGAATAACAGTCGACAAGATAAACATAATATACAGTAATAACGTACAGATAAAGATACGAGAGACGGATGAAGCACAGAAGCATATGTTTAAAGAACAATTTACTACAAAGCTGGAAAGAGTGGTGAAAGTGCAAATAAGAGAGGAAAGGGAGACAGTCATGATAGTTGATATAGATGAGAGAGTCGAGTAAAATGAACTTCAGGAGGTGCTAAAAAGGCCGTGAAGCAAGGACAGGAGGAAAGCGTACATGTTAAATTATCAGACACTGATTGGACATAAATATACGTGCCTCAGGGATCAATCCTAGGACCAGCACTGTGAAACTTGTCTTACGATAAGGTTATTAGTCTGGAGTCTGTAAACAACACGGTTATTATAGGGTATGTAGATGATTTGGCGTTGGCTGTGAGCGGAAGAAATAAGGCTGACAAAAGATAATATCAACTGGTCAGTGGCAAGGGTGGAAAACTGGATGGCAAAAAGTGGTCCACAACTCGTGACTCACAAAACTGAAAGTATAGTACAGTAATCGTCAAGGTGGGAATGCAGAAATTCAGTCGCAGACAAACCTGAACTACATCGGCATACAAGTAGGACATAATATGAACATGGGGGTGCACATAGAAAGAGTAGCGGCAAAAGCAGACATGATTGTTGCAAAGCTAGCGCGTCTGATGCCAAATATTTGTGTAACGTTTTTTTTTCGATATCGTGTATCCCTGAGTGGACAATAGGTACATATTGAAGTTCAAATTCACACAAAAAAATCAGTCCTGCGTGAAGATAACTTCAAGTTCCTTTTTTATGTACAATTTTTAGAAAAACTATGATTTTTAATTGCGTTTAAACCCCAAAACCAAACGTAAATTAAATTAATAAATAACTAAAATAACTCTAATACCGCAAGTTCTTGTCTTGTCGAAACAGGTCGTAACTGTTTTTTTTTGGCGTGGCGGGGAACGCGCGTTTAGGAGGCTTTATTGCTTTACTGAATTAGTTGAAGCGACGTGTCTGAAAATTTTAAAATGCCTAAGACCCGAGTGAAATGTGAAATACTTGGAACACCAAGTTAAGTTTGTAATCACGTCCTTACAACGTATTGTGATTTTACGAGGTTGTATTTGTGGTACCGTGAAATTTACAAAGGTAAAACCAAGAGACCCAAGTGTGTTGGACATTTGTAAAATAGGCAGTATTGATGTTAAATTTGTTAGGAAAAAGGTCATCTTCTTACTATTTCAGATCAAAGAATAATACAGGAAATAAAAGACTACAATGAAAAGTATAAGGTGATAAAGAAAAATAAACTAGTTGGCAAAATTAAAATATTTAAAAACAATAGTCTAAAATTACTCGACATTTCCCCGTGCAAATGTCAATTTTCTTTCATGTAGATGTAAAATCAAAGTTAATTATAGGTCGTCTTGAGCTTCCTCTTAGAAAAAATTCTACAATCACAGAGTGTCGTTGGTGATACAAATCTTCTTTTTTTTTAATCGAACAGGTCTTACATTCTTGCATTTTTGCATGTTTGTAACAAAAGAAATTCGGGACGCAGCAAGTGCGTTGTGGTAGCGAATTTTTATTAGGTCAATTTGCTATTAACCTATAAGGTTCGTTGGTGGGAAAACCTGTTTTTTCGGGAACGTTTTTAGTTTATTTTCGGAAAATTTGTGTACACTTTCAAACAATAAAGTAATTTTGATGAAATGTGGTACATTCTTTCGCATATACAGGTTACACTGGTAAGCAAATCGGATGCCTGTTTTCTTTATAAAAAAACACATATTTGATATTTAAAACATTTTAAGGAAAATCACTACCATAACCCACTGGCTGCGTCCAGACTTTTATTGTTCTAAGTTGTGAGAAACGATAATCAATGGGATGTTCAGTGGATATCCGTCGTGTTATAAGTGGACACAAAAGCATATCCATAAAACCCATTACAGACGTCCAATAGTTTATTTTGAGCTATCTGCGTGTTAAAGTTTCAAGTTAAAAAATCCTTCTAAGCCTTTTTAACCTCTGTTAGTTTCAGAGACATTCAGTCATGTTAAAATAGGCAACACATTTGACACTATATCAAAATAATTAATAACAAAAATTATAACAAAAAACAACCAAACACGTAATTATCATTCTGTCAAGGTACGTAAATAATAGGCTATTTTATGTAATAAACAAAACAAAAAATAGAGACTAAGTACATATAGAAACATCAAAAAACAAAACAAAAATTGTTAACAACGTAATATATACAAATAAGTTACGGTTAAAATTTTCTAATAGCAATCACTGACTCAGATCATACCTAAAACATTTTACAGAAAAAAACAATAAAAACAGAAAATTGAATTTTCAGAAACAAATTGTTTAAAAAGAATATTTGTTACATTTTATACAAGCTACAGAAATAGGTACTACATAACAGTACTTTTTAAATTACCAAAGTGAATCGTTTAAAAAAATGGCTAATTCTCTTTCGTTTTTGCTTCTTTATAAAATGATTTGTAAATTTTGCATGTTTAAGATTTTTTCTATATATTTTTGCAATACTCAAAATGACAGGTAAATATGATTGAAATGTTACATATTTGTAAAATCTTTGCAACAATTAGGCAAAGTCTTTTAAAAGTTTTAGTTTAGGATTTCTTTAAGACAAATTTAATTTCAATTTGGTAACTTACCAAGACTCTAGATTAGCTGTGATATGCCAAGTTTTTGTTAGCCTAAAAGACCGCCCTGTATGCAGTCCATAATATACAGTACGCGCCAAAAGTATGGAAAAACTATTTAAAGCCGATTTTTCTTTTGAGAAATAGCTTTTATTTTATTTATTTATTAGACCTGCTCCATAGTCAAAGCACAAAAAACAGCTTATCAACGCTGAAATTAAAACATTCGTCCACAGAATAAAAAGAATGCTCTCTAAAAAACGATTTCAAAGCAATCTTAAATTGCCTGAGGCTGCTCAAAATTTTGACACTGTCAGGTAAATGATTATATAAGCGTATTGCAGTGTTGCTAGGTGCCCGATCAATCTGTTCGATCCTATAAGGGGGAACAGACAAATCCCTTGTCTGTTTTCTTTCATACACTGCAATATTACCGCAGGTACTAAACATTGCATTATTTTTTCTGACATAACAAAGCGCCTCAAGCATATATAGGCACGTCACTGTTAAAATGTCATACCGTATAAATAATGGTCTATAATACGCAGAAGACGGCAGGCCAAACATGGTGCGGACAATTCTCTTCTGCATGGACAGAAGCCTCCCCAGATACATACAGCCGCCCCAGCACAGCGAACCATATGCCAGGAGAGAGTTGACACTACCATAACGCCTGAGCACTTAAAGAATCCCTCAGCTGCAGCAACGCGTAATTCCCGGAAGCAAGAGAGGTCACCACATGGTCAACATGGACACCCCATGATAAGTTAGAATCCAGATCGAGCCCCAAAAACTTTACAGACGTGCCCTGTCTTATTGAACTGTTATCAGATCTCACATATAGGCTCAGATTCGGATGCACACCCACCGGAGAAAAAAGAAGCATTTCAGTCTTCCGCGTGTTAAGAACCAGACTATTTCGCGAAAACTAGGCTGACACCTGAGACACACACACATTAGATGCAGCTCTAAGCTCTTCAAAACTTTCCCCTGAGATTGCAGCAGTGGTGTCATCTGCATACAAAGTTAGTGGTATTATTGGAATCATAAACAATATCGTTTGTAAATTGTAAACAAAACAGGGTCCAATATGCTACCCTGCGGCACGCCGCTCGACACGGCTGAAAATCTTGACATATAGTTCTTACCTGCCTGTCGTATCCTGACAGCCTGACTTCTCCCAGACAGGTAGCTTTTTAGCCATAAATATGCATCGCCGAGCATGGCAAATGTATTTGATCAAAATACATTTTTTTAAATAAGAGTCGATTTTCCATCATTTGATTCAGAGTACTGGCGTTGCACAGATTTCTCAAATGGCAACCCTCTATATATGTATATACAAGATTGGGATAAAGTATGGAACCAAGTAAATAACTCAAAAACGAAAACGATGATATTGATGAAACTTTGTAAGCAACTGTACTGGATCATAATGCATCTGGAGAGATGTTTTAGTTAAACGCATTGTTGGACCATTCAAAGATTATACGCCACCTGGAGACTTCCAGTTTGTTTCATTACCCTCGTAGCTAAGTTCGTTGGTCAGTTCTGAGATAAAAAAAGCTAATTTTCGTCTCGAAAATGCTATATCTTTGAAACTCGTCAATTTATTCTTTCGAAATTTAACTTATATAGTGTGGAACAGTCAAATGGAATAAATTCAGCATCTCAATTATGGTGCATATTTATAAAAAATCCCGAAATCGTCAACTTAGGAGGATTAAAAAGGGGTGTAAGGGGCAGCGCTAAAGACATCGATCCAACAAAGCTGCCCAATTGTCAACCTCACCTGCACGAGTGATGACTGAGTTATCCGGTACACCCTGCTAGAAAACGGACGAGGCTCTGGCGAGCGAGCATTGGCGGTATAACCATACGTCACAAAATACAGGACTAAATCCCTGTATAAAGTGGAGGAAGGCAACGGGATACCACCTCCGATATTTCCATCTCAAGAGTGATATGAAATGAATACATTTAACCAAAAATGTTCCGGGGGCTTAAATCGTTCCCCAATCTGATCTCCGGAGGAAACTGTGTTAAATGGGCATAGAAACGAGATATTAAATTTGAGAAGAGAAGTCAAGATCGGCACCTGAAATGTGAGAAGCATTACATGAATCTGAGAAACTGGCCAACCTGATACAAGAAATAAAAAGATTAGAAATCGACGTTCTAGGCGTCGCAGAGACATGGTGGCCAGATGCTGGGATATGCGACGCCTCAGGCGGAGTCATGTACTACTCAGGGAACAATGAACCAAATCACAGAAAGGGAGTAGGACTAATAGTGACTAAAAAATGTCCAGATCTGTGATAAATTTCCTCCCCCACTCAGATAGGATCGCATTGCTTAGAATACATGCCAAATCAGTCAACATCAACTTTATTCAGGTGTATGCACCCACAGCCGATTCGACTGAAGAAGAAATCGAGACGTTTTACGAGGAATTGAAACAAGTACTTAAACAGGTTAAACATAATGAGATAAACCTCATAATAGGAGACTTCAACTTTAAAATTGGAGACGGAAAAGACGAAGATATAGTGGGCCTTTATGGATTAGGAAACCCAAAATGACCGGGGTGAAAGCCTCTGCCAATTTTGCCAGGAAGAAAACCTGAAAGTAACAAACACTTGGTTCAAGATGCCACCTAGGTGCTTGTACACATGGAGAGCTCCAGCCGATCGTCCAGACAACATCGTACGTAATCAGACAGATTACACACTAATTAATAAGCGTTTCGGAACATCAGTAAAAATAGTATGTACATATCCTGGTGCCGACGTTTCCTCGGACCATGTTCTCCTGATAGCAGTAGTCAAGACTAAGATTACAAACATCAAAACCCATATACAACAAAGGAAGATAGATCACGATAGACTTAGAAGCGAAGATCTCAAAAACGAAATAGTTGCAAAAATTAATGAAAGAATAATAACTTCCATAGAACCGAAGTTTGAAGAGAGTGGAAGCATATATGTCATATGGGGAGACATGGAGGAAGCCTTGATAAGGGTCGCAGAAGGTGAACTAGGTCGTAAGCGAAAAACACAGAAACACAATTGGATGACAGCAGAAATCATGGCGCTTTTCGAAGAAAGGCGAAGGTGTAAAGATCAAGGAAATCCATAAAGCTATAAACACATCCAAAAATTAGTAGGGGGAAAATAAGAGCGGCAAAGAATGACTGGTTAAAGAAGAAATGCGAGGAGATAGAACAACTACAAGAGCGGCACGATGACTTTAACATACACAGAAAAATAAAAGAGGCGTCCGGAGTTTACCGGAAGAGACACTTTTCTAATGTAGAAAACGAACATGGGGAAATGGCGCAAGATGATCGGAAGAGTTATTTGGGAGGAATATATTAACAACCTTTTCGACGATAATAGACCTGATATAGAGGTTACGGAGGGCGCATACCTGTCTGGACCCCCTATTACCAAAGAAGGAATTGTAAGAGCAATAAATACGTCAAAGGACAGAAAGGCAGTTGGCCCGGACTGCATACCTGTCGAACTACTAAAAATACTAGACGACAAGGGCATTTCCGTTGCACATAATATTTAACAAAATATATAACACGGGGGATTTCCCTGCTAAGTGGATTACATCACATTTTATCCCCCTGCCAAGAAACAATAACGCAGCGAAGTGCGAGGACCATAGGCTGATCAGTCTAATAAGCCACACGTTAAAGATATTCCTTAAGATTATTTACTACAGAATTTCTATAAAATGCGAAAGAGGGGTAGGGTCCACACAATTTGGATTTAGAAGGGGACTAGGTACGAGAGAGGCTATAGTTGCAACTCAAGTATTGATCCAGAACTGCAACGGCCAGAGGAATGCTATGCTTCATCCACTACGAGAAAGCGTTTGACAGGGTCCAACACCACAAACTCATTCAATTTTTGAGGAGGATGAATATAGACCAGAAGGATATCCGCTGCATAGAAAGCCTTTATTGGAACCAAACAGCCGTAGTCAAGGTTGGCGATGAACACACATAACCGAAAAAGATCCTTAGAGGTGTCAGACAGGGATGGGTTCTCTCTCCACTCCTCTTCAACCTGTATTCTGAATGAATCTTTCAGGAGGCGCTTGAAGAACGCGACCTAGGTATTAAGGCGAATGGAGTGTGGATTAACAACATACGGTACGCAGACGACACAGTCCTAATTACAGACAACATGAAAGACTTGCAGGATCTTCCTAATGCTATAGGCGAAAGCAGCAAAAACTTGGGCCTTAACATCAACACCAAGAAGACAAAATTCATGATAGTTTCTCGCAAGCCGGAAGAACATCAAAATGCAAGCCTAACACACAACAGATGTCCAGTAGAACCGGTATATAAATTTAAATATTTAGGCACGTGGCTGTGTGAAAACTAAACGTCTGAAACGGATATCAGATGCCGAATCGAAATGGCCCGAAACACATTTATGAAATTTAGGAAAGTTCTTACCAACATTGATTTTGACCTCAACCTAAGAATTAGATTTGTAAAATGTTACATGTGGTCAGTGTTACTATATGGTGTGGAGGGCTGGACGCTGAGGGTGAATACCATGAATAGACTTGAAGCCTTCGAAATGTGGACATACAGACGTATACTAAACGTCCCATGGACGGCCAGAAAAACAAACGAAGAGACCCTAAGAACGGTTAAAAGAGAACGTGAACTGTTGAACTCCATCAAGCGCAGAAAACAGCATATCTGTGCCACGTAATACGGAATGAAAGATACCAATTCCTACAATTAGTAATTGAAGGAAAGATCGAGGGGAAGAGAGGAGTCGGCAGGAAGAGGATGTCATGGCTCAGAAACGTGAGACAATGGACAGGACTAAAAACTGTAGACCTATTCAGCGCCATCAGAAATCGGGAAGAATAGGCACATGTGATCGAGAATATCCATTAATGGATAAGCAATAAAAGAAGAAGAAGAAGGATTAAAAAGTAATTTCCTGCAAGGTGAGAACTCTACCCTTAGTCATTCAACCCCATTTGACTGACTGTTGCAACCCCCAAATTTTTAAATAGGAAGTGGGGGCCTGTGGTGCCTCAGTTAAAAGATGTCTTTATGTCTTCGCTATTCAAAAATGCTCTGGTTTAAAAATGTATTGCAAAAATTAACATTAAAAAAAAAGAAATTCATCTGACTGACAAACTTTGCTACAACACACTACAAAATTAATAACTAATCGCGTTTCATTCTTGACAACCAGAAAAAATAAAAAAGCACCAATATTAATGTAGATGTTCAAAATGCATGTCTTGGACATCTTGATAGCATGCTAATGGTAAATAAAAATGTGTTCTAACGTTAATTAACATCTAAGGCGTCACCGACCTAATCATAATCGGTATTGTTCTTGAGTCAGTCAAATCGCGTTGTTTAGTTTTGTATACCATACTTCTCACATATCCCCATAAGAAGAAGTCTAATAGCGTAAGATCGGGCGATCGTGCTGACCATTCTAACGATCCTCCCCCCCTATCCGCCGATTTGGAAATATTAGGTCTAGGTACTGCCGGACATTGATTTGGTAATGTCGCTTGCATATGTAAGATACACAATTTAGTTAGAGATGCAATGACTAATTAAATAAATATAAAAAAGATACTGGAACTGTCACTTTCAATTTTGTTAAAACTGCAGCATCTTAGGACGCTCCTACTTCACAAATATTTTTACTGACACTTGTTTGCACGACTTCAATTTTTGCGAAATTATCTTCAAACTTATCAAAATTCACTACTATAACGCAGTTGCTGCGTTCCGAGAGATTTCATGAGAGATATTTTCATGGCTACTACACCTCATAATGTTCCCCGAGGCTTTATCCAAGTTACTTTGAATGTATTGTTACAGAGCACTTCAATAGATGTAGGTGCGGTGTTGCCACATCTTCAAAACTTCCCCAACATATGGGAATTCGTGCACAATCTGGAACCCCCCCGCAATGGGGGTGCCTGGGGGACCCCCCACAAGCGAAGCCTCAACCCTTTAGGACCAAAAATAACGAAGTTACCAACTTGTACCCCGTCGGAACGGATAACTGAGATCTGCGCATTCCGAACACCCTGTATATACACCCTGTATACGCAGAAAACCCTTACACCCTATATACGCAGAAATATCTTATAGTACGAGAAACACCTCTTGTGTAACATAGGAGTGATGGTCACATTTGGATCATCCTGTATATACATCCCCCTGTATACACACGGAGCCGATCTGTATTCACAGAACCTTCTACCAAAAGAAGGTCCTGAAACATTCTGGAATGGAACACTCCCAAAACGATGGGGAAGGTACGACGGGCCTATAAAGGCGGAAGCAAGCCAGCTCAAGCAGTTCAGTTAGATAATGTAGAAGTGACTCGAAGAAGCAGTAACCAGTGTGAAGTGTTAGAGAGTAGCGACTGTAGTTCTAGTGTAGTGACTTTTGTTCAGATTAGTGATTGTGGGGCCAAATAAACGAAGTGTTTTGTGATAGAGACATTCTAGAACTTTTATTGTATTCATATTTAGACAGTAAATTAAGTGGTTTTGTTAAAATTTAAAGTCTCACTTATCCAGAACCCGGAGAAAACGCCACAGTATTTTGATTGATAGCACAGAACACTAACAAGCTTTATTGAGAGCAAAACCGGTATGTGTTTCTAATGATGCTCAAAATGTATCTAGCCTTACATATTTCCTTAATGATTATATTTAACATAAATACATTGTTGAATGTTTTTATCTGAAATAAGAATGGTTTGTGGGGAGATGTTTAATTTTATAAACTTGGCAGGTCACAAACTATAATATAACTAAACTACAGAATACAGAATATCTTACAAAAGATAACTTACCTTCTCCAATTTCGTTATTAGGAAGATCCGTAGTTGTAGTAGTCGTAGTCAGTGCATCGGTAAACGCAGGGGTAGCGTCAAAGTCCAGCAACGTTAATGTCGTATACTTAGTCACAGGTTCAGTCAAAACAGATGTCTTTATCTGCGGTTTCACTTCTGTCGTAGATGTCACAATTTGTTCAGCACCATTTACTCTAGTCACCACAAAAGTGTATGTCCTCAGTCTTGACTGTACGACAGTTCTTGTTTGTAACTCGACGGAAGAAAGAACTGTGGTCTTTAACAAAAGGACGGGAGCATCCAAGGATTCAGACAGTTCAGGAAAGAATGGTTCATAATCAGGTACGTGTTGGGGATTTTCTAAATATGTTTCTTCAAGATTTTCTTCAGTCGTATAGAAAGGTTCTTCACTCAAGATGTGGTTTTCCTCGCTACCTTCATCTTTTACTTCACCGTTACCTTCTTGGTCGTTGGAAGTTAGTTCAGTAAAGTTCTCAAGGTTAGCTATTGTTGTGTATGGAAGATCTGAGATAATATCTTCGATGTCTTTTGTGTTTTCGTCACTTTCTATGTAATTTTCTGCACTAGTAACATCGTCGTAAAGATCGTTTATGTCACCTGTTTCACTTGAATAATTTTCGCTGGTTAATATGTCAAAATTGTGTATTCTAATATAATTTGTTTTGCTTGTATATTTATTTATCGTGGTACTAGGAATTATATCTATATTTGTAGCATTTTTTACGATGTTGGTATTCAAATTATTATGTACTAAACGTTTTTTGGTAACTATAATTCGTTTTCTTGGTCTTGTTGTAGTTAAGTCGTTAGTTTTTACAGCGATTTCATTACTATTCTCACCATGTCTATTTATTTTACGTTTCTTTTTCTTAATTTTCAATCTCCTATGTCTTCTACCTTTATTTCTAAGTCTTTCTGTGCTACTGTCTAAACTATCATTATCATTAGTATTTTTACTGTTTTCATAATCTATTGCCTTAATTCTCCTTTCGTTGGAGCTGATATTATGTAAAGGTTCCACCCGAATTAACTTTTTAATAACTCGTCTTTTGTGTGGATTTTTAGTCGTGATTTCATCACTTAAACTAGTTCCTCCTTCAAAAGAACTGTCTTCTTCATCACTCACATTACTTGTATCATCATTTTCTTCACTTACACTACTTGAATCTCTTTTGTACCTTAAATGTAACTCGTTAAAATTTTCTATATTAAAACCTAATTCACTATCCAAGTAACTAAGATCATCTTCAATGCCGATTAAATTCGAAACGTAATTTTTACTAGGATAATTTAGAAATTGGTGATCATCATCGCCCCTTACAGACAACGTTTCGACCTTTGAGGTGAGAGGGGCTAGCTCAACAAGGTCTTTTACGCTAAAAAATTACCGGAACGCTTGTTAGAATCTCCGGATGCCTTTACGTACTTTATATGATACTTTTTTGAGGGGCCATTTTTAACAACAGTTGGTTTAGTATTCAAGATACTCTCTGTTTTTGTTAACATGTGCTTTGTAACGTCTCCTAGGATGCTTTCAAGACTTTCTGTCTCTTTATCAACTTGTGACTGTTCTATATTAAATTCTTTGGTTGCTGGCATAACATACGTATCAAAATAATCTAATGTACTAGGCACAAAATCGTCTGCACTTTTAGAAGGTTTTACAGATATCTCTCTTTTTCTTCTTTCATTTTTCTCAACAACATATGTTGATAAAACTGTACTGAACTCGCCTGGTGTTCTACCAGAAACATACAAAGTTACTACACTGGTTTCTTTGGGTTTTTCGGTTGGAGTGGGCGTGGCTGGAGCATTTTGTTTCTTTTTAAATGCTCTCCTGCTTGGTGGGCTTAAAATATCTTCGGAATCTCCTTTATTTTCATTGATTTCATCTTCTAACTGTTGGGAAACGTTTAAATCTTCTTCAAGTTCGAGGTTAAATTTCTGTGGCTGTTGCAGTAACGCTTGAGCATTTGGTTCTAGAGAATATACATTGGCTGGTCCTTGCAAAAGAGGATTACTTGGTTGTTGCTGTAATATTGGATTATTCGACTGTTGTAACTGCTGCTGAAGCAAAGGCAGTAAGAGGGTGTTGAGCTGATTAGCACCCAGTGTTGGCGTAACAATTACGGTATCAGTTAAAAACTCTGTGGCTGTTACTACAGTTGTGCTACTGTCGATAATTGTCGTCAAAATTTGTTTGCCTCTGAAAGTTAAGGGAATAACTGTTGAAGTAGAATCAGTAACTGTTGTTACATAGGTAGTTGTTCTAGTTTTGAATTCCGTAGTTGGAGTTGGAGGGTTTTGCAAACCGATTAGAGGATTTTGTGGTTGTATTCCTCCTAACAAAAGTTGAGATAACAATATATTTGCCAAAGGGGCTTGAGCTGCCAGAGCAGGTTGTACAGTGTTGACAACCTGTTCAACAGCATAAACTGTACTTGGAATCACATGAGAAAATGATGTTTTTCTACCTCTAATATATGTTGGTGTAAAAATAACACTGGTGGTTGGTGTTTCGTTAAGGATATATTGGGTAATCAATGTAGCCCCGTTGTTACCAATATTTGTTTGTTCACTTAACAAAACGGTCACTTCTTTGCCTAAATTATTCAAGCTAGAAGAGTACCCCTGAGGCCCAATTACTTCTGTGCTTGTTTTAGCAGTAATAACGCTTTTATATTCAGTTAATTTTCCATTAACAACCGGAATTGTAACTTCTGTGGGTATGTGATGGGTAACCGTTATAGTACCATCAAAATCTGGCAAGACAAAGTTTTCTAAATCCTCCTTAGGCTGCTGCTGTCTTCTTCTGCTGCTACTTGTTCTTCTGTTATTTATTGTTTGTTTTCTGCGTGACGGTTCTGTTGTCGTTTTTAATCTTGGCGACTTAGGTCTTGATGATGCCGTCGTTGTTCGTGCTCTTGTAGTTGGCCTTTTATAATTTGGCCTAGAATTTGTAGATCTGTCTTTTTCTCTTAGTGTAAACTGTGCTCTGCCTTGAGTTGAAACTTTGGATGGTGCAAGTCTTCGTCTAGTTGTTTGAGGAGCTGAAGTTGTGCTAGTTGTGGTGGTTTTACCTCTTGAACGATACCGGCCCATTTTATAATTTCTGCTGAATTTTGGAGCTTCGGTTTCGACTTCCTCTTCTTCTTTAGGTGTTGCTGTGGTTCTTGAATATGGCGGTCTACGAAACCTAGAATAGGCCGTTTCCCTCTTTGTACGCCTTTTTAAAGAGAATGGTCTAATATTCACGTTTCCAGAAGAAGTACGCCCTCTTCGAGGGTTTGTAGTAACCGGTGGTTGAACAGTTTGAGTGTTGGTTAAAGAACTCTCATATTCAGTGTCGTCATCATCGTTTTCACTTTCTTCAAACTCTTCCTCTTCCTCTTGTTCTTCTGGAGGTGGCGTGGTTGAGGTTGTCGTAAATAAGTTTCTCCTAGGGAAGAGAGCGTTAGGTCTGGCTCTACCTAAGATACCGCTGGGTCTTGCAGTGACTTTAGGCTTTGTTGTTGTAGTTGCTGCTTTGTTTTGCGTTTTGCCACCTCTTGTATTAGCACTTCTTGGTGTAGTGGCTCTGGCAGTGGGCGTAGGACGTCCCAGGGGTGGTCTCCTAAATCTGAGAAGAGGATTTTGACTTCTTCTTGAACCAGATTCGGTTGTACTTACTGGTAAAGTTGTATCACCATCTTCTGCTTGTTCTGTTGGATTTTCAGTGATTGAGGTAGTCAAATCATTTTCATCTTCATCGGAAGACGGCGTGACTGCATTAGTACTAGGTGACCGATTAAGAGAAGATGCTAGTGTCGGACGGATTCTAAATCGAGAATTTCCACCAAAGAGTGAGCTCGCTCTGGAAGCACTTATCCCTGACGATCTAAAACCCCCGCGTCTTGAACTTGCCGCAAATCCAGATGATGTTGGTTGAATTTTTGCTGAGCTACGTCTACCAGAGGCCGTTGATTTGGGTCTGGAAAACCTTCTAGATCCAGAAGCAGTGGGTTGAATTTGGTTTGTCCCGGAAGAACTTCGGCGACCACTAAATCTTCCAGACTTGGAAGCTGGCACTGCTGTTACCGTAGGCGTAAAATCGCTTCTAGTTACAGTTGTTGCCGTACTAGCACCAGGTCCTTTACGTTTAGGGGCGAAAGTAGGCCTAGGTCTAGAAGCAAATGGCCTTATTGCGGGTGTAAAGGTTCTCTTTTTGGTTTGGAATGTGAGTCTTGATTTTTTTCTTCCATTATCACTGTCATCTTCCTCTTCTTCATTTGACAGAGTTGTAGTTTCCTCATCAATTTTACTAGAATCACTTATAGAACCTTCGATCACAACAGGAGAAGGCGATATAGTGGATGTAGGGGCAATCTGTTGGTCTGGAGCTTGAGTTGGAGTCGGAACAATTTCACTGACGCTGCTAGGTGAAATTGAAGCAGAAGGTGTACCCACAAGAAAGCTTGATGTACTCTCAATGATTTGCGCGTATCTTCCATCAATAACAGTACCTAAAACTTTACTTTGGTAAATAGTTGTTGTTTGGTTTTGGATTATAGATCCTTCTATCAGTCTAACTAGACCAGTTTTGTGTGCAATTTGTAAATCAGTTGGCAGAAGCTTCTTCTTTTCCTCGTCGACTTTTAGAGAACTTGTACTTTCAATCACCTGAGCATATAAATTGTCAATATATGTCCCAACGGCCTGTGTGGTGTAGAGGAGCGTACTCACTCCCTCGGCGTCGATGATTTTGCCTTGATTGATACTAACCACACCGGTTGGTTTTAGATCCTCAGTAACCGAACTTGGTTCTATTGTAGGGGCTATAATAGAGCTTGTACTTTCAAGCACTTTGGCATATATACCATCGATGTAGGTACCGAAAACATCAGTTGATAAGACTGTTGTTGTACCTGAATTTTCAACCGTGTTCACTATGGTTGAGAGAAGTCCAGTAGGTTTAATAAAAGCCGATGATGTTGAAACTGGCATCTCCTCTGGCTTGGTAGTGTTCTTAACGTCTTTTTCCACATCAATTTTATTAGCATCGTTAGACCCTATCGCTCTACCAATAGCGTTAGAGTCAACTTCGTTCGATTTATTTAGAACACTAGTCACAGTTTCCAATCTGCTGTTCAGAACAGTACTATCTCCTACGTAAGAAGTAGTGTAATAGGTGTATGTGGTAAAGAAAGTAGTAAGATCATCATCCCCAACTTGAGAGGGTTGAATAGACTGTACACTGACTGTTGGTAGAACTACTTCTGAAGACGACACTACAGGGGTGATGCTGATAGTTGGAAGACCCGTGGTAAGAATGGGTGTAGGGGTGACAACATTAGAAATAGTTTCTTCGCGGCTGGTAACTTTGGTCGTCCCATCTTTGTATAAAGTCGTCCAATAAGTGAAAGTAGTAAAGTATGTTATGGGCAAGCTCTGATCTTCAATGCTTAAAGTATGTGTGGGTGTTAATGTTTCTGTGACTACATTGGTGATGGTTTCCAATCTGCTGACTATATTACTTGAAGTGGTACCATGGTACATTGTGGTAAAATAAGTAAACGTTGTATAGCTCGTCTGTAGAAGTAATGTTGGAGAAGGAATAATTTCAGAATCGTTGTTAGATTCTGATACTATCTGATCGTCCAACAGTACGTTTCTCTTATCTACATTGTCGATAATTCTTCTGTCTCCTTCGGATGTACTGCTACGCACGTCAGTTACCATTGTAGCAATTGTTTCATAATCAGCAAGATTCAGAATGTTATTATCAACTAAAGAGTCTTCAGTAGTGGTACCTCTTTGAAGAGTAACGTAGTTCTGTTCTTTGTTTATTGCTGAAGTAGTAATAATATTATTATCTAGCTTATTTTTAATCGAGGCGTAAATATCTATCTCTTTATCAGTGTTACTTTCTAGTGTAGTGGTTCTTTGTCGGTTAATTGTTGTATTATAACTATTCGATGGTTTAACGTTTAAGCGTATATTCTGGTGTTCATTATCTTCTTCATCGCTTTCATCTTCATCGTCACTTAAAGACGTTTCTAAGTGATTTTTAAAATTACTTTGTATTTCTGTCAGTTTAGTAGGTACAATATTTTCTAGAGCAGCCGATGGATATACGCTTGGAGCCACATAGTTTGTATAAACTTCAGTTCTGCTAGAAATTTCAGTCTCACCATCGACAAATATCGTTGTGAAATAAGTATAAGTGGTATAATAAGTTTTAATTCCATTTGGGGTTTGAAGTACGTCTTGGTCATTAAGAGATGGTGTTGCTTTGTAAATTTCACCACCAAAATCATCTTCTTTATTAGCACTATCGCTGGGTACACTTGTTGCCAAAGAGTTGGCCACATTCGTGGGAGAAATATCGGCGAAGTCTTCGAAAGTGAACGACTTTGTTTTGAGCGGGACGATTATACTGTCCTCTCTTTCGAAAAGACCAGCGACTGCTTCGTCAGTGGCTTCACTTCCAGGCTCAACAGTCGATGTAATAACGTTGGTCGTCACAACTATTCTACTAGCTATGGAAGAAGTGGTGTCTTGGAAGTATGTAGTTAAGTAGGTATAAGTCGTGTAGAGGGTTTTGAAAATTAGTTCAACCTCTTCACCTGAATCCGTTGTACCTTCAGTTGTTTCTGGTTCAGATTCAGTTACGTGCCTTCGTTCTGTTGTTATTTCTTGTGGTGTTGTTTCTGGTATGTGGTTCGTTGTTGCTTCTGCCAGAGTGATGTCTTCAGAACTTGTATCTGGAGCGCTAGGTTGTTCAGTTGGAATTTCTTGAGTAGTCGTTTTGTGATCTTCAGTTGTTGTTGATATTGTTGCCTCTATGTTGCTAAAAACACCTGTAGCACTAATAGAACTTTCTTCGCTATCGCAAATTTTTGTTTCAAAACCTATTTCAGCCGTTACAACTTCGTTTGATTTGATGGAAGTGGTTGTAGTGTCATCTTCAGGGATAAAGAAGGTTGTTAAATATGTTAAAGTTTTGTAAACCGTGGTTGGTAGTATTTGATGGCCGTCAGTACAGTCTACGTCAACATGTTCTAAGGGAATTTGAGTATCAATTTCATTTTCTATTTCCTGTGTTGTATGTTCTTCATGTTCTTTAGTAGTAGTTGGAACTTCATTTGTGGTAGTGATTTCTTTTTCTGTTGTTGTTACTTCTTTTTCAGTCGTGGTCCTTATTCTGTGCTTTTCAGTTGTTGCGACATGTTGTTCGGTTGTTGTAGTTATTTTTTCTGTGGTAGTTGTGGATTTTTCTGTTGTTTGAATAGCCGGTTCAGTTTTAGTTTCAAGAGTCGTAGTTTCTTGTTCAGTGGTCACTACATGTTCCTCTGCCACTTGCGATGGTTGAGTCACTTCTTTTACAGGGGTATGTGGAATCGGGAAATCATCCTCAAAGAATATCGTTGTCGCCCCACCAAGCGTTTTAGTTTCGCTTCCATGCTCAAGCGTTTCTGTAGATTCCTCATCTAAGAAAACCGTGGAGGGTGTATTTAAGGGTTCCGTGGCTTGCTGAGCTGCTTTAGCTTGTAGTGAGGCAAAAATTTTCGCGATATCTTCATCAGATGGTGTAGAAAGCATTGAGTGTTGAGTCTCAGATGGTTGTATAACATCTGGACTAAAGATAATCGTTGATCTTCCACTACTTGTGCTGAAGTAACTGTTTTCGGTTTTTAAAGTTGGCACGCTTTCAATTTTTTGCTCATGCGCTAAAACTGAAGATTTAGCTTCAAGGTCTTCACGACTGTTAGAATTTTTAGCTTTAGGATCTCTTGTTCTGTCAGTTTTATCTATCACCATTGTCGGCAAAACAGTTTTCATATCGAGTTTGTGACCTTCTACTGTATGAGTAGGCATGCCAGGTTCTTGCATTAAGTAAGTTTTCACCGTAGTTGCAACATTTTCTTCTTTTATTGTAGCACTCGGCTGTATTGTTGCTTCGACGGATATTTTGGTGATCTGTCCTTCATTGGCAGTAGTTTCTTTAGTAAATGGAGCAAATATGATGACAGTGTCTCCAACTATGGTGGTGAAATCAGCGAAACCAGTGTAAGTTATTGTATGTAAATCTTTTGGTTCAGGTTTCTTCAGACCGGCCTTAAATAATAACTTAGCTTTTCTTTCGGCGACTGTTGTTGGCTTGGATCTTTCAGTATTGCTGTCGAATTCTGGCAAATCACCCAGGAGTGAGTAACCACTTGGTGAAAATTCATTTCTAACTGTAAAGGTAGGTAAGGTATTCCATCCCTTGACTTTCGAAGGAGAGAAGATTAGTTTTTCAGAACGTTCAACTTCATTTTGGTTAATTATATTATCTTGGGCAAAGTCATTCGTGTACGGGTTGATTTTAAATATTTTAACATTTTGTTGTGGCAAAACAATATGCTTCTTATTATCATCAAAAGGTATTCTCGGATTGGAAGATGGCGCCTCATTTAGGAGCTCTTCATCGCTGTGAGGTTCTTGCATTTCTTTGTGTGGATGTTCTTTAGCATCAGGACTTCCAGTAAACAAATAAGGATTGCTGGGTTTTGCTGTGGGGAATACAAACACTGTATCAACGTTGTTTGGTTGTATAAGGTTGGTATTTTTAAGGAAATGTTTTGTGTTGATCAGGTTATTTTCTATGTTCCATTTTTTGTTGTTTTCGAATGATTTCGATGGCGAGTCATTGTCGTACAGTACTCTGGAACTTTTTGTGAGTAAATGGGCGTAGAGTCGTCCATTGTCTAGAGTTGTACCCAATATTTGGGTAGCGTACTCGGTTGTTATACCCTCTTGTATGAACGTCCGTGCTGTCGAAGTTATCAGTCCAATATCTGGTTTAACATTGTGAAAACGCCGGCCTGGATTGTCTACCAGCAAGACAGTGGTGACATCTAGATTTGTACAAGGAAAGATAGTCAGTATTTTACATTAAGAAGTAAAGTTGCGATGATCATTTTCATAAAATTTTCATAAACGTTTATAACAGTTTTTATGAAAATGAACATCACAAATTAAGAAATTCACAAAACATGCGGTAAAATGAAATGGTTGTAGAAGCCTCTAACCCAGCTAACCCATGCTTTATATCATGCAAAAATTGTATGTAATGATTCAGTTGATTTGTCTTTGGTTCTCTGGTACAGTTTTAAAAATCAAACTGAAACGGTAGGAAGAGACGCATAAGCGCCATCTCTTAGCAGTACGGTAACTTAGATTCGTTTAATGTATAAATATTCAGTTTGGAGCCTCGGCGGTCTAGGGGTAAGAACGTGTGTGTTTCCATTTCACCTTTTCAGTACAAACTGTAATAAATTAACATCAATCGACGTTCTGGCATTGTATTTGAGCAAGTTGAATGTCTACAAGTTTCGCCCTTCGGAGGGGGCGTAAAACCGTTGGTCCCGTGTCCATGCCATGTTGGGCACGTTAAAGATCCCTATCCTCATTACATAAAGGCAGGTTTTCGGCAAAATTTCGGTGATTGGCCATAGTGGCGGAAACAGACCTCGTTAGCGCAACAAAAACATACAACACCGCCATTTCACTGGCTTAATTTTAATCTTTTGGGTTATCTAACAAATTTTTTAAAGTATTCTTTTATCGAAAATGTTAGTTCTAAATTAGCTTTCAATTTTCATTTCCAAACAATTTTTGTGGGTGGACTTTTGGTTTTGTAACACTGAAGGTTACAAGTTACAAATCCAAAAGTCTCCAAAATATTGTCTCCCAAATATTTATAAAACGGGAAAATCGATAAGACCTATTGTTTAAGCTAAAGCCGCAATACTCAAATGAGGCTCCTCACGTGCTGAAGTTGCTCGAGGTCGTCCAGATCCTCGACGATGGTTACGAATTCCCTCTCAAGACCACCTGGACCAACAGTTTAAAACTGTTAACACATTGTGCCCTATGCGTTTCGAAATTTGATTTAAAAACCAGCTTTCCGCATACCAACAATGCCCCGCCTTTCTAAGTTACTTTCATGGTTGCAATTGTTTCGTAAACGTACGGCACCTAGGCATAACCACTTAATGACTTAATAAATTTAGCACAAATCGCTACGACATTACGCATCAAACTGAAGGAAACACAAATAATTTTTGATCAAACAAAATTAAAAAAGTGTACACCCGTTAAAATTGTTTGTCCATGTTGTTATCATTTGTTATCAGAAACAAACCAGAGTAGCATTGAAAATTTCATTGCACTTGGATTCAGATTTTTTGAAAAGTCAGTATATATATATATATATATATATATATATATATATATATATATATATATATATATATATATATATATATATATACATATATCAACAAAACAGAAATTAAAGTCATCTTGAATATCAATTCTAAGTTGTAAAGTCTCAAAAGTCGTGATCTTTAAACTGGATAATTTTTTCTACGAGAATTCGCCAATACCCAGTGCTTCGTTTGAAAAAAAAGATTCGGGGCGTAGCAAGTGCATTCTAGTAGCGAATTTTCATAAGAATTGTACACTATTATTATATGGCAAATTAGTAAAGTTATTACTTTAATCTTACAAAGACTTTGGAGATAGATTTTAGAGGTCCTAGAAAATTGAGTTTTGGGCATTTTTCTCAAAAGGAGTTAAAACGCAAGATTTTTTTGATAATAGGGATATTGATGGTAACACTTTCGAAAGACTTCTTAAAATCTGTGCACTATTGTTTCTTCAAATGTCAAAATAAAACATAAAAAATCATACATTCATTGAGCTGGATTCGATCGCGCAACCTTCTGCTTAGGAGGCAAATGCGATACCCCCTGAGCCATCTAGGCACAAGTCAACTAACCTTTTATTTGCGTGATACTTTAGATCGGCTTGATGCCCGGGATATTATTTTTTGTCCATATTGTTATCATTTCTTATCAGAAACAAAACACAGTAGTATAGAAAATTTCAGTGCACTTGGAATCGGATTTTTTGAAAAGTCAATGTATATATATATATATATATATATATATATATATATATATATATATATATATATATATATATCAACAAAACAAAAATTAAAGTGACCTTGAATATGGATTGTAAGTTGTAAAGTTTTAAAAGTTGTGATCTTTAAACTGGATATTTTTTTCTACGAGAATAATACCCAGTGCTGCGTTTAAAAAAAATCTCCCGGACGCAGCAAGTGCGTTATAGTAGCGAATTTTCATAAGAATTGTACGCTATTATAATACGGAAGATTAGTAAAGTTAATTCTTTAAATTTACACAGACCTTGAAGATCGATTTTAGAGGTCCTAGAAAATGAAGTTGAGGGCATTTTTCTCAAAAGGCTTTAGAACGCAAGATTTTTTTGATAATAGAGAGATATCGATGGTAACACTTTCGAAAGAATTCTTTAAATCTGTGCATTACTGTTCCTCCAAATGTCAAAATAAAACATAAAAAACATACATTGTGCTTAGGAGGCAAGTGCGATGCCCCCTGCGCCATCTAGGCACACGTTATTTGCGTGATACTTCGATCAGCCTCATGCCCAGTATATTATATTTAAGGTATACGTTACGATTATAGAATTTGTATAATTACCATTGAAACACATCCCACGACTGTTTTGGTCTTATATGACTTCTTATGTTTAAGTTTAAAGATAAAAGAAACTATTTTAGAAACATTTTTATATAGACTAGGCTTGATTTTGTTTACACTTCTGCTATATTATACGACATCATATTATATTTATGCTGCGCTAAAACTGTATTTGGGGCCGTTAATGAAACTACAAGTATAGTGTATTTTAATAATTGATTAAATCCCCCACTTAAATAACAATAGCTTGGCAAATTTTTAACTTCATGTCGTCTGTCATTTTCCATAATTGCGGCCGAGATTTCGGTTTGGGTAGTATGGTATATGCCTGGTATATATTTAGTTTGGTTACCGTTGATGTATGGTTTATACCTGTTGTATGAATCAATTTACGCGTGGCAGTTAACTACTCTGTCCGTCAAGCATTGGACTTTAACCACTAAGTCGTTTTAACGCATGTCTTTGGTATTTATTTTTAATTGGGAAAAAACTCTAAATATTGTGCACCAAATTACTTAAAATTCACAACATAGGTTTATTTGCCTTATTTCTAACCACATGCAAAGTCTCATTTCAGTTACTCTGATACTTACAAAAATATAGCGTTTTCAAAAAGTTTCCCCGATTTTCCACCGGAAAAACTTGAGCATAAAAGCTTATTAACGAACTCGACCTCGGTTTTCGCCCAAACAAGATTTTTGCCAAATTTGATTGAAATCAGTTTAGTATTTTGTAAGCTATCGCTCGGATACATGCATACATATATATATATATATATATATATATATATATATATATATATATATATATATATATATATATATATATATTTATATATTTAAATGTTTGTACTTGGATTTGTTCTGGCATTAATTGTTTTCTATTGTTTGTTTGTTGAATGTAGTATTGTTCCCAGATTTCCATTTTTTTGTGGTCTTTAACATGTTTCATTCATGTTTAATAAACAGAATGCTATATATACCACTTCATAACGACGAACGAGAAAAGGAGTACAACATCATAATACAAATAGCAGAAAGAAATGGATACAACAAAAAAACAATAGAAAAACTAGTAAAACAAATCAAAAACAAACAAATCAACAAAACCGAAAACAAAACACCAGAAACAAACACAAAATACACAACATTCACTTATAACCACCACATCAAAAAAATAACACAAACACTCAAACAATATGACTTAAAAATGAGCTACAAAACCAATAACAAAATAATAAACAAAATAAATAAAAGACAAGAACACAACCCACATGAATTAAACGGAATATATCAAATAGAATGTAACACATGCAATAAAAAATATATAGGAATGACAAAGAAATCAATAGAAACAAGATTCAAAGAACATATAACAGCATTGGATAAAATCCACATACCTAGCTACAAATCAAACGTAGCTACACACATTCACGACACAAAACACCGAAAACCAGACATCACCCAATTAAAACTAATGAAACATGTTAAAGACCACAAAAAAATGGAAATCTGGGAACAATACTACATTCAACAAACAAACAATAGAAAACAATTAATGCCAGAACAAATCCGAGTACAAACATTTAAACAAAACTTAATAAAGGCCATACAAATAGACAAATTATTAAACCACAGTGATCAAGACAGGAGACCGATACACACGACACAGTGCGAAGGCACAACCAATCAGAGAACAGGAAACCGACCAATAGAAGCTCACGTCGCATGCGCCACCTACAATCTCCGACGTAGACCAGACAGGAGCGATAGCAGCCAGTAGCGTGCTGATGATGAACCGGGACGGTTCGAAACTGCAGTCCACGCAAACCAATAAGAAATCACAAACGTACAGCAAACAAATATATATATATATATATATATATATATATATATATATATATATATATATATATATATATATATATATATATATATATATATATATATATATATATATATATATAGACACACAACACTAAGTGAGATGTAAGGCACGAAACACGTGCCGCCACCTCGTTGCGGAACCTAGTAGTATGTTGTCACGTCAGCTCCAAATAACACAGAAGGTTGAAAAATAGAGACTGTATACAACCAACTAACAATTTAGTAAATTGTCAGCCTTGGCCCATTTCTACCCCAATAATACATATAGGGACCCCGAGTTGCGCTCATCTTATGAATTTTTTTTAAAAACTTTTAATCGTGATCTCTCTAATAGCGAATTTTTCTTAATGAAAATTCGCTAAAAGGTCAGTTATGGATATTCAAACCCTACAAAATTAAATGCAAACCCTACAAAATTAAATGATCGTAACTTTGTATAAAAAATGCAAAGATAGTCAATGCGAAACCAGTCAAAAACAGCTTTCAACTGCTATAAAAGAGCCTCGATGGTTTAGGGGTAAGAACGTGTGCCTCTGAACCGAAGGGTGCTGGGTTCGATCCCAGGGTACTCCTTTCACTTTTTAGTACAAACTGTAACATTAACATCCACCGAGGTTCTGTATTGTATTTGAGCAAGTTGGATGTCTGCAAGTTCCGCCCTTCGGAGGGGGCGTAAAGCCGTCGGTCTTGTGTCCATGCTATGTTAGGCACGTTAAAGATCCCTACCCTCCTTACAGAAAGGCAGGGGTTGGGCCAAATTTCCAGGATAGTGAGGTGAAACTGCTCCCTGGCGTCGGTGACTGGCCATAGTCGCGGAAATAGGCCGACGTTAAATAAACAAAACACACACAAGTGCTATAAAAATAAGATAATTAGAATTTATCGAAAAATAGTCTTAAAAAATTCCATAACTTCGTATAGCAGCAATCAATCATTTTACAAACTTTATCATAAGTGATAAGGGCGGTTTATAATATAACAAGGAATATATGTATATAACAACTTTTTTTTGGTCCTAAACAACAAAAATACCACTATGATATTTTTTAATTTCAGTTTACTTGATTGAATTTCAGTATATTTAATAAGAAATTAAGTAGGCTCAGAGAAACGGAAGTACCTATTTAACACGTCCTTGTACAAGCGATCATCCTAAATTAATTTGTTTGTGCACACATTTTACATAACTGACTTTTATTCACGCATTAAAACCTTATGTAACATCTTCTGCATACCTTATTATTACTTGAGCAGTTAAAAATTAACAGCACTGAACAAATAACTGTGCATAACCTAACGTTAATTATACGAGTGGCAAGCTAAAAGCTGTCTGATACACTACACTTATTATCACAGTGTAAACGCGACCATTTCTAGCTACGCGTAATGTGTCAGTCCAGTTCCCCAAAGTCTTTCAAAAATATATCCTATCCAAAAATATTTTTGTATATATTTTTTTTTGGGAAAAATGTGCGTTATCGCTGATTTATGAACTCGTCTAAGATATGAACAAAGTGAAGATATGTGCCAAGTTTTGTTCAACACTGTGTCTATATAGTGATGCATAAATTCAATAAAATGAAAGTGGCCATTTTTAAGGAACATTCGAAAACAGGTCGATTTTCATTTTCAAAAACTATTTTTTTGATATAAAAATCTCACCCCTCACTAACTCTTGAAGAGGTAGCTACCCTTTCGAAATTTTGAAATTAAATGGTGGGTTGGTGATACATCGTTTTAAAGCTAATCAAATTCTCTATTCATACACACCAATTTTTTTCGTAGGAACCAAATGAAGTGAGTAATAATATTTTTATTATCAGTAGTACCTAACACAAGTGCAGCCTATAAATAATTATACAGTTCAGTCTTATCTAATTAAATGTTTAAAATGTCCGCTTTCTTGTGTGTGACAATGTCACAAACGGTCAACAAATTCTTGTTGGACTTTATTTATTATCTTTGGAGAAATGTTGTTCATTTCTAAATCTTGTTTTTAATTCGTCGATAGAATCTGGTTTACTTTTGAATACCACATTCTTTAAATGACCCCACAGAAAAAATCTAAGGGAGTTAGGTCAGGTGATCTTGCTGACCACTCGATTGCACCACGCCTGCCAATCTATCTGTTGGGAAATTGTTGATCCAGATACTGTCGAATAGTAATGTCATAATGCGCGAGGGCACCATCTTGTTGAGACCACAAGTTATGATTTACCATACCAGTATTGGTTCCATCAGAAAATAAGTTCAATAACGTCGGAATGAGATATTGCTGTACAAATTGTATTTATAATTCTATTAAAAAAATAGGGACCAATGATCCTACTCCTATCAATTCCCGCCCAAACATTTACCTTTTGTGGATATTGTCTGTAACTCTGTCGCATCCGCCTCGGATTTTCTTTGCCCAATATATTCAGTTTTGACCGTTCACTTCTCGATGTAGTGTAGAAGTAGATTCGTCTGAGAACAGACTATTTGGTACTTGCAAAGAGTTATCATTACATTTGGGGAGCAGACATGCAAAATGCATTTTGTCCAAAATTTCAAAATTTTAGCTGTAGATGGCGTTTGCTTCGTTATACATATTTATGTCTATCAGGCCTATCCAACACATTCAAACCGCATTATGTTTTATTTAAAACCTGACCAGAAATTCACGTTGGCAAACAAAGCGTATGTTGTCCAACAACAGTAGACAAACAAACCGCCTTATATCCTCAAATTGTGAACAAACTTCATTTTGAATGGGAATGACAGCAATGTAATATGATGTTAAGTTTAATTAGTGTATTATTTCATTTCTGTTGTTGTTAGTGTTGTCTATTTGTTTAAAAAATAATTCAAGAAATCGAAGGAAAACATGTTATTGGAGACCTTGACAGTGGCTGCAGAAAAAGAAACTGATGGCTGAGTAGGGGCGAAATAAGAATGGCTTGTTATACACATGCTAATCATATGGATTTATAGATTTTCCCTCGAAACAGTTAGGACTAAAGCACTGATATTCTCCATTCGTGGGCATTCGTACTTACCTGCGGATAGACTTTTCGTAAGGATAAAAAATTTTGAGATGCCACAATGCTATTAAGACACATGAGAAATATTATCAACTATGTTTTAGTAGGTGAAGTACGTCGACTTGGCAATCATTGGTTTTTAAATGACATTAAAAATGCACCAATATGAAGAAAGTGAGTGTTAAAAGGCAACCTAAAATCCATCAAAAGGGAAGATCATGGTGATAAAATTTTAGTAAAAACAGAAACCTCATACAGGAGACGACATTCACAAAAAGGCTGAAGCCCTTATAAAACCACAGAAACGCTAAGACCAAATTAAAATCTCTGGTGTCACCCTGGGTCATAAAATAAAGGAAAGAAACTAGACAACCTCAACAAGCTGTTGACTTATTTATGAAGTCTAAACTGGAATATCGTGGATCTGGAATTGACGTGGATCCTTACAATATTTCGTTAATGTTGAAAATTGTAATAATGATGATAATGCCGAAATTTGTGAATGTTATGACATTGAAATAGTAAATTTCATATAAAAAATCACGTAACTAACATAATAATTGAAAATTGCACACTTAAAATATAAATAAACCAGATTGTTTCTTATTAGCTCTTAAGAAAAAATATTGGTTTGTTTAATGAACACTTTGTCTAATACTATTTTAATGGGTTTCGGTATTATTTTTTCATTTGTACATTCCAGTAGAAAATCTAAAGACCTGCAAAACGCAATTTGTCCATCATAGACATTCAAAATGAATTTTGTCCTTAACATTTTTGTTTTTTATTAATTCACCGGTAAACTTTCTTGTTTCAGGTTCTGCAGCAATTATCATTGATTTATTTATTATTTTTAGAAACTTATTGGATATTAATATCATCTATAGTTTTGCTAACGCAGTTTTTTCTGTGTCCTGTAAATTTACAATTTTGGACAAGCTGCATTTAGCATGTCTGCTCCTCATTTATCCATTAATGTTACACAAAACTCCATATTTAGGTCTGGGTCATCATCTGATGACTACTACAAAAGCTGTATTTAATAAGGATGAAGCTTTTCAAGTTTTAATACTTTATGTGTCACCTGCAAGGGAATTCCATTGTCTCCGCCAATTTTTCGAACAATACTGTGGGGATTCTCTTCCACTGCCAATAAGACGTTTAATTTAACTTCTTCACTTATAGACCGGCGACCTGTGTTTGGTAAATGTACCACGCTAGACGTTTCTCGAAATTTCTTATCTATTCGACTCACTATTGATTAATAGACGTATCCATATATTTAGTACTAAACAGAATAAAAACCACCTCGGATACTGTCACCATAATCAATTATCATTAGGATTTCAATTCTTTTAGCTATTGATAAAGGCATATTACCAACAATTTAATAATTAATTTAAAAAGCAAAAGTTTAAAATTATACGTCTTCGCTTTGCACGACAACGAAAACGTAAATTTACTACTATTATCTGTAGATTGTATCGCAAAATGTCACACAGTAGATAATTGAGATAATTGTTATCATCAGTCGATTGTTACAGATACGACATGGTACACAACAAAATCTCTAGAGTTCTTTTCGTACAAGAAGCCCAACATTTAGAACATTGTTCACAGACTTTAAGATATTGAAGTATCATATCATAAGCATCATATCAGATTCATAAGACTGGACTTTCTCTACAGGGATAACATTTTATTTTAAGGTTCAAAAGAATATTCTTTTAGACAAATTTCACTGTTGTTTTGTTATATAGCGACAACATGCCTATTACCTACCCTCTTACAGATTTCTCTAGCTGAATCTTTTCCATTTCAACTATATATTTTCATTTAGTCAATGACAGAAAAACAATTTAAAGCTTGTTAGTTTTTAACAGAACATGAAACTTTTATTTGTGATTGAGAAATACTTTAATTTTATGAGCAAACTATTTTTTAAATTAATTACTCATTTAGGATCCATTTCTCATCTAATTTTCATTTCTTTTCTGCTTAAATTTACTTTACAATGATGCCAATTTCAAATTTTTAAACTACTCTCGTTTTTAAAGTTCCCGTTGGATTGTTTTACTTGAGTCGTAGTCATGACAAACGCGCTTTCTTACATTTCACGTTGCCATGGAGATATATATTTCAATGACAGACTGATACCGTTTATATTATCAAAGATTGTTCCGTTGCTCTATCTGTCGGCTTCTCTGTTTACTACTTCCTTTTGTCTTGGAATTCTTGTTATTTTGGCAATATTGACTCCTTTTAACCAATATTTTGCTTCTGCTGCTTGTTTCTGATTTATTTTAAGGTTATATGACACCCAAATTGCTGCAATGAAACTCAAATGTACAATTTTGTGCAACTAGATACCTTTGTTCAAAGTGGCGTCGGTTTGTTTTTATTATGGCAGCCATATTGTATTTTTTGCTCATGTGACAGCCTGTTAAAAGAGCTTTCCAATGATGTACAACATGCTTGAGAAATCTTGTAATCACACTGACAATTTTGAGAAAGACCGTTTTGAGGTTAGTAGTCTATGAAATGCTTGTTACAAATATGACTTGTATTTTGCACTGCCTCTTTTCATTTTCAAGTTATTTTGAAAAAAACCAAAATTTGTCGATTTCTTTTTTCTTCAATATCTAAGTAGGCGTTGATCTGACATGTCTAACATTTGCACATTATCAGGACACTTTTTACAGAGTAATCTTTTTGTGCTATTCTCAACTTTGGATTGTCATTTGTTTTTGAGCTACAGGTATCAACGTTTGTTTTTATTATGGCAGCCATACTGGATTTTTTGCTTATGTGATAGCCTCTGGAAAGAGCTTTCCAATGATACAACAAGCTTGAGAAATCTTGTAATTGCACTGACAATTTTAAGAAAAACCATTTTGAGGATAGTAGGCTATGAAATCCAATACCAGAAAACAAATGACAAAAAAAATGTTCAAAAATAAGTAGGCCATGGAGTCTAACAATAGACTTCTACTTTTAACATAATTTTCCGTTATGATTCACGATAAAAAATATGAGCTTTGAGCACACCAATGAATCGGCCCATTATTACAAATGGTATTTTACATTACAACATTATTCTAAAAAAATGTTATAATTTAATTAAAAAGGTAAACCTAGTAAATAACTAAATTTACTAACAGAACTCAATAAAAAGCAGATTAATGCTTTACGAAGGCGCCTTTTTTGTTTTTTGTTTGATTTTTAAACGTAAGTTAACTGAAAATTTAGTTATTTACTAGGTTTACCTATTTAATTAAATTATAATTTTTTTTAGGATAATGTTGTAATGTAAAATACCATTTGTAATAATGGGCCGATTTATTGGTGTGCTCAAAGCTCATATTTTTTTATCGTGAATCATTACGGAAAATTATGTTAAAAGTAGTAGTCTATTGTTAGACTCCATGGCCTACTTATTTTTGAACATTTTTTGGTCATTTGTTTTCTGGTATTGGATTTTATAGCCTACTATCCCCAAAACGGTCTTTCTCAAAATTGTCAGTGTGATTAGAAGATTTCTCAAGCATGTTATACACCATTGGCAATCTCTTTTAACAGGATATCACATGAGCAAAAAATACAATATGGCTGCCATAATAAAAATAAACGTTGATACCTGTAGCTCAAAAACAAATGACAATCCAAAGTTGAGAATAGCACAAAAAGATTACTCTGTAAAAAGTGTCCTGATAATGTGCAAGTCTTAAACATGTCAGATCAACGCCTACTTAGATATTGAAGAAAAAAGAAATCGACAAATGTTGGTTTTTTCAAAATAACTCGAAAACGAAAAGAGGCAGGGCAAAATACAAGTCATATTTGGAACGACATGAAATTCTACAAAACATTGCTGATTTAGCCGTCTCCCTATCTCTAATAATAACGTAGATAGCAATACGTTCCCATCCAGTTTGGGACACACTATATATATATATATATATATATATATATATATATATATATATATATATATATATATATATATATATATATATATATATATATACGATACCTCAATTCTATAATGTAACACCTCAAAAAATATAATAAACGAGAAAACGGCAAGTAAAATAATTGGGTCATGTTAACTAATGATAACCATTTGGTGGTTCTAGGTATAATGATAATAAAAATTATGAACATAATAAATAATGTATATGTAATTGGAAGTCAATCTATTTTTGGGTTTACAGTTTGATTTTATGATAATTTTGAATTTTGATCAAGTTGTTACATTATTGAACTTAAAATATTATGTAATCAGATTTAAAAGAGAGCGAATAGGTAACTTGTAAATCATTACAGGTCCAATATTATGATGCTAAATTTGTTTGAGGATTACATTTATCATTGCACAAATAAAAATATAAGGGGTATTTAATAAATAATTTTGTTATTTTAATTTTTCAAACATTTTATTTTAAAAAATTCATACAAAATTATTTCTTGTTACTTAAAACGGTAAAAACTTAACTGTAACTCTACAAAATAAACTTCGCAAAAAAATAACAAATGGTTATTCAGACTCTGAATCACTACAACTTGAAATATCTACGTCTTCCTTCTGATTATTATCATCCGATTTTTCAGACAAACCTTTATAAAATGGCCAATAGACCTGTTTGATGGCATTTTCTTTACAAAGCTCTAATAAGTTTTCTTTCTTCTTAGCATCGATAGAGGGAGCTTTTTTATAGGCAGGTAGCAGTTTAGTTTTTTTCTGTTCTTGATTATTTCTAAGGTGTTTTGAATTTTGTCTTACATCAATGGATTTAAAATTGTATTGTGAGTATGAGGTTTTATAAAAGATTATGTAAGGTTGCATCTTTTCTACCTTGACAATTCTAACGTCTTTCCAAACCACCTTCTCATTTTCTGTATTTTTAACATAATTTTTGCCCATTTGGGTACATAATGCTTTTAAATCAAAAATATCTTCCGTACAAATTTCATTCACTTTGTAAGGAGTTCCCTTTTTTTTAGCAGATCTGATAATGGTTGCCCATTGCGCAGGGACGTATATCGGGCCGCTTTTAAGTATACGATTTTTCTCTTTTTCAATACAGGCATGTACACTATCTCCTTCATTCTGAGTGTGTCCTATCACTAAAAACTTGTGTGTAATACTTTTAATTTTATCAATATTCAATACACAAAATAAATACAAGGCAAACACAAACTTATTTTTATTCTGTCCAACACAGTTGTCAGAATAAAAAATTATGTTCTCACTTTTACAGTCTTCACTACTTAAGTAGTGATACAGACAACTTCCAATTTCGTTAGCCCCCCTCTTTGCCAAACCTTCATGCCAAAGAAAGCATAATCCCAGTTTCTGCTTTACATCAAAAACGGTAAAGTTGTAGGTAGCCAATCTTCTTTTATAAAAAAAACTATTAACTTCTCCGCATGGAGTAGTTAGGACTGCTTGCAGATCAAAACAACACACAAGAACATTTTCGTCTGTCTCTTCTGTATCCTTTTTCTTTTCTTGTCTACTTAATTCCTTTTCTTCTAAATGCTTTTCAAATGTTTCCTTAATTTTTTCTTTATTGTCTTCATCGCCATTTTCATAGTTTGTACATAATGAACACTGGTCCTTTTTTGGTACATGGAATGCTATGTTAGTCTCTGTATTTAAAATTTTTGTATACATTGAAATTTTGGCATATTCTTGATTATTTTGAATGCAATTTTCTACATACAGCCGATACATAGTGGCGATATTTAGGCTGCCATCTAAGTATTCTTTTTTAGTCCTAGCACGGCAATAATGCGAGCTTACACGTGGGAAGGAATTGATATGCTCCCTAATACCGTCAATAACTTCTTGCTTTACTCTTTTTTGTTTCCCGTGCTTTCCCCGTTGGTCTGGTTTCAAAAACCCGTATTCATCTTTTTTCTTCGTAGTTGTAAAGATTGTCCTGTTGTTTATAGCTAATGTATTTTTAAAAAATGTTTTACAAACACGTATAGCTTGCCCTTCTACCTGAAGGGTGTATTTTATAGTTTTTGATCGATTGCTTCCAGTTTTCGTATATCTGTAAGGAGGTATAATTTCGGATATATTTTTATGGATAAAATCTCTTTGTTTATCAATCGAGCCCAGTTTCCAATACTTTTCAAAAATAGTTTTTCTCTGATCTTCAGTGAATTTGGTAAAACATTTTAACCTACATATTTCGTTACAAGGACCTTTAAGTACCTTTTTTTCCACTTTATTTTTGGCTGCGTTCACATATTCTTCACCCAAGTTTCTTTTTATTTTCTTTTTATTTTTCTCCCAATTATCACAATCTCGTATTCTTTTTCTTGTACATTTTTTTGTGTTTTGATCTTCCATTGTTGACTGATCTTCGCTATTCCCAGAGGCCAGACTATGTTCTGGTTGCTTTGGAGGATTGTCATCTTCGCCACTAGATGACAGTGAACTGGATGGTTCATAATTCTTATCGGCAATACTGTCGTCACTATCTTCCTCAAAATTATCGATATTTTCCATAGATGTGGAAGGTAAATCCTAAAACAATACACCTAATCAGGACTTTGCCAAAATTTCAGATTTTTCTATATTCATACTATGAAGTTTGTGTTGCTTTCATTTATTTTGTAGGCAAAATAAATTCAAAAATTCAGAAATATTGGAGTATTTTATTGGCGAAACTAGTTACCTTATAGTATTTTTGATTTGAGTTAAAACAGTATAAATCATAATTTAATTATTAATATAGCGATAAACCTATGCCAACAACGGTGACTTACTCTATATTCTATTTCTAAAAATAATTAAAGGTCTACAACTTGTTACATCTATATTCTATTATTTCACAAACTCTTGAATTCAATAGTGTAACAAGTGAAACATGATTCAGAAACTTTTGCATAATAATATAAAAACTGAAGTTATCTTCAACAGTAACATTCAAAGCATAATCATAAATAAGTAGTTATTATTAATTTTATTCTAAACTTAGTGGTGATAGCCCAATAAACAGAACTAGATGCAAATTAAGGTTATGTTGTACTGTAAGAATAATATTGAATTAACTTACCTTTGTGTCATTTGTAGTTTCATGGCTATTTATGGTGGCCAATCGCAACAACAAACTGGTACGCGTCTCGTTTGGATCTTTTTTTGCGTTATTAAAACTAAAAGTATTCATTGTTTATGTCTAGAACACACAATCTCGGTTCATAAAACATACGTAACCTCTAATATTTATTAATTTACTACAGTTCTAAACCGTAACAACTCTGTTTGTTACACTATAGAACAGGAGTTTATTTTAATTATGAGTTGTTCCATAGTGTAATCAGCGACATCTTGCGGGCAAATATCATAGTTAGAGTTGTTTCCTTATTGAAATAGAAAGAGCATGGTATCGGCTATTACATGGGGGCACTAACTCGAAAACGACAATTTTTGACTTGTTACGTTCTAGAACTGAGGTATCGATATATATATATATATATATATATATATATATATATATATATATATATATATATATATATATATATACATAAACATTCAAACGGTCCTTGGATATGCGTTCTAGGGGCCCCTAATTCGCGCTCATTAAAAAAAATCAAAAAGTCACAAAATCTTTACCTCTCTATTAGTGAAATTTCTTAATCAAAATTCACTTAAAGTTAATTCTATTAATTTTGATGTTTGTGTTTCGTTTTTATGTTCCTTTGGTATCCATTTTCGGAAGGACTGCTGGAAACAGATAGTTATAGTGGCCACGACACTGCAACGTCGCCCTTAGACTGTAATTATGGTGACTAAAAGAAAGGGGAAATAAATTAAATAATGGCACTTTACAAAATTTTAGCTGACCGGTTTTTTGCCTTAGAGATTAATGTAATCTCCCTCTTGGTATCGTTTTTTACCTAAGACTCAGTATAAAAGGTGGTAATTTAGTAGACAGTAGTTAGAATTTTTCACCCTCTGATGACACTAACTTGGTTAGTGAAACGATCGTCAGGTCTTTAAAAAGGTGTGTAGTGGCGATTTTGGTTCTACAAGTGTACTTATCAGTGCTCATCACAGGTTCCAATCTGCACTTAGTGACTTTATTTACCCCGGTAGCTATCGAACCTACACAAATATCACCGTCATGTTTTACATGTAATAACCATAATAAGTTGCTTAATAAGTCTCTACATATTGTAGATAGATACTTCACTTAAAAGAATCCTTGACATTTCTCTAAATAAAAAGAATGATGATGATGATGATGCTGAACGCTCGGTATATAATTAGCATTGGTGAGACAGTCATGAATTTATTTTCTAGATGGCATTCGTCCGATGGATGATCGAACCGAAGAGAAAGTCGACGATTTCTTGTATTTGTTATTAGATGTATACAAAGTAAAATGCGTAGCTACATATTTAGTATTCAGGAATTCCAAACGGACTTGGAAAATAAAAGTAAGTACTTCACCAGAAAGAAGGTGATTTTTTGTTGAATCTTCAGGCTGGAAACATAAGTAGCACACTCTTAATTAGGATAATATTCTTTCTGTGTATATCTTTATTCATTTATTGCAGGCGACTTATTTTATTCCACTAGATGATTTTTGTAGTGGCGGAAAAAGTAAACTATTTGTTACGTTCTTCGGGGTCCCGGATTTGTTGACTAACAAAATACAGCTTTTCAAACTACTAATTTATTATAACCAACCATTTCCCAACCATAAACACACCAACTAAAATATTTTTCTCTATTACAAAGTGTCTATAGTTTATTCTCACCTCTACACTGATTCGCTAAATACTCTATGATAACTTATTCTGCACCACCACTAATTCAATACTGAACTAACTCCCTCTATGTGCCGTTCGTCTATTTATACTGTCCATAGAGATTCTCGATCTTCCTCACTGTTCTGCACTTGTCACTTCTGGTCCCTTCTAGAAATATCATTCCAGAGTGTTCGCTCTTACCAACACACTTTACAACCGGCCTCTGATCATAGAAGTAACAAAGTTCATTAACATAAATCTCATAGACGGGTGTGACACTGCCCCCCTCTTACAGTCGATGGTCTTGGTCGAATTCTGATAATTCTTGGTATGGCGTAAGCCTGTGCATATGGACCACCTTCATCTTGCTCTTCGGGCTCCTCTGAATGCGATAGATAACGTCATTGATCCTTTTGACCACCAATTACGGACCTTCCCATAATTTCTGTAGTTTTGGTCACCGGCCCTTGCGTGGTACTGGATTGTAGACCCATACTGGATCTCCTTCTTTAAAACCTGCTGAATTAACTCGCACGTCATAACAGGTCTTTATGCGGTCGCTTTCTACTCGTATATGCATTCTGATAGCAGAATGGATGACTTCTATTCTTCTTTCCAAATTTTTGATGTATTCATCAGTTAAACGTGGAGCATCTGTGCGTTTTCCAAATATGAGATCATGAGGAAGTCTTAACTTTCGCCCAAAAACCACGCTGGTTGGGGTATATCCGATAGTCTCATGTACAGCCGAGCGGTATGCCAGGAGAAATAGTGGAATGTGCCTGTCCCAATCAGTCTGGTGTTCACCAGCAAATATTCTTAAATGGCACACCAATGTAGCATTGAATGTTTCCACCATTCCGTCAGATTGAGGGTGCATGGGTGTAGTTCTCGTTTTTCTGATTCCCATCAGCTCACAAACCTTCTGAAATACAGCCGACTCGAAGTTGCGTCCTTGGTCAGAATGAAGCTCTAGCGGTGCGCCAAATCTGCATAAAAACTTGATTGAAAACTGATTCGGGACCGCAAACACTTCTGGCCACTTGCTAAAATAATCCATGGCTACAAGCATATATGATTTCCTGTGTCTGTTCTAGGGAAAGGACCAGCTATCTCGATTGCAATTCATTCGCCCCTTGGTTTTGATTTAGGCCCCTTACTGGATGCACACTCTTGGCAGGTTTTGTACCGCTCTTCCATATCAGCTCTACATATTAACCAATAAAAACGTTCACTGGCCTTCACCAGAGTTTTCTTTACCCCTAAAAGGTCTCCACCTGTCCCACCATGGATCTCCTCGATTACCTCTCTAACTCTTAGTCGCGGAAGGACTATTTGCTTCAATATGCGGGTTACATCCTATGACTCCCAATTCCTGACCAGAAAACCATATTTGATATCAAGAGAGTCCCACTGGGCCTAGTAACTTTTGGTGGCAACGCTTTTATCATCAGCTTTTGACCAAGTGGGTCTTTCGTGGCAAGTCTCCTTCCATCTGTAGACTGGCTGGATATCAGGGTCTTCTTTTTGGTCCTCTATTAACCTCTGCAGATCCCATCGGTTAAGGGGTTGCACTGTTGTCCTCCTACACACTTTGAGCTTTAACCCTTCTTTGTTTTCGGCAGAGATGCAATGCTAGCTAGAGAGGGCGTCGGCATTACCGTGCTGTCGTCCAGGGTGGTGTTCGATGGTAAAATAGTACTCTTGAAGGCGTTCAAGCCATCTCGCAATCTGCCCCTCTGGATTTAAATTGAAGAAGCCAGCATAGGGAAGCGTGGTTGGTTCTCAGGAGACGTTCTTGATCATATATATATATTTGTAAAAATGCTCCAACTTTTTGATAATGGCTAGAAGTTCTTTTCTCGTCACGCAATAGTTCTTTTCTGCTTTGGACAGGGCTTTGCTGAAATACCCTACAACCTTCTCTTCGCCTCCCTGGTCCTGCGAAAGAACACCTCCAATACCAACATTGCTCGCCTCCGTGTCTACAATAAACCTGTGACCAGGCTAGGGGTGTGTCAGAATCGGGGATGAACAGAGGGCCCGTTTTAGTGTCTAGAATGTTCTTTCACAATCATTGTTTCAAATGAAGGGTGTCTTTTCTTCCGTAAGTTTATGCAAACGTCTCGCGATGTCAAGAAACCCCTTTACAAAACAGCGGTGATATGTGCAGAGGCCCAGAAAACTTCGCAGCTGATGTAAATTGGTTGGAATGTCCCAGTTTATAATACAGACTGTCTTCTCGGTCGGTTTTGACTCCACCTGGGATGATAATGTGAGCTTAGTACTTGACTACTTTTTGAAAAAGATTTAATTTTAGATTGGCTCCCTGTGGTTTCTGTAACACTTGTTCGACATTCTTCATGTGATTTTCAAACGATTCTCCTAAGATAGTAACGTCATCTAGGTACACAGGGCATGTCTTGCAGTGTATACCTCTTAGAACGGTCTCCATTAGACGCTCACACGTGGCTGGAGCATTACACAACCCAAACGGCATGACTTTGAACTGCCATAGTCCACTACCAGCGGTAAACGCAGTCTTTTCTTTGTGTTGGAGCTCAATCTCGACTTGCCAGTAGCCACTTTCCAAGTCCAAAGTCGAAAAACATCTTGCGCCTGCCAGTGTATCAAGTGCATCGTCAATTCTGGGAAGTCGATAGCTGCCTTTCTTAGTGACATCATTTAACGGACGATAATCTACACAAAACCTCGTGGAGCCATCTTTCTTTTCAACTAACACTACTGGAGAGGCATAGGGACTTTACGATGGTTCTATAACTCATGCCTGCTCCATCTCCCTTAGCATGGTATCAACTTCGTGCTGTTTTGCCAATGGCACCCTTCTCGGTGGTTACTTGATTAGTACAGATGTCCCAGTTTCAATGCGTTGGCGTACTAGGTCTGTTCTTCCAAAATCGTTCTTGTTGGTTACGAAAACGTTGCGATATTTGGACATCAATTTAGCCATTTGCTTCTGTTGTGGAGAAACATTTCCACTAGACTGCTAAGACGTCGGAAGTGGTTCATCCGGAATGGGCGAGGCTGGTTCTTCCTGGCCATGACAACGCCGTAAGATAGTTACTGGCAAGAATGCTCAGATTTCAGAACCTTTGGAAATCTTCTGATCAAAGCCCTTCAGGTTGGCTATTCTGACAGCTGCCAATTCTTTTGCTTGCACCAAAGTTTTACCGACTAGTAGAGGATCACGACAGCTCTAGTTAACACAAAATGTTACAGATAGAGACTGTAGGGAAGAAATGGGCCAGGGCTGACAATTTATTTCATATAGAGTTGTTAGTTGGTTGTACACAGTCTCTATATATAACATTTTGTGTTAACTAGAGCTGTTGTGACAACATACTACCTTGTTCCGCACCGAGATGGCGACCCTGTCGTACATCTCACGATGTTCTAGGAGGCTGGCTACCATAGCTGTATTACTTTTTAGGTGTGTTCTCGCTGTGATTAATATAACGCACTGATGAGCTTCAATTAGACCGAAACAGGTCTGCGTTTCTAAATACGGTGAGAATACATCTAGCTTTACATACATTGTCTCTGTATTAGAGTATTAGGGAAGAACTGGGTCAGGGCAGACAATTTACAAAATTGTTAGATGGTTGTACAGGGTGGTTCAAATTCGAGCCTCATAATTGGGATCTCAGAAACCGTAAGAGATACAACGCCGGCTAAATTATGGCAAAGTTGCGTCATTTGATGCTCAGAAAAATGCAGTTTAGAAAATTAGAAAGTTCCAAATACTTCCGGTGATAATCGGAAAAAACCGAAAACTCATAAAATCTGTTTTATTTTTACTGGCGTTATTTGAAAAGATATAACAAAATGAATCACACTTCATCAAGGTCACTTTTCCTCTCCTACGAGATGGCATTTTCAAATTCGAAATCCGATGTTTTGTCTTTCAGAAACCATCATCAACTCAATTTTTTCAAATACGGCTCTGGATTTTTTATTTCATATTTTGTTACCTTTGGACTATCTCAAGACAATGCCTCATCACTTTTTGGTTTTTAAACGTTTTGATAACAAAAAATGACATTTTCAGTAGTTTCGAAAATATGATGTGCTTACTTAACTTTTAAAATGGACAAATTAGAAAACCTAAAGTAAATGCTCGAATAAGCCCCCTTGGACTTCTATGCATAATATAAGCCTGATAAAAGTGTATCATTGCGATTTTCTACCAAACAACCACTGGTTAAAAATCATGAACTGTGCTCTAAAACACTTACCTGATTCATTGCTTACTCGTAAAATAAGCGTCGTACAGAAAATTATCAAGAGAGCCATTTTGTTCAAGAATGAAAGTAAGATTCAAAAAATGAAAAATAAAAAAAAATCATTGGCGTACCCGTTTTTTTCTTGAGGGATAACCAATGACATGTGGGTACGCGCGCCACTGCTGGATTAGCCGTTCCAATTGTTATGGTAGAATACGAGCCTTCCATAACAGCCTACACATGTGAAGTTTCAGCAAAATAGATGTGCTACTTTTTAAAAAATTGAGAAATTTTATTTTTTGAAATTCAACTTCAACAGCCTATATCTTTTTAATGAAGCATTATAGAATTTTTTTTTATAGGACAGACCCTCTCTAAAATTGTTTAAAGAACATGGGGTCTTATTTTTGGTCACCACTTATGAATCATCCTGTATATATATATATATATATATATATATATATATATATATATATATATATATATATATATATATATATATATATATATATATATATATATATATATACAAGCAGGTGTCCCACTTGAGGTCACCCTTAAAACAGCCTGTAGTTCAAAAGTTAGCACGTTTAGGACATACATTCCTAAAAGGGTTTTTTTAATGATTTCTGTTATCACCCTCTCAATTTTTTCGCATCAGTTTAGAAACAGCTGTATATTAATTTGATGTTAGAATTTAATTGTACATTGATTGTTCATTTTCAGTTACATAATATAATTGATGATTGATAACTTTTTTATAACTGTAAATAATACTGTATTTCGTGTATAATAATACGAAAATAGAATTAGTTTTCCAGCAATTATATAAGTAAAATTATATAACTTCAAACAATAATTATCCACCTATTTTTAGATGCAGTTCGATCATCTTCAGGAATTTCCTTGGGAGTGCTGAAATGTGTTTATCGTCTACTATTTTTTTTTACTGAGTCATCGACATAACCAACCAAAATCATTACATAAATCATTTTTTCTATTAAATTTTAGCATCAATAAATTTATTACATAAAATGTGACTCTTTGATATTTAACTTAAGATATGTTGAATAATCATGAGTCTCTGGATCAATGTAATTTTATTTATATCTACTTTGCACAAACAAGATTATATTTCCATGATGTCAGACAAACTCATCTACTAAAACATTATCAATTACTGTTAAATTAGTAAATCATGCATTATATTTTTTTTACAAAAGCCACTACATATTTACATTATATTCACATAAAAATAAATAAAAGCGAATTAGTTGTGTGAGAACATAACGAAAAGCAAAATATATGCGGTGTGGTGAGTAAAAATTCCAAATATCTTGAATTTTTTGCAATATAAATTAATCTTCCCAATTATTATAGTTTACTTAATTTAAGAAACCAATGTTTTCCAAGTGAAGGCAAATAAAAATACTAAAGTACTTACACAAATACTTCTTATGTGCAGCCTGTTTCGCCTTTTAAAACATCGGCAGACAGGATAAAAATAAACTAATTTATACAGATCCATGACAACTATATATAAAAATTCGTTGCAACATTATGGTACTTTGATCAAAAAATTCTTTCAAAATAAACTAAAAATGATAGATGACAGTCTCCAACGGTCTTACTTTCTAAATCCATACCTGAGAGACCGATCACAGTTTGTGTCAGCTGATGGTGAAAAATCACCCACATTAGATCTAAAATACGGTGTGCCGCAGGTTCTGTCCTTGGGTCTATTTTAATTTTGGTATACATCAGCGACCGACTGAAATCAACATTTTGTTTTCTGACGATACGGCTTTCATTTTCTCAGCCCTAAACATCGATACAGTACTCTCTACCATTACCAGAATTTTTCATCGTTTCTTGACTTACTCGGTGAGGCGGAACGCGTGCGTCGTTCGCTCACGAGCGGCGGCTGTCACGGTGTTCTTGAGACAAGCGCACAGAGTGGCGTTCCGTGCTTTGTAACCGGCGTCTTTTGGTGCGTTCCGTTTCGCGCGGTTACGGTCCGTTGGCGTACGCGTCATCGTTACGGTCGCCGTATTAAGCTCTTGCGTGATCCGATTCGAGGACACCGCCAGGCGGGGAGTTTGACTGGGGCGGTACATCTGTCAAACAATAACGCAGGTGTCCTAAGGCCAGCTCAGCGATGACAGAAACCTCGCGTAGAGCAAAAGGGCAAAAGCTGGCTTGATCCCGATGTTCAGTACGCATAGGGACTGCGAAAGCACGGCCTATCGATCCTTTTGGCTTGAAGAGTTTTCAGCAAGTGGTGTAAGAAAAGTTACCACATGGATAACTGGCTTGTGGCAGCCAAGCGTTCATAGCGACGTCGCTTTTTGATCCTTCGATGTCGGCTCTTCCTATCATTGTGAAGCAGAATTCGCCAAGCGTCGGATTGCCAGGATTGATTTTCAGCTAATCAACTTCGCTTGAGCAGCCCAAAATCTGAATCTTTACTATTTTCGTTAAAGCACCATCTATTCAAAAGCGTTAATACTGAGCTTATGAAATTACCTATGGTCGACAGCAAGCTAATTTGGGACGCACATTGCATCTGTATACATATCAAAGGGCATCGCGTGGCATGTCTCTCCTGCGGAGTGTTTCGGTCCAAGTCTATACTCATACCATAAAAAGTGCATACTATGGATGTGTGGTATCTTAGCTTATGCTTTTCTGGTATGGGCGCATTCTGAATTGGTTTTCGCAATCCAACAAAAGAAAACTCGAATCTGAGCAGTTTTAAGTATAGAGGTGATTGTCGTGGCCACTTAAAAGTTTTCAGATACGTACAATACCTTGTTTCTATATTTTGCCATGTCTTTTATATGTTAAGTACTAAGAATCAGACTTCACTTGCACAGCAGCATATACAGCCATCTTACGTGCGGTAAAGATAACTTCGCAGTCGATTTCACGCGTTTAAAGAGAACAAAGATTTGAACTTTTGGAATTTGGAATTACACTTTATAACAAACTCTCTTATAATATAAGAAATTTAGATTACAGCAAATTTAAGCCTGCCGTTGTCATTTTGATAATTAATGCTTTTTATTTATTAGATGAATATTTTGCTTATCATATACAATAATAAAGCCTCGGTTGTCCAGTGGTAAGAACGTGTGCCTCTGAACGCAAGGGTACTGGGTTCGATTCGAGGGTTCCCCTTTCCCCTTTTCAGTACATACCGTAAAATTAACATTGACTGAGGTTGTGTCATTTGACCGTCTGCACGTTCCGCCCTCCGTAGGGGACATAAAGCCGTCGGTCCCGTGTCCATGCGATATTGGGCACGTTAAAGATTCCTACCCTCTTTACAGAAGGGCAGGGGTTCAGCAAAATTTCCAGGATAGTGAGGTGAAACTGCTTTGTGGCGTCGGCGGAAATAGACCGACGTCAAAGAAACAAACACACACATATAATAAACGCTCCCACGCCATGCCTACTCTTTTATGACCTTAATTTGCATAAGTGTCACTATGTTTCTATATAAAGAAGATGAGCGGTGGTTATGGTGTTTGTCTCGCCAGATGTGCTTGTCGGCTTGCTCCAATATCCGCATAGTAAATTTCTAGATCTAAAGGGAACGTGCAGATTCCTTAAATAACTCGGTACCTTTCCTTTTAAGCCTATTATCCTTATATTAGATAAGGGCTTATAAATTTGTCGACCAGAAGATTTAAGCAGGTCTTCGACTTCGTAGTTTCACTAGACAATAAACAAACGATGGGTCTTCGACGACAATTTTACTTCGGACTAGTTCGTTTACCTAGACGCGATATAAATACAATGTAGCTAGTAGTTTAATTTTAGAATTTTTCTTCCTCTGAAGATGTTGACATGGTCAACGAAACGATCGTAAGGTCTCTGAAATTGAACTTTTGTTGACTTTTTCTCTTTTATACCTACTGTGTTTTTTGTTTGTTTAAACATTGTGATGTGTCTGTCTATTTATTGGTTAATACAGCTTTTATTTGTCTGCTTTCATCTACGCTGCCGTTTTGTATGTATATTTATGTATATGTATGCAAGCATTTTATTTCCTTTTTTATTTTTTCATATAGATTTGGTTTGTATGCACACTATACCTTGACCAGTGTAAAGACACCAATAAACAATTATAATAATATTAATTATTATTATTTATATTTTGTTCTTTTTTTTGGCCCTTGTGACGCACTCGGTCCCTCGCGGAACAAGATATTTGCATTGCGTTCATCTTTGTCCACCCGAGGACTATAGCGGTAAACATAACGTTTTATTTTCGTATGGTTACAGGGATAAGTCTTACCTAATGATATAGGATGTCCCAAGAATCGCTGCTTTCTGCATTGTCCTTAAATGAGCGGTAGTAAGTGGGTGTTACAAGCCCATTTGTTGATACGACAACTGTAATGATCTGAACCTCTTTAAGCTTATACAAGTCGACCAACTCGACTGCAGGTGGTTGGTACTTTTGTCGCTTCTCCCCTATCTTCGAAACGACATTGTCCTCGAGTTGCAATGTCCACAATGAAAGCCTTACGGTTTCTCTGGTCAATAAGAAATATATATATAGGTCTCTGGCTTTCAACAGCTCTGTCGGTGATAACCGGGAGGTCCCACAACTGCCTGACCTGACCCTATTGTACTACACCTTCAGGCTTGTGTTTATAGTACGGGCTTCAGACTCGATAAGGCCGTAATGTTTTGTCAAGGCCTGATGGACGAGCTTGGCCACGTTGTCATGGCGTTTCTTGTAATTTGACTGGGCCAGAGAATCACAAGCGCCCGTCACATGCCGAATTGTTTCCGACTTTTTTTGACAGAGTTTGCATATGTCGATGACATCTTGATTCATGATGTGGCGCTGGTACCTGCGCCTGTTAATAACCTGATCTTGTATCGCGCATAGAAATCGCTCTGTTTCAGCAAACAAGCCTGCTGTCCTTAACCATTCCGTTGATGCGCGGAGGTCAACGTGAGATGCCGCTAGACATACGCCGAAACGTTGATATTTGAAAGAAACTGTTTTTTTTTTTTGGGAAATGATTTAACACCCTAGAAAACAAAGGTGTCTGGGATCTGTGTTTCTAAGAACTTTTCAGCTTAAGATTGAATGTGAGATCGCATACCGGAGTTTTTCCTCGTACTTCATTAACACTCTGTATAGGAGATAATTATTATATAAAATTACACGATAAAAAATGGGAAAATTTTTTCTATTTATTTGAGCAAAAGTGTTATTTCAAGATATTAGGAAAATGTTTTGTGCAGTGTTTCAATGACGTGAATTTGGTGGGTTACTGTTGTTTTCTTATTTTATAACATTATTTTGCTCACCATTAACATCCTGTCTTCTTTTCCTCGGCGATGTATTTATATTTCCTAAACCTGAAACAATAGAGCAAACTTTAATATAACACATAAAAAAGATGAAATGCTGTTTTAAAATTTTGCTAATGATAAGATCACGATCTCAAGACTTAAAACAATGTCCCAATCCAAAGGTCCGTTTAATTATTCATCAGCGCCTGCACACACACACACGTATATATATATATATATATATATATATATATATATATATATATATATATATATATATATATATATATATACATATACAGATATACAGATATGCATATACAGATATATTTTCAACAGGCCGAATAGCACAGTTCGCGACGCGAGTAACCAATAGAATTCGGACTAGGAGGTTGTGGGTTCGAGTCCCGTATTCAAACGGTCGGTTTTTTCACTCAAATGTGGAAATTTTGGTTTCTGCTGAGTATGAGTGGTGTCATTTGCCTATACATACGTGTGTCTAAGTTCCCCGCACAAGTATGAGACTTTTGGGTGCGGTGTTTGTCTATTGTGGTGTTGTTGTGTTATATATATATATATATATATATATATATATATATATATATATATATATATATATATATATATATATATATATATATATATATATATATATATATATATATATATATATATATATATATATATATATATATATATATATATACATGTACGCATATATTATTTTTTATTTATTTTTATTTAGCTAGTGACAAACAATCACAACTTTAGAGTGTACCAGACAACTGGAATTGTACCAATCGAGCTTGCCGTAGAAGAGAGATCAAGGCTATATCACAGAAGATATGGAAACATACCGAAAGCAAAAGCAGAGGAGAGGGCCAGCACTCTTCAAAAATGGCAGGAGATGTGGGATAACACAACCCATGTCGCTCAGTGGACCACGCAGTTAATTCTAGATCTAAAGAAAGAAATGGGTGGAATGCAAGCACAGAAGAACAGATTATTTCCTGACGCAAATGCTCATAGGCCATGGCTCCTTCAGGGAATATCTAAGCCGGATAGGAAGAGCAGAAACCGATGCTTGCTTGTACTGTGGGATAGCAGAAATGGTAACACAAACCATATTTGACAGCGCAAGATGGGAGAACGAGCGACAAACCCTAAGGCAGGGTATGAAGACTGACCTGACCACGTACAACATCCTTGACATCATGATAGAAGATTCTGAAAAATGGGAAAAATTCCATAGCTACGTCCTAAATGTTCTAAGAACTAAAGAAGTAGAGGAGAGGCAAAGAGCGAATTGAAAAGGGACAAATTGTAAAGACAGCCTACTTACTGATGATTTACGAAAAGTGGTTCCGGTAGGTATGGTGAAGAAATGCGGTGAGGTTTTGGTGGGTAGGCAGACGCTTGCACCTATAGTACTCTGAGTCCCACACTCTCTGTCGCGATGGAATCCGAGCGCAGAGGTAAGAACACGAGTTTCCTCACCCGGCAAAAAAAGTATTATGACTTAATCTGGTAAAATAAATATGGCGTAAAAGAATCACAGACAGTGGTGTTATCCAGTAAACTTGTTGCATCCACTTACTTCCTTACATGCATGGATCTGAGGGCCATCTTCGTTTTAACCTTCTACGTTTTATATTTTAAAGCAGGAGTCTTACGGCTCTATCATACTGTGCTTCGCGTTTTTGGCGATGTTTTTGAGCTTTCTGGGTGATTTCTTCGGTTACGAATGGTATGTTCAAATCTGTATGCACAGTTTTGTTACTAACATAGTAAGGTGCGTTTGTCATGACGTAGAGCTTCGGACTGGAATCGCTGAATAAGATATATGTTTGACAGTTTTGTGGATTCCCATATCTCCAAGCCATATCCATATTGGTTTGATTAGGGCTTTGTAAATAACTATCTTGTTTTCCAAGCACAGTGGCGACTTTCTACCAAGTAGCTAATACAACTTTTAGCGAATTTTCTTTAAAAAAAATTCACTACTGAAGAGATCCGACTTTTGAATTGAATTTTGAAAAAATTTCTTCAAATAAGCGCTAATTAGCCCCGCTAGAACACATATCCGGGGTCAGTTTCAATTTTTATCTGTTTATATGTATGCATACATACATACATACATACATACATATATATATATATATATATATATATATATATATATATATATATATATATATATATATATATATATATATCACACCGATAACTCAAAAAATAATGGCCCATTTTGATTAAATTTGCTGAATACCTTTCTTTTGCAAGCAAGTGGCTTGGATAAGTTCGTTAGCCAGGAAAATCGGCCCAGGAAAATTTTGTGTTTTCTTTCGAAAAAAACTTATATCTCCGGAAAGAGCAAAGTAAGGGCAAGCAAATTTGGTACGCGGGTTTCCATTATATCACGTAAATTACGTACCAAAATATAGCGCTGTAGCTTTAAAGACAAAAAAGTTATAGGCATTTAAAAAAATAAGTTGGGGTTTTCCTCAAAACGTCTAAGTCGCGATTTAAAACGTCAAAATTGGCAACATTTAGGCAAAGAACCTGAAACTAATACGAGCTATGAAAGAAAATGTCTCAAGAATGTTTTACAAAACATGAAATCTTAGCTTCAACCGTCATTGGCCTTCATTTTACTAAAATATCTCCAGAAAATTCACTTTAAAAACACCCATTCTCTGATGCTTTGGCAGTCTTAGCTATAGAGTTTATTGTTTAATGATAGGTATATGTATTAGGAGGTTTAGTCAGGTTATTACTGTTGAGATGTTCTCGAACCACCTGGTTTACTCGTTTTGTAAACTCATTTGCCAGATCGTTCTTCATTACTGAGCGGTTTATTTGCCTCGCTTGCTGTATTCCCAGGTATTTATCACACTCTTCTACATCCATTGAAGCGATTTTCTGGCCATTCTGCATTCCATATACACCTGGTTGTATCTTCCCTCTGATTACACATAAGGTGCGATATTTGTCAAGCCCAAAGTGCTTGTCAATATCTCCGGAAAACTTTTCCACGATTTTATGGAGTTGCTCGAGGTCGTTCTTCTTCTTCCTCTTCTTCTTCTACTTTTTCGTATAATAATAATAATAATAATAATAATAATAATAATAATTATTATTGTCATTATATGTAATACGGCATTAACACGTTCATATTACATTTCCCTCGTAAGTATCTTCCTCATTTATTACGGTTTTACGGGGTATGTATTCTTGATTTAATAATGTAAACATTAGGTGATTATGGCGCGCACCTGGTATGATCATAGTAAAGGAATCTGTGTTACTGGGTGTAAGTTCACTAGAGAAGTTGGGTGTGTGTATATTTTACTTTCATAGTCTGTCAAACGCCCAGGGCGGTCTTAACACGGATCTCTCTCGCTCTAGACATCAGGATCTTCTAAGCATAATCGCATTCATAACCAGAGGTGGTCCCTCACGATATTTAGATATCACTAATACATCGTGGTATGACTAAGGAGCCAATTTGTCAGTCTGAAAAATTGAACTTAATTTGTTTCAGTATTACATTCGTTTCTATTCAAGGCGTACAACCTGATATTTCAGTAAAATGAAGATGACATGTCTATTAAAACACTGATTGGAAGTGGACAGTGAAAAGAAAAGGGAAAATTAGTTGTGCTGTAAAGAATGGTTTACGTGGTCAACACAATTACTACACTAATAAAGAAATTAATGAATGACATTGAAAGCACATCATTTTATGACGGTCACTCTCTAAACAATTTAGTACTTGCAATTTTTAAAACCGCCAGAACAGTCCTGATTGATGTGTCTGGAGGGTTTGTGGCTAATGGACCTGGCTTCCGAGCCCATATAGTAATCACACAGATACACACACATACACACCATCACCCACACACACGCATACCCACGTATCTAGAGACAAAAACGATTTTAAAAACTGGATATCAATAGATATTTGCTCATTATTCAGAAGAACCATTGAGAGAGCCCTTGAAAACATATACGGAAATTTATAATTATATATTTATATATTTCGTTATTGATAATGAGAAAAAATAAAAAACACATCAATCTTAATGTAGCATGTTCAAAATACGTGCCTTGAACGTCTTGGCAGGATCCTAATCGTAAATAAAAATGTATTCCAGCGTTAATTAACATCTGAGGCGTGACCAACTTAATCGCAATCGTTATTCTTTTTCTTAAGGCAGTTAATCGGGTAGTTTAGCAGGTAATAGTGGAATTTTCCTTTACGTGATAGTAAAGGATTTTTTCACGCCCGAGGAGGTACCACCCCATGCATCAAGGGACCGGTAAAGTCCCAACGGACGTTTCCGGTTCTGGTGTATGAGTCGGTTTCCCTTATAAACAAAAATGATGATGGCTCCTCCTTGTACAAAAGAATCCAGGGGTAAAATACCCCTCCATTCGGATCTCCGGGAGAGGGGTGTACAGGGGGCGCCAGCATCAATATTTAACCTATCCTTCTCCAATATATGTGGCTTAAATTCTGACCTGAACTCCGTCCACCATTTCCTCCTGACTAATAGTCCCCAACTCCCCTTTCTCACCGAAACCCAAATCAGTGCCAAAACAGCCACTAATCACCTTAATTTCCCGGGGTGTGAGCTCCTTACTTTATTTAGATTGCATGGAGGCGTGTGCGCATACGTCCGTAGCAATCTACCCTGCACCAGACTCCCCAATTTAGAAGCTGGAAGAAAATACATACTATGGATAAAACTCTCTCTCAGGGCTGCAACTAAATTCATCTGTTGCAATTACCGGTCACCTTCTGACAACAACTTTGTCCAGCTCTTTGACTACCTTTCTGAAAAAATCGACCATCTGATTTCTGAATATGCTTCCTCCGAGGTCACTATTCTTGGTGACTTGAATGTCCATAACAAGGAATGGATAGGATCTTCCAAAATCGATCCACAAGGGAGAGCAACCTACTTACTTTCCTCGCATCACAACACACAGCTCAAATCCCTTGGATCTCCTCCTTACTACAAAACCTGAATGCTACAAGATATCAGGCATCGCCCCCCTTGGTCGTTCAGACCACGGCATGGTCACCGCTTCCTGCGCAATGCAACCCGAGGACACACAGTCATCACACCCACGTATCGTTTTGGACTACAACTCCGCAAACTGGGACGAAATGAGGGATTACTTTTCCTCATTTCCATGGGCGTCTGTCTGCTTCTCTCATCCTCACCCCTCTGATATCTCACAAAACGTCACCGAAATTATCCAAGCTGGCATGGAATTATTTATTCCACGTACACAGAAAACCTCTTCAGCCACTCAAAAGCCCTGGTTCCCTAAATCATGCGACAAGGCCAGACTTGAAAAGGTCAAAGCTTACAAAACGCTTCTACACAATCCCATTCAAGAAAACCGTCAAGCATTTAATGACCCAAGAAACCGCTATGTCCGCATTCTTTCTGGACTCTTGCTAAATCTACTGGGAATAATTTGTGCAAGAGCACGTTCCCACCTCTTGTCTCAGGGGACGAAATTGTTTCTACCGCCCTGGGCAAGGCTGAACTTTTTGCCTCGTTATTCGCGGCCAATTCTACTCTCAACTCACCTCCAAATGTTCAACCACCAACAGTCCCCAATGTCGCGCATAAAATGACGGATATCATTTTCAAAACTAAAAATGTACGAAAGATACTCTCTTCTCTTAATACCAGGAAAGCCTCTGGCCTTCACGAGATCCCAGCAATTGTTCACAAAAAATGCGCACCAGAACTTGCTCCTGTCCTGACTCGTCTGTTTCAGACATCTTACAATAGAGGCATATTCCCTAGTAACTGGAAAACTGCTCGAGTACAACCCGTCCCCAAGAAAGGATCCAAAGCGCTTCATAGCAACTACAGGCCTATTTCTCTCCTTTCAGTCGTCTCTAAAATGATGGAAAAGTACATAAACACCGAATTACTAACATTTCTTGAAAACACACAGTCTAATCCACGATAAGCAGTATGGATTCCGTCAGCGCAGATCAACTGCCAACCTCCTTTCCTCTGTCACCCATTCTTGGTACAAGTCTATGGAACTACACGGTGAATCCCAGATTGTTGCTCTAGACATATCCAAAGCATTCGACCAGGCCTGTTACGTAGCGCTGTTTAATAAACTTCCGGCCTATGGCCTACCACCAAAACTATGTACCTGGACAGAAAATTTCCTCTCCAACCGGAGAATTTCTGTGGTCGTGTATGGCCATTCCTCTAAACTGTATCCAGTTAATGCAGGAGTCCCTCAAGGTTCAGTTTTAGCCCCTACTTTGTTTCTTCTCCACATCAATTACCTCCTCTCTAGCACATCCAACCCAGTTCACAGTTACGCGGGCGACAGCACACTCCATCAAATATAAAATATTCTAAGCCTGTCTCTTTAGCCTAATTAGATGAGGATCGCAGACTCATGGATGGTTCTGTCTCTGTGGATCTCCAAAAAATATTAGACTGGGGAAGCAGAAATCTTGTAGAATTCAACTCCACCAAATCTCAGTTTTGCTTTCTATCTCATAAGAGATACACCAGCCCTAGACCCATCACAATGAGCAACCAAGTTATTCAAAGTGATGAGTTCTTTTGACTTGTTGGCATTTCTGTGGATCGAAGTTTCAATTGGCACCAACATGTCACATCAATTCCAGAAGAGGCTGCTAAGAAATTAGGTTTCCTCTTACGGGCTCGCAAATACTTTTCACCAGCTAATCTCTATACCTTATATATATATATATATATATATATATATATATATATATATATATATATATATATATATATATATATATATATATATATATATATATATATATACTCAAAAATAAGGGGCCGATTTTGATCAAATTTGGTAACGACCTTCCCTTTGTACGTGGCTTGGATAAGTTCGTTATCCAGAAAAATTGGACTAGTTTTTCCGGGAAAATGTTGGGTTTTCTTTTGGACATTTTTTTACCTCCGAAAACAACAAAGCTATGACAACCAAATTTGGCGTATACGTTTCTACTATTATACTTGCGCTAGGTGCCGAAATTGAGATCTTTACGTTAAAAGGAAAAAAAGTTATGGGCATTTAAATAAATAAAAAATGGGTACCACTGGTGATCAGAGGAAAGTACAAGAACAACACATTTTGTGTGGGTAACAAAACCGATGGAATACTACATACAACGGTTAAGTTTTCTTGACGCAAAAAATAGCCGAAAAATATTTTGTAAATTTTATAATTTTTCTTAAAACGTCAAATTCGCGATTTGAAACGTCAAAATTTGCAATTTTCAGACCAATAACCTGAAACAAATACGGATTGGTTAGAAAGAATGTCTTAAGAAGGGTGTTTTACAGATACTTAAGTTTCAGCTTCAACCATCCCTGTGCTTCATTTTACTGAAATATTTTCGAAAAATCCATTTCAAATAGACTCCCTTTCTGACGCTTTGGCAGTAGTTTTAGCTCTAGAGTTTATGGTTTAATAGTCCATATTTTAGCTAATTTTCGTAGAAAACATTCGTTAATGAGGAGACAGCGATATTTGAATTTTCAAAAGATTTCTTCAAATGAGCGCAAACTAGGCCCCCTAGAATCCATATTCGGGTTTACATTCAGTTTTTATCTGTTTACACATATACAGGGCGACGCATTTCTACGGCAAAACTCAATATTTTCGTTTATATACAACTACGAGCACAAATTGAATAAGTTAATTATAGGGTGTTTTGTGTGTCTGAGCTTAGTGTAACATGACTGGAGGCAATTTGGGCAAAAAATGGTGCATTTTTGTAAAATAATTTTTTGCAAATTTTGATCAATTTTTTTCATTTTGGGTCATGAAGCTGTTTGTAAATAATTATATCTTGGCAGTTGTGTAAATAGATTGAAGGGGTTCTTTGGCCAGGAAAATCGAACCAGTTTTTTTCTGGGATTTTTTATTTATTTTCGGAATGTATTTGTACTTTTTGAAACAACAAAGCTATTTTAATGAAATGTGGTATATTGTTACTACTATATAGGTTATACTGCCAACCAAATGTCCTTTTAAAAACAAGCTATATTTGCCATTAAAAACATTTTTACGAAAATTTGCCAGCATAACGCACTTGCTGCATCCAGGCCTTCATTCGCTTAGTTTGTTCATTCCTCTGATGACGCTAAGTTTGTAAGCGAAAGGATCGTTAGGTCTGAAAAATTTGTAGTGGTAATATGGGTTCTTCCAAGTGTACTTATTGAGCGCTAATTTTGGAAACAGCTATATAACATAAACCTGATGCTAGAATCTTTGCCATCAGAACCTCGGTGGTTCAGGGGTAAGAACGTGTGCCTCTGAACCGAAGGGTATTGGGTTCGATCCCAGGGTACTCCTTTCACTTTTTCAGTACATATACTGTAACATTAACATCAGCCGAGGTTCTGGCATTGTATTTGAGGAAGTTGAATGTCTGCACGTTCCGCCCTTCGGAGGGGGCGTAAATCCGTCGGTCCCGTGTCCATGCGATATTGGGCACGTTAAATATCACTGCCCTCCTTACAGAAAGGTAGGGGTTCGGTAAAATTTCGAGGATAGTGAAGTGAAGCTGCTCCCTGGCGTCGGTGATTGGCTATAGTCGCGGAAATAGGCCGACGGTAAAGAAACAAAAACACACACAGAATCTTTGCCTTATGCCATTAGTATTCAGCTCTTACAAATTATACATCCTAATAAATCTGGAACTATCAATCACATCCTCTGGTGTAAGCGGCACTGTTGAAATTCATCTCTGTTAATGGTATAACCTATTAATTGGTGATTATTGATTCATGGATGTTAACAAACATAATGCACGCATTCACAATAACCAGTATTATTACACAAGAATATGCAACTGGCAAATACAAGAAAACGCTGCTTTTTGCAGAGAAAACTTGAAATGAGAACGCCATGTCTCATTCAACGTTGCAAAATGCGGTTTTGTACAAAACAATGTAATTTGGTTCTCGAAGAATATGCAGATAAAGCCGACAAATATAATAATACTGCAGTGCAAAAAACTTCGTCCCGATATAAATTTTGCTACTACTAAGAAATTCTGCATTGTATACAACAAGCGTTTTGTTTCATATAATTTTCAGCGTAAATTCATCTGCAAGGTTATCAAAAGAAAATAAGTATTTGTAAATCATTTTACTTCACATCGTCACAACGTGTGGAAGTATTGCATCAGCGACAAAAATTTCTAAAATTTTTGTCGCTTAAACGTCGCAAAAAGTATCAAAACACATAGAAAACATGATTTGGGAACGAACATTTTTTCTCTCTCGGCCTGTCGGTCTGTATGTCTGTCTGTAAGATCGCTTCAGGGGGTAAGGGATAAATAAGGGGTGGTTTGGTGAAAATTGAGATTTTCTCAATAAAGCTCGAGTAACATAACGTTTCAAAAGTTTATGGGTACAGGAATATAAATGTTTTCTTTGTGGTTATGTCATGGGCCCTAAATTCATTCCATTAGAATGGCTTTCTAAAGAGAATAAATTATCACAGCTATGTGGAAGTTATGATTTAATTTGCAGCACTATTTTATATTTAGCAGCTGGTAGTGGAATTTTCCTTTAAGTGATAGTATAGGATTTTTCACGCCTAAGGAGAAACCACCCCATACATCAAGGGTGAAGTCCCAACGGACGTTTCATTTTCTGGTGTATGAGTAGGTTTCCCTTATAAGCAAAAATGATGACGGATCCTCCTTGTACAAAATATTCCGGAGGTAAAATACCCCTCCATTCGGATCTCCGGGAAAGGAGTGTACAGGGGGCGTCAGCATCAAGATTTAACATATATTTCTCGAATATATGTGGTCTAAATTCTAACCTGAACTCCGTCAACTATTTCCTTCAGGCTAATAGGGCCCAACTCCTCTTTCTCAGCGAAACCCAAATCAGTGCCAAAACAGCCACTAATCACCTTAATTTTCCGTGGTATGAGCTCCTTACTTCCTCTAGATTGCATGGAGGCGTGTGCGCATACGTCCGTAGCAATCTACCATGCACCAGACTCCCCAACTTAGAAGCTGGAAGAAAAGACATACTATGGATAAAACTCTCTATCTCTCAGGGCTGCAACTAAATTCATCTGTTGCATTTACGGGTCACCTTCTGACAACAACTTTGTCCAGCTCTTTGACTACCTTTCTGAAAAAACCGACCATCTGATTTCTGAATATCCTTCCTCCGAGGCCACTATTCTGGGTGATTTCAATGCCCATAATAAGGAATGGCTAGGATCTTCAAAAACCGATCCACAAGGGAGACAAGCGGAGGCCTTTGCAGTCAGCAATTCTTTAGCCAATATGGTTCAGTAACCTACTTACTTTCCTCGTATCCCAACACAGAGCTCAAATCCCTTGGATCTCCTTCTTACTACAAAACCTGAATGCTACAAGATATCAGTCACCGCCCCCCTTGGTGGCTCAGACCACGGCATGGTCACTGCTTCCTGCTCAATGCAACCCGAAGTCACACAGTCATCACACCTACGTATCGTTTGGCACTACAACTCCGCAAACTGGGATGAAATTCGGGATTACTTTTTCTCATTTCCATGGGCGTCTGTCTGCTTCTCTCATCCTGACTCCTCTGATATCTTACAAAACGTCACCGAAATTATCCTAGCTGGCATGGAATTATTTATTCCACGTACACAGAAAACCTCTTTAGCCACTCAAAAACCCTGGTTCTCTAAATCCTTTGACAAGGCCAGACTTGAAAAGGTCAAAGCTCACAAAACGCTTCTACACAATCCCAGTCAAGAAAACCGTCAAGCATTTAACGACGCAAGAAACCGCTATGTCCGATTTTTTTCTGGGGCAAAAAATTCGTTTAATAACCACATCAAATACAAAGTCCTCTTAAGCTCTAACGGCAGCAAATCCTTCTGGACTCTTGCTAAATCTTGTCTCAGGGGACGAAATTGTTTCTACCGCCCTGAGCAAGGCTGAACTTTTTGCCTCGCTGTTCGCCGGCAATTCTACTCTCAACCCACCTCCAAATGTTCAACCACCAACAGTCCCTAATGTCGCGCACAAAATGACGGATATCATTTTCAAAACTAAAAAGGTACGAAAGATGCTCTCTTCTCTTAATACCAGGAAAGCCTCTGGTCTCGACGAAATTTCAGCAATTGTTCTCAGAAAAATGCGCACCAGAACATGCTCCTGTCCTGCAACCCGTCCCCAAGAAAGGATCCAGAGCGCTTCCTAGCAACTACAGGCCTATTTCTCTCCTTTCAGTCGTCTCTAAAGTGATGGAAAGGTAAATAAACACCGATTTACTGTTTTAATGAAATTCACTATGTATGTTTTTTCTCCGAAAATTACAAAGTTATTTTAAAGAAATTTTGTGGATATTTTGCCTTAGGAAATACCTTACTACATAAGGTATACAATTTTCTATAAACTTTCTAAGTTTATAGAAAATTGAGTTATTCAAATGTGATGCATTTAATAAAAATTCACTACCATAACGCACTTGCTGCGTCCCGAGTTTTTATCTCTTGCAAATGTTTCTGTAAAGTAAAAGTGTTATTAAATCATACAAGATACGTAGCATGTGTAAGCAATCCTTTATAATGCTGCAACTGCATCATGACACAGCTTGTACTATTAGCATAGATATCTCTATTATTCACCTTAAAAGTATGTCGCCTTTATTACACTGATAAAGGATCAGACAATTTAGTATTAATAATAATTCATTGTTACTATTATTAGTTATTTGAAAACTAGTGTATATGCGTACGTATCTTGTTGCTGTAATTTCGTCCAATTTCCGTAGCTATTGCCAATCACTGACGCTAGGGCGTAGTTTTATCTCACAATTCACAAACTTTTGCTAAGCTCATTCCCTTCGGTACAGAGGGTGGAGATTATTAACGTGCTCAACCTCGGATGGCACACAGGACTTGAAATTTGGCAAATAAAAGGCTCTGTATGGGGACAACACGTGTAATACATTTAATTAAACTAAGTTTGTTCCTTTAACAAATGCCAACATTTTTAAGAAGAAAAAAAAAAATCTCCCGAGAGTCGCATAAGTGTGGCTAACCAACTTTCAAGCTATTTACAGAAGAAAACTAAGTACCTGCCAAACTTTATCAGAATCAAACCATACTTTGTAGAATTTCATAAATAACATGTATACGTGGATGCGTGCGCGCGCGTGCGTGTGCGTACGTGCGTGTGCGTGCGTGTGCGTGCGTGTGTACGTGCATGAAAATGTGAATAAAAAAACTGGCGGGACCGTTTTAATGATTAGGGAATAATTAAAAGGCTTTCACTACCAGACAATTGTTTTATTCTCAACCACATTGTTCTTTTTTTATATTTCAACAACACACCACGAGGGCTTACAGCCTAAATACTATCGTACCGTGGGTGTCGACAAGGAGGAAAGAGGCAACTTGTTAATTCTGGACTTGAAGGTTTGGAGGTTCGGGGAGAAGGAAAAACATGTGCGGCAAGGAGTTCCACAACTTGGAAGTCCTCGGGACAAAAGAGCGGGCATAACAAGATGTTCTATATCTGGTGACCTGGACAGTAAAAGGGTGCATTCGCTCTGTTCCCCTGGTAGATGTGTTGGGGGCAGCAGGTGGAGGAATTATGGAAGAAAGCTCCTCTGAGCAGTGCCCGTGCAGATATCTATAAAAGAGAGAGAGAGAGAGGTCACCAACGGCACGTCGGTGGGCAAGGGATGGCAGCTCTCTTCTGAATGGAGTCCAGGATAGTGAGTGTAGAAGCGGCAGCAGCACCCCAGATGTGGGAGCAGTAGTCGCGGTTTGGTCTTATTTGTGAAGTATATAAAGTATAGAGATTAGCTAGAGGAAACCTAAATTCTTAGCAGCCGCTTCTGCAATTTAGGTGCCAATTGAGATTTCGATCCACAAAGATTTCAACAAGTGAAAAGGACTCATTACTTTGAATAACTTCGTTGTTTATTGTGATGGGTCTAGTGCTGGTGTATCTCTTATGAGAAAGAAAGCAAGACTGTGATTTGGTGGGGTTGAATTGTACAAGATTTCTACTTCCCCAGTCTAATATTTTTTGGAGATCCACGGAGATAGAACCCTCCATGAGTCTGCTATCCTCATCTAGTTGGGCTAAAGAGACAGGCTTAGAATATTGTATATTGGAGTGGAGGGTGATGTCGTGCGCCTAACTGTAAACTGGGTTGTATGTGCTAGAGAGGAGGTCATTGATGTGGAGAAGAAACAAAGTAGGGGCTAAAGCTGAACCTTGAGGGACTCCTGCATTAATTAGATACAGTTTAGAGGAATGGCCATCAACCACAACAGAAATGCTCCGGTTCGAGAGGACATTTGCTGTCCACGTACATAGTTTTGGTGGTAGACCATAGGCCGGTAGTTTATTAAGCAGCGCTGCGTGCAAGACCTGGTCGAATGCTTTGGATATGTCTAGAGCGACAATCTGGGATTCACCGTGTAGTTCCATAGACTTGTTCCAAGAATGGGTGACAAAGGAAAGGAGGTCGGCAGTTGATCTGCGGTGACGGAATCCATACTGCCTGTCGTGGATTAGACTGTGTTTTACAAGAAATTTTAGTAATTCGGTGTTTATATACTTTTCCATCACTTTAGAGATGACTGAAAGTAGAGAAATAGGCCTGTAGTTGCTAGGAAGCGCTTTCGATCCTTTCTTGGGGACGGGTTGTACTCGAGCAGTTTTCCAGTCCGTTTTCCCCGTCTGTATGATTCACCGAAAATACACACGGTTGTCCCATTAGACCAGTAGTTTCGTTTGTGGGTTGTCTCACGTACAAGTTGTCTGGTTTCCTTTCGTATTTCCTGATGTCTAGCGTGAATTTAGGGCCCCCTTACTCGATAAAGAATTCAGTCGCCTTAGTAAAGAGGCTTCGGGAGGTACCGGTAGATGGTGATACGATCTTGGTATCCTTCGACGTTTCCAATTTGTTTACCAGTGTCCCGGTCAATCAGACACTTCTTCTATTGAAATCTCCTTGCTTTGTCTTCACTCAATCGTGAGGTACAAGGAGCGCTTAACGCCCTGATCAGGGTCTGTTTGACGCAGAATTTCTTTCCTTTTAATGATAGAATTTATGTCCAAAAGGACGGTCTTCCAATGGGTAACCCATTGTCTCCCTTGTATGCAGAAGTTTTCATGACTTTCTTTGAGAGGGACCTTGTTTTCAATAATTTTAATGTATTTAAAGACTCCATTTCGTTGCTCCTGATATATATAAAAACTGGACGCAGCAAGTGCGTTATGGTAGTGAATTTTCATAAAAATGTTTTTAATAACAAATATGTTTGTTTGTTTTTTAAGAAAGCAGGCATCAAATTTGGTTACCAGTATAACCTATATAGTAAAAACAATGTGGCATGAGTAGATAGGGCGCCACCTGGGTCCATCCCCTCCACTTTTTACTGCGCATGCGCGATGACGTCATGCGCATGCGCTGACCTGCGCAGACCTGTGACAGTTGACAGCTGACCTGTCAGATTTGACAGGTGTCAAATGTCACTGACCTGACAGCTGTCAACGTCAGCTGTCACCTGACCTGACATGTGTCAACGTCAAATGTCACCTGACCTGTCAGATGACGTCACAAGCATTCCAAGATGGCTGACCTGTCATAGACAGTTGCAACCCGGGTTCTCTCTATGGAACTAACCTGAGATGACGTCACAAGCATTCCAAGATGGCTGACCTGTAAGAGACATCCGCAACTCCGGGGTTCTCTCTATGGAACTAACCTGAGATGACGTCACAAGCATTCCAAGATGTCTGACCTGTGTGTCCATAGATAGCCACAAGTCAGGTTAGGTATTAACTGTCTTGTGATGACGTAAGATGTTCCGTCTGACCTGTGTGTCCATAGATATCTACAAGTCAGGTCTCCATGTGTGTATTTGAAGAATACCATCTGTCTGATTGTTTATTAAGGTTATGTATGTATGTGTTTATTAAGGTTAGGTGTTCGTATACAGACTGATTACCAAGCCATTTTGATTGTTTATTAAGGTTATGTTTGTATTTGTTGATTAAGGTTATGTTCGCACACACACACTACTGTCTGTATTTGTTTATTAAGGTTATGTTCACACACGTGTTGATTACCAGTCATATGATTGTTTGTTAAGGTTATGTTTGTATTTGTTATTTGAATGCAAACAGAGATAATACAAGATTGTACTTACATACAACAAGAGACGTCAGCCTTCTTTCACAGCTTAATACACACACTACTGAACAGGTGTCTTCTGTGTTGAGGATACAGACAGACAACTGATTGGCATTGTTGGAGCTTGTACACGTTGTTTGAAAGGATACAACACACGTCATGACAGTTCAAAGTCTTTGCTTAAACTGACAGATGCATGTGTAATAACACAGCTGTTTAACAACAGCTAGAGTGAGTAACACTGGTAACACACAACAAAAACAGACAGACAGACCATTGATTGTCAACAAGTATCATATAGAATCTTGTTGAAGCTTGTACACGTTGTTTGAAAGGATATAACACACACACTCGCATAGGTCATGCCAACACGAAGGCTTTGCTTAGACTGACAGACAGAGGTATGTAATAACACAGACAGACATACGACTATTTAACAACAGCTAGAGCGAGAGTTGAACAGTATAACGCTGGTTAACGTGGAGAGCAGTCATGTTCAAGCTACTCTTGAGTATCTGTGTTCTTTGTCTAAGTGCCTCCTGTGGAGAGGATGTAAGTGAAACAGACAGACAACTGGCCAACGATTATCTCATCAAATATGGTTATTTAAGCAGTAATATCACTAACAATGACCAGCTAACGATGTTAGAGAAGACAGAAGCTTTCACAGAGGCTTTAAACATGTTTCAAACGTTTTTCAGTTTACCCGAAAGTAACAATTTGACTAGTAGAGACATTGAACTGATGAAACGTAAACGATGTGGTGATGAAGATTTTTCACAGAGTTCATTATTAACAGTAAAACCTATATGGAAAAAGAAAACTTTGAAATGGTACATACATTATTCAGATCCTACAGTACTATTGCTAACACAAAAAGCATTCAAACAATGGGAACAACATATTAATTTGAATTTAGTGAGAACAAACAACTATGCGGAAGCCGACATACTTATAAGTTTTTGTGATGACCAACATTTTTACTTGAGAGGTGGGAAACCGTGTACATACCCAATTGGCGGTGATGTTTTAGGACACGCTTATTTTCCAAATGTTGCCAATACACCCATAGAGATCCACATAAGCAATAATCTCACGTGGAACCTTCAACTACACGCATCAAATGGCTCATCATACTATATGGTTATTCTACACGAACTGGGACACGGTTTAGGACTCAAACACTCCAACAATAAAAACTCTCTTATGTATCCACATGCTGGGGCCGGTATATCTGACGAAGATATTCAACGAATGCAGGAACTGTATGGGCAACGCTCTACAACAGCAATAACAACAACATCAACAACAACAACAACAACAACACAGCCTACATCAACCAAGACATCAAAGACTACAACAAAGACTACAACAAAGACTACAACAAAGACTACAACAAAGACTACAACGAAACCTTCGATAAAACCAAAGGCTGTCGCTGTAAAACCTGAAACCAAAAACACTATGGACTTGTGTAATTATATAGACAAGATCAAACCGTTAGTCATTATAAACCACAACATGTATCTGTTTTATAAGAAATGGGTGTGGGTTGTCCCGTTGAACAATATGAAGGGGCCCTATCCGGAGGCAAAACTTGTGACAGATTGGTTGCCACATTTGAAAAATTTAAAAGAAATTAAACATATATATCAGAGGTCTAGTGGTGAAGTGGTCATGTTTACCAATGACGAAACATTCAGCATTGTTGCGTTTCCTAGCATACAAGCTACATTCGTAGCCCCCTTCAATAATCTCACATATCTGAATACTTTGAGGTTTGACCGGATAAATGCAATGGTAAACACATATACAGGAAAAACCATTATATTTCATTCGGACAACATGTATGAAATCATCGGTGAGAAGGGAGCTAATTTCTATAGACTAGAAGCAGGTTATATAGACAAATTTTCTCCAGAATTTCCAGCTAACATTGATGGTGCATTCCGGTACACCAATGGACGGATATACATATTTCGTAAAAATAAATATTACGAATTTGATGAGTTTACCAATCAGGTCGTTACAATAGGCCGTAAAGATTTATCTATGTTTGGTATTCAATGCCCTACCCGCAGTCTATATGAGCAACTCAGTCTGCTATTACAAAAGATTCTCAGCTATACAAAGGATAACACTGACCACCAACAACCAGCAAATATTGAAGACTATAATGATTATATATAGTGTTTAACTTGTACAAAATATGTGTTTAACAGATCAAACAGCAGACACTTAGCTTAACATATTAATGTATGAAAATAAAAATATTTACCAGCATGTGTATGTGTTTTTATTCCTTCTCAACAAGACCACTGTTCTGTTTAAGACTGTCTAGAGCACACTGAACAGCAGTTCAATATATGAGTTAAATAACACTGTTGTAGGGGCCCCCTTGATGAGCAAACGGTATTCGTGTTTGGACTTGTCTAGAATACAGTCGTTAAAAGTATGACATCATCCACACACCTGTTCTGTTGTAATTTCCGTTGAATGACATCACCCCATTATTCGTGTTTGAACTTGTCTGTGTATCTGTTCAATATACGCAAGAGAGAGGCCCTCTTAAAAAGGTAAACAACCTGTCAGTTGATGACCTTGGCGAATGTTATCTTGTGTTATATCTGCTCAATTACCCCATTATTCGTGTTTGAGCTTGTCTAGTACAAACCGAGAGGATGACATCATCCATGTATTTTAGCCTAATATATAAATAAGTGAGTAAGTTCGGTTATATTATTAGTTGTTGTACCATGTCGTTTAACAGTGTCTTATGGTATGGACACAAAAATAGATTGTTTGAAGAAGACTGTGAATTTGAATTAAAACAGTTGGTGTTAAAGATACAAGAAGAAGCCTTTATCGACGAACGCGATTCTGAAGGAGAAAATTATGAAGCCGGACATATAGTCGAGTTGTGTGACATATATTTAAGTGGGTTCTGCTCTACACAATTTTTTGCTTTGGCACTCATTCGATACTGTACAGGAGCTCAGTTAAGTGAACCGTTTTTCAAGTATTTACCCGAAGAAGCAAAACATCAATACATACGTTATTACGATAAACAAACCGTCCACACAGAGGCTATTTAGTTTATACAACACCCCGTGGTATACAGATGAAACAAGAATGAATAGTGAGAACGACACCACAAAAGTTAGACTGTTAGTGTTACAGATACAAAAACAAGCTTATCGAGACGGGCGTAAGTCCGAAGCCGAAGAATATGAAAATAGACATATGGTAGAGTTGTGTGACTTATATTTAAGTGGATTTTGTTCAACACAATATTTTGCTGTGGCACTCATTCAACACCAACCGGGGGCCCTGTTAAGTGAACCATTTTTTAAATATTTACCCGAAGAAGCAAAAAATCAATACAAATATTATTATGATGCTGATGAGGTCACACTCGAAACAACGAACATTGAAATTGAACCGCCCAGCGAGGAAGAACTCAAACAAGAAACACTCGAGACGATGAGAGAAGGGTTTAATAAAGAATTTGAGTTTTCAAGCTGTGATGACATCCACAGGGTTGCAGACCATCTAAACGATATATTAAAGCACAGTTCTAATTTAAATGATAATGCTGAACGTACTAAATCCATTAATTTTCTAACACGAAAACTTCACCGTACAGACGCCACCGACATGTTATATACAATTTGTAACGAATATTTCGACAGTCTTCCAACCAATGCTGATTGGGATAGATATGAGAACAAAGATTGTGTTGCTGTAGACAAGTTTGTTAAAGTCTGGCAGAAATATCTGGATGATCATGCAGTGTAGCACGAAATATGTTAAAGTATTTAGTGATCGCAATAGATTTGTAAAATTTACCAGGAAACCACTCAGAACCATTCAACCGACGTTTGTGGTGGGGGAACAACAAAACCTACTTAACATGGTCAGCAAGCTTCAGTCTAAACTTAAAAGAGTTTGTGTAAACATGTCTTGCGATTGTATTAACATGAATATGTCGGTGTCTGAGAGTGATAACAACGATAACGATTATGCCGTTGATGAAAACGATGGCCCCGATTTCACAGAACACCGAACACGACGAGTCTTATTTAACAAGTATCAAGCTGACGACAGGCTATTGATGGAAACCACTTTTAGTGTTCGACGATCCTTGAAATTGATTACAGGCATCAGTGCAAGAAACGACTTTACAAATGTTGTGAAATTTGTCAATCCGTTGGCTCTGAATGAAGAAAACCAATATTTGGCATTGGAAGAATGGGATTTTTACGATTTCCTAGACAACATACGTGAGCTGTATAGGAAATATCTTAAAGGTGAAGACGAGCCAAATAGCTTTATAGTGCGTCATCTTAATTACTGCCGCATAACCTATTCAAAGGTGCTAAGTGAAAAAGCCTTGTGTATCGATAACGGTTTCACATCTATGCATCTATTCTTAAACGAAGAGTGTGTAGAACAGCTGCTGAGACTTGAGGTGTTGGTTAAAGCAAGACTGAACTATCTGAAAGAATCTCAATTTACCTGGACTTACACGTGTTTTATGGAAAACATAGTGGAAATATTAAACGATCTGAGTAGATGGGATGCCAGTGTACCGCAAATCATACAAACTATAAAAACGTTACTCAACACTGTAACACCAGCATTTAAATATTACATGTTGGAGTGTTTGCACTACGCTCAAGAACAAGTATTGACAGACATCCACAACATTCGCCATGGTTCTTTTTAAATCAAGTTTCATCGTTCTATCAGCACTGTGTCAGAATGTGTTGTATATTCATAAGCCACCCAATGTAACAGAAGTACGAATTTGTTTCGACATCGATGACTGCATGATATGGTCAGCTCTTACAACAACAACATATCTACACAACGACGACCTAACCCCACTTGCAACATACAACATGTCAGCCAAAAGCCTGTCATCTGATGTGATACGTTACAAAGTTATGTTTCTGTTTGATAATGGTAGTCGGGGCGAGTCACCTGATTGGACCACTCTTGTGTTGACTAACACCCGGCTGTTCACTTCAAAGTATATTTTTGTGTTTATATCAACTGGCTTTCTTACATGTCTTACCATATTCATGTTGATGTATTTTTGTTTCAAATATAGCACTTATCTGCACATGTATCGCAAACTTGTTTGCTAATACAAATATATAAAATAAACACTTGTGTTTTATTTACTAGTTTTAAGGTTTGCTAAGGGGTGTTACTAGAAAAACATATATATAATTTACAACTTTTTATTTCGGTAACAAGTTTACAACATACGAAAATAATAGCATACAATTATTGATGCTGCATATACAGCTTCTAGTGTATCCTGGTGAGTGATGCATGCACTTAGGAATGTCTGGCACCAACGCAGGACAATCAGTGTTTGTTTCTAAATTGATCACGTCCACACGGTAGCCACAAGTGAGCAGCATCTGTGTCAGAAATCTCTGTTTATTCTCGCCTTTTACATAGATTCTGTCCACCTGTTGTTCGACGATGTGTTTCATCAGGATATTTGGTAATTCTTCTAAATAAACAGTACCATAATTATAGTCGATACAGTGGTGACGGGCCTGCAGAAACTTGACTTGTTTGATTACATCAGCAGATAGAAAACGCATTGGTTGTGGTGGCTTAAACACATACTGTACAGTTTGATAACCATTATAAATTACTAGTTCTTTGGGTGTGAAGTCGGGGAGACAGAAACCCTGAGTGTCGACAACAACGAACCTCATCTTGATACTGCCCCAATTCACTATACTTCCGCATCAGCTTATATACACCTCTAGGTTGAGCAGTTGGGGGAACAGCGTTGTATGCCATACTCAGATGATAGAACGAACAACGTTAGAGAGTGGGGAGTATTCGATGATGCAATCATGTATAATTATGCAGAAACATTTAGTGTTATTGGGAAAGTTCTGGTTACTTTCCATTTCCAATTTGATATCGACAGTAGACGGTTTGATGGAATCCGTATACTTTGAACAATCAAACACAAACATGGGATATTTAGCGAAAGCTTTGTAATCCAACGTAGGCTGCGGTTCTCTACCGAGATATGCTCGTTGAAATTCAATCATGTTTTTATATGCTTCCAGATAATTTGCTTGCCCAAAGTTCAGATTCATACCCTCGGTCGGTATTTGTTTTGAATTCAGGTGTAGTCTTATATCTCGAACGTCCACATGATCAAACTGATTAATATCTTTTCCTGGGTTGTGGTGGCGATCCGTTTGAAAGACTACGATAACGAAGCGAGGTCGTTCGGTGTTTGATGAGGTCTTTACAGACCACAAGTCTTTGATTGAATTACTTACATTCGGTAATTCGTACATCTCCCATTTTCTAAACGGTATAAGAATCTTTTTATCTTGAGCGATCGATTGCAACAGCTGCTGTTGTATCACATCGCTGGGGTGTATGTGTTTGACTTGCAAAGCCATATGTTCAATATTAAACTTTATAGCTTTGTCAGCGCCTGCTACACTGCTCAGAATATAGCAATTTCTATCGTTCTGACCGCGTGTTAAGCGTACCAACAAACGACTGAAAAGTACTTTTCTGTAATCTTTGAAAATATTACACAGATAGCTGAGCGGTAGGCAATAGCAAAATCTGTTGTTTTTCACCATGGTGTTCCTTTCGTTCGGATGCCAGCCGGCAGGAATGAGAGCTCGTGCTTCATCGCTGTTGGCTTGTAATAATGTTCGTACTGCTGTAACGATGCCTGGGTTTCTAACATGTTCGATAATCTGATTACACATCTCAACAGCCACAGAGGAGAACAAATGAGCTGCAGCATTCGCTGTTACCGACACATCACCAGTTGTACCTGTTGTCTCAGTGGAACCGCTGATCAGGAGAGCTGCCGAAGACCAATCGTAAAACACATCTTGTTGATTGATGGCAAACTCACATGTGTCGTTGTAATCAAACGATCTGGTTTGCGGGGCGTACGTGTGTACTTCTTCTCCCTTGATGGATTCGTCGTGAACGGGGTCTGCGAAGATATGTAGTTTGTTTGACATCGTAACCCAATGATTGTAGAAACTGTACGTTCTCTTCGGATAGAACCGTCTGTGATGCAGACAACAACGATACTGACCGATGTTGCTCGTCGGCACCTGTATTTATAACTAACATACCACCGGTGTCTTGTTCAGCTGTAATATAACGATGATCTCTTCACCTTGAAAGTTCACAGGCACTGCATTCTGATCGATGATGTTTACATTTATATGGGCGATGATACGTGTGTTGACGGGTAGAAACAGTTTACTGTGGGGGTTGATGTCAATTGCGTAGCCAGGATCAACCATCGGAGCAAACTCGTATAGTGTGTGTGAGGGTTTGCCTTCGTGGTAAGACCCGCTTACTATGTTACACTCCAAACGGATCGTTTTCACTTTAACAATCTCCACTGGTAAATCGGATGCATGCAACACATCCTTAATAAGAGATCTAGTTGAGGAAAAACCCAAGAGAGGAGCTATTGAGGCGTCCCTTGTCAAATCAATGTCATACTTGCACTGTATCTCACACTTCAAAGTGTTGTTGTTGGCTTTCAAACTGAACAGTTTACTTGCATCGTCAACAGAGGCACCCTCTGGAAATTTATTCAACTTGAGATAGATACGGGCCATTTCATTTTGGATACACCGTTCCATATCGCTAATTTCATATGCTCCATTGGGAATTATTATTTCTTGTATAACACCAGCTTTCTTAGGCTCTGCTTCGAGTGTAAAATTAAAATGCAACTTATTACAACCGGTCTCTATATTTGGTATGGTGTTGTATGTGTGAAAATTCGAGAGTGCCACCGAATGATCGAACCGGGGGTCCAACACTATCGGTGGAAATATATCCAATGACAGGGAGGACGTGGAGCCTTTCAACTCGAACGTTAGCGACATGACTGATACACACAGGTTATTGTTTGAGTCTTTTATTGTAAAAATTTTAAACACAAATGACCACAATTAATTGTGTTATATGTTTGATACACATCATGATTATACAGTATGGAATAGTCTTTAAGGTAACGTTGCAGCTCTACAGGAGGCTTCAAGTTTCCATACGAGTCAAAGTACTCGACGATGTCACCGCGTTTCCTCACAGCGACCCAATGACTGCCTTGCTCCTTGTGTGTTTGCAAATTCATGATGAACGATTCATTTTTACGTGGTCCATTGCGAGGTAGCTCGTCTCGCATGTATACACCTCTAAAATATGGGATTTTCATTTTACCAGCAAACTTGACAAGATCTACATTTGTTAGAGGTCTTGCTGGTAAAGGTATTACACGTTTTTTGTCTTGTGTAAATACAAACCGTAGCCGGTGCGTTGTTTCTTCATGTACAAACCATCACCAACACCACGCCCTCGTTTACCCACAGCAATGGCCTCCATTGTTTGATTGTGACGTTTTGCCTCTTCCAATTTCTGTTTCGCAGACTTGGCATCGTTCACAGCTTTAGCAATACCTGCAGCACCGCCACCCAGAGCTCCTAGTGCTGACAGCCCACCAAATATAAGAGGTAACAGCGGTAGGAAGCCACCGCTTTTAGGTATTGGAATAACTCTCGGTACCTTAACTTGCTTTCGACCACCTGCGTTTTTGATGACTTTTCTCGCTACATGCAGTAGATTTTTCACAGACGGCACCTCCTCTCCCACATTGATAGCACCGCGCATCAAAGCAAGTATGTTTTTAAACGGTACCTTACCACCGACTTTTCTCTTACTAGTTTTTCTGAGTTTGTTCACACCCATACCAAGTTTTCGTTTAACTTTCATTGTTTTTGCTACACTCCAAGCGGCCGCCTTCTCACCAAAACTTGCGTCCTTTGACTTGACTCGTTCCTTGGCTCGGTGCTCCAACACCTTGTCGGCACGATGCCTGTCACTCAACTGTTTGGATTGGGAGTAGGCGATGTCGTGCTCTCGACAAGCCTGATCTAGTGGGTTGATACCTTGATCGCCTCTGGCAAGACGTTCTTTAAGTTTAGTGCCTGGACCACAAAACTGATAGCCTGGTATGTGTAACTCAACAGGCAGTTTGTTAATGAGTGTGTTAACAAGGCCTTCACCCTTAATGACCAACATTGATACTAAAGCGGTGCTGTATTAAACACCCAGTATTTATACTTACAACAAGCAGGTTGGTGTTAGTCTAGTTAACGATGCGTATCGTAAAACACACAACAACAGCCCTACCAGTTACAAACTTGGACGATGTTGTGCATGTGGAAACAGTTACACAACACAGACACGGACTACTGTTACCCGGCACGGTACGTTGTTTGATATGTGGTCCTAGTGGCTGTGGTAAAACCAATGTCATGCTGAGTTTACTGTTTGAAGCAAACGGTTTAAAGTTTGAAAACGTTTATGTATATTCAAAGTCACTGTATCAACCGAAATACAAGATGTTAAAGGAGGTGTTGGATGCTACAAAGGGTGTTGGTTACTATCCTTATCGAGAAAACGATGACATATTAGATCCGTGAGATGCCTTGGACAACTCTGTGTTTATCTTTGATGATGTAGCTTGCGACAAACAAGATAAAATAAGAGCATACTTTAGCATGGGCAGACATAAGAATATTGATTCCTTCTATCTTTGTCAGACATACAGCAAAGTACCAAAACAACTGGTACGTGACAACGCAAACGTTGTTGTGTTATTCAAACAAGACGAAACCAATCTTAAACATGTGTACGACGATCATGTAACCACTGATATGACTTTTGAAAAGTTCAAGACACTGTGTGGTGAATGTTGGCAGACCAAGCATGATGTGATGGTGGTTGTTAAAGATTGTGATTTAGCACAAGGACGGTATCGCAAAGGCTTCGATCATTTTATATATATTTAAACTTGTGTGTGAGTGTGTGTTAGTCTTCATGTGTTCAACATACAGTGAGCATGGCTAAAAAATCTAAAAGTCTTCGGCGCAAACAAAAACTATCAACACAGCCGCCCAATATCAAACGTAAAATAGCCGATTTATCAAAGATTATTCGAAACAAATATTTGGCTTTGAAACTGGGCAAAACAGAGACAGATGAAACGTTACACCGTTTATATAGACCTCTGTTAAAACCGTTGGATGATATATCTAAAAACACAGCAAGCACAGCGTTGGCTACTGCTCAAACAACTCTACAGCAACAGCAACCAACTAAAACTGAACTTGATGTCAAACCCCCACCACCACCACCAACATCAACAAAGAAGGAAGTTCAATTTCTTAGTGATGATGAAACGTTTGAGTTGGAAGCAGAACCAGCTGAACCTGAACCTGAATTGTGGGTTACCAAAGCTTATAGAAAACTAGATGCCGCAGCAAATACACCGGCAGCTATTTACGAGCAAACGTTAAGTTCATATCCTGTAGTTGTTCGCTATTATGTTGATAAATATTTCACAGATAATCAACTATGTGATCAAACATACGGTGTTACTTATGATAAAGCCACCAATACTTGGATGCTTGGCAATAAGTCTGTTAAATTTGTTGTTACTGACGTAGATTTTAGAAATAGAGAAAGCTTTCAAATTGTTGTTGGTGACAGAAGATATTACGGCACTCAACACCTATTGGAATTGATATTTTTGAGAAAACCAGGTATGAGTGCTATGAAAAATAAGAACGCTTTACGTGACTATGCAGACATTATGGCATCTACGAGTCTTCACAGAAAAGATAACAATCCTAAAGAAGACGTTCTGCGCAACACCTCTACCAAATATCAAAATGTAATAAAACCAATTTTAGAGAAACAAGAAGGTGCTAGAGCACGCTCTTCCTCAGTTACTTTAGGTCATGGTATGCCATACATGCTACATACTAAGCAACAGAAAGAATACGTATACTGGGACGATGTGAACGAACTGGTTGACAGACTTCGTCTTCTCGTGGCTTCCCAAGTTGCAGGTAATAATGCTCATAACAATGAGATACAGTCAATCTTAGAGGAGCTGAAGGAGGCTCGCATCATATAAAGCGTAAACACAAGCCAACCATCAGTTTCATCATGTCTATCGACAAGTTTGGTCGTACTGCTGCAAACTTCAACAGCAACAGCTCTCTACACAATCGCGTGGTTCAACGAGAGATTTTCCCTAGAACTGCAAGTGGTGACTTTGACGTACAAAACCATAGATTGTGTAACGTAGCCAACCCTATCGATTCAACAGATGGCGTAACTAAATCATTTGTTGATGCCTGGGTGGGTGACTATCAGAAACATAAAGCTGAGTATCTGAAGAATAAAGATGAAGTGACACAAAAACTAGTGGCCATTGTGTTAGAAGCCGTGCATAAGCCGGAGTTGAACGATTTGAAGCACGAATTGGAACAGAAATTGAAAGCTTTAACCAAGACCATATCAGCTCAAGTTTTAAAAGATATCGATGTGTCAACGAACCCAAAGCTAAAGAAGAAGTTGGGTGAAATAGACAAAAATCTAAAAGGTTTGCATGACAAGTGGATACTTTTAAATCCATCATCACCATGAAGCGTCGCCGGCAACAACAAACACGTAACGATGAACCATCTGATGCTAAGAAACAAATTATAAACGAGCTGTACAAGCCTGCTAGAATCAAATTTAAACGTAGACAGACCATAATTAGAGGTTTGAATGACTTGTGGCAAATTGATTTGGCCGAGTTTACAGACTATCAGCGTGAAAACTCCGGTTACAAGTACATTCTGGTGGTGATCAATTGTTTTTCAAAGTATGTATGGACGCGTCCGCTTAAATCTAAAAACGCCGAAGAGGTGACTAAAGCCATGGCCGATGTTTTAGCCAACAGCACAGCACCATCTCACATTCAGTCTGATCTTGGCAAGGAGTTCTACAACGCTAAATTTAAGGCCCTAATGACCAAATACAGCATCAATCATTACAGTACCTATAGTGTTAAGAAGGCGGCAATGGTGGAACGAGTCATACGTACGTTGAAAGAGAAGTTATATAAAAACTTTCACTTGTCTGGTTCTTACAAGTGGCTACATATCCTACCCAATGTCACAGCTACATATAACGCAACCATTCATCGTACCACAGGTGTAAAACCTTTGGATGTCACTAGGAAAAACGAGGCAGCTATTCGTAAGCAAATCTATTCCAACACCGTACCGGTATCTGTACAAACTAAATTTAAAGTGAGTGATGTTGTACGTATAAGCAAGGCAAAAACATTATTTGAAAAAGGTTATACGCCACGTTGGTCCACAGAATTGTTTAAGGTGGCCACGGTACACCCCACTATCCCAGTGACGTATTTACTAGAAGACATGCAAGGCAAACCAATCAGCGGAGGGTTTTATGAGCAAGAACTACAAAAGACTTTATCTTCTGACCTGTATTTAATCGAACGAGTGTTGAGAAAAAAAGGCCCCAAGTCTTACGTGAAATGGCTTGGTTTTGATCGTACTCATAATTCCTGGGTCAACACTAAAGACATTAAATAACTTGTATTATGTTATGAATAAAGGAAACATGTTAAAAGTATTTTTTTTATTTCAAATCTTCCTTTATGCATTCACGCCAACAGAATGATTGTCAGAAAATACAGCTAATAAAACACAGAGATTTTTACACATATATTTTATTATCAACTAGTGTTATAGGTAAATCTGTTACATGTTAGCATATCTTTCAGTACAAGTTGATATTTAGTAATAAATTCACACACTATACACAGATTCTCAGAGTATTTTAAGCGGGCAATGAAGAAGGCACAAGGTATAACTGCCCTGTCTCTGAACTTGGACAGTTCCGATCTAATGTCAGCCATAAACATGTTTAGGTCAAAGAAACTCCTAAAACGTAATTCCAATAATAAGTCTTTGACCACAGAGCCAACATCTTCTAGTATTTTCAATGATTCCAAGCTTAGGTTGAAATTAGTGACATATTCATCACTGCACAACCTAAACTTAAAAAACACTGATTTTCGTTGTGTTTGAACCAAGTATTTAGTAAGTGTATACGAATCGGTGTTTTTGTCTGTACCTTGTGATTGGTTTTCCAGGTTGAAAATTATGGTGGGTAACACGTTTAAAAATTCTTCAAATGTCCACATGTCGAAAAACACAGGTATATTACAATTTTTCTGTGAAACCTTAACCAGAGGCATAAAGTTAAGCATGGGGTCAGCTCCGATCGTAAGTATTTTCTCACCGTTTGCCAACAGCGCAAACGTTGTCTGACCAACGAGCTCACAGTCTTGTGTTTTTAGTTTTTTCTCCATACTTTTCTGATTGATCTGTACCAACTTCTCATTGAATAGCTCATCATGTGTAGGCTGATATTCGACTGTTTGTATGTTTGTAGGATCTGCAGCATTCATACTAATATCAGAGAGATTATTCGGTTCACTTGTGTTTGTTGTTGGATAGCTTGTGTACAGCTCACCTATGATATTATCCCACGTCTTTGGTTCTTCTTTTGTTATAATACTTTCAACTGCGTTAGCCAGCAAGACATCTTGTAACACTTTAAGCTTTTTACCTCCACCAGCACCTCTACCTGTATTTTCTGTGTTGAGAGATTTTCGTTTTCGCGTATTCTGCACCATATTAGTTTTTAGTTACACCTTGTTCAACGTACACCAACAAAACTAGCTTCTAGACAAGCTCAAACACAACTGATGGCTGGATACCACCTAACAGAACTAACCCCTTAGATCATAACTGTAAAGACAACGTCAAACAGGTTTATCAGACCAAGGTCATCAACAGACAGGTTATTTACCCTAAGAGGGCCTCTCACTTGCGTATATTAAACAGATACACAGACAAGCTCAAACACGAATAATGGTATGATGTCATTCTACAGGATATGAGTCATAACCATGTTGTTTGTTCTCTGTTTTATTGTGTTATGTATTCTGATATGGACATGTGTACAGAGCGACATACTTTTTACTCGTTTACAGGCCTAGGATCGGCGTCAGCTCTCTTTAGACATATTTGTTTGTGTCTATAAATGGACGTTCTCAACATTTGTTTATTACAGTGTAAACATGTAACCTTCCTCCTGTCGTACGTGTATTGCCATTTTACGAAATTTTCATAACTTTCCCATGAGTGTGCGTTGTATGGTAGTCATTTTCCCAAGTTTTGACCATTTTTAATGAAACATTTGTCACAACAGCTTCTCTCTGTTGGTGGACAGCGTTTAAAACAAATGACACAGCAACGGAGACCATCATCATTCAGTTCTTGCTTGTCATCCTGTGTTAGTGGTTGTGTTGTTGTTGTTGGTCTCGCGGCTGTGTGTTCTTCTTCACTCTCTTGTAGATTGATTTCATTAAACTGCTGTTGGTGCTGCTGCTGCTGCTGCTGCTGCTGCGTCGACAAACCAGAACCTTGTGAAGTGGTTGCTTGCTGGTGCTGTGATGATCCTAGACTTGTAGCTGTTATAGTAAAGGCATCACCTTCGACGGCCCCCTTATTGCTCTGATACATCTTGTACAGCTCAGACCACACTTCTTCAAACGTCAGCAACGACAGCTTCCTAAACGGCACATGATAGTCTCTATCCAAGCCGGAGAATGTAAAGCTTACTTTGGTGTCGGTGTTCAAGTCTCTAATAACTCGGTTATAAATTTCCTGCATACCGTTCTTAAGCCATTGTTCAGGATTATTGACGCCACTGCTATTGAGTGGATTCAACTTGAAACTCACCATGTTCTGTATAATATTGAAACGACTGTTTCTTGTAGTCGACTCTCCAACAATTGAGAACGCCATAGTATGGAACTAAAATGTTTCTTGTTTTTGCGGAATCAAACACAAGACTGGCTTGTGTACGACGACTGTTGTACATCTATAACTATCTAGTCATAGAGTGCTTGTGTGTGTTAACAATCAACAACAGCGTCTATATGTTTTGTTTGGTTCAAGTGGATGTCATTAAACAACTGTGTTATTTCTATAACGGGGCCCCATTCAAGACCTCAACATACGTTAGTGTGTACTAAGCCGTGAAACAAGTATGACGTCTCTTGCTGTATGTAAGTATACTATTATATTATTTATGTTTACATACAAACAATACTTATCAAACAATCCTCGTATATCAAAGTTTAGTTTAGTTGTTTTAAATTGAGTTTTGTTAGTTGTGTGTTTTTGATCACTCCCTATATAAATTTAGATTCATTCATTCAAAATACAAACACACTAACATAAACAAACACGCCGGCAATAAAACCAAGTCCCCGAGTTTTATTACGCTATTAAAATAAACTCATTAACATATCTAGATGTAAATACGTTTTTTCTTATTGATATAGTTTACTTCAAACGTTTTTGTTATTAAATGATATTAGATAGGTAAATTGGTACGTGTTTTAAATAGCTTTTACTATAAATATACAATTGTTTTTTAAATTACAGTTCCTATTATTCAATTGGAATGTAATAGAGATACCACCCCTGCCCACACACACAAACTCAGCAGCCTCATAAACTCGTTTTAAATTAGCATATGCAACAGGTTTTTGTTTTATATATACCACTGCTAACAAACTTTTATCGTATGCGTCTGTGGAATAGTTGGTTTAGCGACAGGTATCTCTCTGAGTAAGTTGTGTGGTTGGGGGTTCAAATCTAATTTCTGGCGAATGCTTTTCTTTCAAAAATCATATTTCAAATTAAAATCAAAATTTCAAATTACCCCGCTCAATATATCTTCCTCATATATGTATGTGTGTGACTAAACCGAATGACTGTGTCCAACAGATGTCTCCCATCGAGCTAGAGAATATTCTCTCACTCTACAACTTTACAAATAGAATGTTCTCTAGCTCGATGAGTCATATCTCTGGACACAACAGACACAAATTTTCAAACAAATTCAAATTTCCCGCCAAAAACGAAATACCCTAACAAACTTCAATACACCTTAACAACACAATAAACAACAAACAGCTGTGTTTACGAACATAACCTTAATAAACAAAATACAAAACATAACCTTAATAAACAAACAGATGCATGGTAATCAACACACATGACATAACCTTAATAAACAAATACATAACCTTAATAAACAATCAGACAAACACACATGGAGAGCTAACCTGACTTGTAGATATCTATGGACACACAGGTCAGACATCTTGGAATGCTTGTGACGTCATCTCAGGTTAGTTCCATAGAGAGAACCCCGGAGTTGCAGATGTCTCTTACAGGTCAGCCATCTTGGAATGCTTGTGACGTCATCTCAGGTTAGTTCCATAGAGAGAACCCGGGTTGCAACTGTCTATGACAGGTCAGCCATCTTGGAATGCTTGTGACGTCATCTGACAGGTCAGGTGACATTTGACGTTGACACATGTCAGGTCAGGTGACAGCTGACGTTGACAGCTGTCAGGTCAGTGACATTTGACACCTGTCAAATCTGACAGGTCAGCTGTCAACTGTCACAGGTCTGCGCAGGTCAGCGCATGCGCATGACGTCATCGCGCATGCGCAGTAAAAAGTGGAGGGGATGGACCCAGGTGGCGCCCTATCTACTGGCATGTTTCATCAAAATAACTTTATTGTGTGAAAATGTACAAAAATCTCCAAAAGTAAATTTAAAGTGTTCCCGAAAAAACACGTTTCTTGGCCAACCTTATAGGTTAGTAGCAAATTGAGCTGTTCAAATATGAAACATTTGATCAAAATTCGCTACCATAACGCACTTGCTGCGTCCAGAATTTCTTTTCTTACAAACATGCATTATATTTCGATGGAAAATGCAATAGCATAAGGCGTATTTGATTAAAAAAAAAGGAAATTTGTATCACCAACAACTTATGGGCCAGTCTGTGATTGTAGAAATATTATTTTAAGATGTAGCTCTACACCCTATAATTAATATATACAATTTTTTTTCATATCTTATATAATAACGGATATATTGAGCTTTATTGATTTTTTACGAAAATTCGACAAAGATTATATACCATTAAACGATAAACTCTATAGCTAAGGCTACTGCCAAGCATCAGAGAAAGGATCTATTTGAAATGAATTTTCTGCAAATATTTTAGTAAAATGAAGTACAATGACGGTTGAAACTAAGAGTTTAGGGTTTGTAAAACATCCTTCTTGAGACATTTTATTTCTATAGCCAGTATTAGATTCAAGTTACTTGCCTAAATGTTGCCAATTTTGACATTTTAAATCGCCACTTTGACGTTTTGAGGAAAACCCCAATTTATTTTTTTTAATGCCTATAACTTTTTTGTCTTTTGAGCTACATAGCTAGATTTTGGTAACTAACTTACTTATAAGGATATAAACCTGCGTACCAAATTTGGTTGCCCTTGCTTTGTTAATTCCGGAGATATACATTTTTTTCTAAAGAAAACAAAAAATTTTCCGGGAAAACCTGGGCAGATTTTCTTGGCTAACGAACTTATCCAAGCCATTTGCAAAAGGAATTTTTTCACCAAATTTAATCAAAATCGGCCCATTATTTTTTGAGTTATCGGTGTGATACATATATATATATATATATACATATTTATATATATATATATATATATATATATATATATATATATATATATATATATATAAATAAATATGTATATATATATATATATATATATATATATATATATATATATATATATATATATATATATATATATATATATATATATATATATATATATATATAAACATATAAAAATTGAAACTGACCCCGGATATGTTTTCTGGGGGGCCTAATTAGCGCTCATTTGAAGAAATTTTTTCAAAATTCAAAAGTCGGGATCTCCTCATTAGTGAATTTTTTTAAGAAAATTCACTAAAACCAACACAAACAGATAATCTAATCCCATATAGATATTGCCACCATATGTCCCACAAGTTGGCGTCCATTAGATATCTGATTGATAGGCTGTTTCGAATCCCACTATCGGGGACGAACTTTAATAACGAGCTCAATGTTATTAAACAACTAGCAGTAAATAACGAATACCCTGCCAACCTAATAGACAGATTAATAAGAAAAAAGAGGCGTCAGCTCTTGAGAGAGACAAGCTTTAATATCTCGTCAGCCCAGCCTGAGAGTCCCTCATACTTTCCTCTCACATACTGCAGCCCCATCACTGTTGCTGTCTCTCGTGTCTTAAAGAGATATATTATCAAGTTGGCATACAGGTCAAGGGATACTGTTAAGAAAATTCTGGTTCATAATAATGGTTTTATTCCTCATCTCAAGAAGTCGGAGGTATATTTTCTCACCTGCGGTGACCCCCAGTGTAACACCGTTTATATAGGAAGAACAGGAAGAGCACTGGGTACCAGGGTTTCTGAACATCTTAGAAGCAAAAATAACGTCGATAACACCACTTCAGTTTTCGGTTGCCATCTGAGAAATAGCGGCCACACCTTTGACAATGAGAGCGACGCTATAATCCTTCATCCATCTAGTTTTGGCATAGAAAAATTTGTCCTGGAGGAAATGGAGATTGACAAATACATAAATGGCTCCAATAATAATGTTCTTAATGCTTCAAGCACCAGCACCATGAACTTCCCTTCCACATACAGAAACCTTATTGAATAGATTTTCAATGGTAGTGTTCTAGCTCCGGTAATAAAGTGCTCTTTGTTTTTCGGCACCAGAGTTAAAATAACTTTCTTTTCACACGCAATAACCTGAGTGAATAGACTTTTATATGCAGAAATCTGATTGGTTATACTTTCAATAGTAGTGCTCTGAATGATATGTGATCGATTCCAGCCAAGGAGCAAAAATCAGGTGTTTCGTTGGTTCTCTCTCTGCACGTAGTTCATATGTCACTTTTGGTTGTCATGTCACTTGTCATTTTTCACTCGTACCTTTCAATTCGCATTTCACAATCGGGTCTCTGAAGATCCATGTTAGTAGTTACTTTCAATAGTAGTGCTCTGAATGATATGTGATCGACTTCAGCCAAGGAGCAAAAATCAGGTGTTTCGTTGGTTCTCTCTCTGCACCATCGACATTTTCTCCGCTCGCCGTAGTTCATATGTCACTTTTGGTTGTCATGTCACTTGCCATTTGTCACTCGTCCCTTTCAATTCGCATTTCACAATCGGGTCTCTGAAGATCCATGTTAGAGACCCCATCTTGTCGTCTGATAAAATTAAAAAACTAAAAAATAAGCGTCATTTACACTCATCTCATCATTCTTGTTTTATGCAGTTTTTGTTTGGAATCCTGAAGACAATGGATGAAATACCAAACTTTGGCAACACTTCAGATAGCACTTTTCTGCAACTGAGACAGGAATCAGTAAGTTTTAACCGCACAGTGGCCTTCATATCCTTCTTTTCTTTCTGAATTTCACATGTTCAAATGCTCTCGGGGAGTTCTGCTCGGCTGTGCAGCCTGCTTTGCTTTTTATGTTTGTGCTTGTCTATAGATTTTTATGTAGTTTATTGTGCTTTTGACTCCATCAGAGTGGTGTTCATATTGTGGGACCCAGTACCATTTTAAATGGTGAATTTTATAGAAATGTTTTTATAACTCCTGACACTAATGTCATTTTAAATCTTGCATGACTGTTGGGGCTATTTTAAAGTTTGTCACTTAGTTTTGCTAGACCTTGTACCTTTCTTTAGTTTCAGTGTTAGTCACTCGCATGGTAGACCTACCAGAAACATAGTTTCTGACAACCAATTTTTACATTTTAGGTCTAAACCCCTGAAGATGGCTCAATAATGGGCCGAAACGCGTAGAGTTCAGAATAAAACAATTTTCTGGTAGTGAAAGCCTTTTAATTATTCCTTAATCATGTCAAATCCAGCCGTTATGACGTTCAGAAATAATAGGACCGTTTTAAGTCTTCACTAGTATCCGAGACTAGCCTGTGGATGGCAGTCCATTAAGGTGTCAGGGTTGGTGTCTACTCTGGTCCTAGTATACGAGGCTAGCTTCAGTGCAGGCTTTACGGCGTTTACCCATAGAACTGCAATGTTTGCCAGATCCCAGATCTTCTGGGCAACACGCGCAGGCATGCAGTACAAATGTGAGGAAAGGGTACGCAAAAGTAGCTTCGAACTGTGACTCGTCCAATGTGTGTTACGCTCGACTTTTTGGTCAACTTATATTTTTAGGACACCGGATATATGCCAACCATTTTGGAAGTTCATAAGTCGGGGAACCGATACCAGAGGCTATTGCTCTCATTTCACTCCCCGGCTTATGGACCTTCAGGAGGCAATACATGCAAGGTACAATTGGATTGGATAAGGTGACCCTCCTCCTGGCACTCGCATCTATTAAATTAATGCAACTCTCTACTGTACTTTTAAACCGAGTTGTAATACCAGGAAGATGGTCTTTTGTTATTTCCCTATAAGGACGGTTCTGATGAGATTTTTCACTCTATCAAAGTGTCTATATTTTCAGAACAGCTGTATATATTAAAAACGGCTGTTCGAAAATAAATATAATGCAATTCATACTAGTAAAAATTCCACGCAGTAAAAATTATTATCTTTATCATTAACATTTCTTAAAAGTACGCATTTTTCGAATTATCGCGGTGGAGTAAAAACATATCTGCAGAGATAAGGATAAGGTATCTTCCACCGATTAAGATGTTTCAGCCGGGGACTGCAGAAAGAATTTAACTACTGAAGTAGATAGTACACCGTTTGCCGTAGTGCGTTGGAAAATATATAGCCAGAAGTTATATTCAATAAATAGAGTCAGTTCATAGAAATTGTAGTAAAACGTTAGGACACCGTACCCCCCGCCCCGTGGTTGTGAGAGGCAATTCCGTAGCGTAATAACCCTACTGAACGCCGTCTAGGTAAGAATATTTTAGGTTTGCCTTATTTAATATAATTGTAGCGAATTTTCGGATATTTTCCTCAGTTCCCACGCGCCTACCCGTCGACGTCGAGATCACGAGATCCAGTGCAGTTCCTCTTCTTAGCCCTATCCCATTATTGTTGGCGTGTCGTAATACTTCTGGAAGGTGATGCTGTAGCTAACACAGACCTTCCAAGGGTGTTACCTACGACCGTTCCAAGTCGACTCTGGTCTGGACGCTGTAGTACACAAGCAGGCCAAGATCGAGTTGGTATACGACAATATCCTTTTACAGGGTGTTCCCCTGTAACCCTCCCGTTCCTTATCGACGCCCTGACGTCGAGGCGTTGGATTTCGTGGTACCGATTCCGTCGGATAGACGCCATTTTAGTGTTTGAGGAGCGTGTCTCCCCTTGACCCACTTAACGGCTGCATCCACGGGTGGTACACCACCGCACTCGGAGTTTCCGTCCGCAATTTTCCGTCCGGGGGGGAATACGTAACTTCGTTGGCCCGTCACCAGTAACGTAACTTGTCTTAGAGTAAATTAGTGTGATAAGTACGTTTCATATTGTGAGCATACCAGCGTGCTGTAACGTCCTATAATGTAATAAATAGTGTGGAAACTACATTCAGTCTATTTCCTAACTTTAAATAAATCTGCTACACCCTTATAAACTTTCGGAAGGTCAGGGAAATACCGGGGGGAGCGATTAAAGTCCGCCACCTCGGAGGTATCTATACGGCCCGCTACATCACAGGCTACCGGACCCTCTCCACGGAGCTATCCAGGCACTCCGGTCACGTCAGTGGTCGGAGTCTGGTGACGAGGTCGCAGACACCCTCGTAGGGAGTAAACCCTCTAAAATCTGGCGCCCGGGACCGTTCCTGTAAATCCATTGATCCGTTTTACCGTATAATTTACCCTGAAAGTCAGGCCTACAAAAGTATTCGACCTTATTAAGAATAACAATTTTGTTGCCACCATACCATCAGATTCAAATCATCCTTTCGGTCACAAAATCTCGAGTTTGAGCTTTTTTGTTCGGAGGTTTCCTGTGAGCAGTAAGCGATGCAACTCAGAGATGAACAAATTTCTAGATATTCCGATTTGTAACTGTTTCTCTCCAGACATTGTGTATAGATCAGTTACTAAGCACAGGTGGAAAATGTCGATAAAAAACATTACGTCATTGAAACTTGAATCCGACGAGCCACCCAAAAAGCTCACTGTACTTCCTTACTATCCTTTTCTTACAAAAGGGTTTGAGAAAATATTCAAAGATAACGAATTGGGAGTTGTTTATAAAGATGATAATTTGAAGATCGTTTTGGGTAGACCAAAGGATACCATTGACTACAGACAAAAATCGGGCATTTATCAAATATCTTGTAATAATTGCGAGAAAATCTATATTGGGCAAACGCGGAGATCAATAACAACAAGAATCAAAAAGCAGATAGTTCATTTCAGATTCAATAAAACAGAAAAATCTAGCGTTGCCCAACATATGATTGACTCGGGACATAAGGTAGGCGATAGTAATCTTAAGTTGTTGAATGCAACCACGGATTATCGCAAGTTAGATGCTTTCGAAAGTTTGAAAATCCGCAAGGTGAATCCATAGAACTTAATGAATTCAGACATGGGTCCGCTCAATTCACACTTTTTGAAATATCACGAAATAATCAATGGTTGCCTTCAACATCGACACAACCGGTTGGGCATATCCACTGCCACGACAATAGTCCTTGAATTACATCACCCGGTGTTACGTCATCCGGTGTTACCTCGTCCGGTACTGAGGCATCTGATATTGCATGATGCGGTGATGCATCATCTGGTATTCCATCATCGGGATTACATCATTTTTAGTGTATTTTGCCCATACAGCTAGTGTCGCGACAGCTACTGATGCAGATAACTTCGTTGTCGAAATACGTATCTAGCGCATAACTCTCTGTTATTAGTTTTGTGGATGTTTGGGATGATTCTGCTTTTTGTTTCAGTTTCAACTTAATTGAAACCCAAAAGTAAAAATTCAGAAGTTATAGCTAAGCTTAAGTCTTTAAGCATTTTTCCTGGTCACGAGACTTATACCTATTTACAGAAAGAAGAGATCAAAATTAGTCAATGATTTTTTTACGTTTTTCCATAAAAATTTGGTAAAACTGAATATAATATTTGAGACCACAAAAAACAGCAAATAACTTTCGGAATGTGTTTCTGTGAAATGCCCATAATAAAAAAAAAAATAACCGCAAAATTAAATGACCATATTTCGTATCAAAACAACAGATGAATAGAATGAGTCAGGAATTTATGTATTGGGTAATGGGCACTTCAACCTTTACAAGAGTGACTTCATCGGGCTATTTACATGGGTTTGTCGACTGTTACCAAGTTATCAACCTCACAAGTATGCGTTCCTTATTGGGCGTGTCTGATTTGTAATAAACAATGTAAGAAAAAACTGATTTGTCGTAGTTTCTGTGTGTGTATGTGTGTGTTTGTGTTAGGTTGACTTATTTTCGTTGGATACAAAAATCTACATTAGACAGCCAGAAAAGTAAAAAAGTCTGGACGCAGCAAGTGCGTTATTATTATTATTACCTTTATTGCTTAAAATTATACATGTTTATTCAATAAGTCTAAGACTTGTGGTGAATATTAACATAATTTTATACATAGTTCCATCCAAAACTGCTTGACAACACTCCAAATTCAACAACCTTAAAATTTTGACATACTAAAAAATTTATTTTCTCTTCCATTTCGTTCTTCTAATGTTTCACCTGATACCTCCATTTACAATTAATACCAATCACTCCATAATACTTTTCCAACTGAATTTTCATTAAAATGTTTTTAATAGCAAATGCGAGCAGGCATCAATCTGATTACCGGTATAGCCTATGTAGTAGAAACAATGTACTATATTTAATCAAAATTACTTGTGGTTTGAAAATCTACAAAAATTTTCCGAAAATAAACTTAAATGTTGATTTTCTAGCCAACAAACTTTACGTTAATAGCAAATTGGGTTATTGAAATTTGAAGGATTTAATGAAAATTCGCTACCAAAACGCACTTACTGCGTCCAGATTTATTTCTTACAAACATGCATCATACTTCGATAAAAAATATAAAAATGCATTATGAAATTTGTTCTACGAAAATTAGCTAAAAATTATAGATCGCTAAACCATAAACTTAACTAAACCTACAGCGAAAGCATCAACTTAACTAAACCAACAGCCAAAGCATCAGAGAAAGGGTCTATTTGAAATGAATTTTCTGTAAATATTTAAGTAAAATCAAGGGCAATGACGGTTGAATCTGAAACTTAAGGGTTCGCAGAACACTCTCCTTGCAACATTTTCTTTTCACAATTCGTATTTGTTACACGTTCTTTGCCTAAACATTGCCAATTTTGACGTTTCAAATCGCGACTTTGACGTTTTGAGGAAAACTCCAAATTTTTTTTCTTTGACTGTCCATAACTGTTTTGCCCTTAAACTTAGAGAGTTGAATTTTGGTGCAGGGTTCGCTATTTATAGTACAAATACGGGTACTAATTTTGGTTGCCCTTACTTTGTTATTTCCGGAGATATATTTTTTAGAAAGAAAACAAAATTTTCCGGGAAAACCAGAGCCGATTTTCCTGGCTAACGAGCTTATCCAAGCCACTTGCAAAAGGAAGGTACTCACACAATTTAATCAAGAGCGGCCTATTATTTTTTAAGTTAGCAGTGTGATACATACACGTATATATATATATATATATATATATATATATATATATATATATATATATATATATATATATAAACATTCCAACTGACCCCGGATATGTGTTCTAGTGGACCTAATTAGCGCTCATTTGAAGAATTTTTTTTTAATTCAAAAGTCGGGATCTCAAGAGAATTTTTTTAAAGAAAATTCACTAAAATCGCCAAGGATCTTGACCGATTTGACTATAATTTTAATCGGAATCAGGTGAAATTTACTGAGTTACACTCAGTGTCGGCAAAAATAATAATATCTTTCATCCTTGAGTATTTTTTAATTACGTACATAATTACATAACTCTATACCGAGTGTTTTTCAAAAGTGGCTCACCCCAATAACTTTTTAATTTTTTGATACAAAAAATTAAATTTGGTATGTTACTATATGACATAAATCCAGAGTCACTGACGTATTCAGTTGTTTTCACTTCCGGTTTCACTGTAAATGTCGGCAACTTTTGATTTTTAAATTGGACCCAGGGTATTTTTTTGCTTTATTTCTTAGAAAATAACATTCTGAATACAATAAATGACACCTCTATCAACTTTTGACATTTTCGTTTAAAAAAGTAATACTATTTTAAATTTTAGTCTAGTGCATTATATTTCGATGGAAAATGTTAAAATGCAATAACATAAGGAGTGAAAAAAAAATGTATCACCAGCGACTTATGGGCCACTCTATGATTGTAGAAATATTTTTTTAAGATGTAGCTCAAGACACCCTATAATTGATGTATACAATTTTTTTCGTTACTTGTGTAATAACGGACATATTAACTTTATTGATTTTTACGAAAATTTGTCACATATTATATACACTCAAACGATAAACTCTATAGGTAAAACTACTGCCAAAGCTTCAGACAAAGGGTATGTTTGAAATGAATTTTCTGGAAATATTTTAGTAAAATGAAGGACAATGACGGTTGAAGCTAAGACTTCAGGGTTTGTAAAACATTCTACTTGCAACATTTTCTGTACATAACCCGTATTAGTTTTATGTTATTTGCCCAAATCGTGCCAATTTTCACGTTATAAATCGCGAAGGCTTTGAGGAAAACCCTATTTTCTTTAAAATGTCTATAACTTTTTTATTCTTTGAGCTACAGAGCCAAGTTTTGGTGCGTTATTTACTTGTAATTATGTAAACCAGCGTACCAAATTTGGTTGCCCTTACTTTGTTATTTCCGGGGAAATAAAACTTTTCTTAAAGAAAACATAACATTTTCCGGAAAAAAACGGGCGAATTTGCCTGGATAACGAACTTGTTCAAGGTACTTGCAAAAGGAAGGTACTGACCAAATGTGATCAAAAACGGCCCATTACTTTTTGAGTTATCGATGTAATATATATATATATATATATATATATATATATATATATATATATATATATATATATATATATATATATATATATATATATATATATATATATATATATATATATGTTCAAAAAGATTTCCGCGGTCTTTAATGTGAGACATACTTGGTTCTCGGGTTGAACCGCGTCCAGAATTAATGTAAACTCGACGTTTCGGCTCCTGTTTTGGAGCCATTTTCAAGAGGTAAAGGAAATATGTAAGAACACTCTAAGGCGTCAATCTGCCTACTCCTTAGAGTGGTGGACTAAGGTGGGTAAAGGAAATATGTAAGGACACTCTAAGGCCTCAATCTGCTTACTCCTTAGAGCGGTGGACAAAGGTAGGTAAAGGAAATATGTAAAGACACTCTAAGGCCTCAATCTGCCTACTCCTTAGAGCGGTGGACAAAGGTGGGTTGGGTTGTTGTAGCTAGATTACGGGGCCTCAATCTGCCTACTCCCAAAATCTCTCCGGAGATCGTCTGTGAGGTCTCAGTGTGTTCAACCCTAGCCTCAGAGAGATCCGGCAGTTCGTTGCAAGTCTTGTCTTATATATGTGGTTCCGTCTACTTGCTTCATTATCAGTGAAAGTAGTGGGGTCACAGTCAATTAAGTGGGGGGCTTTGGTCACGGTACTTAAAGGATGAGGAGGATGAAGAGGGTCACCGGCATTTGTTGAGGCAGATAATGGGGCAATAACATTGTCTGTGGAATTTATTTTCCTTTTGTGTGTTTGTAAAGAAGATATAATAGGTTTCCAAGTAGTCGGAAGGCGAAGACCATCATCTCTCTTATTTAAAAAATCGGGTCGTTTTTCAATCTCGATTGCTTCCAGGATAATTCTCGTTTTAAAGTTGTAAACCGGTGCTATTGTTTTGGCATTATCGAAATCTATTTTGAGCCCTGTATGAGTGTGATCCATGGCCAGCGCCGATGAGGGGTCGGATTTTCTAACTGCGATACACCGGTTTACAACTTTAAAACGAGAATTACCCGTTAAGCAATCGAGATTGAAAAACGTCCCTCAGAGTGTCCTTACATATTTCCTTTACCTCTTGAAAATGGCTCCAAAACAGGAGCCTAAACGTCGAGTTTTCATAAATTCTGGACGCGGTTCAACCCGAGAACCAAGTATGTCTCATATATATATATATATATATATATATATATATATATATATATATATATATATATATATATATATATATATATATATATATATATATATATATATATATATATATATAAACATATAAAAATTGAAACTGATCCCGGATATGGGTTCTTGGTGTCCTAATTTGAGCTCATTTAGAGAATTTTTTTCAAAATTCAAAAGTCGCGATCTCATCATTAGTGATTTATTTTAAAGAAAATTCACTAAAAATATAAATTATACCAGTTATCATAAGTCAATGTAAGTTGTCTCGTTACAATATTTGTATTTTTGGCAAAGATATGGAGCAGAAAAAACGTTTCTTGTTGTGGAGCATTGCTAAGTAGAAAAGGATATCAAGCAGTGAGAGTTTTGGAAGAATTCTTAGGTTGGAGGATGGAAACGGAAGATGTAAATTCTAGACATTTTATGGGGCAAAATTTGAAGAATGTAGTTTGGAAAATAGCTATCAAACATTTTTAGGTTGACCTTTAACTAAATAGTATCAACAAGATGAGGCACCTTCCTGTTTTCGGGTTCAGGTAAGAGCATTCTTAGAGCACGTGTTTCCTCGTAGATAAATTTATTTATAATGTATAAATCTTGACTCACGTAAAATGAATCATCCTGTATATACCAAGTGTATAATCGCTACTTATGAAACATCAAAGAAATGAGTGCCGATTTATTGGAACCATGAGAACCACCCGGAGCGGTGTTGGTCCTGTCTCTCTGAATATCAAACGCAGAAGAAGAGGAACTGAAGAGTTGAGCCGTAGTAGAAGCAAATGTGGGTCAGTGAAGAGAGTCGGTCATCAACAACTCGGTTTGGTTAAAGATTAAACATCCGCCTTCATCCTTTACAACCGGCAAGAACCACGAGACTCGTAGATCAATGAGATACGGTAAAACGTGAAAATTGTCGAGAGTAATCTTAATCTTGAATCATATCCAACTAGTGATTTATTACTCATAATTCTAAATTAACGAGCGTTTCATATTTCTAATCACTTTGGTAGTCACTTATCCACCAGCACGCGGGAATACACGATGCACTGGCACATCTGATGTCTTTTAATAGTCTTAACAGTTTTCTTCCCGGATAAATTTATATTTGGAATCAATACCTGGTAACGAACATTTTACGATTTTACTTTGACAAAATCCAAGTTTGAAATGCCAACGTGAACGTATTGGCGATAATATCTTTGGAATCACCCACTATCGAAATTGCATTAGATATACAAGCACAAGTTTACAACTTATTTATTCATAAATAATTTATTCATAAAAATACATAAAAATACAAACTATTAAAAAATTTCCTTACATAAAAAGCTAACTAAATGCTACCACAAAAGTCAGAGACTTGTACGTGAGTAATTTAGACCAATATACCTAACAAACACTAATAATTAAGAATTGTCTACATTTAATATATACTCTTACACAAAAATAAAGAATTACTTACACTTAAACAACCAAAAGATGTCCGAAAATAGATTTGGGTATTAAAAAATACGATTACTTGTACAATTGTCAATTTAATGAATTTTCATTTAAAAAATTCACTAATAGAGAGGTATCGATGGTGAGACTTTCGGAAAATTTCTTCAAATGAGCGCGAATAAGGGCCTCTGGAACCCATTTCCATGGTCAGTTAAAATGTTTATATATATATATATATATATATATATATATATATATATATATATATATATATATATATATATATATATGACTTGGATGAGTTCGTTCATCAGATCTTAACGCCTAATTGTTCTTAACAAAAAAACTAAAACATATTTTTTAAAACGCAATATCTCTCAAATTCAACACTAAAAGTGAGTGGTGGACGTGCCGCCACCTAGTTGTGGAACCAAGTAGTATGTTGTCACGCCAGCTCCAAATTCTTCTTATTTTTAACCGACCTCAAAAAATGAGGTTTTATGTTCGTCTGTATGCATTTCTAGCAAATTTTTATTAAAAAAATGCTGGTCTAATAAATCATAGCTTGTGGTATCAACAAGATGGTGCCCCCGCGTATTATGACGTTAATGTTCGACAGTATCTGGATCAACAATTTCCCAATAGATCGATTAGCAGGTGTGGTGTAATCGAGTGGACAACAATCTGCCAGTGACCTGACCTGAGCTGACCTGGCCTAACTCCCTTAGACTTTTCTTCTGTGGGCCATTTGAAGAATGTGGCATTCAAAATTAAACCAGATACTACCGACAAATTCAAAACAAGAATCAAAACTGTATGTAGTAACATTTCTCCAGAGATTATGGGGCCCAAAAAGAATTTGTTGGCCGATAAATGAGGAAATCCCGACTTTTGAATTTTGAAAAAATTTCTTCAGCGCTAATTAGGCCCCTAGAACACATATCCGGGGTCAGTTTCAATTTTTATATGTTCATATATATATATATATATATATATATATATATATATATATATATATATATATATATATATATATATATATATATATATATATATATATATATATATATATATATATGTATCACACCGATAACTTCAAAAATAATGGGCCAACTTTGATTAAATTGGGTGAATACCTTCCTTTTGCAAGTGGCTTGGATAAGTTCGTTAACCAGGAAAATCGGTCCAGGTTTTCTTTCGAAAAAAAATGTCTCCGTAAATAACAAAGTAAGGGCAACAAAATTTGGTGCGCAGGTTTATATTATTATAGGTAAGTTACGTACCACAATTTAGCTCTCTAAGTTAAAAGACAAAAAAGTTATAGGCATTTATAGAAAAATAAATTGGGGTTTTCCTCAAAACGGCAAGACGTGATTTAAAACGTCAAAATTCACATTTAGGCAAAGAACCTGGAACCAATACGGGCTATGGAAAGAAAATGTCTCAAGAAGAATGTTTTACAAACTTTGAAGTCTTACCTTCAACCGTCATTGTACTTCATTTTACTTAAATATTTCCAGAAAATTAATTTCAAATAGGCCCTTTCTCTGGTAGTAGTCTTACCTATAGAGTTTATCGTTTAATGGTATATAATTTTTGTCATTTTCGTAAAAAATCAATAAAGCTCATTATATCCATTATTATACAAGATACGAAAAAAAACGTATACATTAATTATAGGGCGTCTTGAGCTACATCTTAAAAAAATATTTCTACAATCATAGGCTGGCTCATAAGTCGCTGGTGATACAAATTTTCTTTTTTTTTAATCGAACACGCCTTATGTTATTCCAATTTTGCATTTTCCATCGAAATATAATGCATGTTTGTAAGAAAAGAAATTCTGGACGCAGCAAGTGCGTTATGCTGGCGAATTTTCATTAAACGCTACCAATTTGAAAAGCTCAGTTTGCTATTAACCTATAAGGTACACCAAGAAACAGGTTATTTCGGGAACACTAAGTTTACTTTCGGAAATTTTTGTACATTTTCAATCAATAAAGTTATTTTAATGAAACATAGGACATTGTTTGTACTATATAGGTTATACTCAAATTTGATGCCTGTTTAAAAAAAAACATATTTAGTATTAAAACAATTTATATGAAAATTCACTACCATAACGCACTTGCTGCGTCCAGACTTTTTTAAATAATGACATTTTCTTGTGTTTTCTGCCGCGCTGAAAGCAACGGTGTCCTCGGATTTCACATAGCTTTAGTATTAAGCGAGATATAAGCTCCTTGTGTGATTGAAACAGGGTTCAGTTAAATGTAACTATAGAAACTTTGAAATAATTATTAGAAATTAAAGACTGAAGCTGATAAACATTATATTGTAAAATATTATTCTAAGAATATATTGTGTTTTTAAGTATTTAAGACTAAGTAATGTATAACAATTCTATAACTCAATAAATATTTTAGGATCAAGAAATTAAAATTGAAATTTGAAACGTCTGAGATGTGATATGCCACAGGAATCTGATATTTGTGTAAGATTTCTTGAAATTCGCTTTTATCGACCAGTCATGTAACCATCGGACAGTTATACAACATTTAAAACCTGTTTTGCGACAGGATAATTTAAACAATCATACTTTAAATTGCACAGGTGTGTGTTTACTTTATTCATTTCTTCACTGGTTTCCAATCAGGTCTTTGCTGTAGCTTACGGATATTCAGACTTCACTTCGGCGATGACCCAGAATTCGCTTACAATATTCATTATTCTTAAAATGATTTTACCAACAACTTGTCTAAAAAGTTTTATTTGAAATTGCTTAAATGCGACATAGAGTATGTCTACTTACGTTTTCTAGGCACGGGAAACGTTTAGTGAATTTTCTTTAAAAAATTCACTAAAGGAGAGATCCGTGTTTATAATATATATATATATATATATATATATATATATATATATATATATATATATATATATATATATATATATATATATATATATATATATATATCGTATCAATAACTCAAAAAATAATAGACCGATCTTGATCAAATTTGGTGAGTACCTTCCTTTTGCAAGTGGATTGGACAAGTTCGTTAGCCAGGAAAATATGACCAGGTTTTCCCGGAAAATGTTGTGTTTTCTTCCTAAAAAAATTTATATCTCCGGAAATAACAAAGTAAGGGCAACCAAATTTGGTGAGCGTATTTGTATTATAAAGGGTGAACCTTGTACCAAAATTTAAGTCTCTAAGTTTAAAGACAAAAAGTTACGGGCAGCTAAAGAAACAAGTTTTGGAGTTTTCCTCAAAACGTCAAACTCGCAATTTGAAACGTCAAAATTGCCAATGTTTAGGCAAAGAACGTGAAACAAATACGGATTGTGAAAAGAAAATGTTGCAAGAAGAGTGTTCTGCGAACCCTTAAGTTTCAGATTCAACCGTCATTGCCCTTCATTTTACTAAAATATTTACAGAAAATTAATTTCAAATAGACCCTTTCTCTGATGCTTTGGCTGTCGGTTTAGTTAAGTTGATGCTTTCGCTGTAGGTTCAGTGAAGTTTATGGTTTAACGGTCTATAATTTTTAACTAATTTTCGTAAAACAAATTCGTTAATGCATTTTTGCATTTATCGAAATATGATGCATGTTTGTAAGAAAAAAATCTGGACGCAGTAAGTGCGTTTTGGCAGCAAATTTTCATAAAATCCTTCAAACTACAATGACTCAATTTGCTATTAACGTAAGCTTTGTTGGTTAAGAAACCAACATTTAACTTTATTTTCGGAAAATTATTTCTGCAATCACAGGCTGGTCCATACGTCGTTGTTGATTTAATTTTCTTTTTTTTTATCGAACACGTTATTGCTTTTTTGTATTTTCCATCGAAATATAATGCATGTTTGTAAGAAAAGAAATTCGAGACGCAGCAAGTGCGTTATGGTAATAAATTTTCATTAAATGCTTCAAATTTGAATAGCTCAATTTGCTATTAACCTATAAGGTCGACCAAGAAATCAGTTTTTTCGGGAACACTTTAAGTTTACTTTCGGAAATTTTTGTACATTTTCAAACAATACAGTAGTTTTGATGAAACATGGCACATTCTTTCTACTATATAGGTTATACTGGTAACCAAAATTGATGCCTGCTTTAAAAAAACACACATATTTGCTATTTAAAAACATTTTAATGAAAATTCACTGCCATACCGCACTTGTTGCGTCCCGAACCTTTTTTAGTATCCATTTATGGAAATAAGCTACACCTATTAAAAAATTCTGCTTTGTGAGAAAATAATTTATTGGTGTTAAAATTGGAAGCAGCATTTATAGGATGGATGAAAAATAAAGAAACTCATAAACTAACACAAGGGAGAACTACAATTAATTTCTATTTTGGGGCACTATGTTTTTAGAAATTAAAAAAACAAAATCGCTAATTATGTTGAAGCAAATACTTAGAAGTCTCTTCATTGGCAAATTTCTACTAAAATTCGTCACGCATTACCATTAGAACATGATTATGGATCGTGACATTAAAATTGTGAGTTCTGTCACCATTTTAATGATATGATTTTTTTAAACCCTAACCTAATTAAAAGTTAAAGTCCATCACTTTTATAGCAAATTAAGTTTTATATCTTTTTCTTCCCGTTTCAATTTTTCGACAAACCAGCCGTTTTTGAAAAAAATTAGATTTTTAGAGTTGAGATCAAAACTAAATTACCTATGTCCCTTGAAGACATTATTAGACAGTAACATATCTGAAATTTAACAAACGCTTTTAAATACTAATAAATAAAAAAAAAGTCTGGACGCAGCAAGTGCGTTATGGAAGTGAATTTTCATTAAAATGTTTATAATAGCAAATGCGAGCAGGCATCAATCTGATTACCGGTATAGCCTACGTAGGAGAAGCAATGTACTATATGTTATCAAAATTACTTATTCTTTGAAAATGTACAAAAATTTTCCGAAAATAAACTATGTTGGTTTCCTAGCCAACAAACCTTATGTTAATAGCAAACTGAATTATTGAGATTTGAAGAATTTAATGAAAATTCGCTACCAAAACGCACTTACTGCGTCCAGATTTTTTTATTACAAGCACGCATCATATTTCGATAAAAAATGCAAAAATGCATTAACGAATTTGTTCTACGAAAATTAGCTAAAAATTATAAACCGTTAAACCATAAACTTAACTAAACCTACAGCGAAGGCACCAACTTAACTAAACCGACAGCCAAAGCATCAGAGAAAGAGCCTATTTGAAATGAATTTTCTGTAAATGTTTTAGTAAAGTGAAGGGCAATGACAGTTGAAGCTGAAACTTAATGCTTCGCAGAACACTCTCCCTGCAATATTTTATTTTCACAATCCGTATTTGTTTCATGTTCTTTGCCTAAACATTGCCAATTTGGACGTTTCAAATCGCGACTTTGACGTTTTGAGGAAAACTGCAATTTTTTTTCTTTAACTGCCCATAACTTTTTCGTCTTTAAACAAACAGTTTTGGTGGGTGATTTACCTATAATGACATAAACCTGCGTACCAAATTTGGTTGCCCTTACTTTGTTATTTACCGAGATATAAATTTTTGTAGAAAGAAGAAATTTTGTGTAAAAACCTGGGCAGATTTTCCTGGCTAACGAACTTATCCAAGCCACTTGCAAAAGGAAGGTATTCATAAAATTTGATCAATTTCGAACATATATATATATATATATATATATATATATATATATATATATATATATATATATATATATATATATATATATATATATATATATATATATATATATATATATATATATGGTCGGAAAGATTTCCATGGTCTTTAATGTGAGATATACTTGATTCTCGGGTTGAACCGCGTCCAGAATTTATTAAAACTCGACGTTTCGGCTCCTGTTTTGGAGCCTTTTTCAAGAGGTAAAGGAAATATGTAAGGACACTCTAAGGCCTCAATCTGCCTACTCCTTAGAGCAGTGTACAAAGGTGATTGGGTTGTTTAGCTCGATTACGGGGCCTTAATCTGCCTACTTCCCAAATCTCGCTGGAGATCGTCTCTAAAGTCTCAGTGTGTTCAACCCCAGGCCTCAAGGAGATCTGACAGTTCGTTGCAAGTCCTGCATTATATGTATCGTTCCGTCTACCTGCTTCGTTATCAGTGAACGTTGTCGGGCCACGGTCAATTAAGTCAGGAGGTTTGGTCACGGCACTTGAAGGACTAAGAGGATTACCGGCATTTGTCTCATTTATTTGTCTCAACAAATGCCGGTATATCTCATATATATATATATATATATATATATATATATATATATATATATATATATATATATATATATATATATATATATATATATACATATAAAAAATCTAACTGACCCCGGATATGTGTTCTAGAGGGCCTAATTAGCACTCATTTGAAGAATTTTTTTAAAATTCAGAAGTCGGGATCACCTCGTTAGTGAATTGTTTTAAAGAAAATTCACTAAAAACCATATAAAAAACACTAAAGTTATTGTTTAAAATGACTTCCATTTTCTCTTGTTATTGATGCACCTCCACAAATCTTCCTCAGCTTGAACTGGTGTCAAATACACAGATTCCTTTAAATCCCCCTGGAGAAAAAAGCCACATTTATTGAAGTCTGATGATCATGCTGGCCAATGTTGATGGAAATTAGTTCAACGACCTATCCATTGATTTGCAAACTGTTGGTTTAAAATTCCACGAACCTTTGTAGTGAAATGTGATGGCGCCCCATTAACCACATTTCGCTGTGCAGTTTTAAAGGCAGCTCCTCCAGTAGCCCAGGAAGTACATTTTGCAAGAAAATTACATCTATTGCGCCGTTTAAGCGGTTTGGTAAAATAACCGGCCCAACCAAATGTTCTCCAACAATACCTGCTCACACATTTATTTTAAATTCTCTTTGGAAATAGTGGGTTACTGTAGCATGTGGATTTACATCCGAATATTCGTGGAAGTTGTGCACAATCGTAATCCCCCTCCTTGTAAAATAAGCTTCATCCGTAAAAATGGTTTTGGGAAAATCAATGTTCTGATGTAAGATGAAATTAAAAAAAAACAGTCTTGCCTCTAAATCCTGCGGTAGCAGTTCTAGCACATTTTGAAGGTGACATGGATGCAGCAGATTATGTCGGATAATTCTATCGACCGTCGGCTGTGTTATATGAATCTGCCTGGATAGTCGTCTGGTGCCGGTTTGAGGCTCACTCTCAATACTGTCTAGAAGACGCTCCTCGGTTCGTGCGTTTACTGCATGAACGGGTCCTCCAGCATTTTTTATGAAAAAGGAACTGGTTTCCCGAGCTCTACGTTCAACATTGGCAAACGTTTGACGACGTGGTATATTACGATTAGGAAATCTTCTTCGATATACTTCTACACTTCTGCGACAATTACCCTCGCAAAACCCTAATACCATAAGCATGTCAACTTGTTCATTAACCGATAATTTTCCAGCTATTTTGAGCAACAAATTATTATCACAAACTAAAACAAGAAACACACGACAATAATTATTGTAAAACTTTATAAATTTAAGTAATGCCAGATTTGACAAAAACTGTAACCTAGCAACAGATGACCTACAGGGCGCGCGCCCAAGGCATCCCCTATGAGACTTTAATGTTTAAAAAATTATTTAAGGGACATAATTTCTTTGTATTGCGTGTTGTAAAATTGTAAGCGAAAAATAAATTAATATCATTATTATTAAATGCACAAAATAAGTAAAAGTATGCCTAAGAATTTGCTTTAGAGCATAGGTAGTTCAGTGGTAAGAACGTGTGCTTCTGAACCGAAGCGTACTGGGTTCGATTCCCGGGATTCACCTTTCACTTTTTCAGTACAAACTGTAAAATTAACACTAACCGAGTTTGTGGAATTGAATTTGAGCAAGTTGAATATCTGCGCGTTCCGCCCTTCGTAGGGGGCGTAAAGCCGCCAGTCCTGTGTCCATGCGATGTTGGGCACGTTAGAGATTCCTACCCTCCTCGCATATAGGATAGTGAAGTGAAACTGCTCGCTGGCGTCAGTGACTGGCCATAGTCGCGGAAATAGAGCAACGTTAAAGAAACAAAAATACACACACGAGAAATTGCTTCTAACATTCTGTACTTGCGTCTATCGCAATGATCAAAGAGTTTTAAAGGATTCAGTTCATCAGATGCGGTAATCGATAATCTTCAATGTCAATCGCTTGTTTTTCACTTGGTATTATTATGTCATGTGCAATGACATAAAAAATGTGCGTTATGGTTCATTAGTTCCGTGAGAATTCATCTACCTATAAAGAAGAGTACCAAATAAATAGTTAACCGAGTAGATTTCTGATTATTTCAATTGATAAATTATTACAGTTCTTTATAAACTGTAATTGATAGGTCAGGCATGCCTCAATGTCAAATAACTGTTCAAATAAATATAGCATAAAAAAGTCTGGACGCAGCAAGTGCGTTATGGAAGTGTATTTTTATAAAAATGCTTTTAATAGCAAATATGTCTTTTTAATGCAAGCAGTCATCAATTTGGTTACCGGTATAACCTAAATAATGTGCCATATTTTATCAAAATTACTTATTGTTTGAAAGTGTACAAAAATTTTCCGAAAATAAACTTAAAATTTTGGTTTCCTAGCCAACAAACCTTAGGTTAATAGTAAATTGAGTTATAGAAATTTGAAGCATTTAATAAAAATTTGCTACCAAAACGCACTTACTGCGTCTCGATTTTTTTCTTACAAACATATTTCGATCTCTTGTATAATAATAATTATATTGAGCTTTACCGTAGAAATACGTCACCCTGTATATATGTAATCAGATAAAAACTGAACGTAAACCCGGATAGGGATTCTAGGCGGCCTGGTTTGAAGAATTATTTTAAAAATTCTAAAGTCGCGGTACTCTCATTGGCGAATTTTTTGTACGAAAATTAACTAAAAATTATGTAATAATTTAAAAAAATTAAAAATATTTTCCCTTAAAGCATCAACTTAACTAAAACTACCGCCAAAGCATCAGAGAAAGAAAATAACTAACCTGTTGCATATCAGCCCTTTTTGTAAAACTTCGAGCCTTTTTAGCTGTTGCCAAAACGTCACAAACACTGTTTAGTCCACATACTAACATTAATAAAACCGTGAAGGAATAACTTGCACTTGTATATTAAAATTTCCAAACAACATAAATAATTTGTAAAATGAAATTGAAAACAGATAAACGATCTAATAATGTACGTCAACTAATAAAACGGTTACAGCGTGTAACTGACCTGCGCAATGAGATCAAATGTTCCGTTGCCAGGTAACGACTCAGACATACTAGATCTCATATATAGACCAGTTTTTATCGTTGTAAATAAAAAAACTGTGATATTAAGAATAAATACTTCAAATTTGAATAGCTCAATTTTCTGTACACCTAGACAGCTGAATTTTGGTACATTTTTTCGAAAGAAAACTCAAAATTTTCCCGGAAAACCTTGTCCGATTTTCCTAGCTAACGAACTCATCCAAGCTATTAATAAAAGAAAGGCACTTGCCGAGTTTCATCAAAATCCCCCAGATATAGGTTCTAGGGACCCAAATTCGCGTCCATTTTAATAAAAATTCACTAATAAAAACATTCATCGTCCGAAATATATGCTAGAATGTAAAGAGGAGATGTGGGAGAGACTAGTCAGAACCGTAGAGGATACCTTAAAGATGGTTATAAAACAGTAAACACCTAAATTTGAGACACTCTAAACGGTGTTTGCAGAAAAAGGATTCACTGTTAATAACAGACTCACATATGTATCATTAAGTATTGGTACTTTAGAAGGTTTAACTCAAAATAATTGTCTTATCGGGACATTACGTTTTACAAAACCATTTGGTACTACTGAATTTTATTTAAAAAAATCACCAATGAGGAGAACTCGACTTTTGAATTTTGAAAAAATTTGTTCAAATGAGCGCGAACGAGGCCTCCCAAAACCCACATCCAGGGTCAGTTTGAATTTTAATGTGTTGATATACATATACATACATACATATATATATATATATATATATATATATATATATATATATATATATATATATATATATATATATATATATATATATATATATATAGATTTAAATTTGGTAGGTAGGGACCTTCCTTATGCAAATGTCTTGGACGAGTTCGTTAGCAAGGAAAATCGGCTCAGTTTTTCCCGGAAAATTTTTATGCCTCCGGAAATTATAAAGTTAGGGCACCAAATTTGGTACGCTGGTTTATGTCACAAGAAGTAAACTATATACCAAAATCTAAATCTATAGGGTGATATAAAAAAAGTTATAGACATTTAAAGAAAAAATTTTGGGTGCCGCTGATGACCAGATAAACGCACAAAAGCAAAATATTTTGTGTGGATGACAAAATCTATTGTACGTTACAGACAAAGACTAAGTTTTTTGGCGCAAAGAGATCAAGAGATGCCGGAAAAATTACTTTGAAAATTTGATAACTTTTCCTCTTAAAATGCCAAATTCGCGATTTTAAACGTCAAAATTAGCAACTTTAAGGCAACTAATCTAAATCTAATACGGTCTATGTAGAGAAACTGTCGCAAGAAATGTGCCTTATAGGTCCTTAAGTTTCAGCTTCAACCGCCATTGTCCTTCATTTTACTAAAATGTTTCCAGAAAATTCATTTCAAATAGACCCTTTCTCTGATGCTTTAGCAGTAGTTTTAGTTATATAGTTTATGGTTTAATTCTCTATAACTTTTAGCAAATTTTCGTAAAAGAAATTCGCTAATGAGGAGACGGCGGCATTTAATTTCAAATGAGCGCGAACCCCTTGGACCTATAGTCGGGGTTAGTTTGAGTTCTTATCTGTTTACATATATACAGTGTGACACATTTCCACGGTACAGCTCAAGATTACTGTTATTATATAAGATACGAGAAACAATTGTATACGTTAATTACGGGGTATCTTGAGCTGCATCTTATAAAAATTAGTTCGAAAATCACAAGTGGCCCATAAGTCGTTGGCGATACAAATTTTCTTTTTTAAATCGAACACCCCTTATATTATTGCATTTTTGCATTTTCCATAGAATTTTAATGCATGCTTGTTTTTGAGTTGTTTCAATTGTTTTGCAACTTTTCACATTTTTTGCACATATAAAAAATTGTGATACGGCGTTTTTACCAAGTCTAATTGAAATCACGCATTCGGAGAGGTTTTTGTTTATATTATTTCATGAAAAAATCGAGATGCTGTATACAGGGCGCCTTCAAATAGTGACAGAATTTAAAAAATCAAATGTCCTAACTCAATTGTTTCAAATAGAACAGTCTGTATTTTGTGTTTCGATAGTGAAGAGCATAGTTGTAAATGTTTCATAAGTTATTTAGAAAAATGTTTTCAGGTTTTCGTGAAAAAATTTTCATGCCAAAAACTTTTTTGGGAGTTTTGTTGAAAAGCTTATTTGATGAAATATGTTATATTGTTTCTACTATGTAGGTTATACGGGTAACTAAATTTGGTGCCTGCTTTAATTTAAAAAAAATATATTTGCTATAAAAACATTTTAATGAAAATTCACTACCATAACGCACATGCTGCGTCCAGACTTTTTCCCTAATTGGATGCGAGAAGCGCTTGGTGTCTCAAATTTCGTCTCTTTTCAACAGCTACCTCATTAAATTTCTGTATATTCTCTCGCTCCCGCTTTCAACTTTTCTCTGATCAAGTAACGGAGCATCCTTGGACTTTTGATCTTTACCATCTTTTTGTTGTTGGAAGTGTCAATCTTCATCTTCCTCTTCTGGTTTTATGCTGTTTTCAGCTTCCTCTTTCTTGGCATCATTCTCCTTTACCTTCTTCCTTTCGTTTTATTTACATCATCTTCAACTTTTTCATAATTATATTTCTCAAAATCAGCATTATTTTCCTTAAGTGTGCCTTTATATTTGTTTTGCTATAAAAACACTGCTTGCAAAAACCCTTCTTAATTTCAGCTGTAACTTCGTTTATAATACCTATCTGCTTTTGGCTTTTATATCTCTCTTCATTAGTTTTTGCTTTTTCTCAATGTTTCGTGCTTCCAGTTCTTCACTTTTGAGTCTCTTAGCGAATTTTTTTTTATTCGCTAATGAGGAGGTCTGTGTTTATATATATATATATATATATATATATATATATATATATATATATATATATATATATATATATATATATATATATATATATATATATATATATATATATATCCGACCGATAACCCAAAAAATAATAAACCGATCTTTATCAAATTTGGCGAGTACCTTCCTTTTCCAAGTGGCTTGGATAAGTTCGTTAAAATCGGACCAGGTTTTCCCGGAAAGTTTTGTATTTCCTTTCTAAAAAATTCATATCTCCGTAAATGAGAAAGTAAGGACAACCAGGGTACGCGTGTTTGTATTATAAAGAGTGAACTCTGTACCAAAATTTAGGTCTCTAGCTTTAAAGTCAACGAAGTTATGGGCAGTTAAACAAACAAATTTTAGAGCTTTCCTCAAAACGTCAAACTCGCAATTTTAAACGTAAAAATTGGCAATGTTTAGGCAAAGAATGTAAAACAAATACCAATTGTGAAAAGAAAATGTTGCAAGAAGAGTGTTCTGCAAACCCTTAAGTTTTAGACTCAACCGTCATTACCCTTCATTTTACTAAAATGTTTACAATATATCCATTTTAAATAGACCCTTTCTTTGATGCTGTGGCTGTCAGTTTAGTTAAGTTGGTGCCTTTTTGGATATTTATTTGCAGGTTTAGTGAAGTTTATGGTTTAACGGTCTATAATTTTTTTTAGCTAATTTTCGTAGAACAAATTTGTTAATGCATTTTTGCCTTTTTTATCGAAATATGATGCTTTTATAAAAAAAAATATCTGGACGCAGTAAGTGCGTTTTGGTAGCGAATTTTCGGTAAATTTGCAAATTAGCTCCTGAACGCTTTTCAAAAAACTGTTCTCAGAAAACTGCCTAGGCCCCCCCCCTGAATTTACAAACCCCAAGAAATATTTCTTGTTTACACCCCCCAAGGCAGTTACGGGACCAGGAGTGAGTAAGGTTGCATAATTTGTATTTAGCTAAATTTCGTAGACCAAATTCGTTAATGCATTTTTGCATTTTTTATCGAAACATGATGTGTTTGTAAGAAAAAAATCTGGACGCAGTCAGTGCGTTTTGGTAGCGAATTTTCGGTAAATTTGCAGATAAGTTCCCGAACGTTTTTCAAAAAACTGTTTTCAGAAACCTCCCTAGCCCCCTCTCTGGATCCACAAACCCCAAGGAAGTTACGGGACCAGGAGTGAGTAGGGGTGCTGGGCGGGGTAGGTAGTAAAAAGGAAATATGAGCAGAAAATTAGAATAAAGCGGGCTTGAAAGCTATCTTTTTCACATCTTGAAGTCATATCCCCGTTAAACCCTGCCTACCCCGCACAGCACCCCTATTCACTCCCAGTCCCATAACTTCTTTGGGAGGTGTGAACAAGAAATTTTTCTTGTGGTTTGTGCATCCAGGTGGGGTCCTAGTAATGTTTCTGAAAACAATTTGTTGAAAAGCGTTCGGGAGCTAATCTGCAAATTTACCGAATCCTTCAAATTTCAATAACTCAATTTGCTAACGTAAGCTTTGTTGGTTAGAAAACCAACGTTTAAGTTTATTTTCGGAAAATTTGTGTATATTTTCAAACCATAAGTAATTTTGATATAATATAGTACATTATTTCTACTACATAGGCTATACCGGTAATCAGATTGATGCCTGCTCGCATTTGCTATTAAAAACATTTTTATGGAAATTCACTTCCATAACACATTTGCTGCATTGAAAAATGTTTATATATTTTCAAACAATAAAGTTATTTCGATGAAATATGATACATTGTTTCTACTATATAGGCAACCAAGTTTGATGCCTGCTTTCATCAAAGAAAAACATTTGCCATTAAAAATATTTTAAAGAAAATTCGCTACCATAACGCACTTGCTGCGTCCAGAGATTTTTTGTTTTAATTTGCCAGCTTCTTGTTTGCTTGTAGTTGTATTCGTAGTTGTCTTTATAACAGTGAATGTTTACTACATTTACTGCCTGATTTAGTTTTCCGTTCAATGACATCAGCGACACAAATTTTAAATTTTTGTGGTTGCTTAAACGTCGTAAAAAGTGTCAAAACAGATAGAAAACATGATCTGGGAACGAATATTTTTTGTGTTGATCGGTCTGTATCTCTGTCTGTTCGATAACTTTAGAACGAACTGAGATATCGTCCTCAGATTTGGTATACAGTTAGCACCTGACAAACCAACGGTTCGGATTGCTTTTGGAATTTGCAGCACTATTCTAAACTCCAGTGCACCCAACATGTTTTTCATTAAATGCTTATAACTTTTTTCTTTTAACGTGAATATCTTTTTCATTCTACAAAAATTCACTAAACCTATGAAAGCGGATAAAATCTAAAGTAAATTACGCTGTATACGGACCTGTAAATGAAGTTTACGTGTTCTCAACGAAATCCTAAAAAGGAAGAGTAACAGAGCTTTTTCAAGTTTGTCTACATGAGTCATGCTGTGTTCGGCTACAAGAGGCCTTCAGGAATCTTGAGCCATTAAATTTTACAAGAAGATACAAGAATATTACAATATGGAAATGTGAATGCTCATAAATCAAATCGTGATAGCAATAAATGTAGATAGTATCCTTGACTTTTAAAATCACAACCATTGTTGTTGAATACAGAATGCCCACCTCCTGACGCTTCTATTTTCACGTTTTTCATTAAACCGATTTTAAATTATCCAAGGGTCAATGCGATGTTTGTTTATGTTAACAGTTTGACATTAATTTTCCTATATTAACTTTTAGTGGAATTTAAAGCTTGTAAGATGTTTTAATTTTTAATTAATTTTGAATATTTGAGATTTTCAATGGTTGATGTTCTAAAGTTAATGTTGTTCATCCACTAAAATTCGTGCTAAGTTTAACTGTGATCAGAGCTTCAATATTTACTTCGGAACTAGTCAAATTCTCATCACCATAGTCTAAGGGTGATGTCGCCTTGTCATTATAACTATGTCTTTCTATCACTGGAACAGGAACTGTGAGTTATAAAAATGGGAGATACTGGTTTTGCTGGGATAGAACGCAGGGTGTGGTTATAAATGTATCACGTCAAGCCACATGTGACGCAAGAAATGATAATGGATTATATCAAACAAAAACCTGGATATAGGAATGGAAACGTAGGTGTAGAAGAAGCAAACAAAGATAAACCAAACAAAACTTACGAGAGTTTTGTAGTGACAGCAGTTTTTAAGAAGAAAGATGAAATGTATCGTCCTGAATTTTGGCCTACAAACGTGGGCATTAGAAGATACAACGGTAAATTTGCAGATTAGCTCCCGAACGCTTTTCAAACAATTGTTTTCAGAAACATTAATAGGACGCCCCTTGGATGCACAAACCACAAGAAAAATTACTTGTTCACACCCCCTAAGGAAGTTACGGGACTAGGAGTGAATAGGGATGCTGGGCGGGGTAGGTAGTAAAAATAAGCAGAAAATGCGAAGAAACTTGCTTGAAAGCTGTCTATTTGAAGCCATATCCCCTGAAACCCTGCCTACCCCGCACAGCACCCCTATTTGCCCCAGGTCCAGTAACCTCCGTGGAGGGTATGAACATGAAAATTTTCTTGTGGTTTATGCAACGATGGTGCTTGTTTGCACACAGGGGAAAGAAAATGCCTATGATGAAGCAACCCCCCCCCCCCCAATGATTCAACTTGTGACGGCGGCGGGGCGGTGTTGGTCTTCGTCGTGGGAATTTTCCATCCCCTCTCGCGTGCATATAACCACCCTCGCTGCATAAACCACAAGAAAAAAAGAACAGGGGTGGTTTGCGGGGTAGGCATGATTTAAGGGGCATATGGCTTCAAGATGTGAAAAAGACAGCTTTCAAGGTCGTTTTCTTTGCATTTTCTGCTCACATTTCCTTTTAGTGAATTTTTATTAAAAAAATTCACTAATAGAGAGGTATCGATGGTGAGACTTTGCAAAAATTCTTTCAAATGAGCGCGAATTAGGACCCCTAGAACCCATATCCGGGGTCAGTTTGAATTTTTATATGCTTATATATATATATATATATATATATATATATATATATATATATATATATATATATATATATATTTATTTATATTTATTTATATATATATATATATATATATATATATATATATATATATATATGTATCCGTCTGATAACTCAAAAAATAATTAACCGATTTAGATGAAACTCGGCAAGTGCCTTTCTTTTATTAATGGCTTGGATGAGTTCGTTGGCCAGGAAAATCGGACGGGGTTTTCCGGGAAAATTTTGAGTTTTCTTTCAAAAAAAATTTTTTTTTCCGAAAATTTCGATAAAATTTGGTCTACATATTGCTTTGGGAAATACCTAACTATGTGCCAAAATTCAGCTTTCTAGGGTTACAGAAAATTGAGCTATTCAAATTTGAAACATGTTTAAATCATAAGCATGTGGTTGCTGTTGGTTAGTCAATGCTTTTCTTATTGACTCATGAGATTCATTTGTAAGTTTCCGAGAAATGTCAATAATACTGAATTCACTGATTGTTAATCATTGGAAGCATTTACGATTATATATAACCCTATTGTAATGTATTATCATTTATAACCTTTGTAGTATAATTATTTTTGCCTTACAACTCGCAGCGTTTTTAGTCAATTGTTGTTATTAATAGTGAATAGTTTCCCGAATACACAAACCTTCCATTGACTTCTGCTTCTGCCGCTGTTACAGTCCTTTTATTTAGAGCTAGAGTTGTAACCATTGACTATCTATCTACGAATAGACTGGGCACACAGCCGAATTGTTTGAAGCCAACATTCAAGGGACTCTATGTTTACATCGGTCCTCTGCTCTGATTTGGTGGTGGCTAACGCGTTGCCGCTATGTAATAATTCATCCTTAAATCGCCGAATATGATGACAAGGAAGTCATTGAGGATGACAAATTTATTACTTTTCTGTCACTTAAGACATTACACTTTCATTAGGGCTTATTTATGAATGTAAAGATGTACTAACATATATTTTCCTTGGTTTCTCCCTTCTTTATGTAAATATAACCAGAAAACTCAGCCCATTATTTTAAATCGTTTTCCTGCTGCATGTGAAGTATCTAGATTTTTATTAATCCTCAGTTGTGGCTTGTATTTGTCTGTGAATAGTATGCAAGTATACTGAGAGTTTATTTTTATGTGTTACCTTGATTGGCAATAAAGATTTTGAGTTTTGTTTTGGCAAAATGGTGAAAAGGTGTATTGTTTGTAGAAGATTACCTGGGGATGTGGCAACGGTGTCTCTGCATACGTAAGTACCTTGCTGTTTGCTATTTTCAGCGGCGGCACGTCAGTTTGGCACTATTTTTAGGTTTCCATGTATTAAAGAAATGAGAGAAAAATGGTGCGCAGCCTTAAGTATAAAAACGGATACGCTGCCGAAATATTCTTATTTATGTTCTCAGCACTTTAATGAAGACTCTTTTAGTGAATTTTTATAAAAAAAATTCACTAATAGAGAGGTATCGATGGTGAGACTTTGCAAAAATTCTTTCAAATGAGCGCGAATTAGGACCCCTAGAACCCATATCCGGGGTCAGTTTGAATTTTTATATGCTTATATATATATATATATATATATATATATATATATATATATATATATATATATATATATATATATATATATATATATATATGTATCCCTCTGATAACTCAAAAAATAATTAACCGATTTAGATGAAACTCGGCAAGTGCCTTTCTTTTATTAATGGCTTGGATGAGTTCGTTGGCCAGGAAAATCGGACGGGGTTTTCCGGGAAAATTTTGAGTTTTCTTTCAAAAAAAAATTTTTTTTCCGAAAATTTCGATAAAATTTGGTCTACATATTGCTTTGGGAAATACCTAACTATGTGCCAAAATTCAGCTTTCTAGGGTTACAGAAAATTGAGCTATTCAAATTTGAAACATGTTTAAATCATAAGTATGTGGTTGCTGTTGGTTCATTCATCAAACTTCTGCTTCTGCCGCTGTTACAGTCCTTTTATTTAGATCTAGAGTTATAACCATCATACAAACAGTGTTTTTTAACCACGTGGCTGGGCGACTGACCGAATTCATTCCCAGTTGCTGTTGATTTACTCATATTCTCTTAATATGTTTGGAGATGTGGTGTCTACTTCATTCCAAGTCACTATTAACCGACTATTTATGAAATCAAATAAGTAAATTAAATCGATTGTCATAAAATATGTAGTGTATTAAGACAAGGGAAAAAGAAATAAAACATATATAACTGTGCACATTTTGATTATATTTTAGGGTGCTTGAGAGAGGTATTGTCACAGCATAATATCTTATTAAAGTTCATTTGTAAATAGGTTTAATTTTTATATGTTTATATATATATATATATATATATATATATATATATATATATATATATATATATATATATATATATATATATATATATATATATATGATAACTCAAAAAATAATTAACCGATTTCGATGAAACTTGGCAAGTGCCTGTCTTTTATTAATGGCTTGGATGAGTTCGTTATCCAGAAAAATCAGACGGGGTTTTCCGGAAAAATTTTGAGTTTTCTTTCGAAAAAATTTTTTTTCTCCGAAAGTAACAAAGCTGTTTCAATGAAATTTACTATATATGTTGCCTCAACCTTACTAAGTACCAAAATTCAACTTTCTAAGTGTAGAGAAAATTGAGTTACTCAAATTTTAAATTTTCTTTCGAAAAAAATTTTTTTCTCCGAAAATTACAAAGTTATTTTAATGAAATTTTGTGGATATCTTGCCTTAGGAAAAACCTTACTACGTATTGAAATTAAACTCTCTAAGTTTATAGAAAATTGAGTTATTTAAATTTGAAGCATTTAATAAAAATTCACTACCATAACGCACTTGCTGCGTCCCGAGTTTTTTACTACCTAACCCGCCCAGCACCCATATTTACTACTGGTCCCGTAACTTCCTTGGGGGGTGTGAACTAGACATTTTTCTTGTGGTTTGTGCATCCAGGGGGGGGGGGGGGGGGCTAGGCATGTTTCTGAAAACAGTTTTTTGAAAAGCGTTCGGGAGCTAATCTGCAAATTTACCGATACAACTTAGACTTCAGCATAAAAATTATATAGGGCCAGACTTTTTAGGGATGCAGCAGCAACTAGTAGCAACTTGAAGTTAAAGGGAAAATATAACAATGGAATGAAGCAGATAAATATTATGCATCAAAATGTGAGGTCAATCGGAAATGGTAAAGACGAATTGCAGCATGTAGATACTTCTGAAAACTGCCACTTTTTGTGTGCGTCAAAACACTGGAAATCTGGTAAACAATTGAAAGATTTAGGTATCTGCAACTTTGACCTGGTTATCAGTTTTTGGTGGCAGTGCAATATTTGTGAGAAAGAATGTTCATGCTAAGTGTCGGCAGGGATTAGTATTAATGTCTGAATCTAAAATACTTGAGTTTGCAGGTGTGGAGGTATACATTGGCAAAGAAAAAGGTTGTGTAGTAAGTATGTCTTTTCTTCCAGCTTCTAAATTTGGGAGTATGGTGCAGGGTAGATTGATACGTCGTCCCAGTTCGCGGAGTTGTAGTGCCAAACGATACGTGGATGTGATGACTGTGAGACCTCGGATTGAATTGCGCAGGAAGCAGTGACCATGCCATGGTATGAGCGACCAAGGGAGGCGGTGACTGATGTCTTATAGCATTCAGGTTTTGTAGTAAGAAGGAGATTAAAGGGATTTGAGCTGTGTGTTGGGATGCGAGGAAAATAAGTAGTTTGCTGAACCATATTGGCTGAAGAATTGCTAACTGCAAAGGCCTCTGCTGCTCTGCCTTCTGGATCGATTTTTGATGATCCTAGCCATTCCTTATTATGGATATTGAAGTCACCAAGAACAGTGACCTCGGAGGAAGGATATTCAGAAATCAGATGGTCGGTTTTTCAGAAAGGTAGTCGAAGAGCTGGACAAAGTTGTTGTCAGAAGGTGACCTCTAAATGCAACAAATGAATTTAGTTGTAGCCCTGAAAGAGAGAGAGAGAGAGAGAGAGAGTGTTTCAATTGAAGTGTGTCTTTTCTTCCAGCTTCCAAATTGGGGAGTCTGGTGCAGGGTAGATTGCTACGGACGTATGCGCACATACCTCCAAGCAATCTAAAGGAAGTAAGGAGCTCATATCCCGGGAAATTAAGGTGGCTGTTTTGGCACTGATTTGGGTTTCGGTGAGGAAGAGGAGTTGGCGTCTATTAGCCTGGAGAAAATGGTGGACGGAGTTCAGGTTAGCATTTAGCCACATATATTCGAGGAGGATATGTTAAATCTTGATGCCGGCGCCCCTTGCACACCCCTCTCCCGTAGATCCGAATGGAGGGATATTTTATCACCGGAATTTTTTGTACAAGGAGGAGCCATCATAATTTTTGCCTCTTGATGTAAGGGATGGTACCTCCTCGGGCGTGAAAAAAATCCTTTACTAATGCGTAAAGTGAAAGTCCACTACCACCTACAAAAGTGTACTGAAGTCCTTTACATGCTCCCTCATTTTCTCAAATATCTTCAAAAAGCCTTAAGGACGGGCTTCAATTTTTGGTTCCCCAGATATTTCTACAAAGAAGAATTCATATAAATATCTGGGGAAACAGAAATTTAAGCACGTCCTTAAGGCTTTTTGAAGATATTTGAGAAAATGAAGATGCATGTAAAGGACTTCAGGTCTCTGAAGAATTAGGTTTGGATCAAGTATAAAGCATTTATACTTGATATAATTGACATAAAATTAGCTATAAAATCTAGGGTTTCAGTTTGTCAGATGATTTTCTCAACACACTGTATAATAGTAGTGCAAAAACACAAAAATACGTCCATAATTCAACCACACAATACTACATAATTTTACAATCACGTCACATTGAAAACGTTTGCAAAATTTCTTCTTCTTTCTTATTTGTATTCGAACGATCTGTCGAATCTTCAGATCAAAATCTAGTCACGGTGTTTGTATTTCGCTCTTCCGTATTCTTTACATATCTGAATGAAATAATTTAAATACATTTTGTATGTAAAACTTATGTTTTTCATTGTCTTTGACCTTCGTTCACCGTGATTCATCAAGGTGCAGCTTTTTACAATAAAACTTTCTCCACAAATAACATTCTTTACGTTTTGGCCAACTTGATTAAGCTGATTTGCTTTTAAAACTAAACACCAAACGGGGTGGGATTATATAACAACATGCAATCAATTTTCGTAAACCTGCTTTAAATGAGCAAGCGGTCTCGGCGATCCAATGGTGATAATGTGTGCCTCGGAACACAAGGGTACTGTGTTCGGATCCCAGCGGGGGAACCTTTCACTTTTTCAGTACATACTGTAACAATAGCAACCGAGGTTGTTGAATGCCTGTACGTTCGGGGCGTAAAACCGGTAAAGCCGTCGGTTCCGTGTACCGTGTAATGTTCGGCACGTTAACGATCCCAACCTTCCTTGTGTTGAACCTTGAATGTTTAATAAGATACTTTCTCATATGAAAAAACTAATAAATAACTTACTTTGAATGTGAACTCGTCAGGTTTCTGATATTACAATGTTTTGAACCACTGCAGAATTTTTCGAGCTTACAGTTTTAATATATATGTTTTATTTTTATATATGCATTTGTATGCATTTTGTATATATATATATATATATATATATATATATATATATATATATATATATATATATATATATATATATATATATATATATATATATATATATATATATATATATGAGATATACTTGGTTCTCGGGTTGAACCGCGTCCAGAATTTATTAAAGCTCGACGTTTCGGCTCCTGTTTTGGCGCCATTTTCAAGAGGTAAAGGAAGTATGTAAGGACATGAACTCTAAGACCTCGATCTGTCTACTCCTTAGAGCGGTGGACAAAGGTGGGTTGGGTTTTTGTAGCTCGATTACGGGACCTCAATCTGCCTACTCCTCAAATCTCGCCGGAGATCGTCTCTAAGGTCTCAGTGTGTTCAACCCTAGGCCTAAGAGAGATCTTAGGGTTAAACACACTAAGGAAAGTAAGTTTGTACTAAAGTAAAATGCTCATAAAAGAAAGTGAATCTTTTTACAGAATACAATTAATATAAATTACAATAAGCGAAAAGTCCTGCACATTTATTTCAAATTATCCCAGTAACTCACTGCGCATGCGGAAGCCAAAGCCAAAGTAGAATTGGTATCTCTAGACACAAGTCTATTTTTCTATCTGGCCTGTTGTGGGCAATTCTATGGTCTATGAGCACGGTCTGATCTCACACAACCTGTATCTTGAGTTATCTGGATCAGGCTCAGGAGTGTTTCTATAGTAGGGCACCTTACTAAGCCATACTTACCATTCTCACGGCCAGTTCTTGATCAATTGTTCTCGCAGATGCGTCATGTCTCTCTTTGTACCCTGTTGCAGCAATCGCTTGACATCCTTCGGTGACGTGCTGGATAGTATCTGATGACTGGCAGCCAAATCTGCATTTGTCATCTTGAACCGAATTATCTCCAACTATATACTTCAAGTAGTTTCTGGTTGGAAGGACCTGATCTCGTATGGACAGGAAAATCCCTATGTCTCTCGAAACATTTGTCCGAACACCAAGTAGTTCTACGCCGCTTTGTCTACATGTGCCTGTGAAGTCTTCAGATATCGCTCATGAAGAGGTTTCTGCATCCATGATTGCAGCTTGTCCTGATCACTCCGATGGTGACTTTGTATTTCACTTTCTTTTAATTGTCGCGGTGTTGAATCATCTGCCTCGCATATGGCACAGTGTGTAGTTTAGAAGTAAGCGCCTGCTCAATGAAATATGTACGCAGGTTCAATTTTTGCTGGTCCAACTGTTTACCAATATCCAACACTCTTCCATCTTGGTGTCTAGGTAGGGTTGCTCGTTCGATGGCACTACGGGGATGATGCTTGATGATGATACATCTCTGGAAAACCCTTTCACGATTTTAAGGCGTTGTCCCAGGTGTTTTTTTTGTGTGGATGCCATTAGCTTAAGATCTTCTATATCAAATGCTTTAGCACCATTTGCTCCCTGTAATTGTTTTTTATACCGAAGCCATATCTGGTAGAGTTCAGGCGGTTTGATAGTGGATTCAATGAAAGGCAGAAGCACAATGGACTTAGCAAGTCGCCTTGAAATATATTTCTTCTCATTGGTATCATGCTGGTTATGATCTTATTACCAGTTTGTACTCGTATCTATTTTTTTCTTCAGGTAGACATTGTATGTTTTAGGAACCTCATGATATAAGTATCGATCTTGTAGATATAGATTATTATTCTTATTATTTTGTCACATTGTATAACTAAATAACTAATTACTCTAAGAATGAAAGAATAAACTAAAACGTTATAGGTTTTGATGTCGCTTACTCTTACAGACTATGACAATCACTTAACACACTTCTACGTGCGTATTACCTATTTCACATCCAATAAAAAATCAAAGAATACCATCATTAAAGAAACAATGGTAGTATTGATTGACCATAGCATCAAGGCATCTACCGGCCGCAGAAATGAAAGGAGTCAAGTTGTAATTCTAGAATCTGAAGCAACAACTGTTGAAGAGATGAGACGAGAGATTTGTTACTTGAAGATTTTGCAACTATTACCATCATGAAATGATCATCACAAATTATCTTGAACAGAATCTATAATGTATGATATTATGTAATCTAAATTGTGTTAACGATCCTTTAAATGGATGGCATACTACAGAATGGAACAACACTGTTTATGGCTCTTTCAAAATGTTTATATATATATATATATATATATATATATATATATATATATATATATATATATATATATATATATATATATATATATATATATATATGTCCACGGAACTGAATCTTTAGCGTAAGTTAAGTTGTAAACTTATATTAATAGGTACAGATATCGCTTTTTTTAAATCTTGCAAACGAAAATCAGTTTTTCCGAATTTCATTAATTTCATTTAAAAAATTTCTAACAACACAAAGATAGGACAAAAGGTTGAAAATTTTGCTAAACATAAATGACTGGATTTAGAAATGTGTGTGTTTTGTTTCTTTAACGTCGGCCTATTTCCGTGATTATGGCCAATCACCGACGCCAGGGAGCAGTTTCACCTCACTATCCTGGAAATTTTGCCGAACCCCTGCCTTTCTGCAAGGAGAGTAGGGATCTTTAACGTGCCCAACATCGCATGGACAAGGGACCGACGGCTTTATGCCCCCTCCGAAGGGCGGAACGTGCAGATACTCAACTTGCTCAAATACAATGCCAGAACCTCGGTTGATGTTAATATTACAGTTTGTACTGAAAAAGTGAAATGAGAACCTTGGGATCAAACCTAGTACCCTTCGGTTCAGAGGCACACGTTCTTGCCCCTGAACCACCGAGGCTCTATCTAGAAATGCAATATCTGTACTAAAAACGTAGTATGTTAGAAACACAGGCATATAGTTTGTTTAAAAAATTAACCTTTATGTTAGATAACTTAGAATATGAAGACTGGTGCAATTTTCAGAGGAAAATGTTTGTAAATAGCGCGAGGTTGGTTAAGAAAATTAATATAGAAAATAAAGAAATAAAACAACTGGTAAAATGTCAAATTAAAAACGGAAAACGAGTTCGCCGGAAAATTGACCTCGTAGAAAATCTCTCAAGGGATTCGAGCTGTGTGCTGGGATGCGAGGAAAGTAAGTAGGTTGCTGAACCATATTGGCTTAAGAATGGCAGACTGCGAAAGCCTTCGCTGCTTTCCCTTGTGGATCGGTTTTCGAAAATCCTAGGCATTCCTGATTATGGACATTGAAGTCACCAAGAATAGTGACCTCGGAGGAAGGATATTCAGAAATCAGATGGTTGGTTTTTTCAGAAAGGTAGTCGAAGAGCTGGACAAAGTTGTTGTCAGAAGGTGACCGGTAAATGCAACGGTTAGAATTTAGGCCACATATATTCGAGAAGGATACGTTAAATCTTGACGTCAGCGCCCCCTACACACCCCTCTCCCGGAGTTCCGAATGGAGGGGTATTCTATCTCCAAAATCGTTTGTACAAGGAGGAGCCATCATCATTTTTGTTTATAAGGGAAACCGACTTATACACCAGGATCGGAAACGTCCGTTGGGACTTCACCGGCCCCCTTGATGTAAGGGGTGGTACCTCCTCAGGCGTGAAAAAAATTCTTTACTATCACGCAAAGGAAAAGTCCACTACCACCTACCTGTTGTGTGTTGATTCCGTACATTTTCATTAAAATTAGATATTGCGACATCAAATACATTTGTCGATATTCTAACATACAATAATTATCAATAAGCAGTTGTAATATATAACTCTCCTTAAGTGCCTGACTATTAGTATTTTCACCTTATATTTAATAATACGTGATAATAAACATCTTCAGTTGATTTGAAAATGTAGTTTACACAAAATCCGCATTTGTTATGATTCCTTCTAGATTAATAGGCAACTAGAACAAAGACCAAACCTGAATACTAAAATAGCAAGTGAAATTAATTTTACAGTTAACGAAACATATTTAAATGAGTAAAAACCAGGTAAATACAGGTAACCAGTCAACTGTAAAACGTTATAATTGTTTAATCGTCAAGAGAATTTGTGAAAAGTAGCAACAATTAGGAAAAAATTGTTGATCGTAAAACTGAAACTTGTGATATCCAGAAAAACTGTACATTTATTTATTATATGACAAATTGAAAATACAATGTGGTTGAATAAATAAATGAAGGATAATATGTACATGATTGAATAAAACACTTACGGTTGCAAATGCTAAACTGGATGACCTTATCTTTATTACTTATATTTGGTATAAAATGGCAAACAGTAGCAGATCTTAAATAGAATGCCTAGATTTAAACATATTAATAAGTATTGTTAACAGTAATGAACCACCTTGATACAGTTCTTCTACCGTATTATGAGAAGTACAGCATCTTTTAAGTATACCGAAATCCAAAAATCAAGAGACGTAAGGTCCGGCAAGCGTGCAGGCCAGGCAATCGGACCTCGATTTCCGATCCAGTTATTTCCATGTTGCTGATTCAAATAGTCAATTAAAACTCTTGCATTATGTGGAATGCCTCCATCTTGCTGGAACCACGTGTTCGCTACATCTTGAAGAGGGAAATTTTCTAAAGTTTGGTCGACGTAATTTTGTAATATTTCAAGATATCTAGGTGCAGTCAAATTATTATGAAAAATGTTAAATAGTACGTGTCCGTTTATAACTACTAGCCATACATTAAAACCTCATCTAACTTGATGGTGCACCTCCCGATTTAAGAACGGATTTTGATCGGCCCAATACACGTGTTGTGTCTGTTAAGCATACCGCAGTTTGTAAATCTGCTTTCATCAGACCACAGAAACTTGAGGATTTTCTCGGCATTTCTCTATGGATCAATTGCAAAACAATATTCTCCTTTCTAAGTCATTCTCGGAGTCATTAATTAATATGTGTTTTATCTGGACGATACTTAATTTTTTTAAGAAATCTCTGACCACTTGATTTAGACACTTCAACATTATTTTCCAGTTGACGAAGGGAGGTAGGAGGATTGTCGATGACACTTTGCAAAACAAGATATTCAATATTTTCATTAGGCACTCTATTTCGATTGTGTTTTTTAAAGGAACCATAGGTAATTAAATTATTTCTAAGCATTATGAAGGTCGCTAAACCTGGTTACCGTCTTTCTGGATATCCCTGAAAGTACATATGAACTCATTCAGCGTTCCTATAACACAAATCATGTATTTTTTAAATAAATTTACATTTTCCGTCATGCAAGCATGGCTGAAAAGCCCTATTAATGCTCTATACGTATAAACCCAATTGAGCGGCCATAAGAAATAACAGTTGGCTATGGTTGCAAAAAAACTAGAAGGCCTAGAAAAAATTCGTTAAGGGCATTCGATTGGCCGTTTTTTTAAAATTCAACAACACACCACGAGGTCTCACAGCCTAAATACTATCGTACCGTGGGTGTCGACAAGGAGGAAAGAGGCAACGTGTTAATTCTGGACTTGAAGGTTTGGAGGTTCGGGGGAGAAGGAAAAACATGTGCCGGCAAGGAGTTCCACAACTTGGAAATCTATAAAAATATTTTTTGGAGATCCACAGAGACAGAACCTTCCATGGGTCCGCGATACACATCTAATTGGGCCAAAGAGACAGGCTTAGAATATTGTATATTTGAGTGGAGGGTGCTGTCGTCCGCGTAACTGTGAATTGAGTTGGATGTGCTAAAGAGGAGGTCATTGATGTGGAGAAGAAACAAAGTAGGGGCTAAAGTTGAACCTTGAGGGACTCCTGCATTAATTGGATGGAGTTTAGAGGAATGGCCATCCACCACAACAGAAATGTTCCGGTTGGAGAGGAAATTTGCTGTTCAGGTACAGAGTTTTGGTGGTGGGCCATAGGCCGGATGTTTATTAAGCAGCGCTGCGTGCCAGACCTGGTCGAATGCTTTAGCTATGTCTAGACGGACAACCTGGGATTCACCGTGTAGTTCCATAGACTTGTTCCAAGAATGGGTGACAAAGGAAAGGAGGTCGGCAGTTGATCTGCGCTGACGGAATCCATACTGCCTGTCGTGGATTAGACTGTGTTTTTCATGAAATTTTAGTAATTCGGTGTTTATATACTTTTCCATCACTTTAGAGACGACTGAAAGGAGAGAAATAGGCCGGTAGTTGCTAGGAAGCGCTTTAGATCCTTTCTTGGGGACGGGTTGTAATCGAACAGTTTTCCAGTTACTAGGGAATATGTCTCTATTGTAAGATGTCTGAAACAGACGACTCAGGACAGGAGCAAGTTCTGGTGCCCATTTTTTTAGAACAATTGCTGGGATCTCGTCAAGGCTAAAGGCTTTCCTGGCATTAAGAGAAGAGAACATATTTCGTACCTTTTTAGTTTTGAAATGATATCCGTCATTTTATGCGCGACATTGGCGACTTTTGGTGGTTGAAAATTTGGAGGTGGGTTGATAGTAGAATTGCCGGCGAACAACGAGACAAAAAGTTATACCTTGCCCAGGGTAATAGAAACAATTTCATCCCTTGAGACAAGAGGTGGGAACGTGCTCTTGCAGAAATTATTCCCAATAGATTCAGCAAGAGTCCAAAAGGGTTTGCTGCCGCTGGAGCTTAAGAGGACAACGTTGTCAGAAGGTGACCGGTAAATGCAACAGATTAATTTAGTTGCAGCCCTGAGAGAGAGTTTTATCCATAGTATGTCTTTTCTTCTAAATTGGGGAGTCGGGTGCAGGGTAGATTGCTACGGGCGTATGCGCACACGCCTCCATGCAATCTAAATGCTGATGCTGGCGTCGCCTGTACACCCCTCTCCCGGAAATCCGAAGGGAGAGGTATTTTACCTCCGAAATCTTTTGTACAAGGGGGAGCCATCATCATTTTTGCTTATAAGGGAAACAGACTCATACGCCAGAACCGGAAACGTCCGTTGAGACTTCACCGGCCTCTTGATGTATGGGGTGGTACCTCCTCGGGCGTTAAAAAATCCTTTACTATTACGTAAAGGAAAGTCTACTTCCACCTGTTTGACTCCGATTAGTCGCCTCGTACGACAGGCAGGAGTTACCATGGGCCTATTCTTTTAGTTAGTCCCCGGACCAGAGGGGACTTTATTAAATTTGTTTACAAGATGGCGATGATATTTTAATTTTTTGAAAAAACACATGTTTTAATTTTTGCTCGATCTTTTGAAAACCCTGTAGATATTTTTAATTTCGATACAGCATCTTATTGGGCTCGCATTAGCGCAATTGTTGCCCATTTAACCAAAATCATATCGCTTACCGTTTGCGAAATCCTCATGTATATAGTTACTTTTACCTGTGTATATATAATTAAAGTTAATTTTGTTTTCTTACGGAACCCGATTGAAATTGTATAGTGCCGTATCAAGTAAGTGACCTTCTTTCCAAAAATTCAAAAAAAAAATATATTTTGCCAATAAAAAAATTAGTTGCATGGCAACGAAGTTATTTACGTTGTGAAGAACCGAATATCGCCAGTGTGTAACAAGAAATATGTCGAAAAACTTTTGTTAAAAAAAATTTTTTTTTTAACAACGAATATCTCAGGAAATACAAGTGCCTTTCCATAGTTTTTAATAGGCTGTATATCCATAGTTGTTTTTCTAATGGCAATGCTTCATTATTAAAAAGACAATCGAAGCATTCTAGCATAAAATGACCTTGCTACAGTTTATTATTAAAGAATGTAGAATGAAAATACCTGATACCTACTTGCCGGCATAGATGACAATTGGTGTTACCGTGCGTGAACACTTGTCTTTGTTATTTAAAAAGGGGAACGCCCAGTTAATTATTTTTAAATGGATACTATATTTACGCGACTTATAAAAAATTAATTATGTATTTCTTTTTATAAAAGAAAATTTCAGATCTTTCCTGTAAGATAGAAAAAAAGTTCGGGACGCAACAAGTGCGTTGTAGTAGTGAATTTTCATAAGAATTGTACACAATTAGTAAGATATATTATTAAAACTAATTCTTTAAGGGTGGCATTTAGCTATCACTTTAGTATAGGAAAACAAGGCCTCCTTAAATTGTAATTATCTCAAGAAATAGTAGGTGTACGGGAACAATTTAAAAAGCTTCATAATCTAGACAAACCACAAGTGGTGATGAATGTTCGCAAATTTCAAAAACTGTTTTGTGTTATTAGTTATAATTAATTGAAATTCACCTAAATATTCCAATGATTTAGATAAGATTATATATACGAAGATGTTCCAAAAGAGATGACTTTGACTATTCATTACCTGCAGGAACATGTAAAGATTCGATTGCAATAAAATATAAGTATGTAGCCCTTCTAGTTTTTTTTTAAAATTATGTTTTTATTAAATGTCCACACAAAACGATTTGTCCGGCTGCCCGAGGCAAATTCTGTACAAGTGCAACTGTATTGTCACTCAGCTGAGAGATGACCAGTGGAGCAATTGTGTAACAGGGGGCGTTTGCATCGGATCCAATAACTCAGTGCCTTCGGCATAAGCAGTGTTGTCAGTGTTATAAAAACTCACTGAAATTGAATACTGCGATAACCATAAAGCTTTTGACAACGTAAAATAAATGAGGTACTTAACAATGATGAAAATAACGGTAAAATTTGCCATTGAAAGTAATTTTACAATGCATTAATTGACGGACAAAATTTAATCGGATGCTTAAACATTAACTTTTCGTTTCTCAAACAAAGCATTTTATGAATCCTGTGCAATAAGCTTACAAATTTTCTACAGAGAAAATTATACTTATAGAAAAAAGGATATAAGGATATCCTCACACTTTTATTAGGACCTAATCACATTAAAAATCTTATTACTTATATTTAAATAAAAAATAACATAATTGGATTAAATTGTTTGAATGATTCATCCACTAATTTTTAGTTGCTAGTGTCTATATAATGTTACAAATATTTATGGTAGGCGTAAATAAGTAAGTACAATATATGTACTAATTTCGCACTACAGTAAAGAGATTGGATATGACTGCAAATGTATGGGTTATATGTTTCGTATTTTAATGTTTATAAAAATAATTATATATAATATTACATACAGACTTGGAGACTACTTCTCTGGCTTGTGGCTGTTGTGGCATTGTATTTGAGTAAGTTGAATGTCTGTACGTTCCACCCTTCGGAGGGGGCGTAAAGCCGTCGGTCCCTATGCGATGTCAGGCACATGAAATATCCCTACCCTCCTTACCGAAAGGCAGCGGTTCGGCAAAATTTCCAGGATATTGAGGTGAAACTGCTCCCTGGCGATGGTGATTGGGCATAGTCGCGTAAATATACCGAGGTTCAGGAAACAAATATGCACAATAATATATATATATATATATATATATATATATATATATATATATATATATACCCAAACCTAGTAAACATTTATATAAAAATAAATTGAATTTTAACAAAAAATAAATTCCTAATTCAAGACCAAAAAGATTGAGATATCGCCTTGAGTCAAAAAATATATGAATGAATAATTAAGTCCCTACATTGAATTTATATTACTTGTATAAAATTGTTACCTATCACCAAACAGTTGGTCATGGCAATTTTCAAATGGATAAAATATAAAATTATAAATAATTATTAATTCGGTACATATTAAAACATAACAATTGCCGTGACAATGGCATTATGCTTGAGCAAGTTGTATGCCTGCACCCGCTTTTCAGAAAGGCCGCTAAGATGTCGGTCTCGTGCACCACGCGATGTTAGGCATGTTAAACATCCCTACCCTGCGTACAAACTTATAGAGACAAAACGTATGTCTGGCGTCGGTGACTGGACATAGTCCCTGAAATAGGCAGACGGTAAAGAAATAAAATACAATACTATTTTTGTAGGATAAATTTCAGGATTTTTTTAAAACATATTATCTCCAAAGCAGTACTCGTTTTTTAATAAAGTGACAGAGAAATATTAAAGTCCGGACACAGCCAGTGCCTTATGGTAGTCAAATTTCATTAAAAGCTTGTACATTTTTATAACTCACTCTTCCATTAACCTAGAAACTTAAATTTTGGTACACAAAAGTATATGAAAGCCAATAAATAAACGAAGCTTTACCAAAATACATTTACAATTTTCAGCAATATTTTTTTAAATTGGTCCAATTAAGCTAATGTGTCGGAGTTTAATCAAAATTAATTTGCGTCCGTTTGAAGACATGTTGGGAGTTTAAAAGCCTGATCTTCATAATCAAATATTTTTATAAAGATTTGCGGGAACACAGTGATTCTGTATAAGATTGGATGACTTCAAAATCCACAACGTGACGAATCGACGCTCCATTCATTCGAGTTTCGACCGCTTAGAAATCTTACAAGTATTGTCTGTCCCAAGTTCGTCTAAAGGCATAGGTAACAATATAATTTGTATCTTCCCCACCCTCCGCTCTTCAACCTCCCGCGCCCTAAGCTTGGTATGTAAACAAAAGAGTAGACAACTAACAACACCGCTTTTCTACGGACGAAAAAATATTCCAAGCTCTTTGCACAACAAAAGCCGAATGTGATGCCACCTGCTGAGAAGTAGTTGAAGTTAGTAAAACGTTCGATAGAATAATACAGTTTTGAAGAAAATCGCTAGTTCTATCTCTGTTGGAGGCACTTCTTCGTCTAGAATATCGCAGCCTTAAATTTAAATGGACCTTGGAGATCGGTTTTTAGGTCCCAGTTAGCCATTATTAAATATATATATATATATATATATATATATATATATATATATATATATATATATATATATATATTATATGGAGCTAAAAAATTAAAATTTGGTCTTAGATATGATATGTAAGTACTGCAAGTGTGTTTAAAAAAATTGTGAATTGGGAATATACCTGTCAAATTATAAATATGACATGTATTTTCCTTATTAATTGCTTGAATTGTTTTGTTTTAGTCAACCCATCCAGTTTTTGCAACCAATAAACAACAAAAAAGGTTTTTTAAAACAAATTTGTAGTTATTCGCGAAGCTTATTATGTTATTTTTCTTTAATTGAGTACCCACGGTGCGTTTACATAGGTGTTACTATGGTGCAAATTTGAAGATTCTAGCTTAATGGGAAATTTATTGAGCTAAGGGATATGAAATATTTTTACGAACATTTTCTACCATAACATAGACCCTTTCCAAAACTTATTTACGGTTGCTGTATCCATACTTTTTAAAAATGATATAATATTGCAGCTTACTATGTAAGACTGACAAACAAAGCAACCTAAAAATCATTTTTGAAAAAAATATTTAAAAAATGAAATGAGACAACAATTTAAACATAAATTGAAAATCTTGGTTCGCTGCTTCGTCGCAGGTGTTCTCCATCCCCTTCTGCATGCCTACAAGCACCCTTAATGCATAAACAAGAACAATGTATACAATAAAAATTCCTTTGGAGCAAGCCCTAAGAAAGTTACGGGACCTGCGGTAAATATAGAGGTTCTGCGAACAGGATTTTAAGGAGGTATAACTGGAAAATGGGATAAAGGCAGCTTAATGAGGGCCAACTAAGCTGTTTCTTTTGCACTTGCTGCTCACATTTCCTTTTTATATTTTTCTCCGCCCAGCACCCCTATTCACTCTTGGTCCCATAACTTTCTTGTGGGCTGTTTGCAAGAAATTATTATTGTGGTTTCGGCGTCCAGAAGGGGTTCTAAGCATATTTCTGAAAATATTTTTCTAAACACCCCTCATGTGCTAATCTCCAAATTTACCGTAAATTTAATTTGTATTTACAAACGGAATGCATCTATACAATTGCAAGTGGCAGGTAAGTATTTTTCCATATTAATCGCTTGAATGATCGGTTTTAATCAAAAATCGAACCAGTTTCTGCAAATAAAATAACAAAAAAGGTTTTTAAAACAAATATGTAATTATCTGTGAAGCTCATTTTGTTATTTGTTAATGATAAAATATTGCAGCTTACTATATAAGACTGACAAACAAGGCTACCTCAAAATCATTTTTTGAAAAACACCCCATAGAAATCAAGAGGTGTACGATCTGGCGATCTAGCGGGCCATTCTACGAAGAGGTTTCGTAGAATGGTTTCTAGATCACCAAATCTTACACCTCTTGATTTTTTTATGGCGATACCTTAAAAACAGAGCATATAAAACGCAACCTGCTGATTTAGATGATTTGAACATGAGAATAACAACAAAAAATAGGAACGTAACGCCTGACGTGTTGAACAGAGTTAGGAAAGAATTCCAGTGCAGATTATTTCGTTGTGTTCAAGTGAATGGAGAACATTTTAAACATTTATTATAAGAAAGGGACGTTTTTATTAAGTTTATTTTCGAAATTTGAATTTCAGGGTAAACTGTTTAGTTTTAATATTCCGGTATTACATTTCCACCCTGTATTAAAAACATTAATATTAGACCATGCATTTGGGGTATCTCCGCATTCAGAAAAATGCGATCCATCGAATTCTGATGAAAAAAATATTGGGTTGCTATTTTAAAAAAAAGGGATATAGTGGTGGGGGGTAAAATGGTGGGAGTTTAATTTTTTTAACTATGATTATAAGATAATGTGCGACAAATTAAACTTAACGTGTCTCAGCATTTCCGCATACAATATTTGTTGCTGAATAATGAATTTTATTCCATAAGTGTGTTTCACACTATATATATATATATATATATATATATATATATATATATATATATATATATATATATAAACATTTTAACTGACCTTGGAAATGGGTTCCAGAGGCCCTAATTCGCGTTCATTTGAAGAAAATTTTCGAAAATCTCACTATCGATACCTCTCTATTAGTGAATTTTGTTAATGAAAATTCACTAAAAGATACGTCACAATCACTGTTGCTATCTAATTTGGAAATTAAGTTGTTGTGCAACTTTTTTACTTAGTGAACTATCTCTTACTCTTCCACGAGGTCAAAATGGCACAAGGGCATAATACTAAGTTTTGTGTAATGGCTCTAGTTGTTGGATCGGATAAATTGGTTCTTTTTGCTGACGATACTTCTGCTATCATTCGTAGCAGGGATTGTAATTCACCGCGGGTTGGAGTTCAGAACTCGGTGTCCCATGCAGACTTGGTGCACAAAAAATGGACTGATCTTAAAACAGATCCCAAGCATTCGACCAGGTCTGACACTCAGCGCTGCTTAATAAACTCCCGGCCTATGACCTACCACCAATACTCTGTACCTGGACAGCAAATTTCCTCTCGAACCGGAGCATTTCTGTTGTCGTGGATGGCCATTCCTCCAAACTGTATTCAATTAATGCAGGAGTCCCTCAAGGTTCAGCTTTAGCCCCTATTTTGTTTCTTCTCCACATCAATAACCTCCTCTCTAGCACATCCAACTCAGTTCACAATTACGCGGATGACAGCACCCTCCACTCAAATATACAATATTCTAAGCCTATCTATTTAGCCCAATTAGATGAGGATCGCAGACTCATGGAGGGTTCTGTCTCTGTGGATCTCCAAAAAATATTAGACTGGGGAAGTATAAATCTTGTACAATTCAACTCCACCAAACCTCAGTCTTGCTTTCTCATAAGAGATACACCAGCCTTAGACCCATCACAATGAACAACCAAATTATTCAAAGTAATGAGTCCTCATCACTTGCTGGCATTTCTGTGGATCGAAATCTCAATTGGCACCAACATGTCACATCAATTGCAGAAGCGGCTGCTAAGAAAGTAGGTTTCCCCTTCCGGGCCCGCAAATATTTTTCACCAGCTAATCTCTATATCTTGTATACTTCACAGATAAGGCCAAACCTCGAATACTGCTCCCACATCTGGGGTGCCGCTGCCGCTTCTACACTCGCTATCCTGGACTCCATTCAGAAGAGAGCTATACGTCTTATCGGCGACCCTACCCTCACCCAAAGGCTGCCATCCCTTGCCCACCGGCATGCCGTTGGTGACCTCTCTCTCTCTCTTTTATAGATATCTGCACGGGCACTGCTCACATGAGCTTTCTTCCATAGTTCCTGCACCTCCTGCCCCCAACAGATCTACCAGCGGAACAGAGCGAATGCACCCTTTTACTGTTCAGGTCACCAGACAGAGAACATCTTGTAATGCCCGCTCTTTTGTGCAGAGGACTTCCAAGTTGTGGAATTCCGTGCCGAAACATGTTTTTCCTTCTCCTCCGAACCTCCAAACCTTCAAGTCCAAAATTAACAAGTTGCCTCTTTCCTCCTTGTCGACACCCACGGTACAATAGTATTTAGGCTGTAAGCCCTCGTGGTGTGATGTTGAAATATAAATATAAAAAAATAAAAACATTCCTGTTGAGCTTTGTAAATGTATATATATATATATATATATATATATATATATATATATATATATATATATATATATATATATATATATATAGCTGTGTTAGTGCGCGTGTGTGTATGTATCCGAGCGATAACTTTGTTAGCCAGCCTGGTCGGACCAATTTTTCTAAAAAAAAAAACAATTTTCTGAAAAAAAAATGTATCTCAAAAAATAACTAACCTATTTTAATAAAATTTGGTGGGTATATTGACTTGATAAAGGCCCTACTACACACTAAAATTTAACTTTCTAGGCTTATAGAAAATTGAGTTATTGCGTCCTAAAATGTTTTCTTTCTTTGTGGTTCTGTTTTATTTATATGATGTTCCAAACGAAATTCAAACTAATTAATACAACTTTGTTTGTTGACAAACATTCGATATTCAATTGTTATGCGTACAGTAAATTACCGACTCACTTGATTTCTTGTGCAAACTTAAAGTAATCATATAATCTTCGTGACCACCTAATGGCGGATGTTTATTAATGAAGATGCCATTTTAGAAACTGCCATTGACAAAATTTCACTTCCTAATAATTAAACATTGCATTACGAGTATAACAGGCATTGCTACTTGAATTTGGGTAATTATATTTACAGTGAAAGTGATTAAACAACAAACAAATTTCTTACAATTACTGATAGTCATCTTGTCTTACCTGAAGATAAAGCTAAGCGTTGTCTAAGAATATAAACAATATGGTTGAATAAAAAAAAGTCTGGACGCAGTAAGTTCATTTTGGTAGAAAATTTTAATAGAAATGACCTAAACATTTTTTTTAATAAAAATTATATACATACATATACATATATATATATATCTATCTATCTATATATATATATATATATATATATATATATATATATATATATATATATATATATATATAAATATATATATATATATATATATATATATATATATATATATATGTATATATATATATATATATATATATATATATATATATATATATATATATATATATATATGTATCTATGTATGTATGTATATATACTAACTATAACAGGATCTATAACACGGGATTTCTGTACTATACAAGGAAAAAGGGTTAAGGGCAAAGCCGCAAGGAGACAATCGCATACACGTGTTTCAAGCTTATTAGCCATCATCAGTACGGTATAGCCAGGTGAAGATGGGAACACTCTGGATGAAGATGCAAAAATACACGCAGTCACAACAGGCAACCAGTGCACATTTGCAGCAACATTTGGAAGACCCTCAATCCGAGGGAAATAACCAAAATAGCCACGGAGGCAAAGAAATCGCCTGCGTGAGCATCCGAAGCCCAGGTGATTTGTTTGCCTCCGTGGCTATTTTGGTTGTTTCCCTCGGATTGAGAGTCTTCCAAATGTTGCTGCAAATGTGCACTGGTTGCCTGTTGTGACTCCGTGTATTTTTTCTATCTTCATCCAGAGTGTTACCATCTTCACCTGGCTATACCGTACTGATGATGACTAATAAGCTTGAAACACGTGTATGCGGTTGTCTCCTTGCGGCTTTGCCCTTAACTCTTTTTCCTTGTATATATATATATATATATATATATATATATATATATATATATATATATATATATATATATATATATATATATATATATATATATATATATATATATAACATTTTCAGAAAACTCAAAAGTAAGGATGAAATTTCCAAAGTATCTGGAGTAGTATATTTTATTCCATGTGGTAATTGCAATTTAAAATACATTGGACAAACAAGCACAATCTCGACACTGGCCACTATATAAATTTTAGTAATATTTCTATTTTACATTGTGAAACCTTAAATAACAAAAGAATATTTTTAGAAGATTTTGAAATTAATTTTAACGACAATTTAATAAACTTAAAGAAAGATAATAATTGTAGAAATCACTACCCCTATTTATATTTCCTAGACAAAAAATAATAATTTAAACACACAATAGTTAGCTGCATGTGTTAGTGTGACTCTTATCGACTTCAATCAAAATTTCAAAAAGTTGTTTGTCATGTTGTTTATTTAATAATTAGTTTAAGTAAAACTCACGTTATATGTAAGTATTTTAAACCTTAGTGTTTTTTCTATGTAAATTGTAATTTTTTATTCTTTTCATATTGTGGCGTTGATAATGGAATAAATGATTTCGAAAGCTCGGAAATTAATAAAGAGCTTTTATTGCAACTGACCGCTATTCCACCATTTTTAAGAAAAAAATTTATATATACAGGGTGAGGCGCTAAGTGTTTCTGTTAGGACTTTTCCAATAACCGAACCGATTTTAATTCGGAAAATTTCAATTCCTAGGTTTTCGGCCAAGTCCAATCAAAGTAAGGTATTTTTGCTTAGGAAGTGTCCCATCAACTTCGTTATTTTAAATGCAATATGCCACTTTTTTATAGAATTTTGAATTTTACTCGTAATTTAAGGTAGACTGGCACTAGCATACTATGTGTCTGAAATTAACCGTTTTCAAAATATTTCGTTTTTTTCGAAAATTTTTGCAGAATCATAGTTGCACTTTATACCTGATAACTTGAAGGAAAAATAAGCTACAACATTCATCTTTTGCACACAATACACCAGTATGTGTACCTTTACCACACGTATTACAGTTTTACGTTGCAACATACAGGGTGATAGAAATTGACTTGGCTACTTGACAAAATTCAACTGATCAAAACTTGCGTTTTTCCAATAGGATACTCTGTATTTTATTAACTAAGTTAACTGGCATTTCGAATCGTTTCGCTAACCACGTTAGCATCATCAGAGGATGAAATATTTCTTCTTATATATATATATATATATATATATATATATATATATATATATATATATATATATATATATATATATAAATATATATATATTTACATATATAAATATTTTTTTAAATTTAAACACACACCACGAGGGCTTACAGCCTAAATACTATCGTACCGTGGGTGTTGACAAGGAGGAAAGAGGCAACTTGTTAATTCTGGACTTGAAGGTTTGGAGGTTCGGAGGAGAAGGAAAAACATGTGCCGGCAAAGAATTCCATAGCTTGGAAGTCCTCGGGACAAAAGAGCGGGCATAACAAGATGTTCTATGTCTGGAGACCTGGACAGCAAAAGGGTGCATTCGCTCTGTTCCCCTGGTAGATCTGTTGGGGGCAGCAGGTGGAGGAACTATGGAAGAAAGCTCCTCTGAGCAATGCCCGTGCAGATATCTATAAAAGAGAGAAAGGTCACCAACGGCACGTCGGTGGGCAAGGGATGGCAGCCTTTGGGTGAGGATAGGGTCACCTATGACTCTTTTGAATGGAGTCCAGGATAGCAAGTGTAGAAGCGGCAGCTGCACCCCAGATGTGGGAGCAGTATTCGAGGTTTCACCTTATTTGTGAAGTGTATAAGGTATAGAGATTAGCTGGTGAAAAGTATTTGCGAGCCCGGAAGAGGAAACCTAATTTCTTAGCAGCCGCTTCTGCAATTGATGTGTCATGTTAGTGCCAATTAAGATTACGATCCACAGAAATGCCAACAAGTGAAAAGGACTCATTACTTTGAATAACTTGGTTGTTCATTGTGATGGGTCTAGGGCTGGTGTATCTCTTATGAGAAAGAAAGCAAGACTGATATTTGGTGGGGTTGAATTGTACAAGATTTCTACTTCCCCAGTCTAATATTTTTTGGAGATCCACGGAGACAGAACCCTCTATGAGTCTGCGATCCTCATCTAATTGGGTTAAAGATACAGGCTTAGGATATTGTATATTTGAGTGGAGGGTGCTGTCGTTCGACTAACTGTGAACTTGGTTGGATGTGCTAGAGAGGAGGTCATTGATGTGGAGAAGAAACAAAGTAGGGGCTAAAGCTGAACCTTGAGGAATTCCTGCATTAATTGGATACAGTTTAGAGGAATAGTCATCCACAACAACAGAAATGCTCCTGTTGGAGAGGAAATTTGCTGTCCAGGTACAAAGTTTTGGTGGTAGGCCATAGGCCGGAAGTTTATTAAGCAGCGCTGCGTGCCAGACCTGGTCGAATGCTTTGGATATGTCTAGAGCGACAGTCTGGGATTCACCGTCTAGTTTCATAGACTTGTTCCAAGAATGGGTGACAAAGGAAATGAGGTTGGCAGTTGATCTGCGCCTACGGAATCCATACTGCCTGTCGTGGATTAGACTGTGTTTTTCAAGAAATTTTAGTAATTCGGTGTTTATATACTTTTCCATCACGTTAGAGACGACTGAAAGGAGAGAAATAGGCATGTAGTTGCTAGGAAGCGCTTTGGATCCTTTCTTGGGGATGGGTTGTACTCGAGCAGGTTTCCAGTTACTAGGGAATATGCCTTTATTGTAAGATATCTGAAACAGACGAGTCAGGACAGGAGCAAGTTCTGGTGCGCATTTTTTGGGAACAATTGCTGGGCTCTCGTCAAGGCCAGAGGCTTTCCTGGTATTAAGAGAAGAGAGCATCTTTCGTACCTTTTTAGTTTTGAAAATGATATCCGTCATTTTATGCGCGACATTGGGGACTGTTGGTGGTTGAATTGAAACTGACCCCAAATATGGGTTGTAGGGGTTCTAGTTGACGCTCATTTGTAGAATTTTTTTCAAAATTCAAAGTCGGGAACTCCCCATTAGTGAACTTTTTCTAAGAAAATTCACTGAAAAGCAAAATTGAGAGTGGCCTTGATGGTAGTTATCAATAAGTATTTAGCATTGGACAACGCTGATGCAACCATGATCTATTTTTAAAAGAGACATATACTTTAAAAAATGGGGAAACCTTCAAAACCATAACAATTGGTGTAGCGATATACAAAGAGATCTACGTACGCACCTTGTAAATAGTTTGATAGTTAATTTCCGCTAACATTTTATGCAATTAAAAATATATAATTTTTTATCTTGACCGATGTCACTTCAATTTTCATCTCCAGTTCTGTCACATTCCGATCACAGTCTAATAACTGCTATTTTTTCAGCGGTGTCTCCGCTTTAAAGCGATTCGATCACAACTATTAACAGCTGACCCAGATATAACAGACCATATCTGTAGACCTTGAAATTCTGATGATTTGAATTGGTGTTGTCTTTCTTCATCAACCGCTTAGATAGACACACACATCTTTTACATACGAGTACGAGATACACTATCGACAAAGTAGTTGTTGCTTCAAGATTAACGCTGACAAGCGTTTAATGTAAAATTAAATGAGTAGAAAGTTACAAAAGTGAATTTGAGACTGTGAGATGCGTGAAAACATGCAATGTTACGATAAGTTTTTTAAGCATATACATCTGATGACTTTGAGGGTTTTTTGTCACACACAATCTATATATTACAATAGTAATACAAAACAATAGCAATAAATTATAATAAATAACATATTAGCTTCGTAACGTTTGATTTAGATCTGATAATCTTCACCCGTCCCCAAGAAAAGATCCAAAGCGCTTCCTAGCAACTACAGGCCTATTTCTCTCCTTTCAGTCGTCTCTAAAGTGATGGAAAAGTATATAAACACAGAATAACCAAAATTTCTTGAAAAACACGACATGCAGTATGGATTTCGTCAGCGCAGATCAACTGCCGACCTCCTTTCCTTTGTCACCCATTCTTGGAACAAGTCTATGGAACTAGACGGTGAATCCCAGATTGTCGCTCTAGACATATCCAAAGCATTTGACCAGGTCTGGAACGCAGCGCTGCTTAATAAACTTCCGGCCTACCACCAAAACTCTGTACCTGGACAGTAAATTTCCTCTCCAACCGGAGCATTTCTGCTGTCGTAGATGGTCATTCCTATAAACTGTATCCAATTAATGCAGGAGTTCCTCAAGGTTCAGCTTTAGCCCTACTTTGTTTTTTCTCCATATCAACGACCTCCTCTCTAGCACATGCAACCCAATTCACAGTTACCCGGCGACAGCACCCTCCACTCAAATATACAATATTCTAAGCCTGTCTCTTTAGTCCAATTAGATGTGGATCGCAGACACATGGGGGGTTCTCTCTCTGTGGATCTCCAAAAAATATTAGACTGGGGAAGTAGACATCTTGTACAATTCAACTCCACCAAATCTCAGTCTTGCTTTCTATCTCATAAGAAATACACCACCCCTAGAGCCATCACAATGAACAACCAAATTATTCAAAGTAATGAGTCATTTTCACTTGCTGGCATTTCTGTGGATCAAAATCTCAATAGGCACCAACATGTCATATCAATTGCAGAAGTGGCTGCTAAGAAATTAGGTTTCCTCTACCGGGCTCGCAAATACTTTTGACCAGCTAATCTCTATACCTTATATACTTAACAAATAATACCAAACCTAGAATACTTCTCCCACACCTGGGGTGTCGCTGCCGCTTCTACACTCACTATCCTGGTCTCCATTTAGAAGAGAACTGTAGGTCTCATCGCTGACCCTACCCTCACGCAAAGGCTGCCATCCCTTGCCCACCGACGTGCCGTTAGTGATCTCTTTCTCTTTTATAGATATCTGCATGGACACTGCTCAGAGGAGCTTTCTTCCATAGTTTCTCCACCTGCTGCCTCCAACAGATCTACCAGGGGAACAGAGCCAATCCACTATTTTACTGTCCAGGTCACCAGACATAGGACATCTTGTTATGCCCGCCCTTTTGTCCTGAGGACTTTCAAGTTGTGAAATTCCTTGCAAGCACATGTTTTTCCTTCTCCTCCGAACCTCCAAGTCCAGAAATAACAAATTGCCTCTTTCCTCCTTGTCGACACCCACGGTACGATAGCATTTAGGCTGTAAGCCCGTGTGGTGTGTTGTTAAAATATGTGTTAAAAAAAGACAAGTGTCGCCATTTCGGTGCTAACACAAAATGTGATAAAATAGATACTGTGTACAACCAACAAACCAATTTTGTGTCAGCCCTGGCCAATTTCTTCCTTAATATAGGGACAACGTATGCAAGGCTATATGTATTCTCACCATAATTATAACTGCAGACCGGTGTCGCTCTAATTAGAGCACATCAGTACGGCATACTAATTACAGCGAGAACACACCTATAAAGTAATACGGCTATGGTAGCCAGCCTCCTAGAACATTGAGAGATGCATCGAGATGGCGGCCATATCGTACGTCTCACAATGTTTTATGAGGCTGGCTACCATAGCCGCATTACTTTATAGGGGTGTTCTCGCTGTAATTAGTATACCGTACTGACGAGCTTTAATCAAAGCGAAACCAGTCTGCGGTCTAATTATGGTGAGAATACATTTAGTCTTATACAGTGCACGGCGTATCGAGCGTCCATTAGAAGTATCTACAAAACTATACCGATTTTTAATCTGAAAATTTGGTCACTTGGGTTTTCTGGATAGCTGAATTTAACAAAAATATACACGTCATCATACCACTTCCGGTTATACCGGAAGTGGTTACTAACTTTGTTTTTTCAAATGAAACATGACATTTTTGAGTAGAGTTTTGGATTTATCGTAAAATTTTAGGTTGACTTTTGATAACATACCATATGTAAAAAATCAGCCGTTTTGGAGTTATATCGATTTTTTCAAAACTTAAAAAAAAAATATGTATGTATATTGAGTGGTATATCTGGGGCAAATATGATGTCAGCGATTTGCAATTTCGTCTGTGGTTTTTCAAGATACAAGAGTATCGTGAAAATAGGCAAATGCGTTGATAGCATATACAGGGTGGAAGAAATTCACATACCAACTTGGACAATTTCGGACCCCTATAACTTGCTTACTTCAAATGGAACACCCTGTATATTTTTATCTTATTGCTTAGAGATTTGCATTATCTTTCGATTTATATCAGCATGTCCTATACCTAAATGCAACAGTTATCCAGATATTGGAACATTTGCATAATGATAATGTTATAAGGTGCACAATATTTCAGTAGAGTGCCTTGACGGAAATGTTATTCTTAGCAACGCCATTACTTCATGACAGTTGTTTATAACAATCAACAAATATGTCGCGTTTGGGGTTTTCTAATGAAGATTTTCTAAATTTATTAGTTACATACGGCGAATGCAATCGCATTATGAGTAGAACCTGCCGAGTTTTCGCTGAAAGGTATCAAGATCGCCCCAGACCGAATAAACATACCATCAAACGTCTGCTTAATAATTGTATAAAGTTTGGTTCCTTTCAACCAATTGTTAGCAGGCAAAACCGTTATACCGAAGACGATGAAGCCATGGTACTAGGATACTTCCATTCGTATCCTGAAAATTCCCTACAAGAGGCTGAAAGGGATCTTAGAATATCAACCAGGTCTATCCACAGAATCTTAAGAAAGTATAATTGGCGACCTTTTAAGCTCCATTTGGTTCAGAATTTGAAAACTGAAGATTTATTGTGTCGTGTGAATTACTGTGAGTGGTTGCTGACAAGAATTCAAGAAGACGATAACTTTGTCAAAAGTATAATATGGACTGATGAAACAAAGTTTACAAAAAACGGCGTGTTTAACCGCCATAACAGTCATTACTGGGCTGCAGAAAATCCGCATATCTGCAGAGAAAGAAATTACCAATACCGGTGGAGCTTTAATGTGTTCTGTGCCGTCAAAGACTCTCGTATTTTGTGTGTGTATTTTTATAACGAAAACTTAACAGGGGATCGATATGTGTGGTTGTTAAAAAACGTAGTGAGAGATGCTTTAGAAACTTTAGAAATTAGGGAAAGATCAAACGCTTTTTATCAAATGGACGGTGCTCCACCACATACTACTCATCAAGTCAGTGCGACATTAGAAGAAATGTTCAGTGGGAAGTGGATTGCGAACAATGGGCCCTACAAATTTCCACCACGCTCCCCTGACTTAACTCCATTAGATTTTTTCATATGGGGCTTTATTAAAAATAAAGTTTATAAAGACCCTATAACCACAAAGGAGAATATGCAAGAAAGAGTACGTGCCGCCTTCAATGAAATAAGCAGAGAAAGTATAAAACGTGCTACGAGCAATGAAATTTTAAGGCGAATTAATTGCTGTTTGCTAAAAAATGGAGCTACTTTTGAACATCTTTCTTGAACACCCATTGTTTATATACATGTTACTTATTAGATTGTTCCTTATCATTCCAGTTGCCACATTTTTTCTCACTTTCATTGGTTTAGTTGTGTAGTACTTAATAAATTGTTTATCTAGTTGCCTAAACAGATTATTATTATGGTATTCTCATTTATAATTTTGTTCTATGGGGTGTCCAACAATTAATAATTATTGAAGTTCATGAAGAATAACATTTCCGTCAAGGCACTCTACTGAAATATTGTGCACCTTATAACATTATCATTATACAAATGTTCCAGTATCTGGATAACTGTTGCATTTAGGTATAGGACATGCTGATATAAATCGAAAGATAATGCAAATCTCTAAGCAATAAGATAAAAATATACAGGGTGTTCCATTTGAAGTAAGCAAGTTATAGGGGTCCGAAATTGTCCAAGTTGGTATGTGAATTTCTTCCACCCTGTATATGCTATCAACGCATTTGCCTATTTTCACGATACTCTTGTATCTTGAAAAACCACAGACGAAATTGCAAATCGCTGACATCATATTTGCCGCAGATATACCACTCAATATACATACATATTTTTTTTTTAAGTTTTGAAAAAATCGATATAACTCCAAAACGGCTGATTTTTTACATATGGTATGTTATCAAAAGTCAACCTAAAATTTTACGATAAATCCAAAACTCTACTCAAAAATGTCATGTTTCATTTGAAAAAACAAAGTTAGTAACCACTTCCGGTATAACCGGAAGTGGTATGATGACGTGTATATTTTTGTTAAATTCAGCTATCCAGAAAACCCAAGTGACCAAATTTTCAGATTAAAAATCGGTATAGTTTTGTAGATACTTCTAATGGACGCTCGATACGCCGTGCACTGTATACATTGTCCCCATATTAGGGAAGAAATGGGCCAGGGCTGACAATTTACAAAATTGTTAGTTGGTTGTACATATTCTCTATTTTATAACATTTTGTGTTATTTGGACCTGTCGTGACAACATACTACCTGAATCCGCACCGAGATGGCGACCCTGTCGTACCTATCACAAGATTCCACCATATCATGATATACTTACTTTTTCAAGACTTTCGCTAAATGCTGCTGAAAGTTAAATCCATATATTGTTACTGTTTCTTCGTAACGTTTTATTTTTAAGAGCAGCTTTATTATTGACCTGTACCGCACTACAACAGTCATTTGTTTCCTGATAAACCGTACATAATGATACATATTGTCGAATAAACAGTTACATTGTCAGTAACATTATCTATTCATTGAAGCAGCGATAATTAGACACATGTGTAACAGAAAGGATGCAGTCGAAAGTGAACATGCTAAACAATAATTAAAATAAAGCACGGATTAGAAAATCAAAAGCGACTCTAAATGCCTGTGTATGTGAGTGTCTGTGTCTGCGTATGTGGTGTGCGTAAATGTCGTGTGTATTGATATTTTAGAGAAAGTTATGTTATTTTTATTGACAACTTTCCTGATCGGATAGAATTAGAGCTCCTCTTGAGAATGAATTAAATACACTAAATGTAAAAATCGTTGTTTACTTTAGCACATTAAGATGTAATTGTACCTAAATTCGGTGAAACTTATTAATTATAATAATTATTATAATCCCTAATCCCTACCTGGGCGATCAAGGTTAATTGGTGGTATAATCATCGAAATGAAGCAAAATAGAAGCATCTGAAAAATGCCTCTACCTGGTGTTAGCCAGGTCGTGTCTGGAGCCGGCTTTGGGCATCACTACATGCTGTACATCGGTGGCAGGGTGCTGATAAGGCGGGCCCCTGTCATACAAAAAAGTACATGATCAGGCTTAGAATATTGTGTGTTTGAGTGGAGGCTACTGTCGTCCGCGTAATTGTGAACTGGGTTGGATGTGCTAGAGATGAGGTCATTGATGTGGGGAAGAAACAAAGTTTTTTTTTAATTTTTTTAAATTAAATTCAACAACACACCACGAGGGCTTACAGCCTAAATACTATCGTACCGTGGGTTTTGACAAGGAGGAAAGAGGCAGCTTGTTAATTCTGGACTTGAAGGTTTGGAGGTCCGGAGGAGAAGGAAAAACATGTGCCGGCAAGGAATTCCACAACTTGGAAGTCCTCGGGACAAAAGAGCGGGCATAACAAGATGTTCTATGTCTGGTGACCTGGACAGTAAAAGGGTGCATTCGCTCTGTTCCCCTGGTAGATCTGTTGGGGGCAGCAGGTGGGGGAACTATGGAGGAAAGCTCCTCTGAGCAGTGTCCGTGCAGATATCTATAAGAGAGAGATAGGTCACCAACGGCACGTCGGTGGGCAAGGGATGGAAGCCTTTGGGTAAGGGTAGGGTCACCGATGAGACGTATAGCTCTCTTTTGAATGGAGTCCAGGATAGTGAGTGTAGAAGCGGCAGCGGCACCCCAGATGTGGGAGCAGTATTCGAGGTTTGGCCTTATTTGTGAAGTATATAAGGTATAGAGATTAGCTGGTGAAAAGTATTTGCGAGCCCGGAAGAGGAAACCTAATTTCTTAGCAGCCGCTTCTGCAATTGATGTGACATGTTGGTGCCAATTAAGATTTCGATCCACAGAAATGCCAACAAGAGAAAAGGACTCATTACTTTGAATAACTTGGTTGTTCATTGTGATGGGTCTAGGGCTGGTGTATCTCTTCTGAGAAAGAAAGCAAGACTTAGTTTTGGTGGGGTTGAATTGTACAAGATTTCTACTTCCCCAGCCTAAAATTTTTTCGAGATTCACGGAGACAGAACCCTCCATGAGTCTGCGATCCTCATCTAATTGAGCTAAAGAGACAGGCTTAGAATATTGTATATTTGAATGGAGGGTGCTGTCGTCCGCGTAGCTGTGAACTGGGTTGGATGTGCTAGAGAGGAGGTCATTGATGTGGAGAAGAAACAAAGTAGGGGCTAAAGCTGAACCTTGAGGAACTCCTGCATTAATTGGATACAGTTTAGAGGAATGGCCATCCACAACAACAGATATGGTCCTGTTGGAGAGGAAATTTGCGGTCTAGGTACAAAGTTTTGGTGGTAGGCCATAGGCAGGAAGTTTATTAAGCAGAGATGCGTGCCAGACCTGGTCGAATGCTTTGGATATGTTTAGAGCAACAATCTGGGATTCACCGTGTTGTTCCATAGACTTGTTCCAAGAATGGGTGACAAAGGAAAGGAGGTCGGCAGTCGATCTGCGCTGATGGAATCCATACTGCCTGTCGTGGATTAGACTGTGTTTTTCAAGAAATTTTAGTAATTCGGTGTTTATATACTTTTCCATCACTTTAGAGACGACTGAAAGGAGATAAATAGGCCTGTAGTTGCTAGGAAGCGCTTTGGATCCTTTCTTAGGGATGGGTTGTACTCGAGCAGTTTTCCAGTTACTAGGAAATATGCCTTTATTATAAGATACCTGAAACAGACGAGTCAGGACAGGAGCAAGCTCTGGTGCGCATTTTTTGAGAACAATTGCTTGGATCTCGTCAAGGCTAGAGGCTTTCCTGGTATTAAGAGAAGAGAGCATCTTTCGTACCTTTTTAGTTTTGAAAATGATATCCGTCATTTTATGCGCGTCATTGGGGACTGTTGGTGGTTGAAGATTTGGAGGTGGGTTGAGAGTAGAATTGGCGGCGAACAACGAAGCAAAAAGTTCAGCCTTGCCCAGGGCGGTAGAAACAATTTCATCCCCTGAGACAAGAGGTGGGAACGTACTTTTGCAGAAATTATTCCCGATAGATTTAGCAAGAGTCCAGAAGGGTTTGCCGCCGTTGGAGCTTAAGAGGACTTAGTTTTTGATGTGGTTATTAAACGAGTTTTTTGCCTCACAAAGAATGCGGATATAGCGGTTTCTTGCGTCGTTAAATGCTTGACGATTTTCTTGACTGGGATAGTGTAAAAGCGTTTTGTGAGCTTTGACCTTTTCAAGTCTGGCCTTGTCACAGGATTTAGAAAGCCAGGGCTTTTGAGTGGCTGAAGAGGTTTTCTGTGTACGTGGGATAAATAATTCCATGCCAGCTTGGATAATTTCGGTGACGTTTTGTGAGATATCAGAGGAGTCAGGATGGGAGAAGCAGACAGACGCCCATGGAAATGAGGAAAAGTAATTCCGCATTTCGTCCCAGTTTGCGGAGTTGTAGTGCCAAACGATACGTGGGTGTGATGACCGTGTGACCTCGGGTTGCATTGCGCAGGAAGCTGTGACCATGCCGTGGTCTGAGCGACCAAGGGGGGCGGTGACTGATATCTTATAGCATTCAGGTTGTGTAGTAAGAAGGAGATACAAGGGATTTGAGCTGTGTGTTGGATACGAGAAAAGTAAGTAGGTTGCTGAACCATATTGGCTAAAGAATTGCTGACTGCAAATGCCTCCGCTGCTCTCCCTTGTGGATCGGTTATTGAAGATCCTAGCCATTTCTTATTATGGACATTGAAGTCACCAAGAATAGTGACCTCGGAGGAAGGATATTTAGAAATCAGATGGTCAGTTTTTTCAGAAAGGTAGTCAAAGAGCTGGACAAAGTTGTTGTCAGAAGGTGACCGGAAAATGCAACAGATGAATTTAGTTGCAGCCCTGAGAGAGAGTTTTATCCATAGTATGTCTTTCCTTCCAGTTTCTAAATTGGGGATTCTGTTGCAGGGTAGATTGCTACGGACGTATGCGCACACGCCTCTATGCAATATAAAGGAAGTAAGGAGCTCATACCCCGGGAAATTAAGGTGATTACTGGCTGTTTTGGCACTGATTTGGGTTTCGGTGAGGAAGAGGAGTTGGGGCCTGTTAGTCTGGAGGAAATGGTGGACGGAGTTCAAGTTAGAATTTAGGCCACATATTACTCACATATTCGAAAAGGATATGTTGAATCTTGATGTTGGCGCCCCCTGTACACCCCTCTCCCGGAGATCCGAATGAAAGGGTATTTTTCCTCCGGAATATTTTGTACAAGTAGGAGCCATCATCATTTTTGCTTATAAGGGAAACCGACTCATACACCAGAACCGGAAACGTCCGTTGGGACTTCACCGGCCCTTTGATGTATGGGGTGGCACCTCCTCGGGCGTGAAAAAATCCTTTACTTTCCTATGGATTGTTTTGGATCAATGTCTACCCGTTTAAAAATAAGATTAATAAAGGGACTATCAATTGTCCAATAGTTATGCTTTTCGACATAGTAGGAGGATACAAAACATTATCATTTTGCATCCATGCCTATTGTCGGCTAAGTAGGCGCTAAAGCTGAAATTTGAGGAACTCCTGCATTAATTGGATACAGTTTAGAGAAATGGCCATCCACAACAGAGATGCTCCGGTTGGAGAGGAAATTTGCTGTCCAGATACAGAGTTTTGGTGGTAGGCCATAGGCCGGAAGTTTATTAAGCAGCGCGGCGTGCCAGACCTGGTCGAATCCTTTGGATATGTCTAGAGCGACAATTTACCGTGTAGTTCCATAGACTTGTTCCAAGAATGGGTGACAAAGGAAAGGAGGTCGGCAGTTGATCTGCGCTGATGGAATCCATACTGCCTGTCGTGGATTAGACTGTGTTTTTCAAGAAATATTAATAATTCGGTGTTTATATACTATTTATATACGTATTACTTTATAGGTGTGTTTTCGCTGTAATTAGTATACCGTACTGGTGAGCTCTAATTAGAGCGAAACCGGTCTGTCGTTCTAATTATGGTGAGAATACATTTAGCCTTACATCATTTACCAAAGTTGAGAAAGTACTGAAAAAATATGTTATTGGCATTTGAATTTTTTTAATGAAAATCGTAAGGCACTTGAGCTATTAAACATCACTTCTTGTTTTCAATTTTTAGTGAATTTTTATTTAAAAAATTCACTAATAGAGGGGTATCGATGGTGAGACTTTGCAAAAATTCTTTCAAATGAGCGCGAATTAGGAGCCCTAGAACCCATATCCGGGGTCAGTTTGAATGTTTATATGTTTATATATATATATATATATATATATATATATATATATATATATATATATATATATATATATATATATATATATATATATATATATATATATCCGTCTGATAACGCAAAAAAAAATTAACCGATTTAGATGAAACTCGGCAAGTGCCTTTCTTTTATTAATGGCTTGGATGAGTTCGTTGGTCAGGAAAATCGGACGGGGTTTTCCGGGAAAATTTTTCGTTTTCTTTCAAAAAAAATTTTTTTTTTCAGAAAATTTCGATAAAATTTGGTCTCGTATTGCTTTGGGAAATACCTAACTATGTGCCAAAATTCAGCTTTCTGGGGTTACAGAAAATTGAGCTATTCAAATTTGAAACATTTATGTTTAAATCATAAGTATGTGGTTGCTGTTGGTTAGTCAGTGCTTCTCTTATTGTCATTGACTCATGAAATTCATTTTTAAGTTTCAGAGAAATGTCAATAATACTGAATTCACTGATTGTTAATCATTGGAAGCATTTACGATTATATATAACCCTATTGTAATTTATTATCATTTATCACCTCTGTACTATAATTATTTTTTTTCCTTACAACTCGCAGCGTTTTTAGTCAATTGTTGTTATTAATAGTCAATAGTTTCTTTCCGAATACACACAGCTTCCATTGTCTTCTGCTTCTGCCGCTGTTACAGTCCTTTTATTTAGAGGTAGAGTTGTAACCACTCATACAGCCAGTGTTTTTTAACCACGTGGCTGGGGAACTGACCGAATTCATTCCCAGTTGCTGTTGATTTACTCATATTCTCTTAATATGTTTGAAGATGTGGTGTCTACTTCATTCCAAGTCACTATTAACCGACTATTTATGAAATCAAATAAGTAAATTAAATCGATTGTCATAAAATATGTAGTGTATTAAGACAAGGGAAAAAGAAATAAAACATATATAACTGTGCACATCTTGATTATATTTTAGGGTGCTTGAGAGAGGTATTGTCACAGCATAATATTTTATTAAAGTTCATTTGTAAATAGGCTTAATTTTTATATGTTTATATATCTATCTATCTATCTATCTATCTATCTATCTATCTATCTATCTATCTATCTATATATATATATATATATATATATATATATATATATATATATATATATATATATATATATATATATATATATATATATATATGATAACTCCAAAAATAATTAACCGATTTCGATGAAACTTGGCAAGTGCCTGTCTTTTATTAATGGCTTGGATGAGTTCGTTATCCAGAAAAATCAGACGGGGTTTTCCGGAAAAATTTTGAGTTTTCTTTCGAAAATTTTTTTTTTCTCCGAAAGTAACAAAGCTGTTTTAATGAAATTTACTATATATGTTGCCTCAACCTTACTACGTACCAAAATTCAACTTTAGAGAAAATTGAGTTATTCAAATTTTAAATTTTCTTTCGAAAAAAATTTTATTCTCCGAAACTTACAAAGTTATTTTAATGAAATTTTGTGGATATCTTGCCTTAGGAAAAACCTTACTACGTATTGAAATTAGACTCTCTAAGTTTATAGAAAATTGAGTTATTTAAATTTGAAGCATTTAATAAAAATTCACTACCATAACGCACTTGCTGCGTCCCGAGTTTTTTCATGTCAATAATGTAAGACAACAGCCACGTTAACGGCAACAGCGATGTATTGTAAAACAGGCACACCATCAAGCATTGATATCGTGATAGCTTATTGTGAAGATGTAGGTAAAGAATAGTATATTTTGTTTGGCACATGCAGTGTTGTTTGAAATAACAATACAAGATGACCTATCACGCATATTTTATAGGCCTTCAAGGTGCAATCATGGGAATTATTATAATGGTAGAGTAACAGTCCCACCCATGGGGGGAACAGGAGAATTTTTTAAGGCCAAACTTTAAATTTTATTTGCAAAACAATTCTGTTTCTAAATGTTTTTGTAAGTGTTATTTCCTGATGATGGTGTTCTACCAGTGAGATGCAGAAGGTGAAAATCAAAAAAGAGCTGTACTTATGTCAACCAAAATTAGTGTCAGTGGTTAAAATCTAACACGGTCAACTGGTCAAGCATTATACAGTTATATTTCAAAATTGTACTGATGATGTAAGAACAAGCTCTAGCTTCTTTGCATGGTACAATGTATAATTAGTGCACCCATCAATGAGTAAACTAATAAATAACTAAACTAATGAACAATTTGAAGTACAATTACTTAAATGTTATTGTATAATATTATAACCACCATTATTGTTTAAGGAAAAATTCACTATTGAGGAGATTCTGTGTTTATATATATATATATATATATATATATATATATATATATATATATATATATATATATATATATATATATATATATATATACAGGGTGGCGCATTGAAAACGAAACAGACCGATTTGCGTCCAGAGAATATTTTTTTTAAGAAACGCTGAAACACGTCAATTTTAATATTGAGGGGTACATGTTTTGACATAAAACTCAACTTTGTCACATCAACCCCTTAAGGGTGGTGATAACAACCCTTATATTTAAAATAGGGAACATGGGTCGAGTGTTACATCATTTGAAATCTCTTTATTTTCTGAATTCATTAATTTTTTTGGAAGTTTTATCAACTCGTTTAAAAGTTATTCACAGTTGGATTTGCAAGAACGTATTTCATTCACTGTGATTACAAATGCACTAATTAGTCAATTTTTCGTTTAAAAAAACCAAAAAACAAAACCAAACGTTCAAAAATGTTTATTCAGTTAAGTAAGTGTTCAAATTGTTGACCACCAGCTTCCATACAAAAGTACAAATTTTCTTCAAAACGAGCTCTGACATTCTGTAGCATTTGTGGAGTTATTAGACGGCATTCTTCAACAATGCGTCGTCGTAATTCTTCCAGAGACTTCAGTTCTGTTGCGTGAATTCCACTCTTTAGATCACCCCATAGAAAGAAGTCTAAAGGAGTTACATCCGGTTATCTAGGGGGCCACTCAATAGCGCCTCTACGCCCAATCCATTGTCCTGGAAACTCTTTGTTCAAAAACTCCCTAACACGTTGTGAAAATTTCGGAGTTCCATCTTGTTGAAATACTAATTGATTTTCTTGATAGCGATCATCATTTTCAACAATGTCAATTAGTAGAGGGTAAACGATATCTTCTAGTAACTCCAAATACTTTTCGCCACTCAAATTGCCATCAAGCAAAATTGGTCCGATTAAACGGTCTCAAAAAATGCCAGTCCAGACATTCAATTTCTGTGGAGTTTGAGTGTGGACTTCGTGAAAATTTCTTGGATTATTATCTGCCCAAGAACGAAAATTATGACGACTGACTGTAGAGTTTAATAAAAACGTACACTCGTCTGAAAACAGATATTGAACAGAAAGTTCCCGTTATCAGCTATTCGTGCAGCCATAACTTCACAAAACTCCAGCCGCGGTAAAGCTCAATATAACGATTATTATACAAGATATGAGAAAAGATTATATTTTAATTATAGGGTGTTTCCAGCTGCATCTTATAAACTTATTTTGACAATCACAGGATGGCCCATAAGTCGTTGATGATACAGATTTTCTTTTTTTAATAGAACACCCCTTATGTCATTGCATTTTTGTCTTTTCCCTCGCATTATAATGCATGTTTGTAAGGTAAAAAAATTATATCGTTAATCGTTTTTGAGTTATTTCAATTGTTTTGCAACTTTTCACGTTTTAGGCACATATCAGAAATTGTGATACGGCGTTTTTACCAATAGATAGCAGAGCCCCATAGAAATGACGCATTCAGAGAGCTATTTGTCTATATTACTCGTTGAAAAAATCGAGCTACCGTATACAGACACTCTCGAATAGTGGCTGAATTTGAAAAGTTTTCGCAGAAATGTTTTTAGTGCTTCCGTTTCTACGGTGACAAGAATAAAAGCAAAACTTCATATAATCTTCCAATTCGATGGTTGCTTATTCGCTATTTAATGTTAACAAGATGTACTAACCAATAAAGCTCTCTTAGATATTCTATAGAATCAGCAAAATGGTACGGAAGCTGAAAAGCTAACCGTAACAACAGGAACTCTCAAATAGTGGCTGAATTTAAAAAGAGTTTGCAGAAATGTTTTTAGTGCTTTTGTAGAAATGAGTTTTTGTAAGATTTTTGTAATATGTTGGTAATTATTAATAAATGTTTCGTAAGTTATTGTAAAAAAAAAGTTGTCGAATTTTTGTGGAAATATAATTTAGTGTGACAATCCTGTAAGAATGCTAAATTTTTGCAAAAGAGGTTTTTGGAAATTTTCATTAAAAATTGTTTTTTGACTTTTGGTCCTAAAGCTGTTTGTCAATAATTATATCTTGGCTGGTGCGTAAATGGCTTGAAGAGGTTCGTTGGCAAGGAAAATTGGACCAATCTTTTTTTGGAACTTTTTAAGTTTATTTTTGGAAAATGTTTGTACTGTTTGAAACAACAAAGCTATTTTAATTAAATATGGTACATTGTTGGTACTATATAGGTTATACTGCCAACCAAATTACCTTTTCTTTTAAACATGACATAGTTGCCATTAAAAACATTTTTACGAAAATTCGCTACCATAACGTACTTGTTACGTCCAGATTTTTTATGTCCGTGCTTAGCTTGATCCTTCTAGAATGACGTCATTGATAGATTGGCCATATTTATGCGTGGCACACAATTACATTCGATTACGTATTTGCATATCAAAACATTGAGATTATTTACTATCAAATCACTTTAATCTTCATCTAATTTATTGAAAATGCTTTGTTTTTGTAGTGTCGTTAAATGTTCAATGCGTGCTGAACGAGAAAAAATCTCATTCCTTCGATTTCCTGCTATTTTAACTAACAGAGGTGATTATGTAAATCATTTGTCTATTGAACACTAAGTGAGTGGTGAACGTGTCGCCACCTAGTTCGGAACCAAGTACTATGTTGTCACGCCCGCTCCAAATAACACAAAGTGTTAAAAATAGAGACGGTATACAACTAACTAACAATTTAAAAAATTGTTAGCCCTGGCCCATTTCTACCCCAATATAGGGACAAAGTATGTAAGACTAGATGCATTCACGCAACAATTAGAACCGTAGACCGGTTTCGCTCTCATTAGAGCTCTTCAGTACGGCATACTAATTGTAGCAAAAATGCACCAAAAATGACACGGCTATCGTATAGCCAGTCTTAAAACACTAAGTGAGTGGTGAACGTGTCGCCACCTAGTTCGGAACCAAGTACTATATATATATATATATATATATATATATATATATATATATATATATATATATATATATATATATATATATATATATATATATATATATATATATAAACATATAAAAATTGAAACTGACCCCGGGTGTGGGTTATAGGGGTCCTAAATCGCGCTCATTTGAAAAAATTTCTCACCATCGATACCTCTCTATTAGTGAATTTTTTAAAATAAAAATTCACTAAAAATCGGTAGATACTATTTATGTTTATCTTTGATTGTAGGGAAACTAGCTGCTCTGGAAGATAACACTAACCCAGGATGGAATGCCCAACCAGAATTTAGGATACATTTCCGCTGTCCAACAAAGTCAACTTGCATCCTTCCGATTTGAAAGGGCTTTAAAAAGAGTTAAGATTGAACGAGATGTGTGTTGTCATTATAACATTATAAAGCTTAATGATAGAATGTACAGCGGCCTTCCAACAGGACGGAAGCGACTCATTTGAATACGTTAGAAATTTCTATATATCAGCCTTATGGGTCCTGCTGGCAGTATCAGTTTGCCTACAGTTTAAAAGCCAATGAAATTTTCTAATAGCGCATTTTTGTTCGAAGTCGATATCTGTATTTGTTTCCATTTTACGCGTGATTGAACTTCTCAGTCCCAGAAGACGCAATTTAACATTGTTACATAGAATCATACAGCCCGGCGGATGTATTTCTACGGCAGCAACTACTTTAGATACGAAAAATGACCACTCCTGGAGTATCTCACAATTTCGGCATAGCTGGAAAACAGCCAAGTGCTTAGGAACAATTAAAAAGATTTTTAGATCCAAAAATATTGCGCTTCTTAAATGAGATATCGATGGCAACACAACTAAGATAAGCTGCAATGCCAGTGTAATTGAAGGTAAGTGCTCATGGTACGTATACGATGCACTTTTTCATTTTCTGATTTATCTTTATTATGTTATAAAATATTTATTTGAAAATAAAATTACAAGGTTTTTGATAGTCATTTACTTATTTCTTGAATTTTATTTTAAACTCTCCTGAATCAAATAGCCCTAATCAACGAGGCGTTAAAGAAAATTATTCTCGAAACAAAAAGCCAAGACTGCAGATGGAGAGTCCACACGTTTGATATTAAAAACATTTGTATGAAAATTCACTTACAAAACGCACTTGCTGCGTCCAGGCTTTTTTTATTGTCGAGTTGGAATACCAGTTAACCAGTTACCACTGAAATGTACCAATATTTTTTGATAGTTTGAAAGACTGGGTCAACAGAGGTAGTCAGTAATCCTTACGGAAAATTCCTTTTTTGTGTTCCTTTTGTATTGTCGAGTTTGAATATCAGTTTATTGATTTAGGTTTTCCTTACCTGTGATACGTGTCTATATTTTTTGTTAGTTTGAAAGGCTGAACCAACACAGATGATCAGTATTCATTACCTAGAATTTGCTTTTGTTTTTAGTTTTTTATAACAGGTCTTTAGTTATATACATACATGGTTTCAGTAAAAATGCTTCCTTTCTTTTTCGTAACCTTATTATAAGGCTAATTATCACAATTTTCTTTCAAACGCTTTTCTTCTTCCAGTACAATTATAATTAAAGTGGGTCCTGCCAGCAGGACGCCAATACATTAAAATAATGCCAGTAAATATTTAATTCAAATTTCGTTCAATGTACTGCCGCTAATACGCTACGTACTGCTCGCAGGATAGCGTTATGCGGGGAACGTTGTCCTGCTAGAAGGACGAAGATCTCTGTACAAAAGTACTTCTAGAAACGCTTCCAGCAGGACAAAGCTCTGTACACTCTATCATTAATATATTCCCAAATTGTTGTCTCTTTTAGACCCAATCTGAAGTTGTTGCTGCAGAAAATCCTACACAAGATTTAACGAACCTCAACAGGAAGAGATTGCAGCAAAACAAATTCAGGAAAACTGTGTTAGCGAATCAGTTCAAACTGATGCGTTTGACGAATATTTAAGTCATGTTTTTGAAGAGTTAAATTTTTACAATTCTAAAATGTACACTTGCAAACAAAACTTGAATTGATAGATATAAATGAGAATTGTTTTAAGAATGATCACACAAGAACATGCTCTTTTACACGAGTATGTTTTCTTACATCTTTCTTTAGATCCCAACAGAGCTCGTGCTCCTTTTTACGAGCTGCTACTTACTTTGATGAAACTCCTGCTAAACTTACCCTTTAAATATTTCTCTTATAGATTTTAGATTTGCACCAAGTCCAACTACTGCATCGAAGACCTTTTACAAGATTCTAGATGTCTTTGATGACACATTTAAGCATTTGGTATATTGGCGAGAACGAAAACCATTACAAAAAATTCTCCAGCATGTCTCAAGGAGGCTTTTGGTCAACGGGTTGGATTCACCATAGATTGCTTCGAAGTTTTCACTGAAACTTCTTCAGATGTTGTGAATACTGCTCGGTGCTGGTCAAATTATAAACACCACAAGTGTTTACACCTCAGGCCAGACCAATGCATCACAACAAAAATGTATATACATAAATATTGAAAATAATGATATATTACAAATTAACTATGATCTCTTAACTTGCCAATGACAACAAATGCTTTATCATCGATTTGCTTGGCTAAAATTTCCTGAGCAGACCAAGGTTGAGCATGCTTGTAGGCTTGCAAACTTGTACGCACCCTAAGCTGAAAGGCGGTACAATAACTATGGCTTAGAAATAATCAATTCACCAGTCCCATCATGGTAATGTTTGACAACTTATAGATATCAAACTGTCATTCTATAGGACGAATTGTATAAGGGTCTATATGGTCGATAGTTTCAATTTTCTTATCCAATCGGCACTTTACATACCAGTAAGGGTCGAATAGTATGCAGTTCGAGACGCATTTAACGAAAAACTTGCAAACTCCAACAAAAAAAAACTAATTTAAAACTCGAGTTAGCAAGAAAACTCATGCAAAACAAATGTCAAATAACCAATTTGTGTGCCACCCAGAGAAAAGGACGGACCTGTCAAAGTCAAGTGTTCTGGAATCGTCTATAGAATACGTAATAATTTTTCAAAACAAAATTTTATTTATTCAACATAATCTCCTCTAAGACTTACACATTTATCAGAACGTTCATAAAATAATTTGAAACCCGTAAAAATCTTTAGTATCGATATGTTTTTCAAATGTAGAAAGTATTTCAAATGATGTAACCTAAAGATATCGGAATTGCGCGTGATATGAACTTTATTAAAAGGTCGTCCGGGTATTATATTTAAAGCTTTTGAAAGTCATAACAGAAATTAGTTTATTTTGTCATCATTCACTTCGCACATCTCTAGACAACCTTGCAAAAAATCAATTTGCATGTAAATTTAATTTCTTGCCCACGGTTAATTATTTCATCAATCAATTAATAAATTTATTCAATAAGTACACTTGGAGAACCCAAATCACCATACACGTCTTCTTAAAGACCTGACGACCGTTTCACTAACAAAGTTAGCGTCATCAGAGGATGAAAATTTCTAACTACCTTCTAGTAAAATACCACCTTTTATACAGAGTCTTAGCTAAATAACGATACCGAGAAGGAGATTAAATGGCAGGCAAATTTTCTGTGTGTTGTATTTTAATTACCGGACGAGGTTTTTGAACTTCCTTTATCACTTTACCTGACAGGTTTCGGAATGCTTATCTGCTTCAAATACAGAGCGCAAACAGAGGACTGTAAACCAGTGGCGGGGCTCGATTTAAGGAACTTTTGTTTTTTATTGCCATAGAAATATAAATACTTTCGTGCGCATCGAGCCTCGCCGGCCTCTCTAATATTTTTAGTAAGTTCCAGATTTTCTTTATCAATGTGGTTGTTATCATCCCAAATATATTGTGCCACGCATGACTTGTCTACACTACCGTACCTCAGCTGTGCCAGATGTTCACGAAATCTAGTCTCAATGGTTCGTTTAGTCTGTCCAGCGTATTTAAGATTACAATCTTTACAACCTATCTCATAGATACCCGACATTTCAGTGGCTTTATCGTTCGTATTATCTTACAAATTTCTTAAATTAGTTTTTGTCGAAAAAGTTAGCTGCAAATCGTCTTTCTTGAAAATGCTTTCGAGACCCCCTGTGATACGCGGAAAGTATGCCAACAAAATTTTTCCCTATTTTATCTTTCCTGAATGTCGTGCATTCCGCTAACATTTTCTTTGTTCTGTGTCTATTAATTAATTTATCTAGTAAGCAATCCGAATATTCGTTATTTAAGCCACGTTTTTGGTTTACTTTAATTCTATACTATATGTACTTTTACTTAAGGGAAAATTGATCAATCTATTCACTAAGAAATTTAAAACGGCCGTTTTTTTTTGTGCAAATGTATGATGTGAGTCATTTGGAATATAACTTAGAGTGGTAGTTTCCTTCCTGTGGACATAGACTTCAAGAGAGTCATTATTTTTAATAACTAGTCTATCTAGAAAAGGAAATTTACTGTTAACGTCTAATTCGTGGGTGAATTTTATTGAATCAAATTGACAGTTCAGTCTTTTAAAAAATCACCTACCTTGTATATATTTGTGTTAAACACTGCAAAAATGTCGTCCACATAACGTAATCATACTCTAGGAAAATACTCACTTTCATTTTCTAAATCCGTCTTCAATCTACTCATGAAAAGGCCTGCAATGAATTCAGAGAGTGGGTTGCCCATTGCCGTGCCTTCAGTTTGTTTAAAAAACTCTTTGTTAAATTGAAAAATATTTTGTTTATACAAATGTTTGTTAAAGTTAAATATTATTTGCAAACGTGTTCACTTATGTTGTTACATTTCAACAACTGTTCTAAATACGTTAGCGTTTGTTTCATGAGCACGCTAGGAAATACAGACGCTACATTAAATGATCTCAAAGCCTCGCCTTCCACCAACTTAACATCTTTAACTTTATTAATGAATTCAAGTGAATTTGACACTGAATAATTTTTTGTTTAACTGGCGAGTCATTAAACTCATCTGGCAGCCACTTCGCTTGATTATATGTCGGAGAATCTATAGCCTTATAACAAAGGACTTAGGAAGACGGTTACAGGTTGCAAATCTCAAAGTCCCCTAAAATATTGTCTCACAAAAATTCATAAACCGAGAAAATCAATGAGGCCTATTAGTTCGGCTATAGATGTGTCCTCCTCGCAAGCAAAATCGGAGTGTTTTAAGGTTTTTAAAAATTCGCAGCATTTCTTGGGGAGACCCTGGTACAACATTTTGTTATGGACACCCTGTATATAAAAATGAATAATCACCAACTCAGAGTAGCCAAATAGATACTTTTACTTTCATGGTAAAAAGCAAACGGGGAGAAACAGCAAACATGTCAATGTTGGCTAAGCAATATCTTGCGGTAAAAAAAAGAGTTTGTCGATATAAATCGAAAAAAAAATTCCGCACGCAGCAAGTGCGTTATAGTAGCGAATTTTCATAATAATTGTACACTTTTATTATACGGCATATTGGTAAAGTTAATACTTTAAACTTACACAGACTTTGAAGATCGATTTTAGAGGTCCTAGTATGCGCACATTTGAAGAATTCTTTCGAAAGTGTTACCATCGATATCTCTCTATTATCAAAAAAATATTGTGTTCTAACTCGTTTTGGCAAAAATGCCCAAAAACTCTTCTATGAAGTTAAATAACTAAATTCTGCTATATCTGTAGACACTCTCTTTAAAAGAAACTTGTATTACAAATTTGATTAAAGTTAAACAGAAGATTTCCGGAAGGAAATTTAGAAAAGTAAAGTATCTGTCAAATTATAAACGTAGCAGTTATTTTTCCTTATTAATCGCCAGTATGATTTCGTTTTAGTCAACCTAATCAAACCGGTTTTTTCAATACCAACAATAACAAAATTATAATTTCAGACTCAAAGGTCACAAACTTATTTAGGCGTTTTTAACAAAAATGAGATCTCATTCAAAACGTATGAAATCTGTGCACTATTGTTTCTCTAAATGCCAAAATAAAACATAAAAAAACATACATTCATCGAGCTGGATTCAATCGCGTAACGTTCTGCTTAGGAGGCAAGCGCGAGTTATGGTTGCACCACCCGGTATACTACACACACCAAGGCTACTGTCAGCACATATTGGTACGTTGCGCTACACTGGCTTTTCCGCACACTCAGCGTCTGGCTGAAGTCCAGCGACATTACCGATGGGAAATTGATCAGCAATTAATAGTCTATAAATATATGTCGAACATTAATATTCAACAGTTAGTCTTTGCCATATGTATTTATTGTAATTTTTATATTATTTAAATTTTAATATATATATATATATATATATATATATATATATATATATATATATATATATATATATATATATATATATATCGTTGTACTGTAACTTCAAGTAAATAAATTTAACTTTATGAAGTTCAATTGAAGTACAACTCTAAGTCGCGACGCCCGATGCCCTATCTAGGCACACATCAACTAACGTTTTATTTGCGTTATACTTTAGAGAGGTTTCATGCCCGGGATATTGTATTCAAAGCATACGTCACAATTAATTACAGTAGTAGTATAATTACCATGGAAACACATCCCACGACTGTTTCGGTCTTATATGATTTCTTATGTTTAAGTTTAAATATGAAATAAATTATTTTAGAATCATTTTTATAAAGACTTGCTCGAATTTGTTTACATTTCTGCTATATTATGCGACAGCATAATATATATATCCTGCGCTAAAACTGTATTTGGGGCTGTTAATAAAGTTACAAATATAGTGTATTTTAATAATTGATTGAATCTTTCAGGTAAATAACAATAACTTGGCAAATTTTTAATTTTATGTCGTCTGTCATTTTCCATAATTGCGGCTGAGATTTCACGATTGTTGCTTCGGGTAGTATGTTTTCTGCCTGGTATATATTTAGTTTGGTTACCGTTGTTGTATGGTTTATACCTGTGGTATGAATTAATCTACGCTTGGCAGTTAACTACTCTGTCAGGCATTGGACTTTAACGACTAAGTCGTTTGAACGCATGTCTTTGGGATTTTATTTTTAATTGGGAAAAAACTCAAAATATTGTGTACCAAATTACTTAAAATTCACAATATATGTTTATTTGCACTATTTCTAGCCACATGCAAAGTCTCATTCCAGTTACTCTGATACTTGCAAAAACATATTGTTTTAAAAAGTTTTCCGCGATTCTCCACCGGAAAAACATGAACATAAACGCCCCTAACGAACTCGACCTCGGTTTTCGCTCAAACAAGATTTGTGCCAAGTTTTATGGAAATCAGTTTAGTATTTTTTGAGTTATATATATATATATATATATATATATATATATATATATATATATATATATATATATATATATATATATATATATATATATATATATATATGTAAACATATAAAAAAACTCGGGACGCAGCAAGTGCGTTATGGTAGTGAATTTTTATTAAATGCTTCAAATTTGAATAACTCAATTTTCTATAAGCTTGGAAAGTTTATTTTTGGTATGTAGTAAGGTCTCCTAGGGCAAGATATCCATCAAATTTCATTAAAATAACTTTGTAGGTTTCGGAAAAAAAAAATTTCGAAAGAAAATTTAAATTTGAATAACTCAATTTTCTATAAACTTAAAAAGTTGAATTTTGGTGTGTGATAAGGTATCTCCCGAGGCAACATATATGGTAAGTTTCATTAAAGCAGCTTTGTTATTTTCGGAGAAAATTTTTTTTTTGAAACAAAACTCAAAATTTTTCCGGAAAACCTCGTTCGATTTTCTTGGTTAACGAACTCATCTAAGCCATTAATAAAAGAAAGGCACTTGCCTAGTTTCATTGAAATCGGTTTATTATTTTTTAAATTATCAGACGGATATATATATATATATATATATATATATATATATATATATATATATATATATATATATATATATATATAAACATATAAAAATTGAAACTGACCTCGGACCCCGGATATGGGTTCTAGGGGTCCTAGTTTGCGTTCATTTGAAAAAATTTTTGCAACGTCTCACCATCGATACCGCTCTATTAGTGATTTTTTTTAAAATAAAAATTCACTAAAATGTAATTGACCTTGGTTTTATGTTCTAGGGACCCAAATTCGCACTCATCTGGAAGAAAGTTTTTCTAAAGCTTTTCATCGTGACCGCTCTATTACCGAATTTTTTTTAAATGAAAATTCGCTAAAATGAAGCTTTTCACCACACCTAACACGGTTTGCAAGTCATGTCATTAACGTTTAATTAAATGTATTCTTAACCCAACCTTCTTAGCTATCCTCTATCGTTATCTACCTCAACTAGATTCAAATTTATTCATATGCAACTAGATTAAGGACTTCTTATTTATGGAAATCAACGATTTGTTAGCCTAGAACATGTCTTTCCTCTTTTTACGAAATCCATATTGATTGAACCATAAGATATAATCAACACTTATTTCATTTGGTAAATTATTGTAATTATAATTATTTTAAATGTCAATGTCTCTAATAAAACAATGCTAAACCGACCCACACAATACACAATTAATTAGGAAATAATAGAACATAAAATTATAATAAACAAATTAGCGTCATCCGGAAAGATTGTTAGGTGGTAAGTTATTTTATACTTATTAGAGATTTATGTTTCCTATACGAATACACATAAGTACGAAGGCGTAAAACGGCCACTAGACGAAAATATTTTCTTTTTCACACTTAAAATAGATTTTTTCCCGAAAAAGCATACAGTCGGCTAAATATAAACTTTTCAAAAATTGTACGTATGTTAGAAAGTATGGACAATTGTCGGTACTTATCTAGTGCGCTGCTTTCGCCTTTCTTGTATAGATGAATAATTACTGATCTTTTCAACTCGTCGGGAAAGATTCCTTCCTCCAGCGACCTACTGACTAAATATGTGTTTGGTGTCTCATTATTGTGTTAAACACATTGGCTTATATATATATATATATATATATATATATATATATATATATATATATATATATATATATATATATATATATATATATATTGTGAGGGGTCAAATCGGGATAAGGTTATCTTTCCCTAATATGGGGAGGTTTCCACGGGATAACCTTATCAATACGGCTTTCCACGGGATTTGCTCAGGCGCCAGCAGCGTGGTTTAAAGGAAGACGCTGCGCTCCCTCAGGACTACATCTCTGTCCTCGGTTGTTATTTACAGATACACGGACCCGGGGTACACTCCAGTGGAGACAGGGTTCGCCTAAGTCCTCAGGCAAAGTCCCTTAGGACTCCTTAATTATGGCCTGTATATTAGAGATCAGAATGTTGCGTTATGTTGGGGTGGATTGGTTGGGAAGCTTTAAATGAAATACCGTATAAAACATACAGTCTATTTACAAAAGTATTGGTGGGGAAATATTTACAAAATATATACAAAGAAATATTTACCCAAGGGATTCTCCCGGCATACCCCACGTTTAAACTAACTTATTTGACAACAAACCAATTTATTAGAGACCAGAGGCAGAAACTGAAATATTCGCGAGTTATACGGACGGTATCACGAATAGGGGTGGTAAGCTCGCGGCTTGTAAGCGGGCAGAAGCGTCCCGGGATCGCCAAAGCAAAGCACTGGACAGGTGGTCGGTTTAAGCAGGCATGCAATATGTGAATTGAAAGCCAACTCTAGGTGCAATATCAAGACCAGCTTACGGCTTGTTCTACTTTCTACTATCACTTAATTAATTACGGACCCTCAAGCATGCGTTGCAGTCATACAGACTCTCTACCACCTGAGGAAGTGTCTCCCTAGGGAGATGGAAATTTCCCCTCGACAAAATAAAGGAGGTCCTCGCTATCAAGTTAAAAGAAAACACAGCCTCCCAACGGTGCCTTCAGGACGGTCGGGATACCGGGTATCGCCAGACTGTTTCGATCGCCAGGAATGGTGGAGACCTACTGCAGCCCGAAATATCCCAGCTGTCGTCCAGATCCAGGAGCACGAGAGCTGCGCCACGGGAGACCGCCTTGGGTGATTTGATCGTGACTAGACCGCCCCCCGGGTTCAAATCAACATGCAGTCAGCCGCTTTGCTAGTGCTCTCGCGTTCTCGGGAAGACTCCAGCCCAGGAACGCAACCCTTTGCGCCTCCCGACGGAAACAAAGAAAGATTTTCCCACGAAAACTGAAAACGACAAGGTTTTCCCAATAATGTCGGTCGGACGGTCGGGACACCGGGTATTGCCAGACTGGTTCGATCGCCAGGAGTGGTGGAGGTCTACTGCAGCCCGAAATATCCCTGCTGTCGTCCGGATCCAGGCGCACGAGAGCTGCGTCACGGGAGACCGCCTTGGGTGATTTGATCGTGACTAGACCGTCCCCCGGGTTCAAATCAACGTGCAGTCAGCCGCTTTGCTAGTGCTGTCGCGTTCTCGGTAAGCCTCCAGCCCAGGAACCCAGCTCTTTGCGCCTCCCGACGGAAACAAAGAAAGCTTTTCCCACGAAGACTGAAAACGACAAGGTTTTCACAATAATGTCGGTCGGACGGTCGGGACACCGGGTATTGCCAGACTGTTTCGATCGCCAGGAGTGGTGGAGACCTACTGCAGCCCGAAATATCCCTGCTGTCGTCCAGATCCAGGAGCACGAGAGCTGCGCCACGGGAGACCGCCTTGGGTGATTTGATCGTGACTAGACCGGTTCAAATCAACGTGCAGTCAGCCGCTTTGCTAGTGCTCTCGCGTTCTCAGGAAGACTCCAGCTTTGGAAAGCGAGCCCCGGCTCCCCCAGGTCGCTCCGCGGATACAGACAGAAGCGAACGATGGACCTATTTATCCGAAGCTCCTTTGCGGCCGTCTCTCTGAAATAAAACCACTGACAAACACAACAACATTCAATATCTTTTCCACACCTGGACTGTTAACGTCACCTCTGGCGAAGGCCACCAAGCGCGCCCAGGTGTCCGCCGCCAGAGAGAGATGTCGATCCGTGGAAGACCCCTTTCATACAGGCCCTGGACCGTACAGCTATAGAGACAACGACCTACCTCGAATAATTGGACAACGAGCGGCCCGCTGAAGACGGCGTTCGTCGTCGGTAACCGATCTCAACTCCTCCCAGCCGGTGCACTCAACAAGCGGCTGCTTCTCACCCTCTGACGGCCGGCCTGCTGGTTCCGTCGTCGACGCGACGTACTCAAAGCTAAAAGAAACACACAAATTGTAGACGAGACCTGGACGGTGGCTGGTTATTCTCCGTGACGGCCCCTGCGACTGCTGAAAAAGAACTAAACTCCCACGACCGGCCTGCTGAATTCGCTACTGAAATACACAATAAAACCAAACCCCAAGAATCAAGACGCGGACGGTGGCTGCTTCCTCTACGTGACTGGCTCTGCGCTCGCTGAAAAAGAACTAACTTGTTCAGCGCGTCACAACGGATCTGCTGGCTCTCGCACGGTTCACAATTTATGCGCTGCGAGGTGCGCGTAGGTATGCAGTGGACCAGCCCATCCGTCCCCGCTTTCATCGCTTCGCATACCGCAGGACCCGTCTGGGCGATCTTACCCGCTATAATCCTTTCCACCGGTCTCGCGATGTGTTCTTAAAACTATATTTTATCAAAAATTTACGAATGTTTTAACAACCAAAATAAATTAAATTAAATACAGATGGTACGGATCTATTCCCCTGTTAACTAATTAGATTATCTAATGACAATTACGTCACTTCGTGACAATATATATATATATATATATATATATATATATATATATATATATATATATATATATATATATATATATATATATATATATATATATATATATATATATATATATATATATATATATATATATATATATATATATATATATATATATATACAGGGTTGTTTATTAAGCGCGCGTCAGTCCATAGTTACTAAACCGTTGCACTTATAACGTGTGATCTTTGCTACAACCCAAAATTATTTTTAAGTATACAGGGTGTACAAAAAAAGAGTAATACCAAAAATTATGTTTTTCTTAAATGGAATACTATAGTTTTTTATGTGGTAGATGAAGCTTCTGTAGGTTCTATATTCAACTAAAAATTGTAAGTTTGTCAAATGCAGTGTTGCCGAGTTATTATTTTTTCTTAAAAAATTTAGTCAAAAACATACTTTCTTCAGACCAATATATCTCTGCCACTGTTCGTTAGCTACCCTGAAAGATTTACGTGCAATCTAATATGGGCCTAGTTCATCCTAAACTGTCTTTAGATTTGGATTCGTTCATACAGGGTGTTCAAAATTTCTCTTCAAACATCCCTAAACTCACCTTTATTTTAATTGAATTTCTTAAATACAACACCTCGTATATTATTTTGCCGTTAGTGTGCTTTCATTATATATTATATTTGCCGTATCTATCTCAACCTACTTCTGAGATATTAAGCTTGTTTCAAAAATTTACACAGAAAATGAGAAAAATCACAGGCGGCACGGCACAAGTAATCGAAGTAAGTGCTACTCGTTGACATGACAATGTAACTAATTATTTGTACAATCTTACGACATTTGGTGACATCTTGTGCATATTATCTTTTTTAATAAGGGGTATTTTGTAACAAAAATGAAGTATACGATTGAGCAGTCAATTGAAATGACTTATATGGAACTAATTATTACCTGTAACTAATTATTTGTATAATCTTGTGACATTTGGTGACGTCTTGTGCATATTCTCTTTTTTAATAAGGAGTATTTTGTAATTAAAATGAAGTACACGTTTGAACAATTAAAAGCAATGATCTATGTCCTTGGAGAATGCTTAAAGAATTGTCTTCTGGCATCCAGAGTGTACGCTGCGAGATTTCCTGAAAGAAGGCATTCAGATGCAAGATCATTTCAAAGACTAAAGGTTAGATTTGACCCGACGAGGGCAGTTAAGTACGAGAAGCATGAACGAATGAAGCCAGTGCTAAACGAAGAGAATTAATTTAATGCTGTCGCATCTGTTGTCGAAGAACCACATAGAAGTACAGCAGAAATAAGTGATATGTTGATCTTAGGTCAAACGTCTGTGAAAAGAATGTTAAGTAAGAATAGGTCCCATCCATATCGGGTGCAACTCACTCAAATACTTAATAGGCAAGACTTCGAAAATAGGATACATTTCTGTAATTGGGGTCTTGCTCGAATTGGAGAAGGGGAACGATTTTGGAATAATGTACTGTTCACCGATGAGGCGACATTCCAAAACAGTGGTCTTGTAAACAGGCATAATGTACACTTCTACGCTGATGCCAATCCAGCAATTTAGGTGGAGGGTAAATGTATGGGGAGGAATAATTGGAGACCACATAATAGGGCCGCATTTTTTTGATGGACACCTCAATGGATGTATTTTTCAAACTTTTTTAGACGAAGATCTTGATAATCTGCTGGAAAATATACCATTACATCTGTTAAGAAGGATGTGGTTTCAGTTAGATGGGGCGCCTGCACATTTCAGCATTGGAGTCATTGGATGCAAAATTTCAAGGCCGTTGGATCGGAAGAGGAGGACCTATTCCGTGGCCTCCAAGGTCACCAGATCTAATGAAACTGGATTTTTTCTTATGGGGATACATTAAAGATCTGGTCTACAAAACACCCCCCACAACGGCAGCAAACATGCGTGAAAGAATAAGAGAAGCATTTGATTCTGTTATTCCCTTGATGTTACGAAATGTAAATAAATCTTTAACAGGCAGGTTCAATATGTGTCTACAACAGTGTCTGAGCAGTTGATGAGGTAGTTATTGTGTTTTTGTTAATTACCTAAATTATGTTACGTTGAAAAATCTTTTACTCTAAATGATTTTATCATTATCTCAATAAATATTATATAAATTTGCGATACAAAAAGAAATAACATTATTATGTCAACGAGTAGCAACTGCTTCGATTCCTTGTGCCGTGCTGCCTGTGATTTTTCTTATGTTCTGTGTAAATTTTTGGAAAAAGCTTAATATTTCAAAAGTAGGTTGAGATAGATACGGCAAACATGGCATTTTCTGAATGAGCACACGTTAAGCTTTTTAACGGAAAAATAATATACGGGGCGTTGCATTTAAGAAATGCAATTAAAATGAAAGTGAATGTAGGGATGGTTAAAGGGAAATTTTGAACACACTGTATTAACGAATCCAAATGTAAAGACAGTTCAGGATAAACTAGGCTAATATTAGATTGCACGTAACATTTTCAGGGCCACTAACGAACAGTGGCACAGATATAACAGTTTGAAGAAAGTATGTTTTTGACTAAAATTTTAAAGAAAAATCAATAACTCGGCAACCCTGAATTTGACAATGTTACAAATTTTTAGTTGAATATAGAACCTACAGGGGCTTCATTTACCACATAAAAAACTATAGTATTCCATTCAAGAAAAACATAATTTTTAGTATTACTCATTTTCTGTATACCCTATATACTTAAATATAATTTTGGGTTGTAGCAAAGATCACACCTTATAAGTTCCATTGGAATTTTTTTTTTCAAGTACAACGGTTTAGTAACTATGGACCGACGCGCGCTTATTGGACAATCCTGTATATATACAGGTTAGTTAAAATTCGTGCCTCACCATTGGGATCTTGTAAACCGTAAGAGATACGAGGATGGTTTAATTTGGGCAAAGTTGCGCGTTTTTAGGTTGATCAATTATCTGACAGAAAATTTGAGGTGTCATTTTTAGTTTCGTAATTATTCGAAAAAAACCGAAATTTTCATTTTTTGTTTTCAAGCGAATACCAAAAGAACTAGACTGTGGTAGCTGTAATGTTGAGACGCTTAATCCGGACTATGTAAGCGAAAATTTGTGATGTCTGGGTATACGTGGACCGGCAAATGACTGGGTTTTGTTATTTTTAACTGACAGACGGTGGTTTCCATTAAGGGCACTTTTTTGGACTCATTTGAGATAAATCTGGGCACTCCACAGGGTAGTATTTTGGGTCCGCTGCTGTTTGTTTTATATTTTAATGATCTGCCCGACTATATAAAGGTGGGTAACGTGTTCATGTACGCGGACGACACAACCGTGGCTGTGTTTGGTCGTGATGCTCACGAGGTAAGTAGAAAGGTAAACACTTTATTAAGACAGTTTGGTGAGTGGTGCAAAGCAAACATCTAATCATAAACCACGATAAAACATCGCTTGTATAGTTCAGGAGTTGCCACCGACTGCCTCTTATTCTGCAGAAGAAAATACGATATAATTTTTGATATGCACAACCTCGAGTCATGCCGAGAACCTTTTAAGAAAAGGGAAATTAAGACATGGCAGAAATTTACCTTTATACGGTACTGGGTTTCATTTATAGCAAGAAACATATGTTGCCAAGACATTCAGACAAGCACTCGTACTCCACTAGGCACTGCACTTACATAAATTTAAACCATTATCAAAGAATGGCGTACAAGAAATCCCCTGTGCATTCGGGTAGCGTATATATATATATATATATATATATATATATATATATATATATATATATATATATATATATATATATATATATATATATATATATATTCGTAAAAAAACCGTTAGTGATTTCTATGAAAATTCGCTGTCTTGACTCAGCTGTTGAGTCCAGACTTTGTGTTAAATCGTGTATCTTATACTAAATACGCAAAGAGAATAATTCTCAGTTTAAAATATTACACAAATAGAGAATTACTGGTAGAAATATTAAGTGTAACGTGACAAATTGTTACAATTAGAGAATATGACAGGTGAAAAATATTGAAAGAGAAGGTTGTTATTACACATACGTGTATCGGTAATGACGTGAACCAATAATCTATTGAATAGTAATTAACCTTGAGAAAAGAATATGCTTTCATTAGTTTGAGTTATTGTAACAAGGTTCCAAGGAATTCGTTTCGTTAGTAATATCTGATATCAAGTTTTTATAACTAATTTTGTGTAATTAAAAATGTTTTTTATAATGTAATTTCTTAATTATGTGTATTATATATGGAAACAAGGAAGAATATTTGATATAAGAATAGCCCAACCAAATCTAAGGTTTGTGTATTTTGGCGAATGTTTTGTATTTAACGGGTGACTGGATATATTTATGTAAATATGTCACTTATGTGTTACACAAAAAATTAAACATTGGTTTGTTGTTGATCTTATTGGTTTCCTTGATTGGTAGTACTTATAAATATAGGCTGGCGCATTGAAAACGAAACAGACCGATTTGCGTCCAGAGATTTTTTTTTAAGAAACGCTGAAACTCGTCAATTTTAATATTGAGGAGGACATGTTTTGACGTAAAACTCAACTTTGTCACATCGACCCCTTAAGGGTGGTGATAACAACCCTTATATTTTAAATAGGGAACATGGGTCGAGTGTTACATCATTTGAAAGCTCTTTCTTTTATGAATTCAGCACACTAAATTTTTTGGAAGTTTTATCAACTCGTTTAAAAATTATTCACAGTTGAAGATGCAAAATCACATTTCACTCATTCCGATAAGAAATGTACTGATGGTCAATGTTTTGTTGGTTTGTAAACAAAAAATTGACTATCAGAACATTTCTTATCAGAATGAGAGAAATGCGGTTTATTATTTCAGTTTATAGGTCGGTTTGATACTTGATAGTAATATCGAAAACTAATTTTACAATGGTGTATTCTGTAGAAGAAAGAGTTGAAATAATTACTCTTTTTTTCAAAAACGATGACTGTGCCAACCGTACCGCAAATTTGTTTAATGAACGACATCCGAACAGACATGTTAACAGAAAATACATTTTGGAGTTAGTTGCAAAGTTTCGACAAAGTGGTTCAGTAGCCAACAAAAAACGGGATCCTGAACGTGAATTTCCGGTTAGAAATGAAACCACTGAGATTGAAGTTTTAGGACAAATTGCTGCAGACCCAACTTTGAACACGAGAAAATTGGCCACTGTTTCAAACATCAAAAGAAGAACTATTCAGCGAATATTGAAGCATCATAAATTTCACCCGTATTAAATAATCTTGTACAACAACTGAATGAAGATGATTTTGATCGGCGGCTGGAGTTTTGTGAAGTTATGACTGCACGAATAGCTGATAACGGGAACTTTATGTTCAATATCTGTTTTTCAGACGAGTGTACGTTTTTATTAAACTCTACAGTCAATCGTCATCATTGTCGTTATTGGGCAGATAATAATCCAAGTAATTTTCACGAAGTCCACACTCAAACTCCACAGAAATTGAATGGCTGGACTGGCATTTTTGGAGACCGTTTAATCGGACCAATTTTTCTTGATGGAAATTTGAGTGGCGAAACGTATTTGAAGTTACTAGAAGATATCGTTTACCCTCTACTAATTGACATTGTTGAAAATGATGATCGCTATCAAGAAAATCAATTAGCGTTTCAACAAGATGGAGCTCCTCCGCATTTTTTTACAACGTGTTAGGGAGTTTTTGAACAAAGAGTTTCCAGAGCAATGGATTGGGCGTAGTTGTGCTATTGCGTGGCCCCCTAGATCACCGGATTTGACTGGTTTAGACTTTTTTCTATGGGGCCATTTAAGAGTAGAATTTTCGCAACAGAACCGGAGTCTCTGGAAGAATTACGACGACACATTCTTGAAGAATGCCGTCTAATAACTCCAAATGCTTCAGAATGTCAGAGCTCGTTTTGAGCAAAATTTGTACTTTTGTATGGAAGCTGGTGGTCAACAATTTGAACACATACTTTACTGAATAAACATTTTTGAACGTTTGGTTTTGTTTTTTAGTTTTTTTAACGAAAAATTCACTAATTGGTGCACTTCTTATCTCAATGAATGAAATACGTTCTTGCAACTCCAACTGTGAATAATTTTTAAAGGACTTGATAAAACTTCCAAAAAAATTTGTGTGCTGAATTCAGAAAAGAAAGAGCTTTCAAATGATGTAACACTCGACCCATGTTCCCTATTAAAAATATAAGGGTGGTTATCACCACCCTTAAGGGGTTGATGTGACAAAGTTGAGTTTTATGTCAAAGCATGTCCCCCTCAATATTAAAATCGAGGTGTTTCAGCGTTTCTTAAAAAAAAAAATTATCTGGACGCAAATTGGTCTGTTTCGTTTTCAATGCGCCACCCTGTATATATTTGTAATAACAGCTAATAAATAATCCAGTTGTATAAATATTATTCTTTTTTAGTATTTCTTTATAATTTATTACACGATATTTTATTTTAAATATTTTTGTTTTCAAAAGAAGTAGTTAATTACCTCAATCCAAACTATGCGCCGAATTTTTCAGGTTTATCTTCTAGGCCTGTTATCCCGGTGGCCTTTAAATATATTAGGACACTCGGTATAACATGGCCATATTTTTAGAGCCGTCAGTTGAAAGATAAAAAATGTGTATTTTACTGCCAAGCTTTCGGAATTATTTGTTATTTTATGAAGGCTACAAAATGGAAGGAAATAATTACAATTTACATAGAAAAAATAAAAATCTTTTAAATACTAATACTAATTGTATATTATATATATATATATATATATATATATATATATATATATATATATATATATATATATATATATATACCGGGTGCCCCATTAAATTTTGACCCTTTATATAACTTTCGAAATAATTTATCTAAAGAAATGCGTTTTTAGCCAGTTTTCTTCTTATTTTTATAAGTGTGTTTCTGGGTATCTGTCTTTTTATACTCACTTCCGCTTTAACCGGAAATGACAAAACGTATTTTCACGGATAGGGCAACTTTGTAATATTAAATGGAACACCCTGTATATTTATTCACAGTTTAAAAGCCCAATATTTCCCCTTTCCAAAAATACCATACATGTTATAGTTGTTATACAGAGCCTCGAATTATTAATATACCCCTCGTATTTATTATAATGTCACAGTGTTTTGTAACAAAAGTTATATATGCAATGATAATCATTTGTTTTTTTTCTGTTCTAATTAATTAATTAATGTATCTAGCGTTTATATGCTTTGCCGAGCGAAACATGCTTGTGGGATTATGACACTTGTTTAGGAAGTCTTATTTCTGAAACAGTTTGATGCGGTAAGTGCTTTAACCTTGGAATGCATAAACTGGACCTCTTAGGCTCAGAGAAAATTTGATTAATTATAATTTGTTTGAAATAATTTCAAGAGGCTTAAGCTCTTAGATATGTTCTGAACGCGTCTTTATTTAACATACACTTGATTCAAAAGCCTTTGAGTGAACTTTGAAACCGAAAAAAACATTTCCATTAGCATCCCGTATTTACCTAAACCAAACCCCTCAAGTTGGTCTATTAAAAGTTCTATAAAACAAGTATCGACTAGTCCATAGCCAGCTGAGAGTTATTATAATTTGTCATATCTGTGCAAGTGGATTACATCACATTTTATCCTCCTGCCAAAAAAGAATAACGCAACAAAGTGCGAGGACCATAGGCTGATCAGTCTAATAATCCACACGTTAAAGATATTCCTCAAGATTATTCACTACAGAATTTCCATAAAATGCGAAAGAGGGGTAGGGTCCACACAATTTGGATTTAGAAGGGGACTAGGTACGAGAGAGGCTACAGTTGCAACTCAAGTATTGATCCAGAACTGCAACGACCAGAGGAAGGATGTGATGCTATGCTTCATCGACTACGAGAAAGCGTTTGACAGGGTCCAACACCACAAACTCATTCAAATTTTGAAGAGGATGGATATAGACCAGAAGGATATCCGCTGCATGGAAAGCCTTTATTGGAACCAAACAGCCGTAGTCAAGTTTGGCAATGAACACACAGAACCGACAAAGATTCTTTGAGAGGCCAGGCAGGGATGCGTTCTCTCCCCACTCCTCTTCAACTTGTATTCTGAAAGCATCTTTCAGGAGACGCTCGAAGAACGCGACCTAGGTATAAAGGTGAATGGAGTGTGGATCAACAACATACGGTACGCAGACGACACAGTCCTAATTGCAGACAACATTAAAGACTTGCAGGATCTTCTTAATCCTGTAGGCGACAGTAGCAAAAACTTGGGCCTTAACATCAACACCAAGAAGACAAAATTCATGACAGTTTCTCGCAAGCCGGAAGAACATCAAAATGCAAGCCTAACACACAACAGATGTCCAGTAGAACGGGTATATAAAATTAAATATTTAAGCACGTGGCTGTGTGAAAACTGGACGTCTGAAACAGAGATCAGATGCCGAATTGAAATCACATTTATGATATTCAGGAAAGTTCTTACCAACACTGATTTTGACCTCAACCTAAGAATTAGCTTTGTAAAATGTTACGTGTGGTCAGTGTTACTATATGGTGTGGAAGGCTGGACGCTGGGAGTGCCATGAATAGACTTGAAGCCTTCGAAATGTGGACATACAGACGTATAATAAAAGTCCCATGGACGGCCAGAAAAACAAACGAGGAGACCCTAAGAACGGTTAAAAGAGAGCGTGAACTGTTGAACACCATCAAGCGCAGAAAAACAGCATATCTGGGCCACGTAATACGGAATGAAAGATACCAATTCCTACAATTAGTAATCGAAGGAAAGATCGAGGGGAAGATAGGAGTCGGCAGGAAGAGGATGTCATGACTCAGAAACGTGAGACAATGGACAGGACTAAAAACTGTAGGAGACCTATTCAGCGCCATCAGAAATAGGCAAGAATGGGCACATGTGATCGCGAATATCCATTAATGGATAACCAATAGAAGAAGAAGAAGTGCAAGTTGAAACCTGTATCACTGCTGGATGTATACACGTCAGGTGCAGCTGATTGTCATTTATTAATTGAACATTGGAACCTGTGATGACCACTGATAATTACGCTGGGAGACCTTAAATCACCACAACACATCTCTTTAAAGACCTGACGATCGCTTCAATAACAAGGTAACAATAAACGATCGTCAGGTCTTCAAAAAGATGTGTTGTGGTGAATTGGGTTCTCCAAGTGTACTTAGGATTGTCATTAAGTTGAAATAGACGTTGCGTGTGTTTCGTTTCTTTAACGTCAGCCTATTTCCGCAACTATGGCCAATCACCGGCGCCATGGAGCAGTTTCACCTCACTATCCTGGAAATTTTGCCGAACCCCTGCCTTTCTGTAAGGAGGGTAGGGGTATTTAACGTGCCCAACATCGCATGGACCCAAGACCGACGGCTTTACTCCAATTGAGTTAGCCATATCGATAGTATTTCTGCGTGAACTAATAAAAATGGTGTCTTCGGCATAGCAGATAATGTAGTAATACAGACCGTTAATGTAAATAATAAATAAAAGTGGTGGCAAAACAAAGTTTTGGGGTACACCATGCCAAACCACCTTAAATTCTGTGCTTCCTCCATTCGCCATCGAAGCAGCCTGCCGTCTGTCACTAAGATACGACTCAAAAAAATCTAACAGAACTTCCTGAAATAGAATTCCAACTTATTTAACAGTATTAAATGACACGCACAGTTAAAAGCCTCAGTGAGATCGCATAACAGCATAGCTGAAAGCACGCGCGCTTCCATAATTCGTTTAAACGGAATTTTCGTTGGAGTTTTAGTGAAAACACAATTGATTTTGATGGTTTTCTTGATTGTTTCGTATAGCGTAAGGGACATCAAAATAAAACATATTTGTTATTTGCATTTTATTAAGTAATGTTAAAACCCAGTTTTATTACTTCGTTTGTGTTTTATTTTAATAATCTGCGCTGCTAAAAAATCCCTTAATTTTGTTGATCGGTATAAATGACTAATCATTCTTAATTCATACTTGAAGCGGAGTTGAAAACTCATTGTGATTTCGAAGAAAGTTTCTAACAGTCAATGAGTGTCCAGTACATGTTTTTGTTTATTGTTGCACTGATATAACTGCAACGAAATAGACTATTATATTTAACAAGATACACTATTATAAAATTTTAATAGCGCCAGCGATATTTAAATTAAATTTGTTAGATAATTATTCAACTTAAATGACCATTTTCCACCACATTAGTAACAGGTATTTTTTTTAGATAACTGATATAAATCTAATAATTTCACCTAACAAAATTATATTGTTAGTCATTTTAATGTACGCAAATTACCCGTATATTATATAACAGGGTTTTGATCATTTCTAAGAAACTAATTTACATTTTTTTTAAATACTTTCTAATATATGGATTATAGATATTTTGTATTTATCATAAAACTATAGTTTTAAATTTACTTTGAAAAAACATAAACTGCCTAAAAAATTGCTAAAAGGAAAAAATAATGTTATGATCTTTAATTAATATTTTTTCGGCGCCAAATTTACAAAATGTTAGATTTTGGTTTACAAATATGTTACCAATACGTGATACTTTATTGCTAGTTATACTAGTGGGTTCAAAAACGGTTTGCTCAAAACTACACGACATCATTAAGTTTAAAAAGAAGTAGCCTTGGTTGCTTGGGGAGGAGCCCCGAGAAATGTGTGTACATTTGATCGAATAGATAGGCTGTCCTCCAGGCAATCTGCGCGGCCAGAATCAGGTCAACACTGATTCAGGAGTGCGCTGACGCCCTCAAAGGACTAGCCAGGACACAGAAAGTGCAACTGCTGTGGGTTCCGGGACACTGTGGCGTAGCGGGGAATGAGGTGGCGAATAATCTCGCTAGGCTTGGTTCCCGGCAGCCGTTCTGTGGCCCGGAGCCTGCGATAGGCATAAGTAGGAAGACGGTCTCTGTCGCATTAGACAGGCGGACAGAAGAAGCAATGGAGAGGCACTGGGGGTCGGTTGGTGGCTGTAGGCAGGCGAGGGACTTCGTGGAGGGGCCGGACAGAGATAAAGCTGTCTGGCTACTCGGTAGGAGCCGACCTACGCTTCGCCGCACCCGTGGGGTGCTGACAGGCCACTGCGCCCTCAGAAGACATCTCACATTGATAGGGGTAGAGAGGGATCCTATTTGCCAGGAATGCGGCGAAGATGAAGAAACGTCCTACCACTACCTGTGTGAATGCGAGGATTTTGGGAGTTTTCGAGCAGAATTGTTTGGATTGAGGACTCTGCAGAGGAATCAGGTAAGTACCGTCCAATTGAAGACCGCCACGGCCTTCATTTCGAGGTCGAGGCGGTTTGGTGACGGAACCGAGGAAGAGTAGCGCATGGTTGCTGGGGTTGGCAACAAGGGCCCATTGTGGCCTACTTGCTTGACGTTGGCCTCCCCACCACTGCTACTACTACTACTACTAACCTTGGTTGCCTCCATACCATCTATGACCACAAAATCCAAATCAGAGTTACCACATACTGTTACTAAATTTTTCAGACTTGGTGTAAGTTTATTTTAGAGCTTTGATATTTTACCAATGAATATCTCAGAGTCATAGGTTGGTGTTTGCTAAATACACATCAAAATTTAGACCAAACGTCAGCGTTACCACTTCCTTCTGATTTCTCTTGCTTCTGGGCAGCTGAAATTTCGTGAGAATTCAGTCCGTCGACAGCCCCTGCGAAAGCTGTTGGCCGACCATATTTCTGTTGATATCGCTAATCGAATACCTTTATTAGTGAATTTTCTTAGAAAAAATTCACTAATGAGGAGACCTCGACTTTTGAATTTTGAAAAAATTTCTTCAAATGAGTGCGCTCTAGGACCCCTAGAACCCATATCCGGGGTCAGTTTCAATTTATATATATATATATATATATATATATATATATATATATATATATATATATATATATATATATATATATATATATATATATATATATATATATATATATATATATATATATATATATATATATGTATGTATCACACCGATAACTCAAAAAATAATGGGCCGATTTTGATAAAATTTGGCATGTACTTTTCTTTTGTAAATAGCTTGGATAAGTTCGTTAGTCAGGAAAATAGGACGAGGTTTTCCGGGAAAATTTTGAGTTTTCATTCGAAAAAAATTCTTATATCAAAAAGTAATTAGCCGATTTCAATAAAATTTGGCATGTACCTTTCTTTTGTAAATAGCTTTGACAAGTTTGTTAGTCAGGAAAATCGGACGAGGTTTTCCGGGAAAATTTTGAGTTTTCATTCGAAAAAAATTTTTATCTCAAAGAGTAATAGGCCGATTTTGATAAAATTTGGCACGTACCTTCCTTTTGTAAAAGGCTTTGATAAGTTCGTTAATAAAAAAAATCGGACGAGGTTTTCCGGGAAAATTTTGAGTTTTCATTTGAAAAAAAAAATTATCTTAAAAAATAAAAAATCTATGATAACCAAACTTGGTAGGTAAGTTTACGATATAAAAAGCAAACTATACACCAAAATTTAGATTTCTATGTTACAAGAAAAAAAAGTTATAAAATATTTTGTGCCAGATCATTTCTATGAAAATTCACTACCATAACGCACTTGCTGCGTCCATGCTTTTTATTATTCGTGTCGTTTAGCTCTCCCTATAGAAAATAGGTAAGCAATGTAAACTTTCTTAATCACCATCGAGCTGCTTTTATAGCAAATTTTCTTAGTTAAATAGGGAATACCCACCACCCCTGAAAACTTAGAAGTATTCTGGAAACACACACCTCCGGCTTTTTCTACGATACTGGCCAAATTTTCAAGTCCTCTGGAACCTCGACCACCCCGCATTCTTACTATATACCGACAGGTTGTTTTATGGATACTATCTCCACCTGGGCGTGTTTCTTGGACATACGACACAACCACCGTGGTTTGTCGCTTTGTCCAGGTAATTCCGTTGAGTTGTCGAGTAGGATCAAGGTGTCTTTGGATGGGTACTCCGCTATTATCAAGGCCGTTAGGACTGCATGACTACTCTATTAATTTATTGATGCTTTGTTTCAAATTTTAGCAATTCATGTTTTCAATTAACAAATACTCCAACCTATGTCTATACTATATCTATACATCTATATATATATATATATATATATATATATATATATATATATATATATATATATATATATATATATAATGACACCATCTCGTCCAGAAGCTCTGAGCAGTTTTGCGGTGGGAGGTTACATAGAAAAGACAACGCACACCCAACACACAGTGGCAGAAACTGCTACCACCGGGAATCGAACCCGGACACTCCGTGCAGCAGCCAAACACTCGTTCCACTGATTGCACCACGGATGTATATATATATATATATATATATATATATATATATATATATATATATATATATATATATATATATATATATATATATATATATATATATATATATATATATATATATTGCTATAGATAGCAAATGATAGGAAAGATTACGAAATTTTAATGGGAAAACGGGAAATTTATGCATACTAGTATATATAAAATAAATGTATACACCCTAATGTAGCAATGAAAGAGTTTTGGCAGGAGATGTCAACGCCCGACATGAATGTCAGTGACCCATGTAGCAACCCTCGATGTTAAGTTACATTCGAGTAATAACAAATTATATTATATACTAGAAATATCCGTAAAGAAACCAAGAACAATGCTTCAGTTTTGTAGGGAGAATAAGATTCTAGATAATAAATGTAGTTCTGTTGATTTTATTGTATGTAAAAAATAGATATGACCAAGCTAGCTAAAGACTCAATGTAGTAAAAGAGCGGAGGTCATTTGTAAAAAACAAAAGTTTGTGGAATATTAAGGTAATGTGCGCGTAAGAAAAAAAACGTAAAAAGACACTAAAGGTTTGACGGAAAACTCAACACACAGATGGTGTGACGAACAATAGCGTTTTTTCACCTGTAAGAGAGTTAATAAAAGCAACGGTCCGCGAGGGTCCGGCGTCTTTTCCATCCAGTGAATTCATCAGCATCACTTTACCAGACCAGGTGATCATCGTCATAATTATGTAAGTTAACATAAGAGATTCCAGAGTGCATCGAAGGGAGAGTATAAAACACCTCCAGAGTGCTACGACTATGGAATAAATATATCAATATGTTAACGAAGTAAATCCGTTAATAATCAATAAATGGACAGTAAATTATGGCATGGACAAATTCGAAAGATAATAATAATTAATCAAGGTCCGCATTAATGGAAGAACAATAAATAATCCAATGGAAAATATGTCAGTAAGTGTTACCTTTTCCTAAATTGACCAGTGCGGGTTGAATTTCACCATTTTAACAGCACCAATCAAATATTTTTGTGCTAATAAATTTCAAAAACAAAAATTTTGTTTGAAATAAACGGAAAGAGACCGTGATCTCTGTAGAATTGTCGATGTATATTGATTATGTAGTATCCATGTTTAATTAATTGTGTAATTAGTTATAATGTTACCAGAATGTTTTAATAGGATTTTTCAAGTTATATTTATGTAAATAATGTTTTAAAATATCTCTTTGTATTTAACGAGTGTCATATCGGCACAGTTAAATGTTTTAATAGGATTTTTCAATTTATGTTTATGTAATGAATGCTTTAAACGTCCGTGTTTGTAGTTAATGTGTGTCAAATAGACACCGTAAAATTTGTGTAATGAATTAAATGGAATGTATAGCAGATTGTAATTAACGGAAGTATTGTTTTTGGTTGATAATTAATCAGCAAAATTGTTGTATAGCCATCTGTGCAGAGCGAAATTAATTTTTGATCAAGTGAAAATCAATAAATGAATTTAAATAACACATATTAGTGAATTTTAATTAGTAGAAGCTAGCTGTAATTATAATGAACCCAACCTGATGATTAAGACATATGTTCTCAGCTCTAAAATAAATGTTTGCAGGTATATACTACCCATAAAGTAAAGTAGAATACCATAGCAATATATATATATATATATATATATATATATATATATATATATATATATATATATATATATATATATATATATATATATATATATATATATATGTGTTCGGAAAGATTTCCGCGGTCTTTATTGTGAGATAGATATACTTGATTCTCGGGTCAAACCGCATCCAGAATTTATTAAAACTCGACGTTTCGGCTCCTTTTTTGGAGTCATTTTTAAGAAGTAAAGGGAATATGTAAGGACACTCTAAGGCCTCAATCTGCCTACTCCTTAGAGCGGTGGAAAAAGGTGGGTTGAGTTGTAGTAGCTCGATTACGGGGCCTCAATCTGCCTACTCCCCAAATCTCGCTGGAGATCGTCACTAAAGTCTCGGTGTGTTCAACCCCAGGCCTCAGAGAGATCTGACAGTTCATTGCAAGTCCTGCATTATATATGTCGTTCCGTCTACCTGCTTCGTTATCAGTGAAAGTAGTCGGGTCACGGTCAATTAAGTCAGAGGGTTTGGTCGCGGCACTTAAAGGACTAAGAGGATTACCGGCATTTGTTGAGACAGATAAGGGGGCAATGAAATTGTCTATTGAATTTATTTTCTTTTTGGGTGTTTGTAACGAAGATATAATAGGTTTCCAAGTAATTGGAAGGCCGAGATCATCATCTGTCTTATTTAAACAATCGGGACGTTTTTCGGTCTCGATTGCTTCGCGGATAATTCTCGTTTTGAAGTTGTAAACCGGTGCTATTGTTTGACATTATCGAAGTCTATTTTGTGTCCTGTATGAATATGATGCATGGCCAGCGCCGATGAGGGGTCGGATTTTCTAACTGCGAGGTTGTGTTCATATATTCTATTGCGGATGCGTTTATTTGTTTGCCCTACATAAGTTAGTGAACAGTCGGAACAAGGAATTTCGTAAACTCCGTGGGATTCGTTTAGAATCGTATCCTTGGGAGTTTTTATCAGATTTGATAGTGTTTGCTCTGTTGTGAATACGGTTTTGATATTATGGGTTCTAAAAATTCGGCTGATTTTGTCGGTGACACCTTTGATGTATGGTAAAAGCGCTGTGTGTTCTTGTGTGGACCCTGTCTGTTCTTGTTGTGGTGTAATGGTTTGTTGTTGCGATTTTCTAATGTTTCGTAGTACATGATTGTTGTCGTATCCGTTTTCTAGCAATGTCTGTCTTAAAAAGTTTAATTCTGTCTGTTTATTGTTGTTGTCCGTAAGTCTAAGGGATCGTATTACTAGTGTTCGAACCACGGAATTTAGTTGCGATGGGTGATGGTGAGATTGTGCGTTAACAATTAGTGTGGGTTGGTTTTCGGTACACTGTGTAAGAAAATCCTCTGACTGGGTTTTTAGTGACGCGTACATCTGAGAAAGACAAAGAAAAATTATTTTCTATTTCCATGGTGAATTGGATTTATTATTTAGGTAAGAAATGAATTCTTCTAGAGATTCTTTACCGTGTGGCCAGACAGCGAAAATGTCGTCAACGTATCTTAGCCAACAGGTTGGTTTAAGTTGGGATAAATTGAGGGCTTGTGTCTCGAAGTTTTCCATGAAAATGTTAGCCAATGCAGGAGAGAGTGGTGAATCCATTGGAGCATCTCGAACTTGTTTGTAAATTTTTTTTTGAAAAAGGAAATAAGAAAAACGTCCCGATTGTTTAAAAAAGAGAGATGATGGTCTCCGCCTTCCGATTACTTGGAAACCTATTATATCTTCATTACAAACACTCAAAAAGAAAATAAAATCAATAGACAATTTCATTGCCCCCTTATCTGTCTCAACAAATGCCGGTAACCCTCTTAGTCCTTTAAGTGCCGTGAACAAACCCCCTGACTTAATTCACCATGACCCGACTACTTTCACTGATAAAGAAGCAGGTAGACGGGACGACATATATAATGCAGGACTTGCAACGAACTGTCAGATCTCTCTGAGGCCTGGGATTGAACACGCCGAGACTTTAGAGACGATCTCCAGCGAGATTGGGGAAGTAGGCAGATTGAGGCCCCGTAATCGAGCTACAACAACCCAACCCACCTTTGTCCACCGCCCTGAGGAGTAGGCAGATTGAGGCCTTTGAGTGTCCTTACATATTTCCTTTACCTCTTGAAAATGTCTCCAAAACAGGAGCCGAAACGTCGAGTTTTAATAAATTCTAATCAAGTATATCTCATATATATATATATATATATATATATATATATATATATATATATATATATATATATATATATATATATATATCTGTGTGTGTGTGTGTGTAAAATTAAATTACAATCAAAATCCACGTCATTATTTTTCAGTGTACCCCTGGTAGAATATCACTCACGCATTAAAAAGTTAAAGCTAAATACTTGCCCGTACGTTAAGAGGACTCACATGTTCATTCTCGTGGTTGAGTTGACTCACCTGAAAATAACAGAATTATTTAATCATTTCTATGTTTAATGCATAATGTAATTTGTTGAATGTTAAGAGTAACAAAACGCAATCGGTGTAGTTATATAAATTCTTATGTAAAAATGTTTATTCAATTTTACATTACAAATGCAGCTAGCTTAAGAAACCAGTCAAACTTAAAAAGACTTCACAAAAAATTCTTACGTGGTAAATGTGTTCATCATTAGTATCATAGTCAAAAGGCGATATCGCCCTGTTGTCACAACCAAGGGCTCGCTGGGAGTTCTTATCTGATATTAGTACGTGCAAAGTGCCCATAATTGACCAACTAGTAGACCTGACGTGTTATTGTTGAAATCAAATGCCTTAAACTCAATCTCTGAAAGTTTGAATCTGATAAATGCCTTAAACTCAATCTTCCAAAGTTTGAATCTGAAATTCGAGGTGTGATTTTTTCCTCCCTTAGGGCTCCTCCGCGTCTTTGCCGCTCCGATAGCACCGCAGCCTTTGGCTTATTGTGCATGCCCTTTTTCTTTTCTACTCCACCCATTCCAAAATCACTGTGCCTTGAACTAGTCTGCACAGCAATTGGTAGGATGAGGTTTTATATTTCTCTGTCTCCGGTCTAGCCTGACCATGGATCAGTCTTTTGGGGTCCAGAGCTTTACACTCGTACAAGATGTGCTGGGCTGATTCCTCCCCATCGCAGCAGACTCTGCATGCCAGGTTCCCCTCGAACCGACCCACTTTATGCAGGTGTTTCTTGACGGCCATGTGTCCCGCCAAGGGCCCTGTTATGTTTCTGAGCTGTCCTATGCTAAGATTTAGAAGCTCCACAGCTCTCTCTCTTTGAACTGGGTTCCTTAATTACGGACTTCCCATTTCTGAGTCCTGGACTGTCTGCCCAGTACACCTTGTGTTTGTTTCTGACCCAGGAGTTAATGGACCACCTGGCAGTGCTCTTTGTCACGCCCAGAATGGTTCTGCTGACCCTCTCTTCGCGAGACTGTCAGCTTCTTCATGCCTTTGACCTCCGAGTGACCCGGCACTCAGATGAGGGTGAGTCTGCCCAGCTAGGTTGCTCGTCTCGTCTCGGCATTCACTTACCAGGCTGGAATTAGGGACTTAAGGGTTGCCTGGCTGTTTGTGTCTATGAGGATCCGCTTGTTGATGTAGCCCCTCCTCTTGTTCTCTAGCACGCAATGCAGGATCGCGTACATCGAGGTGTGATAGTATTCATTCAAATTGAAATTAACCCTAGGTTAGGCGCACGGGCTATGATTATACAGCACGCCTCTTCGAACAGTGGTGATTTCCAAGAAAATACGCAGATGCAATCGCTCTGTCAGTAGCTGTTGAAATTACTTCGCTCCATCTAATCAGTATGTTTCATCTGCTTAAGACATTTGGTAGTTGTTTGGTGCTCAAAGCCGACTGGTCTATCATTGTAGCCCCCGCGTCCAATTGCGCAACGTTTTTTCCGGTTGGTTGATCTTTTTAGTTTTATTGGTATTCACTAATTTGAGTGAGTGTTACTGTTTGAATCGTTAGTAGTGTATAGAAATTTAATGAATGATGTAAAAAACCGTGAAAACAAAATTTCCGACCCGAAAAAAAGGCGTCTAGAGAAAATAGAGAAAAGCAGGGTTCCTGAATTATGGTTGAAATGGTTCAACGAAGTATCGAGTGGAGAGGAGAGTCCAATCAACGAAGAAGAATCGGATGCAAGAGAAGGGAATGTTGCTGTTGAAAAGAGTCTGATTCGGAAAAAGAAACGGATAAAGAGGGCCGTGAAAATGTTATTAGGTGAAAGACAAGATAACCAAATGGAAGAAGGATAGACCTAATAGTCAAGTTCGCACTCGATTTCAGAATATAATGAAATGGTTACCTGGAACAAAAGGTAATTGACAAAATGCCAGGAGTGAAATTGATTGCCTGAAACCATTTATAAATGACACGGTCATAGGAATTATCTCTGTTTCTACCAACTTATATATCGACAAATTTAAAAAGAGATTTAAACGATTTCGAAATGCCAGACAAATTAATGAAAGGGAAATTGGAGTTTTCATTGGAATTCTCATTCTGGTTGGAACTTTCAGAAGTTCACGAAAACATTTGCAAAAAATTTTGGACAATTGCAAAGGAAGTGGAACCGACGCGTGCTATCTGGTGATGAGTGAGAAGATATTTAGATTTCTGATCAGGTGTTTGAGGTTTGACGACGTAAGGACGGTAGATGAAAGAGGAGGAACAGATAAGTTGGCGCCCATTCGAAATACTTTTTGAAACCTTCTTGGAAAATTGCCAAAACAATATTATTACCAGTGAGTACCTCACCGCACTTCTGGCTTTTAGAGGACGCTGTGGATTCGAGCAGTACATTCCATCAAATCCGGCCAAATGTGGCATCAAGACCTTTGCCTTCTTTTCTTTTTTCATTTTTTTCCCATTAGGGCTCGTCCTTGCTTTTCCGCCCAGATAGCACCGCAGACTTTGGTTTATTGTACATGCCCTTTATCTTTTCAAAATCACTGTGCGTTGAACTAGTCTGCTCAGCAATTGGTAGGATGAAGTTTTATATTGCTCTGTCTCCGGTCTAGTCGGTCCGTAGATCAGTTGTCTTTTGCGGTCCAGTGCTTTACACTCGCAGAAGAAGTGCTGGGCTGATTCCTCCTCCCTCGCCGAGAGTCTGCATGCCAGGTCCCCCTCGAACCGCCCCATTTTAAACACGTGTTTTTTGACAGCCATGTGTCCCGTCAAGAGACCTGTTTTGTTCCTGAGCTGTCCTCTGCTAAGATTTAGCAGCTCCACAGCTCTCTTTGAATTGAGATCCTCAATTAGTGTCTTCCCATGTCTGAGCCCTGGAAATCTTCCCAGTATGCCTTATGTTGGTCCCTGACCCAGGACTTGATGGTTCCCCTGGCCGTGCCTTTCGATACACCCAGGACCGGTTCTAGTCCCATAAATGGTTCTGCTGATCCCCTCTTCGCGAGACTGTCAGCTTCTATATTGCCTTGGTCGATGTAAAAATATCATACGCGTTAAATTTGGAAACCTACGTTGGAAGAAAACCGGAGGGTCGGTATAAACTTGGTAATTCCGCCGAAGACTCTGTACTCAGATTAGTACACGCAGGGGCAGGCACCAATCGCAATATCACGGGGATAACTGGTTTACCAGCTTGTCCTTGAAACGATTGTGTTTAATTACGTTTTGTACTGATGTACCACATTTTATATGTTTTTGTTTCTTGATAGCTCGAAGGACCTGATTATGTTGTGTTAAATTAAACGCTGATGTTGTAGCACTTAACATTTAATAACAAACTGTTAAACTTATACAAAGTTACTAATATTATGGTATGCTTTAGAGTTCATGAGAACTCTACGAAATGATTAGTAATTATGCTATGACAAGCGTGGCGCTTGTCTCGAGTCTGTAGAAGAACTACTAAAATGAATATGCTAAAGGATGTTGATTGTGTCGAGTTTACAGAAGAACTGCTTTAAATGAATATTGAATTGGCCTACGCTAGCTACTACCTGAGAGAGGGTAGCAGGCGTATGGCCAATTGTAAAGAAGAAAAGACCCTTGTTGGGTTATTCCTAACCATCTTTAAAATTGCATTGTACAGATGATAAATATTATAACAATGAACTCTACTGAGAAATATGTAAATTTTAGAGGTCTAATTCTCCAGACGAGACGCCTTAACAGATTGTTCCAAGAAAACACTGACCTACATCGGGACTATACGAAAAAATAAGAGGGAGGTTCTTTCACAATTTTTGCCGAATAAGAACCGACAAGAAAAGTCGTCCCTGTTGGATTTTCAGGAGGACTGTATCATGTTATTCTACTGACCAAAAAGCTCTGCGATTTTGTCGTCGCCCATGCACTATGACAACGCAATCGACGAGGAAGCGGATGATAACAACAAACCAGTAATCATAACCGATTATAACGACACAAAGTTGGGGTTGATTTGGTAAACCAGTTGTGCCAAAATTACAATGTTGCAAGAAATACACGCCGTTGGCCGATGGTGGTATTTTATAATTAAATCAACATATCTGGTATAAACGACCCTTGCATTCATAAGGAAAATCACCCACAAGAAAACAATTGCACTGTCGGACATTTTACAAACTTGTGCATGGGATCTGATCCGTATCCTGATTGAGTTTTGATTAACAATTCCATCACTTCCAGTGAAAATGAGGCGACGGGCACGAGTCCTTTTAAATTTTACGGATGTACTACCTCCCCTCCCTAATAGACCACAAGCTATGTCGGTACCTCCACAGAATATAAAAAAGTCTGGACGCAGCAAGTGCGTTATGAAAGTGAATTTTCATTAAAATGTTTTTAATAGCAAATGCGAGCAGGGATCAGTCTGATTACCGGTATAGCCTATGTAGTAGAAACAATGTACTATATTTTATCAAATTTACTTATTGTTTGAAAATGTACAAAGATTTTCTACAAATAAACTTAAATGTTGGTATCCTAGACAACAAACCTGACGTTAATAGCTAAAAATTATAGACCGTTAAACCATAAACTTCACTAAACCTACAGCGAAAGCATCAACTTAACTAAACCGAGAACGAAAGCATCAGAGAAAGGGTCTATTTGAAATGAATTTTCTGTAAATATTTAAGTAAAATGAAGGGCAGTGACGGTTGAAGCTGAAACTTAAGGGTTCGCCGAACACTCTTCTTGCAACATTTTCTTTTCACAGTCCGTATGTTTCACGTTCTTTGCGTTAACATCGCCAATTTTGACGTTTTAAATGGCGACTTTGACGTTTTGAGGAAAACTCCAATTTTTTTTCTTTAACTGCCCATAACTGTTATGTTCGACCATAAGAGTAATATGTGTTTTACATTGACATGAATATATTACCCGTCACACTGGGAATCAATCCTACTCTCCGGTTAGATGAGCGTCTCGCGACAGTAAAAGCTTGGATGAGTTTTTTGTTGTTTTAACGAAATAAAAGACCTCCCTAACGTGATGTTACAAAAAATCCTACCAACTGACTTTTCTGACCTGCCCTGACATCAGTTTGCCTAATTAAAATCTAAAAGGAGAAGGAAAATCAACCCTGCCGTATATCAAGGTTATGTGAGCATAATGAACTTTTCCTTTCCCTTTTAACTTCTTTTAGCTTTTGATTAGGCAAACTGATGTCAGGGCAGGTCAGGAAGGTCAGCTGGGAGGATTTTGTGTACACAGCACAGTCAGGGAGGTCTTTTATTTCGTTAAAACGCAAAAAACTCATCAAAGTTTTACTGTCGCGAGACGCTCGTCTAATTAGTAGAAAGCAATGCTTAATATATTAATCACATATTATACATACATTATATCTTTCTGCTTTCTTTGTTTATATGCACTTTAACTATGCCAAATATCACAGTGCTTCGTGCGCGCAATGTGCTTAACAAGAAGTAGGTACAAAGTTTTTCTTTATGTATTATAACCCTATAGTTGAAACCACAGCTAAAGCATCAGAAAACGGTCTATTTGAAATTCATTTTCTGCAAATATTTAAGTAAATGAAGGATAATGGTGGCTGAAGCTGAAACTTAAGGCTTTATAGAACACACTTCTAATGAAATTTCTGCTATATCGCCCGTAATGTGCGTTTCAAGTTATTTATTTAGAAGATGTCAATTTTGACGTTTTTAATTGCGACTTTTTGACGTTCTAAGAAGATAAAGTGAAAAGCTTATGACTTTTTTTTATTTTAACGTAGATATTCAAATTTTGGTGCATGGTTTTCTTTTCATAATATAAATCCTTGTACCCAATATGGTTGCCCTAACTTTGTTATTTCCGGAGAAAAAAATTTCCAAAAGAAAACGCAAAATTTTCCGTGAAAAACTAGTCGGATTTTCCTGGCTAACGAACTTATCCAAGCCACTTGCGAAAGGAAGGTACTCACCAAGTTTTATCAAAATCGGTCTATTATTTTTTGAGTTAGCGGTGTGACACACACACACACACACACACACATATATATATATATATATATATATATATATATATATATATATATATATATATATATATATATATATATATATATATATATATATATATATATATATATATAAACATGAAACCGACCTCAGATTCTCGGATTTGGGTTTCAGGGGTCCTAAATAGCGCTCATTTGAAGAAATTTTTTCAAAATTCAAAAGTCGCGATCTCCTCATTAGTGATTTTTTCTTTTTAAGAAAATTCACTAAAACCGTTGTAGTCGTCAAACATTTACAATTTTTCATTCTCTGATGGCGCTAACTTGACTAGTGAAACGATCGTTAGCTATTAAAAAAATGTGTTGTAGTGATTTGGGTTCTTCAAGTGTACCTAATTAATTGACAAATTTTGACAGCCTGTATCAAATTAAACGTTTACTTTCTCTGAGTAGGTATATAAATTTACAATTAACTTATTAAATTTACATCTAATACCATATCCTGGTCGCCCAGTAAACTTAAGTGGTAGGATCTGTTTCAAATTATTATGTTGGTCTTTGGTTTATACCATTTTGTGTGTCAATCATGCGTCTTTTATATTGGTTCCTGTTATCAGAGAACCTGTCTTTAAAGACCAAGAAATAATTTCCAAATAGGAACTGGCCTTTGGTATGCAGAAGAAAACCAAAGCGAGCAATCTAACAGTCTCGTTACAGTTAAACTGTCTCCTTAATGAACGTATCCGTTATTATCAGACTTTACTAAACATTTTATGTCAACACTTTGTGCTAAATACAAATACCAATCCAAACAAAACGGTCTCTACATAACTCAACTTTAATTCATCAAATTAACTGCAGAAATTCGCTATAATATCTAAACAGACTGAAAATACAGGGGACAACCAAATACTGAATATGTCATTCAAAAATCACTGAAAGATTCGTACGAGGAGTGACTGAAATATACTGAGTCTACAATATCTAGACAACACAATATCTTTTGAAAACTAAATTTTATTTGTTCAACAAAATAACCTCAAAACTTACACCCTTAGCAGAATGTGATAACGGAATCCTAAACCCTTTAAAAAGGCCACACGATTGGGAAGTAAAGTATAATTTTTGGAAGCGAATTTTTTACTGCTGTATAATCTGTTAGACTGGAACGACTTATACCTTGTAACACACATCGATCGCGTAGTTGAGTTATTTTATATTTTATAGGAAGGTGTATGAAGCTTTTAGCTCAACTGTTCCAGTATACCATGTAACACATAATTTAGGCAAATACCCGACCTTTTTTTATTTCAACAACACACCACGAGGGCTCACAGCCTAAATACTATCCTACCGTGGGTGTCTACAAGAAGGAAAGAGGCACCTTGTTAATTCTGGACTCGAAGGTTTGGATGTTCGGAGGAGAAGGATAAATATGTGCCGGTAAGGAATTCCACAAATTGGAAGTCCTTGGGACAAAAGAGCGGGCATAACAAGATATTCTATATCTGGTGACCTGGACAGTAAAAGGGTGCATTCGCTTTGTTTCCCTGGTAAATCTGTTGGGGGCAGCAGGTGGAGGAACTATGGAAGAAAGCTTCTCTGTGCAGTGCCCGTGCAGATATCTGTAAAAGAGAGAGAGGTCACCGACGGCACGTCGGTGGGCAAGTGATGGCAGCCTTTGGGTGAGGGTAGGGTCACCGATGAGATGTATAGCACTCTTCTGAATGGAGTCCAGCATAGCGAGAGTAGAAGCGGCAGCAACACACCCCAGATGTGGGAGCAGTATTCTAGGTTTGGCATTATTTGTGAAGTATATAAGGTATAGAGATTAGCTGGTGAAAAGTATTTGCGAGCCCGGAAGAGGAAACCCAATTTCTTGGCAGCCGCTTCTGCAATTGATGTGACATGTTCCACAGAAATGTCAACAAGTGAAAAGGACTAATTAATTTGAATAACTTGGTTGTTCATTGTGATGGGTCTAGGGCTGGTCTATCTCTTATGAGATAAAAGGCAAGATTGAGGTTTGGTGGAGTTGAATCGTACAAGATTTCTACTTCCCCAGTCCAATATTTTTTGAAGATCCACAAAGACAGAACCCTCCATGAGTCTGCGATCTTCATCTAATTGGGTTAAAGAGACAGGCTTGGAATATTGTATATTTGAGTGGAGGGTGCTGTCGGCAGCGTAACTGTGAATTGGGTTGGATGTGCTAGAGATGAGGTCATTGATGTGGAGAAGGAACAAGTAGGGGCTAAAGCTGAACCTTGAGGGACTCCTGCATTAATTGGATACAATTTAGAGGAATGGCCATCCACAACAACAGAAATGCTCCGGTTGTAGAGGATATTTGTTGTCCAGGTACAGAGTTTTGGTGGTAGGCCATAGGCCGGAAGTTTATTAAGCAGGGCTGCGTGTCAGGCCTGGTCGAATGCTTTGGATATGTCTAAAGCGACAATCTGGTATTCACCGTGTAGTTCCATAGACTTGTTCCAAGAATGGGTGACAAAGGAAATGAGGTCGGCAGTTGATCTGCGCTGACGGAATCCATACGGCATGTCGTGGATTAGACGTGTTTTTCAAGAAATTTTAGTAAATCGGTGTTTATATACTTTTCCATCACTTTAGAGACGACTTAAAGGAGAGAAGTAGGCCTGTAGTTGCTAGGAAGCGCTTTGGATCCGTTCTTGGACACGGGATGTACTCGAGCAGGTTTCCAGTTACTAGGGAATATGCCTCTATTGTAAGATATCTGAACCAGACGAGTCAGGTCAGGAGGAAGTCCCGGAGCGCATTTTTTGGGAATAATTGCTGGGATCTCGTCAAGGCCAGAGGCTTTCCTGGTATTAAGAGAAAGGAGCATCTTTCGTACCTTTTTAGTTTTGAAAATGATATGCGTCATTTTATGTGCGACATTGGGGACTGTTGGTGGTTGAACATTTGGAGGTGGGTTGAGAGTAAAATTGCCGGCGAAAAACGAGGCAAAAAGTGCCCAGGGCGGTAGGAACAATTTCTTCCCCTGAAACAAGCAGTGGGAACGTGCTCTTGCAGAAATTATTCCCAGTAGATTTAGCAAGAGTCCAGAATGCTTTGCTGCCATTGGAGCTTAAGAGGACTTTGTTTTTTATGTGGTTATTAAATGAGTTTTTGCCTCAGAAAGAATGCGGACATAGCGGTTTTTTGCGTCGTTCAATACTTGACGGTTTTCTTACTGGGATTGTGTAGAAGCGTTTTGTGAGCTTTGACCTTTTCAAGTCTGGCCTTGTCACAGGATTTAGAGAACCATGGCTTTTGAGTGGCTGAAGAGATTTTCTGTGTACGTGGAATAAATAATTCCATGCCAGCTTGGATAATTTCGGTGACGTTTTGTGAGATATCAGAGGGGCCAGGATGAGAGAAGAAGACAGACGCCCATAGAAATGAGGAAAAATAATCCCGCATTTCTTCACAGTTCGTGGAATTGTAGTGCCAAACGATACGTTGGTGTGATGATTGTGTGACCTCGGGTTGCATTGCGCAGGAAGCAATGATTCCACCGTGGTCTGGGCGACCAAGAGGGGCAGTGACTGGTGTCTAATAGCATTCAGGTTTTGTAGTAAAAAGGAGATCCAAGGGATTTGAGCTGTGTGTTGGGATGCGAGGAAAGTAAGTAGGTTGCTGAACCATATTGGCTAAATAATTTCTGACTGCAAAGGCCTCCGCTGCTCTCCCTTGTGTATCGGTTTTTGAAGATCCTAGCCATTCCTTATTATGGACATTGATGTCACCAAGAATGGTGATCTCGGAGGAAGGATATTCAGAAATCAGATGGTCGGTTTTTTCAGAAAGGGAATCGAAGAGCTGGACAAAGAATATTATTTGCCGTGCAATTAACGACTTGTGCGCAGGGGCGTTGTCTTGCGAAAAGAACACATTTTTGGATAGTTTTGCGTCGGGTTTTTCTACAATTTTCTCACGTAATATAGTTAACAACTAACTATAAACGCTCTCGTTGCACTTATACCTTCTTCCGGGAAATCTATCAGAATTATTTCATGTGTGTCACGAAAACTAAAGCAAGAACCTTTAATTTACTTTTGAACACGGATTTTTTTTTAGTTGAGGCGAACCGGAATGCTTACACTCTTTCGATTAGTTTTTGGTATCTTGATCATAGTGATGGACTCGTGTTTCGTTCATAGTGCCAATCCGACCCAGATAGTCTGATGAACATTTTTCAAAACGACAGCACAATTTCTTCGACTTTGTCAAATGAACTCGCTTCCGATGGTTCGAACATTTCGGAATCAATTTTGTTGAGAGTTTCCTTATTCCCAAGTCGTGATGAACAATTCCTAGAAAAGTTCTGGACGCAGCAAGTGCGTTATGGAAGTGAATTTTCTTTAAAATATTTTTGATAGCAAATATGTATCTAATGCAGGCATCAATCTGGTTACCGGTATTACTTATATAGTAGAAACAATGTACATTATTTTATCAAAAAAACTTATTGTTTGAAAATATACAAGAACTTTCCGAAAATAAACTTTAAATGTTTCCGAGAAAACTGGTTTCCTAGTCAACAAACCTTAGGTTAATAGCAAATTGAGTTATTGAAATTTGAAGCATTTAGTAAAAATTCGCTACCAAAACGCACTTACTGCACCTCGATTTTTTTTCTTACAAACATGCATCATATTTCGATAAAAAATGCAAAAATGTAATAATATAAGGGTGTTCGAAAAAATTGTAGGTATCACCGACGACTTATGGGCCACCTGTGCGTGTCAAAATAAGTTTATAAGATGCAGCTCAAGACACCCTATAATTAACGTATACAACTTTTTCTTGTATCTTGTATAATAACAATTATATTGAGCTTTACCGTAGAAATGCGTCACACTGTATATGTATATGTAAACAGATAAAAACCGAAACCAAACCCGGATATGGATTCTAGAGGGCCTAGTGTGAACTCATTTGAAGAAATCTTTTTTAAATTCAACAGTCGCGGTCTCCTCATAAACGAATTTTTTCTACGATTATTAGCTAAAAATTATAGACCGTTAAACCATAAACTTAACTAAAACTACCGCCAAAGCATCAGAGAAAGGGTCTATTTAAAATGAAATTTCTGGACATATTTTAGTAAAATGAAGTACAATGACGGTTGAAGCTGAAACTTAAGGGTTTGCAGAACGCTCTTCTTGCGACATTTTCTTTACATAATCTGTATTTGTTTCGGGTTCTTTATTTAAATGTTGCCAATTTTGACGTTTCAAATCGCGACTTTGTTGTTTTGAGGGACACCCCAAATTTTATTTCTTTCAATGCCCATCACTTTTTTCTCTTTAAGATTACAACCCTAAATTTTCGTACATAATTCACTCTTTATAATACAAACACGGATGCCAAATTTGGTTGCCATTACTTTGTTATTTTCTGAGATATATTTTTTGTGTGAAAGAACATACAACATTTTCTGGGAAAACCTGTGCCGATTTTCCTGGCTTACGAACTTATCCAAGCCACTTGCAAAAGGAAGGTAATCAGAAAATGTTATCATATTTGACATATAAAAATTGAAACTGACCCTGGATATGGGTTCTATGGGGCCTAGTTCGCGCTCATTTGAAGAAGATTTTTCAACATTCAAAAGTCGGGATCTCCTCATTAGTGATTTTTTTAAAAGAAACTTCACTAAAATGTGCAACGTTTATGTTATACATGTCTACCCAATTTGTCGATCTTCCATACTTCAATAAACTATTATACTAGATCACACACTCACTGCCTAATTATCGCCTTAGATCCAACCAGCGTAACCTTTTCTTCTTCTTAGTGAATACGGCTCCACTTAGGTCATTTCTAATTTCTGATACAATATGACTTTTAAGAAGCAATATCTCAGAAACCATTATTCTCTATATAAACAATAAAAAAACTCTGGATGCAGCAAGTGCGTTATGGTAGTGAATTTTCATAAAAATGTTTTTATTGCAAATATGTGTGTTTTCCTTTTAAGAAAGCAGGCATCAATTTTGGTTACCAGTATAACCTATATAGTAAAAACAATGTGCCATAAAAATAACTTTATTGTGTGAAAATATACAAAATTTTCCAAAAGTAAACTTAAAGTGGAAAAACTCGTTTCTTGGTCAACCTTATGGGTTAATAGCAAATTGGGCTATTCAAATATGAAGCATTTGATTAAAATTCGCTACCATAACGCACTTGCTGCATCCAGAATGTCTTTTCTTATAAACATGCATTATATTTCGATGGAAAATGCAAAAATGCAATAACATAAAGCGTGTTTGATTAAAAAAAAGAAAACTTGTATCACCAACGACTTATGGACCATCCTGTGATTGTAGAAATATTTTTTAAGATGCAGCTCAAGACACCCTATAATTAATATAAACAAATTTTTTTCATATCTTGTATAATAACGGATATATTGAGCTTTATTAATTTTTGACGAAAATTCGACAAAAATTATATACCATTAAACGATAAACTCTATAGCTAAGACTACTGCCAAGCATCAGAGAAAGGGTCTATTTGAAATGGATTTTCTGGAAACATTTTAGTAAAATGAAGGACAATGACGGTTGAAACTAAGACTTCATTGTTTGTAAAACATCCTTCTTGAGACATTTGATTTCCATAGCCCGTATTAGATTCAAGTTATTTGCCTAAATGTTGCCGATTTTGACGTTTTAAATCGCAAATTTGACGTTTTGAGGAAAACCCCAATTTATTTTTCTTTAAATGCCTATAACTTTTTTGTCTTTTGACCTACGTAGCTAAATTTTGGTAGGTAACTTACTTATGAGGATATAAACCCGCGTACCAAATTTGGTTTCCCTTACTTTGTTCATTCCGGAAATGTTCCGGGAAAACCTGTGCAGATTTTCCTGGCTAACGAACTTATCCAAGCCATTTGCAAAAGGAATTTATTCACCAAATTTAATCAAAATCGGCCCATTATTTTTTGAGTTATCGGTGTGATACATACATACATACATACATACACATATATATATATATATATATATATATATATATATATATATATATATATATATATATATATATATATATATATATATATATATATACATATAAAAATTGAAACTGACCCCGGATATGTGTTCTGGGGGACCTAATTAGCGCTCATTTGAAGAAATTTTTTTTAAATTCAAAAGTCGGGATCTCCTCATTAGTGATTTTTTTTTTCAGAAAATTCACTAAAACACTGTTAAGGGTAGCTGAATGAGCTGGAAAATGAAGTACTAGTCAATCACCTTCCCCTATTAAGATTTTTGGAGCTAAGCCCACTACGGGGTCGATCTAGCGATGAGGTAGGTAACAAATAAAACTGCCTCCGTTCGATAATAAATCGACCTCTCTCGCGGAATTGCAATATTTCATATCAAGGCAAAGATGCTAAGGATAGAAGGTTTTAAAACTGACACCCTGTAATATACACACTGATGTTTCATTACTGTTTATCTAACGTGTATCGTGTAAAGGTTTACAATATCAGAACAAATGGAATTTTACAGGTATTTAGGTAAGCACTGGGTGTGAAATAACTGAAGAAAATGGTGGATAACATGCTAATCTTGATTGACATCACTTTAAACAATAAGATTTGTTAATTAAAAACCGCTCAAACGTTTAAGCAACTGACACAGAGAGTCTCATTTATAATTAAATAAACGTATTCTGCGAAGACTTCTATTTCTTTATACAGAATGTTCCTAAAATGTTAAACCAAGTTGATACTCTGATAACTAAAAGTCAAAATTAATCTTTTTAACTCAACTTTCTTATAGACGGTGTTTCGTGAGAAAAGGAAAATATTTTAAGATCGTATTCTGGAAGTCGAAATAAGCAAAAAATATTATCCAAACATGCCCTCTTCTCTTAATACCAGGAAAGCCTCTGGCCTTGACGGGATCCCAGCAATTGTTCTCCAAAATGCGCACCAGAACTTGCTCCTGTCCTGACTCGTCTGTTTCAGACATCTTACAATAAAGGCATATTCCCTGCTCGAGTACAGCCCGTCCCCAAGAAAGGATCCAAAGTGCTTCCTAACAACTACAGGCCTATTTCTCTCCTTTCAGTCGTCTTTAAAGTGATGGGAAAGTATAAAAACACCAAATTACTAATATTTATTGAAAAACTTAGTCTAATCCACGACAGGGAGTATACATTTCGTCAACGCAGATCAACTGCCGACCTCCTTTCCTTTGACACCCCTTCTTGGAACAAGTCTATGGAATTACACGGTGAATCCCAGATTGTCGCTCTAGACATATCCAAAGCATTGGACCAAGTCTGGCACGCAGCGCTTCTTAATAAACTTCCGGCCTATGGCTTACCACCAAAACTCTGTACCTGGACAGCAAATTTCCTCTCCAACCAGAGCATTTCCGTTGTCGTGAATGGCCATTCCTCTAAACTGTATCCAATTAATGCAGGAGTCCCTCAAGGTTCAGCTGTAGCCCTTCCTTTATTTCTTCTCCACATCAATGACCTCCTCTCTAGCACATCCAACCCAGTTCACAGTTACGCGGATGACAGCACCATCCACTCAAATATACAATATGCTAAGCCTGTCTCTTTAGTCCAATTAGATGATGATCGCAGACTCATGGAGGGTTCTGTCTCCGTGGATCTCCAAATAATATTAGACTGGGGAAGTAGAAATCTTGTACAATTTAACTCCGCCAAATATCAGTCTTGCTTTCTATCTCATAATAGATACACCAGCCCTAGAGCCATCACAATGAACAACCAAGTTATTCAAAGTAATGAGTCCTTTTCACTTGTTGGCATTTCTGTGGATCGAAATCTAAATTGGCGCCAACATGACACATCAATTTCAGAAGCGGCTGCTAAGAAATTAGGTTTCGTTTTCCCGGCTCGCAAATACTTTTCACCAGCTAATCTCTTAATGCTTGACGGTTTTCTTGACTGGGATTGTGTAGAAGCGTTTTGTGAGTTTTGACCTTTTCAAGTCTGGCCTTGTCACAGGATTTAGAGAACCAGGGTTTTTGAGTGGCTGCAGAGCTTTTCTGTGTACGTGGAATAAATAATTCCATGCCAGCTTGGATAATTTCGGTGACGTTTTGTGAGATAAAGAGGGGTCAGGATGATAGAAGCAGACAGACGCCCATGGAAATGAGGAAAAGTAATCTCGCATTTCATCCCAGTTCGCGGAGTTGTAGTACCAAACGATACGTGAATGTGATGACTATGTGACCTCGAGTTGCATTGCGCAGGAAGCAGTGACCATGCCGTGGTCTGAGCGACGAAGAGGGGCGGTGACTGATATCTTGTAGCAGTCAGGATTTGTAGCAAGAAGGAGATCCAATTGATTTGAGCTGTGTGTTGAGATGCGAGGAAAGTAAGTAGGTTGCTGAACCATACTGGCTAAAGAATTGCTGACTGCAAAGGCCTCCGCTGCTCTTCCTTGTGGATCGGTTTTTGAAGATCCTAGCCATTCTTTATTATGGACATTGAAATCACCAAGAATAGTGACCTCGGAGGAAGGATATTCAGAAATCGGATGGTCGGTTTTTTCAGAAAGGTAGTTAAAGAGCTGAACAAAGTTGTTGTCAGAAGGTGACCTGTAAATGCAATAGATGAATTTAGTTGCAGCCCTGAGAGAGAGTTTTATCCATAGTATGTATTTTCTTCCAACTTCTAAATTGGGGAGTCTGGTGCAGGGTAGATTGCTATGGACGTACGCGCACACGCCTCCATGCAATCTAAAGGAAGTAAGTGGCACACCCCGAGGAATTAAGGTGATTAGCGGCTGTTTTGGCACTGATTTGAGTTTCGGTGAGGAAGAGGAGTTGGGGCCTATTAGCCTGGAGGAAATGGTGAACAGAGTTCAGGTTAGAATTTAGGCCACATATATTCGAGAAGACTATGTTAAATCTTGATGCTGGCACCCCTTGTACATCCCTCTCCCGGAGATCCGAATGGAGGGGTATTTTACCTCCAGAATCTTTTGTACACGGAGGAGCCATCATCATTTTTGCGTATAAGGGAAACCGACTCACACAGCAGAACCGGAAATTTCCGTTGGGACTTCACCGGCCCCTTGATGTAAGGGGTGGTACCTCCTCGGGCGTGAAAAAAATCCTTTACTATCACGTAAAGGAAAAGTCCACTACCACCTACCAATGCTATGTTTACTTTTAAGAACTTTTTTAACATATAAGATACATTTTGAGATTCACTAATTGGTAATTCACTCATTTTCAACTTGACAAAAAATTTATCTCACTGTTTTTAGTGAATTTTCTTAGAAAAAATTCACTAATGACTCGACTTTTGAATTTTGAAAAAATTTCTTCAAATGAGCGCGATCTAGGACCCCTAGAACCCATATCCGGGGTCAGTTTCAATTTTTATATGTTTATATATATATATATATATATATATATATATATATATATATATATATATATATATATATATATATATATATATGTATCACACCGATAACTCAAAAAATAATGGGCCGATTTTGATAAAATTTGGCATGTACTTTTCTTTTGTAAATAGCTTGGATAAGTTCGTTAGTCAGGAAAATCGGACGAGGTTTTCCGGGAAAATTTTGAGTTTTCATTCGAAAAAAATTCTTATCTCAAAAAGTAATTAGCCGATTTTAATAAAATCTAGCATGTACCTTTCTTTGGTAAATAGCTTTGACAAGTTTGTTAGTCAGGAAAATCGGACGAGGTTTTCCGGGAAAATTTTGAGATTTCATTAGAAAAAAATTTTTATCTCAAAGAATAATAGGCCTATTTTGATAAAATTTGGCACATACCTTCCTTTTGTAAATGGCTTTGACAAGTTCGTTAATCAAAAAAATCGGACGAGGTTTTCCGGGAAAATTTTGAGTTTTCATTTGAAAAAAATTTTTATCTTAAAAAATAAAAAATCTATGATAACCAAATTTGGTAAGTAGGTTTACGATATAAAAAGTAAACTACACACCAAAATTTAGATTTCTATGTTACAAGAAAAAAAAGTTATAAAATATTTTGTGCCAGATCACTTCTATGAAAATTCACTACCATAACGCACTTGCTGCGTCCAGGCTTTTTATACTAGATAATTCAATAAAGAACTACTATTCTGTTTTACTTCTGTGCATTTTCGAAATCAATCTCCTTAATACGTTTTTCCAAGCGCAGCAATTGTATAATTATCGCATTATCTAGATATCTAATTAATAACTATCGTTAGTAAGCACCAAGATGTTGTACTGGAGGTCTGAAAAATATAACCTTTCGGCCAAAATCACTCTAAAAGGACTAAGTATCCACTTTCATTAACCTTCTTAATTTTTATATATTAAATTGTAACATCTTTGTTTTTAACTAGCGGAGTTGATATAAAAACACCAGAATGAGCCACTTACAAAAATCTTAGTTTAAAACTCCACAATATTGACATAAATTTTAAATTTTCAACTAAATAATTATCTGGCTTTCTTTAGAATAATTAAGATTGGAAATTACTTTTAAAACGGGTCTTGAGTGTTGCAAAAGTCGTGCGTATAGAGTGTGGTAGTGTATGGGGCGGAACCTAGAGTTTAGCTAAACAAGACATGAAGAGAACTGAATCTTTTAAAATGCAGCCATCGAAAAAATGACATAGGCACGGCACACCGTTAGAAAGGGGAAGAAAATTGTGCAAGAAAAGGTGAGACAAGGAAGATGCTTGATGAGAGGAATTGAAAGGGAGAAGACAACATTTATTAGTCATGTTCTGAGAGATAATAACTTTCTAACATTATTTGAAAGACACATACTTGGAAAGCGGGGAAGAGGTAGACCGAGGCGAAAACTTCTGGAAATACTGACACAAATCACAAAGCGTGGAACTTATAATGAACTGAAGAGAGCTGCTGGAGACAGAGAATCATGATGCGACAGCAAGGCAACATAGTCCCTATGTGATGTGATGACGATCCACAACGTCCCTTACTATATGCATAAGAGAATCATTCATTCATAAAATATGGTAGGCAGTCTATTGCTCAACTTATATGAAAGTGAAAACGTCAGAACAATGGAATTTATCTACCATTATTACTGAAATATCGTTACGTTGCTTAAGTTTTTTTCACGTTCAAGGACACTTTCTGATCGTTTGATTGTTTTCAATCCACCAAACCACTGTGATGATGAATAGGAACACAATACGAATATAATAATCTAAATAGTTCTTGATCAGCATGAAAACTTGACTTTTATTATTGGTAATACCGGCCGACATTCTTCAGTCTATTTTTTAGTTTTATTATGTGGCACGCCTGTAGCTTTTAGAAGTCGTTGTTTAATATAATAATTGATTGTTTTTTATAACCTTCGAATGAGAAAAACGTTTTAAAAATAGCAGCGTATCTGCAGATACTCAAAATGTGCTTAATTATAAGTTAAATATAATGATTAAAAAGGTTTAATGACAACTGCAGAAAAAGCGCTGAGTTGGAAGAAACAAGAATCAACGAGACCGTGATTTATACAAGAACTTTGTAAGCTGTACGACAGAGTCGCCACCTCATTGCGTAACTCGGTACTATATTGTCACGACACAAAGAGTGTACACAACCAACTAACAATTTCGTATATCGTCAACCCTGTTACCTTCTTCTACAATATAGTGAACAATGCTTGTAAGGCTATATACCTTGACCACCATTAAAAACACATACCGGTTCCGCTCTATTAGAGCGTCGTCAGTGTGTTATAATAAGGACGGTCAAAACAGATCCAACGCAATAGTATAAACACACTGGTGAGCTCTAATGGCAAGTTCTAGACGTGCTACAGCCTGAGAAACACACACACACACACACACACACACACACACACACACACATATATATATATATATATATATATATATATATATATATATATATAATATATATATATATATATATATATATATATATATATATATATATATATAATTGAATTTAAAGGAATGGTGTTTCTAAATAGTTTTTGTTTGTATATAAATTTGTTTAATTTAAATTAGGCATGTAATTATGTATTTTATAGTAAATAAATGTGTTTGTTTAATAAATGTTTGTTTATTTTCGTATTTAATTTGTAAATCAGTGACTTCTTTCGTATTTATTTAAGTTGGTCGCCTTTTGTTTTATTCAAAATAAATGTAATATTAATTTACCAGCAGTGTCTATTTATTTTAGGACACTCGCTACACATATCTTTACAGCAAAACTAATATTTCTTTTAAATATCAAATTATATTCTTGTTATAGCTTTTAGTCTATGAAATTTCTTTTGTGATATTATTTGATGTAAACATTTGAAATATATGTATATAATCCAGATATATTCTGATAAAATAAATATTTACTTGTTCCTTTTTTTCTCATTTACCACGGTTGCCTTTTGAGTCTCTCCTTCTCTACAGGGAATATTTCATTGTTGGATTCCTATAGATGAAAATTATTACACTGGCAGCATCTATGGTGCTGTTGTTGAACCTATTTTATTTTACTTTATGCTTTCTTAGTCAATGGAAGATGACAGTGATTATTAGAGAAAAATTTACTGTAAAAATTTTAAAACATTTATTTTGAATTATTGATTACTAATGAACTTATCTGTAAAATTTATGTCTTTTATAAGTATTGGCCTTATTTGGCTCAGTTATATTTATTATTAATTAAATCTGGCAATTTTTTATGACAATTACAAATTTATTTACTATTATTTAAATGCGATGTTTAAAACTGACTCTGTTTTGTTTGACAAATCCAATTATATTTAACATGTGATATCTGTTACTATGGAAACCTCAATTTTCTAGGTTTGGTAGCCAAGGAGATGAGATCTTAAAATTGTTGTTATACATTTTATAAGATTACTTGAAACTTCCGCGTAGCGCCCTCTTTTGGTATATTTTTGTTCTTCTTATGTGAACTCGGATTTTACTACTATAATTTGGCCAAAGTTGTTTATAATGTCATAACCATTTCAATTTAAGAGATTGATATAATAACCAGGTTAATTTTCATTTATGGACTGGTATTACACTGTTATTTTGTTATTATCTGAAGAAATACCTGGTTTTCAAACTGCGGCCTGTTGAGATTCTCCACTATTGGCTGTTTTCTCGTTATACGAACTAATAGTCTTGCTTCAAGTTCTTCAACAGTTATATCTTGGTTAGTATACAGCTTCCATACACTTTTTACTTTTATTCTGGCGTTTTTCTAACTTTTCAAACGTTTTTTTATTAATCTGCACGCTGCTAGCTTCTTGTTTGGTTTCGGTTCTTGTTAACAATCTCGTTCTTAATCCTCCCGGATATCATCGTATCTTTCTTTTGTTTTAACATAACGAATCAAATATGATAATTAGTGTTTGAAATTTGCTTTTAGCCAATTAATGTTTACATTTTCAGATGAGTCCAATCACATGACAGATTTTATAAAATGAGTTAAGAAACGCTACTTCCTTTTGATCACATGAATTAAATAACTGTATTTAAAGTCAGGTTAGTCAAAAATATGTTTGTACGTTCAAATTTCTAACCTATACATTTTTGTTAAATGTCAAACCTTACTTATCCTTATTATTAACAAACTCTTTCCTTGATTACTAATTTACTGGTTCCTACATTAATTTCCTTATTTTCCTATACATATTAACAATTTTTTATCAAACCTACAACTAAACAAATCACCAAGAAGTTCATGAGTTTGCACTTTGTCGAAAACAGTTTATTAAACTTATTATTTCACTGACTTGTTTTATATCTGTTTATAACGTTGTCTTTGGGTTCACTTTACTTCTAACTCTGTATTTATGCAGTTCATTATTCACTTTATTTGCCCGTTATAGGTGCAATACAAAATTTCTATGGCTTATCAGGTAACCTTAATAATGTCATCATCCTTTCACTGGCAAATGCATATCGTTAATTAGTTGAAATTTCAGGTTCTGTTGGATAACTGTTTGTAATTTACCCCCTGACTCTGAATGTAGCTGTGACAACATTATGGATTACATATTTTCAGGTATTTATTTCGATTTTATATATATATATATATATATATATATATATATATATATATATATATATATATATATATATATATATATATATATATATATATATATATATATATATATATATATTATTCTCATATACATTGTGTTTCACTTGAAGTGGTTACACCACAATAACTTTTTTTATTTTTGAGCGGATTTAAAAAAACTTTTATTCTGTATAATTATTAAACTTCTTTGGATGGGTAACTACATTATAGCCTTGGTAAATAACTAGCCTACTGTGATCAACAATTACCATTGGAAAAACATTATTAAAGGTTTCTTTGTCAAAAAATTGTATTGAAAAAAGTTGTTCGGAATCACCCCAAAACACCAAATATCAAGTTTGGCGGTAAAAAAATTACCACAAAAATGTTCAAGATAATTTATTTAAATTTATTCAGAAAAATAAAATAAATAGAGCCTCGGTACCGGTACCGGGTTCTCCTTTCATTTTTCAGTACATACTCTAACATTAACATCAACCGAGGTTCTGGCATTGTATTTGAGCAAGTTGAATGTCTGCACGTTCCGTCCTTTGGAGGGGGCGTAAAGCTGTTGGTCCCGTGTCCATGAGACGTTGGGCACGTTAAAGAGTTCCTACTCTCCTTACAGAAAGGCAGGCGTTCGGCAAAATTTTGAGGATAGTGAAGTGAATCTGCTCCCTGGCGTCGGTGATTGGCCATAGTCGAGGAAATAGACCGACGTTCAAAAAATAAACAAAACAAAAGAAATAATGAATAAGTCCTCGTAGTTACTCGTAGTTCGCTCCGAGCTCTCAATCTTCCAAGCTATTCCAGGGAACTTCCTTACAAGATCTCACTGAATTTTCCTTCGAGTTCGTCAGTTTGATGTTCGATCATCGAACTCATATTCTCAATTCCTTGGACCTAGCTCCCAATTTTTCAATTTTCCAATTTTGCAAGTTAAACGGCGCTCGTGTGTTTCAACCTAAATTATTTCAAACACCGATCATGTGTTTCGTAGGTGACAAGTACGGTGGTGCCGTAAATATTCAAATTTTCTCCTAATTTCGAAAAGTATACGTAATAAAGGATATACCACTACAGGAATGACAATGTTAATATTTTTTAGCACTAAATAAAAATGAAGTGGAATGACTCAACTTTTTCAATTCAAAACCACGAATAGAAATATCCTGAAGTATAGGCATATAATTTGGGATCAGTCTGTATGGATTCAAACTTCAACAAAGGACATTACACGTATATTCATATGTGAGAGACCGCAATGGTCGTGTCTCCGTTATATAACACATTTCCTTTCACTGTATTGTAATTAGGAACAAGCGGGTATTGTCTTCAGGTGAAGAATCCACGGAAGCGAGAGATACTCATCTTCATCTCCATATGTCATATGCGTGTATCACTGTAGAGTTTTGAAATACAACAACAGTAACTACATCTGAAATTAACGCTTGTAAATGATTGTTATATCTTCAGAGGTGTGGGTTAGAGGTGCTAATGATATTACTATTATTATAATGATGCACAGATTGTTTATTTCTCATAATATAATCAGTTTCACGTTGAGGGAATTGTTGAACTATGTTTGAGTTTGGGAATAATCAGGAAGAAACTGTTTGATATTTTAGGCATATGTTTACAATTTACAGATATCCCAAAGAGGTTAACCTCTTTGAGATATCCATAATTTATTCTACTTAATAGTATAGAAAGTTATTTGCAATGATAAACAGTTAGGTGTATTTCATAAGCCAACAAAAATTTAGTTTTGAGAATTGGTAACCTGATATCTTGCCTCCTGGTACGTTTTAAAAAGGTAATCACATTTAGGAAACTTAAGATTAATATTATTATTATGTATTTATGAGTTCAGGGTATTGGAGGGTTCTGTCTCCGTGGATCTCTAAAAAATATTAGACTGGGGAAGTAGAAATCTTGTACAATTCAACCCCACCAAAACTAAGTCTTGCTTTCCATCTCATAAGAGATACACCAGCCCTAGACCCATCACAACGAACAACCAAGTTATTCAAAGTAATGAGTCCTTTTCTCTTGTTGGCATTTCTGTGGATCGAAATCTTAATTGGCACCAACATGTCACATCAATTGCAGAAGCGGCTGCTAAGAAATTAGGTTTCCTCTTCCGAGCTCGCAAATACTTTTCACCAGGTAATCTCTATACCTTATATACTTCACAAATAAGGCCAAAGCTCGAATACTGCTCCCACATCTGGGGTGCCGCTGCCGCTTCTACACTCGCTATCCTGGACTCCATTCAAAAGAGAGCTATACGTCTCATCGGTGACCCTACCCTCACCCAAAGGCTGCCATCCCTTGCCCACCGACGTGCCGTTGGTGACCTCTCTCTCTTTTATAGATATCTGCACGGGCACTGCTCAGAGGAGCTTTCCTCCATAGTTCCCCCACCTGTTGCCTCCAACAGATCCACCAGGGGAACAGAGCGAATGCATCCTTTTACTGTCCAGGTCACCAGACATAGAACATCTTGTTATGCCCGCTCTTTTGTCCCGAGGACTTCCAAATTGTGGAATTCCTTGCCGGCACATGTTTTTCCTTCTCCGAATCTCCAAACCTTCAAGTCCAGAATTAACAAGTTGCCTCTTTCTCCTCCTTGTCAACACCCACGGTACGATAGTATTTAGGCTGTAAGCCCTCGTGGTGTGTTGTTGAAATTAAAAAAAATAAATTATCCCAGTCGATGACCCTCGGAGTTGTCCAGAGATTCTTATCGTAGGTTAAGACATTTTCTAACTATGGATGTGGTAATGATTATTGCAATTTTCTGTAGCTTCACATAAAGGTTTTGGTTATTAGTAAATTTTTATTAAGAAAATTCACTAATAGAGAGGTATCGATGGTGAGGCTTTTGGAAAATTTCTTCAAATGAACGCGAATTAGGGCCTCTGGAACCCAAATCCAAGGTCAGTTAAAAAGTTGAGATATATATATATATATATATATATATATATATATATATATATATATATATATATATATATATATATATATATATATATATATATCCAGCCGATAACTCAAAAAATACTTTACCAATTTAAACCAAATTTGGCAATTCCCTTCATTTTATTAATCGCTTGGATGAGTTTGTTAGACAGTTTTGACAACCAAATACTTAAAAAAAATGCAAAAAACTGCTTGAAAACGCAATATCTTTTTATTTACTAGAAATATTAAACTTAAGCTTTACAAGCACGTTCACATTGTACAAGTGGTCCTACCTACCAAATTTGAACTCAATTGGGTCAGTAGATCTTGAGTTATAACTAAATTAAAAATCAATAATCTACGATTTAACTTGAAATTACCTCTAAATGGGTGCCTATAATGTTAGACAAGGTCAGACAGATAAATCATGGTTCCGCTGCCATTGCAAACAAAATCTACAAATTAAGTTTTAAACGGACAGGCTACGAAAATATGTCACAAAAAACAATCGGCGGAGTTGCCATTTACGACAACCCTAATCTGAATCTGTAGGTATCAGAAAAATAAAAATAATAAAAATTTTAATGAAAGTTAATCAAGTTGTTTAAAAGAAATATAGAACTACGTTTTATTATGTATAAATATTAAGCTTCATATTTTCCCGACATTCAAAAGCCATCTACATCTCGCTAGTTTAATCTGACAACACGACTATTTGTCATTTGTTAACTGACAGGAGTCATGAGAGTAGCATGTACGTTCTGCGCATAATCCGAAATCGACTCCGCTAATACCTTAGTATCTCAGAATATAAAACAACTACCTATATTCTAAGGTTAATACAAATAGTAGGTAAATAATAACCCAACTTTTAATTTTACCATAACTTTAACAAATGTCTTCCACTGTGACTGTAGTATATTATGATTCTAACATCCAATCAAACAAATAAGAAAGTGGTTATGTACATCAGATTCAGGTTCTTAATCAATGCATGTAGGTATTATTGTATTACTAAAGTGAAATAAAATTATTTCAAGAAAAACATCCCTACCGCAAACTAATATAAGTATAATACCGAGGGTACCTAGGTACTTATAGTTTTCTCTACTCTTAGATTTTACTCTTTATGGAACATTTGAAGTAAAGAAAACTACATAATATCATTAAGCAGTTTAAATTACATATATAATCAGATGCACAGTGTAAATTATGCAAATTTATAATTCAAAATTTTGTATTGTTTATATTTATTTAATTTTCAAAAAGTATGGATACAGCGATAGTAAATAAGTATTGAAAAGAGTTTAGGTGCAGCAAGTGTGTTTTGGTAGCGAATTTTTGTAAAAATATTTCAGATGGTGATAATTCAATTGCCTATTAAACTATAATCTTCAGTCTTGATACATAATAAAACCCATATAAAGGCCGCGTGGGTACTATATTTGAAAAATAACTACAAATTTCTTTTAATAAACCTTTTTTGTTATTTTGTTTGCAGAAACTGGTTCGATTGAGTTGACTAAAATGGATCATCCAAGCGATTAATAAGCAAAAATACCTTAAACGTTTATAATTTGGCAAGTACATTCGTTTTGGAAATAAAATAAAGTTTTCGGCAAATTTGCAGTTTAGCACACGGGGGACTTTTAGAAAAAAAATTGATAGACATGCTTAGAATCCTTTCTGAATGCACATGCTACAAGAAAAATTTCTTATAAACGGCCCCTGAGAAAGTTACAGGACCAGAAGATAAGAAGGAAATCTGAGCGGAAAGTTTGAAAAAACCAGTTTAGTTGGGCCTCTATAAGCTACCTTTTACCCATTTTGCAGCTATCCTTCCTTAAAATCCTGTTTACTTCGCCCAGAACCCTTATTCACCGCAGGTCCCGCAACTTTCTTGGGGGTTGTTCCGAAGAATATTTTCTTGTTTATAGTGTTATTGTTTATGCATTAAGGGTGGTCGTAGGCATGTAGAAGGGGAAGGAGAACCCCCGCGACGAAGCCGAAAACCAAGATTTTTTATTTACGTTTAAATTGTTACCCCATTTCATTTGTTTAAAATGTTTTTCCAAAAATGAATTTGAGGTTGCCTTGTTTGGCAGTTTCACATAGAAAGCTACAATATTTATCATTTAAAAAAGTATGGATACAGCAACAGTAAATAAGTGATGAAGAGGGTCTGGGTAGAGCAAGTACGTTGTAGTAGAGAATTTTAGTTAAAAGATTTCAAATCCGATAACTCAATTTCCCATTAAGCTATATTCTTCAATCTTGAGCCATAGTGACCTATGTAAAATACCTTTTTGGTTTTTGTGTTTGCAAAAACTAGTAATTGTGTTGACTAAAACAAAACGATCCAAGCAATTAGTAAGTAAAAATACCAGTCATATTGATAATTTGGCATGTACAGTCCGTTTGTAATTTTTTTTCTGGAACTTTAAAAAAAATTGTAACACATTTTTTAAAGCGACTTGCAGTATTTACATATATGTACAAAATTTTAATTTTTCTAGCTCCATAGAAAATGGAAGTTTCTTGAAGTAATTGCTTGGGAATCACTGGGACCTCTAAGACCAATCTTCAAGATCCATTTAAATTTAAAGAATTAGTTTTAATAATATACCTTACTACCAGTGTACAATTGTTATGAAAATTCACTACAATAGTGCACTTGCTGCGTCCCGAACTTTTATTTTCATCATCTACTTAGCGTGAAAGGTTTTTACGTTCCTTTAAGGTAAAATATTCACTTATCCAAGGTATCTCAGATCTCAAAGAGATCGAGCTCAGGTGGAACCCTTTCTAAGTTGTCGGGCCGGGAAAGACGGCTCGGCATTCCTCATTTCCAAGAAATCTCCGCATGAAGATGACTACTTTGTACACAGCTTTATAAACATGCTCTCCAAGGCACAGTCTCTTAATGTTATCTGGAAAATTCTTGGGAACCAGACAAGCTGACGGCATCACTATTGGAAACACTTGGAAACTCTCCGCCATCCATTGTCAAATCGTTTGCATCTCGACGCCTCTGTACTTAATGATCGTCTCGTTGTACTTTCTCCTGAGATTAGTGGTATTCGAAATGGCCACATTAATTATCGTCACTTATTTGCAGAAATCGTCCAATATCTTATACCTGGCCTGTTATGGACAACTTATCGGTCTGTGAACAGGGTCCGATCCTAGTATCCGGAGTTATCTAAAAACGTTCAGGGGCGTAGTTATATTAGGGAGCCTTACTAACATTTAAAAGTTCCATTTGCAGATGCAGTTCTTGATGAAGTATTTTCACGGCTGCGTCGTGTCTCTCTTTGTACTATGTTGCAGGAAACGCTTGAAATCCCGCCTGGCGTCTGAATCTGCATTTGTCAATGATATCCAACTATATACTTCAAGTAGTTTCTTGTAATGACCTTATCTTCTTGCATGGTCAACAAAAACCGATTTTAAAACACTTATCATAACATCAACCGGTAGTGCGACGTCAATTTGTCGACATGTGCCTTGGGAGGTTCTATTCAGATATCTGTTCCATTAAAAAGAAAGTGTGTAACAACAACGACTTATGGGCCATCCTATGATTGTCAAAATAGATTTATAAGATACAGCTCAAGACACCCTAAAATTAACGTATATAATTTTTTCTTATATCGTGTATAATAATGGATATATTGAGCTTTACCATTTTTAGTGAATTTTCTTAAAAAAAATTCACTAATGAGGAGATCTCGACTTTCGAATTTTGAAAAAATTTCTTCAAATGAGCGCTATATAGGACCCCCGGAACCCAAATCCGAGGTCAGTTTCAGACTTTATATGTTTATATATATATATATATATATATATATATATATATATATATATATATATATATATATATATATATATATATATATATATATATATATATATATATATATATATTTATGTGTCACACCTATAACTTAAAAAATAATGGGCCGATTTTGATAAAATTTGGCACATACCTTCCTTTCGCAAGTCGCTTGGATAAGTTCGTTAGCCAGGAAAATCCGCCGAGGTTTTCCCGGAAAATTTTGTGTTTTCTTTCAAAAAAAATCGAAAAAAATTTATATTTCCAAAATTAACAAAGTAAGGGCAACCAAATTTCATACGCGGGTTTATATCATTAAAGGAAAGTCACCTACCAAAATTTAGCTCCGTAGGTTAAATGACAAAAAAGTTACAGGCATTCAAAGAAAAATAAATTTGGGTTCTCCTCAAAACGTCAAAATTGCGATTTTAAACGTCAAAATTGGTGAGTACCTTCCTTTTGCAAGTGGCTTGGATATGTTCGTTATTTAGGAAAATCCGACGTGGTTTTCCCGGAAAATTTTGTGTTTTCTTTCGAAAAAAATTCATATCTCCAAAATTAACAAAGTAAGGGCAACCAAATTTATACGCGGCTTTATATCATTATACAAAAGTTACCTACCAAAATTTAGCTCTGTAGGTCAAAAGACAAAAAAGTTATAGGCATTTAAACAAAAATAAATTGGGGTTTTTCACAAAACGTCAAAGTTGCGATTTAAACGTCAAAATTGGCAACATTTAGGAAAAGAACTTGAATCTAATACCGGCTATGGAAATAAAATGTCTCAAGAAGAATGTTTTACAAACCCTGAAGTCTTAGCTTCAACCGTCATTGTCCTTCATTTTAATAAAATGTTTCCAGAAAATTTATTTCAAATAGACCCTTTCTCTGACACTTGGCAGTAGTCTTAGCTATAGAGTTTATCGTTAAGAGGGGGGTTCAATAAAATGCTTAAAATACACTATATTTGTAGCTTGTTGAACTGTCCCAATTAAAGCCTTAGACTGAAAATATAGTATATAATAGCTAGATTGAGGTTTGAGGAAGGCAATAAAGATTTTTGTAAGCAAATATCCCGTTTATAACGAAAATACGTTTTTGCCAAACCATGATTTGACAATTTTTTGTCACAGAATTAGCTCAAAATCACTCTTTGCCTAGATTAGGTATCCAAGAATAAGTTTCTTAAATTTCAGGTCTTTTGGATTCCAAATAAAAACGTAATGCAAAGTGAAATGTAAAATATGACATACCTTAATTATTTAGTCAATATGTGTTGTCAAACTAGCGCGTTTCGGCACCATCCGTAGACCAGCTATTTTCTAAAAGATGGCGCACTAAAATTGTGATTCCACGAACGCATTTCATTTTCATTCATAATATGTCAAATCATCTTTAAGGTTACATGCCATTAGTAACATTTGAATGTTATTTAAGACCGAAACAGTCTACACTCGAATATGTTTCAGCGATCGGCGAAATAAATCAATCAATTCTGCAATTTGCTATTTAGCTAGCCACTTACATTTAATTTCCGATACCAAATTCCTGACGGTAAGGTGCTGTATGTGTAAATACAATGTAAAGAATTCGGTTATTACGAAGCGTCGGTAGCTCATTGGAAGAGTACTTTGTATGTCAAGCGGACGATGCTGGTTCGAGTCCGGCCCGGTCCGTTTCTCCTTTTAGTGAATTTTTATTGGGAAAAATTAACTAAATTCAAATGGAGAGGTATCTATGGTGAGATTTGACAAACATTTTTTTCAAATGACTGCGAAATAGGACCCATAGGACAAATATCCTGGGTCAGTTTCAATTTTTATATGTTTATATAAATATAATATAAATAAAAATTTTAAGTTTTCTTTCGAAAAAAATGTTTATCTCCGAAAATTACAAAGCTATTTTGATGAAATTTATGTGAATATGTTGTCTTGGTAAAGGCCTTACCACGTGCCAAAATTCAACCTTCAAGGTTTATAGAAAATTGAGTTATTCAAATATGAAGCATTTAATGAAAATTGATTACCATAACGCACTTGCTGCGTTCAGACTTTTTTTGCTTCCGCGACTTAAGCGGTTTGACCTTTGCTTTTTTTATATTTAAAAAATGGTTAATCTTGCTGGTGCGTATGGATGCAGTAATGAATATAATTCATAAAAACTAATTTCTTTTGTGCAAGTAAAAGATATTTAACGGTAATTATGCAGATGATCGGCATACGTGAGTTTTGAAAAATATTTCAGTAAACATGCTTAAAAGACTCAATGTGTGCATAAGCAACAAGATATATGTTGTGGAATCAACCCCTCCAAAAGTTACGAGACCCGGAGTGAATAGGGATGCTCGGCGGAGAAGGAAATATAAAGGAAAAATCAGTAAAAACAACTTAGTTCGACCTCTATAAGCAGCCTTTTCACTTTTTGTATCAACACTTTCTCCTAAACATGTTTTTCCCCTGCACCACGTATATTTGCTCCTAGTCCCCCGCAGCTTTTTGGGGGTTGAAGGGACACCATTTTTCATGTTTATGCACTAAACACTCTACGAAGCAGACCTGAACGACCTAACCTGACCTAACCTGACCTGACCTGATCCGGACCTGACCCGGATCCTTTTACCTAACCCATACCTAACCCTGGACTGACAAAAAAACGTAGAAGAAAACCGAAAAGCAGAATAACATGCATTTAAAAAAAAAATCTTATGATTTAAAATATTTTTGATACCGCTAGCTATTCCTCGAGACACAGTATCAATGGGCTCTATCCTGAATCTATATAAGCTACACAAACAAATTTTGTTAAAAAATAAAAAACTATAGTGAAAAAGCAAAAGCGACTACTTAAAAACTCAAAGACGCAGCAAGTGCGTTATGGTAGTGAATTTTCATAGAAATGATCTGGCACCAAATATTTTATTATAACTTTTTTTTCTTGCAACATAGAAATCTAAATTTTTGTGTATAGTTTACTTTTTAGTGAATTTTCTTTAAAAAAATTCACTAATGAGGAGATCCCGACTTTTAAATTTTGAAAAAATTTCTTCAAATGAGCGCTAATTAGGCCCCCCAGAACACATATCCAGGGTCGGTTTAAATTTTTATATGTTTATATATATATATATATATATATATATATATATATATATATATATATATATATATATATATATATATATATATATATATATATATATATATATATATATATATATATATATATATATATATATATATATATATATATATATATATGTATCACACCGATAAGTCAAAAAATAATGGGCCGATTTTGATTAAATTTGGTGAATAAATTCCTTTTGCAAATGGCTTGGATAAGTTCGTTAGCCAGGAAAATCGGTCCAGGTTTTCCCGGAAAATTTTGTGTTTTCTTTCGAAAAAAATATATATCTCCGGAATTAACAAAGTAAGGGCAACCAAATTTCATATGCAGATTTATATCATTATAGACAAGTTACCTACCAAAATTAGTATAGTAATTAGCTCCGTAGGTTAAAGGATAAAAAAGTTACAGGCATTCGAAGAAAAATAAATTTGGATTTTCCTCAAAACGTCAAAATTGCGATTTTAAACGTCAAAATTGGTGAGTACATTCCTTTCGCAAGTCGCTTGGATAATTTTGTTAGCCAGGAAAATCCTCCGAGGTTTTCCCGGAAAAATTAGTGTTTTCTTTCGCAAAATATTTATATCTCCAAAATTAACAAAGTAAGGGCAACCAAATCTGGTTTATATCGTTATAGGTGTGCCACCTACCAAAATTTAGCTCTGTAGGTCAAAAGACAAAAAAGTTATGGGCATTTAAAGAAAAATAAATTGGGGGTTTCCTCAAAACGTCAAAGTGACAATTGAAAACGTCAAAATTCGCAACATTTAGGCAAATAACTTGAATCTAATACGGGCTATGGAAAGAAAATGTCTCAAGAAGAATGTTTTACATACACCGAACTCTTAGTTTCAACCGTCATTGTCCTTCATTTTACTAAAATGTTTCCAGAAAATTCATCTCTAATAGACCCTTTCTCTGATGCTTGGCAGTAGCCTTAGCTATAGAGTTTATTGTTTAATGGTATATAATTTTTGTCGAATTTTCGTAAAAAATCAATAAAGCTCAATATATTCGTTATTATACAAGATATGAAAAAATATTGTATACATTAATTATACGGTGTTTTGAGCTACATCTTAAAAAATTATTGCGACAATCACAGGGTGGCCCATAAGTCGTTGGTGATACAAATAAATTTTTTTTGTCGAAAACGCCTAATTTTTTTGCATTTTATATCGAAATATAATGCATGTTTGTAAGTTAAGAAATTCTGGAGGCAGCAAGTGCGTTGTGGTTGCGAATTTTGATTAAATGCTTCATATTTGAAAAGCTCAATTTGCTATTAACCTATAAGGTTGACCAAGAAACGGATTTTTTCAGTAACACTTTTGGTTTACTTTTGGAAATTTCTGTACCTTTTCAAACAATCAAGTTATTTTGATGAAACATGGCACATTGTTTTTACTATATATGTTATACTGGTAATCAAATTTGATGCCTGCTTTTTCTATATAGGTTATACTGGTAACCAAAATTGATGTCTGCTTTCTTAAAAAGAAAACACACATATTTGCAATAAAAACATTTTTATGAAAATTCACTACCATAACGCACTTGCTGCGTCCCGAGATTTTTTTAAAATTCATAAGTCGCGGACTTCTCAATAAGGAATTCTTGCTACGAAAATTTGCTAAAATATAGACTATTAAACCATAAACTTTATAGCTGAAACTATTGCAAAAGCATCAGAAAGGGGGTCTCTTTGAAATGGATTTTCCGAAAATATTTTAGTAAAATGAAGGACAATGATAGTTGAAGCTGAAACTCAAGACTTTTAAGTACACTTGGAGAACACCCAAATCACCACAACACATATTTCAAAGACCTTACGATCGTTTCGTTGACCAAGTCAACATCTTCAGAGGAAGAAAAATTCTAACATAAAAAACTATATCCCGTATATTTATATCGCGTCAAGGTAAACGAACTAGTCCAAAGTAAAGTTGTCGTCCAAGAACGATCGTTTGTTTATTGCGCAGTGAAACAGGTCGGAGACCTGCCTTAATCTTTTGGTCGACAAATTTTATGACCCTTATCTAATATAGGTATTAAAAGGACCAGAGTTCTTTAAAGAAACGGCACGTTTCTTTTCGATCTAGAAATTTACTATGTGGATATTGGTTCATGCCGATAAAGACATCTGGTGAGATAAACAACATAAACTCAACTCATCTCTTTTTGAAAAAAATAGAAAACTAAAAACCCAGATATCTGTCTCACCGTATTAACTTTAACAAAGGAAAAATAGTTCAACTAAAATACTACATAAAAACTATATTTATATTGATTTTAATTCTACGTGAAAATATTTATATTGACTACATATATACAAAAAACCGAACCGGTATTTAAATCAAGACAAACATAGTGATTAGTATATGTATAAATCGGTCGAGTTATTGACAATAATTTATTGTTATACCAGACAAATTAGGAGTATTTAAGCGGTCAAATGCAAAGAGAAAACAAAAAGCTAGAAATTACAGGTGCCGCACGATTTAATGAAGTTTTGTTCTTAATAGACCTTAATATAAAAATACTTTCTAATGAATCAAGCATAGTTTGATGTCTGACATTTTTGACAAGTTTCAAATTTTCTTTGTCAATTTTTATGTAGTATTTTAGTTGAACTATTTTTCCTTTGTTAAAGTTAATACGGTGAGACAGACATCCGGGTTTAGTTTTCTATTTAAAAAAGATGAGTTGAGTTTATGTTGTTTATCTCACCAGATGTCTTTATCGGCATGAACCAATATCCACATAGTAAATTTCTAGATCGAAAAGAAACGTGCCGTTTCTTTAAAGAACTCTGGTCCTTTTAATACCTATATTAGATAAGGGTCATAAAATTTGTCGACCAAAAGATTAAAGCAGGTCTCCGACCTGTTTCACTGCGCAATAAACAAACGATCGTTCTAGGACGACAACTTTACTTTGGACTAGTTCGTTTACCTTGACGCGATATAAATATACGGGATATAGTTTTTTATGTTAGAATTTATTTTTCTTCCTCTGAAGATGTTGACTTGGTCAACGAAACGATCGTAAGGTCTCTGAAATATGTGTTGTGGTGATTTGGGTGTTCTCAAAGTGTACCTATTAGTGCTCATCACAGGTTCCAGTTTTCACATAGTGACTTAAGACTTTATAAAGCACACTTATGAAATTTCTCCTACATGATCCGTATTTGCTTCAAATGAGTTGTCTAAAAATTGCAAATTTTGACGTTTCAAATCACGACTTTGTCGTTTTAAGAAGAAAAATTATACAAATTTCAAAATACTTTTTCTGCTACTTCTTGATCTTTTTGCGTCAAGAAAACTTAACCGTTGCATGTAATATTCAATTGGTTTTGTTAATCACAAAAAATATTTGATTCTTGTGCTTGCCTCTGACCACCAGTGGCACCCAAAAATTATTTTCTTTCAATGCCTATAACTTTTTTTTCTTTTAACTTATAAATCTGAATTTCGGCATGTAGGGTAAGTTCGATAGTAGAAACTTACGCGGCAAATTTAGTTATCAACGCTCTGTTATTTTCGGAGATTAAAAAAAATTCAAAGAAAACCCAAAATTTTCCCGGAAAAACCCGTCCGATTTTACTGGCTAACGAATTTGTCCAAGCCACTTACTAAATGAAGCTAAGTACCAAATTTCATCAAAGTCGGCCTATTATTTTTTTAATTATCGGTACGATATATATATATATATATATATATATATATATATATATATATATATATATATATATATATATATATATATATATATATATATATATATATATATATATATATATATATATATATATATATATATATATATAAACACAGATCTCCTCATTACTGAATTTCTCGTTTCACGAAAAATTCGCTAAAAGGCTCGTGATGCATCTGTTCATAAATCCTGCAAACTTGGTCCTCTTAGTTAATCCAACTGGCGCAAATAATGCCGGGAATACTGTCAAAAATCTAAATCTAATTAGTTGTCGTATTAGTTTCGTTAAAAAATATTTACACATAAATCGGTGTATAAAACAATTGTCCTTAACTAAGGTGATCATTCAACAAAGTCTGGACGCAGTAAGTGCGTTATGGAAGTGAATTTTCACAAACATGTTTTTAATACGTCTCTTTAATGCAAGCAGCATGGTCACCGGTATAAGCCATTAACAATGTACCATATTATATCAAAATAACTTATTGTTTAAAAATGTACAAAAATTTTCCGAAAATAAACTTTAAATGTTTCCGAGAAAACTCTTTCCTAACCGACAAACCTTAGGTTAATAGCAAATTGAGTTATTGAATTTTGAAACATTTAATGAAACTTCACTGCCAAAACGCACTGACAGCGTCTCGATTTTTTTCCAAACATGCATCGTATTTGAAAAATGGAAAAATTCAACAAGGAATGTTCAAAAAAAAATTGTAACTTTAAGCTTACAGACCTAAATTTTGGTAAATGGTTTACCCTTTATAATACAAACACGCGTACCAAATGTGGTTAGCCTTACTTTGTTATATTTGGAGATATAAATTTTCCCCAAAATTTTGCGGGAAAACCTGGGCCAATTTTCCTGGCTAACGAACTTATCCAAGCCACTTACAAAAGGAAGGTACCCAACAAATTCGATCGAAAGGGGCCCCTTATCTTTTGAGTTCGGTGTGATACATACTATATATATATATATATATATATATATATATATATATATATATATATATATATATATATATATATATATATAAATTGAAACTGACCCTGGATATGGGTTCTAGGGGGCCTAGTTCGCTCTCATTTGAAGAAATTTTTTCTAATAATTGAAAAGTCGGTGTCTCCTCATTAGCGATTTAGTTTTAAGGAATCTCACTAAAACAAGCAGTTGTGAAGCCACGGGAAAGGTCTACGACTGTAGTAAATATGGAACGGTTTCAATAAGTTAAGGCAAGAACAAACAACCAGATATGCTATTCAAATTGAGTTAAGTCTTAGAAGTTTTCATCTCCTCTTTATTAAATTATTTTTTATACAAAAACTCGCTACAAAATTCATCGGAATAGCAACAATCTGATCAGATAACGGTAAAGTGAAATGAGACTACAAAAACGGATAAAAGGTGAAGTCACTAACTAGGATTAGAACTCGTCATATAGGACTCGACTATCGGATCTACAGAACTTAGCAGACTCGGCCATGGTCGACATGACAGACTAGCAGGTATATCCGGTAGTATGTTAATTGTCTAACGTCTTTTCTATTTACACCAAACAATTTTTATTTACATTGGATTTTTTGCTCATATTTTAACGAAATGAAGGAAAATAACGACTTAGACACTGATCTAGGAGCTTGTTAGTCATTTCGTGTCGTATTTTTCACTTACGTTGGTACTCCTACCATAATTATTAATTTGGGCTTTTAACTTTCTTTCGTCAGATTTAATTAATAAAAAATTAATTTACCTCTAACTTGTTTGTTTTTTAACACTGAGATCTGAATTTTGGTACATAGGAGGCGCTTTATGACAGAAACCAGCGTACCAAATTTAGTTGCCTTACTTTGTTATTTTCGGAGATATAACTTTTTTTTCGAAAGAAAACACAAAATTTTCCAAAAACATCTGGTCCGATTTTTCTGGCTAACGAACTTTTCCAAGCAACTTAGCAATGGAAGGTATGTACCAAGTTGTAATACATACATACATACATACATACATACATACATACATATATATATATATATATATATATATATATATATATATATATATATATATATATATATATATATATATATACATATATATATATATATATATATATATATATATATATATATATATATATATATATATAAAGCACATAAAAATTGAAACTGACCCTGGGGTTCTAGGACCCTTGTTCGCGCTCATTTAAATAAATTTTCTCAAAATTCAAAAGTCGGGATCTCCACAATAGTGAATTTTTTAAAGAAAATTCACTAACACCGCTAGTCATGGCGTCATACAATTTGCTATTTCAGTCACGTTTTTCTGTTCTACGTAATCTTCATTGAGAGATGTCCACTGTCTACCGTTATAATGTTCAATCAGAAAAAGATTCCCAGATAAATTATAATTAGACAAGGTTGTCTAACTGTGCTTAAATGCTCAGGTCACAGTGGATAAGCAAACGTTGTTTAATAACGCACTAAGGTGAAATATTTATTCTAAATTTTATAAATCAAACACTTGCTTTTAATTTTTTTATCAACCCAGGGGGTTAATATAGAGGGGCAGTAGTTGTTTACAGGTAAACTTAAATATTTACAATATGAACAGCTGTATGTCAACATTAACATTTATATGCCACACAAAAATCTACAAATTGAAAAATGTATTGGTTATCTAAACAGTTGGATTTTGGCTGAATTCATAATCTTGGTGATTGTCATTTCAGATCTAAACAATTGAAACTAAATTGTTGTTGTTGTTGTTGTTCGCGATTATTTTGGCTGCGGATAATTATCCATTAGCCCATTGTGCGAGTAATTTTTCGGTCGAGGGTTAGGTCATACACTTCCGTATTTTCTATACAATATTTAAAAATGTGGAACGCTTCACGATTTTGCGTGTCATCCTTGCGTAGGGGCCATGCTTGAAACTAAATTGTCAGACATTTAATATTTTTAAATTTTAGAGACATCTACAAAAAAAAATCTTCGGGACGCAGCAAGTGCGTTATTGTAGTGAATTTTCATAAGAATAATATATCATAGTGATTTAGCCTTATATTAAAAGTTAGAAATGGTTACTTTATTTAATTAGAAACGGTAGAAAAGATAGAGAAGGGCAAGCAAAAACATGACCTCTAACATAAATATTTATGCAGTAATTTAGATAAAAACCTCAAACAAAACAGTTGTTAAACAGGAAATATACTCAACAAAAAATACACTAGAAAGCGGAACATAAAAATATTCCTGTGTTTCATGCATTAAGGGCGATTGTATGCATGCTGAAGGGGAAGAAGAACCCCCAGGACGAAGAGGGTTTCTGCTCCCTCACCCAAAAACATCTGGGGTTCTCCTTCCCTTTGTCCATGCATAAAACTACCTTCAAAGCATAAAGCACAAGAAAAAATTTATTGGGAGCAACCCCCAAGAAAGTTACTGGACCTGGGCGAATATGGGTGTTGTTCGGGGCAGACAGGGTTTAAAGGAAGTATTGCTGCAAAATGTGAAAAACGTATCTTTTCAAAGTCCGACTAAATGCTTTTTTAGGATTTTCTGCTCAGATTTCCTCCCCGCCCAGCAACCCTATTCATTCTTGGCCCCATAAACCTCTTAGGGGTTATTTGGAACAAACTTGTCTTGTGGCTTGTGCATCCAAGGGGGGTTCTCAGCATGTTTCTGAAAATATATAAAAACCCTCCTTGCAGTAAACTGTAAATTTACCGAAATTACATTCCACATTGTCGCCTATAAGGTCTTTTTCAGATAATATCGAATACAGCCCTAAATAAATAAATTTACTTGTTGTTTCACTCCTTTTTTATTTTTATATTACATATATAAGCACAAGATAGGTAAGTATAATAAAGGGGGGCCCTCAATTAACATTAGTGCTACACAAACTTAAAAGTAGAGAAGACATTTAGATCGTGTCTGTGTGCACACAAAAACTAGTAAAATAAATTCATAAAATGTAATAAAAAAACAACAGTTTTATGATATTATTTTTTAAAAAAACAATCGGAATACGTTTCGCGGCTATTTCGCAATTCGCGAGTGTATGAATCTAGGTTTTATCCAAGACTACACTGCGATCCGGTCGACGCCGAAAGCAGGCACCTTTTAAATTAAGCTCGATGGGGTTGGACGCTAAACAAGCATAGGTATATCTAATTTTAAGCGGGACTGTATCTGTTTGAAACGTACAATATGAGAAATACAGAAATACGCTTCAAAGTGCTATTTACTAAACCCACTAAAAAAAAACTAACCTGCGAAATCATCGATAATAAAAATGATGGATCTAGTAACTGATCTATCAGTATCGTTCTCATTTTGTAAGCGGGTTTTGATACTTGCAAAGAACATTGTCGCATGCTAAAATTTAGCGCTTTTGAAAGCAAACATTGTCCCGGTATTATAAAATAAATGGGCCAGGTCTGACAATCAACAAAATTGTTAGTTGATTGTACACATGTCTCCATCTATAACATTTTGTGTTAACTAGAGCTGTTGTGACAACATACTACCTGGTTCCGCACCGAGATGGCGCCCCTGTCTACGTTCTGACATGTTGCAATAATACTTGTAACTTCCATTGTTTAGATTTTTATCGACCATTTATTTAAATAGCATAGCAGTACAGGTAACATTATCTGGCTTGGTCCAACATTGTAGATATTGCATTACAGAATTTGAAGTGATGTCGACGATTATTTTAATTTTAATTTCGAATAACTTTATTTTTTTATATTTCAACCACACATCACGAGTGCTTAGAGCCTAAATACTATCGTACCGTGGGTGTCGACAAGGAGGAAAGAGGCAACTTGTTAATTCTGGACTTGAAGGTTTGGAGGTTCGGGGAAGAATGAAAAACATGTGCCGGAAAGGAATTCCACAATTTGGAAGTCATGGGGCCAAAAGAGCGGGCATAACAAGATGTTATATGTCTAGTGACCTGGACAGTAAAAAGCTGCATTCGCTTTGTTCCCCTGGTAGATCTGTTGGGGGCAGCAGGTGGAGGAACTATGGACGAAAGCTCATGTGAGCAGTGCCCGTGCAGATATCTATAAAAGAGAGAGAGAGAGAGAGGTCACCAACAGCACGTCGGTGGGCAAGGAATGGCAGCCTTTGGCTGAGCGTAGGGTCACCGATGAGATGTATAGCTATCTTTTGAATGGAGTCCAGGATAATGAGTGTAGAAGCTGCAGCGGCACCCCAGATATGGGAGCAGTATTCGAGGTTTGGCTTTATTTGTGAAGTATATAAGGTATAGAGATTAGCTGGTGAAAAGTACTTGCGAGCCCGGAAGAGGTATATTGCTACGGACGTACGCGCTCACGCCTCCATACAATCTAAATGAAGTAAGGAGCTCATACCCCGGGAAATTAACATGATTAGTGGCTGTTTTGGCACTGATTTGGGTTTCGGTGAGGAAGAGGAGTTGGGGCCTATTAGCCTGGAGGAAATGGTGGACGGAGTTCAGGTTAGAATTTAGGCCACATATATTCGAGAAGGATATGTTAATTCTTGATGCTGGCGCCTCTCCCGGAGATCCGAATGGAGGGGTATTTTACCTCCGGAATCGTTGTACAAGGAGGAGCCAGTTTATAAGGGAAACCGACTCATACACCAGACCGGAAACGTCCGTTGGGACTTCACCGGCCCCTTGATGTTAGGGGTGGTACCTCCTCGGCCGTGAAAAAAATCCTTTACGATCACGTAAAGGAAAATTTAATTTCACCAAATCACCCCCCAATCATCCCCTACGCAAACAATCCTAACCGTTCGTTTGTCGGGTGCTAACTGTATAACTCTATACCAAATTTGAAGACGATATCTCAATTCGGGTATATATATATATATATATATATATATATATATATATATATATATATATATATATATATATATATATATATATATATATAATATTTTAGTCAAATGAAGAGCAGTAGCTCTTGAAACATACATTTAATACCTTCTTAAAAACACTTCTTGCATGATTTATTGGCAATAACCCCCATGTGTTTCAAATTATTTATTTAAAAATCACCAATTTTGACATTTCAAATCGTTACTCTGAGGTTATAGAGAAATAAATTAATTTTTCATATTATTTTTTGGTACTCCTGGGCGCAAAATTTAATCTTGTTCTGTAATGTTTAGTAGATTTCGATAACCACATATATTTTGGCGTTGTATCCTTTTTAACGAATTTTTTAGACTCTAATTTACGACCGATTTGTTTTAAACGCATTCATTTTTTTTAATTTTAACTTAGAGATCTGAGTTTTGGCATTTACATTATACGTTATATAGAGGAACTTGCGTACGAAATTTAGTTACAATAGTTTTGTTGTTTCCAAAGATACAATATTTACCCCGAAAAATTCGTCAGATCTTCATGGCTAACTAACTTATCCAAAGTCTGAAACGGATATGGGTTTCAAGGGATCTATTTTGCGCTGATTTGCGGAATTTTTTCACAATTCAAAACTTGTGATCACCTCAACGGCGCTTTTTTTCTATGAGTATTCGCTTAAAATAAGAAGGTTTATTACTCTCCGTCAGAGCTCGGTGGTTCAGAGGTAAGAACGTGTGCCTCTGAACCGAAGGGTACGGTTCGATCCCAGGGTTCTCCTTTCACTTTTTCAGTACAAACTGTAACATTAACACGTCAACCGAGGTTCTGGCATTGTATTTGAGAAAGTTGAATGTGTGCACATTCCGCCCTTCGGAGCGGGCGTAAAGCCATCGGTCCGGTGTCCATGCGACGTTGGGCACGTTAAAGGTCCCTACCCTCCTTACAGAAAGGCAGGGGTTCGGCAAAATTTCCAGGATAGTGAGGTGAAACTGCTCCTGGTATCGGTGATTGGCCATAGTCGCAGAAATAGGCCAATGTGAAAGAAACAAAACACACATATTACTCTCCGTCTTAAAATATACGATACCCACAATTTTACTAACCAAAATTAGGGATAATATGAGAACCCGACAACACCGTGAGTACGCACAAATCCTGCAGTTTGCAGCTTAATTCATAACGGCAGCAGGTTGTGCGTAAGGTTTATCAACGCGTGCTATTTTATAGTATTACGGGCATGCACATCGCAGTGCGCCGAGTCTGGGTCAGTAAATAGGCTCTCCGGTACCGTTATATTGTTAGTAAACAGCAGATGAGCTGGCGCTGATGCTTCAGGGATCTATCAGTTACGGTATTAATTTGTAAACAATGTACCAGGAGTGTTTAGAAACTAAAGTAATATGAAATATACAGTAATTCTAAAAGTAAGTAGACTTTGGTAGAACACGCTTTAGTACAACCAGCTTTTGTTACACATGACGTCGTTCCCGCTAACGAAGTTAGCGGTAATTTTACAGATGACCTCAGGGTCAGTTTTAAGAAGAAAACAACTTGAAGCATGCTTAGAACCACCCCTGTATGCATAAACAACAAGAAAAATGTTGTGTTTTAACCTCCGAAGGAGTATATCTACAATCTGCATGCAGTTTACCTATCACTTTCATATTTGTTTCATTTGATGTTCAATCATAATATACTACTACAGTCATTTTGTTAAGTTAAGTTAAAATTAAAAGTTGGGTGATTATTTACCTACTGTTTATATTACCCTTAGAATATAGGTACCTAGTTGTTTTATATTATAAGATCCTAATAAGGTATTAGCAATTAGCATCAGCGGAGTCAATTTCGAAGTTATGCGATGCGCAGAGCATACACGCTTCTCTGTGACAAATAAGTACGTGTGATCAGATTAAACTAGGAGAGAGGGGAGGATTCTTCTTTTTTGCCCAAAACTTGTTGGTTAGTGTTTCTATAAAGAGTAGGTGTAGTGTATTTATCATTTCTTGATTTCTGCTTCTCAGTTTCAATGTGTGTTTCTGTACCAGCAATTCTAATCTTAGTTGATACGGTGGTTCTTGAGCTTCAGCAAATAGTGCATGAGTGGGAGTAGATTTCATGGCTCCCATGCATATTCTAAGAGTTTTGAGTTGAATCCGCTCTAACTTCAACATGTTGGTTTTTGATGTTCCACCATACACTATACATCTATAATCTAATATGGATCTGATAAATGAATGATAAAATAATAGAGCCACGCTAAAATCAGCTCCACACTTTTGGTTAATCGTGGATCTAAGCACATTAATGCCTCTTTCGCATATTGATAACACATACCTAATATGCTCTGTATACACGAACTTTTTGTCGATAATAAAGAACTAAGAGGCCCTTTCAGACTTTTTGAGGAGTTACCGAAATTATTTTTGGGGGGCATTGCGGTATTAGAGAACGTTGGACTAAGTGTAGAACTGTTAAAAGTCAAAACGTCGAAAAATTAGATTTTGTTCTTTCTTTCCTGGTTAGGTAAATGTTGTTTTAATCTTATCTCGTAGCTTACCTTTTGTTGCTGGCTTTTTTGGTTTTCAGGATATAAAAGTATTGGAACTCACCTGAAACAAAATGATATATAACTGTATGGAACTACACATAAGTAAAAAAACTCGGGACGCAGCAAGTGCGTTATGGTAGTGAATTTTTATTAAATGCTTCAAATTTAAATAACTCAATTTTCTATAAACTTAGAGAGTTTAATTTCAATACGTAGTAAGGTTTTTCCTAAGGCAAGATATCCACAAAATTTCATTAAAATAACTTTGTAATTTTCGGAGAAAAAAATTTTTTTCGAAAGAAAATTTAAAATTTGAGTAACTCAATTTTCTCTAAACTTAGAAAGTTGAATTTTGGTACGTAGTAAGGTTGAGGCAACATATATAGTAAATTGCATTGAAACAGCTTTGTTACTTTCGGAGAAAAAAAATTTTTTCGAAAGAAAACTCAAAATTTTTCCGGAAAACCCCGTCTGATTTTTCTGGATAACGAACTCATCCAAGCCATTAATAAAAGACAGGCAGTTGCCAAGTTTCATCGAAATCGGTTAATTATTTTTTGAGTTATCATATATATATATATATATATATATATATATATATATATATATATATATATATATATATATATATATATATATATATATATATATATATATATATATATATATATATATATATATATAAACATATAAAAATTAAACCTATTTACAAATGAACTTTTTTGAACTGCAATTTGCTTTTTTACAGTACATACCAACAAAATATCAATCAGATTTTGGACCATATCACATCGTCTTCTATTTCAACACTAAAATAAATTTAATATTGAATGAGACAAACTTTAATTACTTTTAGTAGTACCAATCATAATAAAAATATGTCTAGTCAAAGTAACAAAACCCGATAAAAAAACAATTACGAAAACTAATAAATGCTGTTGAGCCAAAAATAGCCTTGTTAATATATCATATTCCCTTTCTTTGTCCAATTTTATCATATCTTTTGTTGGTCAGTAACAAAAGCAAACAAATTATATCCCAAATGATACAGAAAACTTTACAACTCTAGATCTAAATAAAAGGACTGTAACAGCGGCAGAAGCAGAAGTCAATGGAAGGTTGATGAATGAATCTCATGAGTCAATAAGAAAAGCATTGACTAACCAACAGCAACCACTTACTTATGATTTAAACATGTTTCAAATTTGAATAGCTCAATTTTCTGTAACCCTAGAAAGCTGAATTTTGGCACATAGTTAGGTATTTCCCAAAGCAATATGTAGACCAAATTTTATCGAAATTTTCGGAAAAAAAAATTTTTTTTGAAAGAAAACTCAAAATTTTTCCGGAAAACCCCGTTCGATTTTCCTGGCCAACGAACTCATCCAAGCCATTAATAAAAGAAAGGCACTTGCCGAGTTTCATCTAAATCGGTTAATTATTTTTTGAGTTATCAGACGGATATATATATATATATATATATATATATATATATATATATATATATATATATATATATATATATATATATATATATATATATATATATATATATATATATATATATATATATATATATATATATATATATATAAGCATATAAAAATTCAAACTGACCCCGGATATGGGTTCTAGGGGTCCTAATTCGCGCTCATTTGAAAGAATTTTTGCAAAGTCTCACCATCGATACCTCTCTATTAGTGAATTTTTTTAATAAAAATTCACTAAAAGATTGGGCACAGGAAGCGCGTTGTGCTAGCGAATTTTGATTAACATAGTTCAAACTACGACAAATACAAATAATTTATTTTGAAAAAGTTGGTTCGATTGGGATGGCTAACCAAATTTATCCAAGCGACGAACGAAGCAGAAGTCATAAATTTGCTAGATACTTTCATTTTGTAAATTACGTAGATAAGTTCGTTGGTCAATCCGATAGAACCAGTTTCTTTATGGAAAAAAATTTCATGTTTTCCTAAAAAATGTTGCACATTCGAAAATAACACAATTATTTAAGTAAAATTCTAAACAAAGGTTCCGTTTATAGAGACAAGTACATACCAGATTTTAAGTTTCTAGCTTTATAGAAAATTAATCTATACGCATTAATTTCTAGTGAATTTTCTTGAAAAAATCACTAATGAGGAGATCCCGAATTTTGAATTTTCAGAAAAATTCTTCAAATGAGCGCGAACTTGAACACCTAGCACCAACATCCGTACCTTCCTTATGTAAGTGGCTTGGATAGGTTCGTTAGCCAAGAAAATCAAACCAGGTTTTCCGGGAAAATTTTGGCTTTTCTTTCGGAAAAAATTGTTATTTATATATGTACCCCACCGATAACTCAAAAAATAATAGGCCGATTTTGCTCAAATTTGGTGAGTACCTTCTTTTTACAAGTGGCTTGGATGACTTCGTTAACCACGATCATCGGCCAAGGTTTTCCCGGAAAATTTTTGTTTTATTTCGCAAAATTTTCATCTCTCCGGAAATTAGGAAATAAGGGCACCCAAATTTGGTCCTCCTATTTGTATTATAAACGGCAAAGCATGTACTAAAACTTAGGTCTGTAAGTTATATGACAAAAAAGTTATAGACGTGTAAAAAAAAAAGGATTTCCTTAAAATGTCAAAGTGGCGATTTGTAACGTGAAAATTGTCAACATTTAGGTAAAGAACGAATACGGTTTATGTAAAGACAATGTCGGAAGAAGAGCGTTCTACACACTCTTAAGTTTCAGCTTCAATCGTCATTTTCCTTCATTTTACTAAACTATTTCCAGAAAATTCATTTCAAATAGACCCTTTCTCTGATGCTTTGGCAATAGTTTTCGTTAAGTTTATGGTTTAACGTACTAGAATATTTGGCTCATTTTCATACAACAGATTCGTTCGTAAGGAGACCGCGAGTTTTGAATGTTAAAAAGATTTCTGCAAATGAGTGCAAACTAGGCGCCCTAGAATCCATATTCGGGTTTAGTTTCAGTTTATATATATATATATATATATATATATATATATATATATATATATATATATATATATATATATATATATGTATATATATATATATATATATATATATATATATATATATATATATATATATATATATATATATATCTACAGGACGATGCACTTCTAAGGTAAGCCTCAATATAATTATCATCATACAAGATACGAGAAAAAATTATATTCGTTAATTATAGGGTGTCCTGATGCATCTTATAAAATTATTTTGACAATCATAGGTGGCCCATAAATCGTTGGTGATACCTACAATTTTTTTTCGAACGTCCCTTATATTATTGCATTTTTGCATTTTTCATCAAAATATGATGTGTGTTTGTAAGAAAAAATATCTAGACGCAGCAAGTGCGTTTTGGTAGCGAATTTTCATTAAATGCTTCTAATTTCAATAACTCGATTCTTGCCTCCCTAACCACCGATTTGGAAATATTATGTCAAGGTACTGCCAGACATTGATTTGGTAATGTTCTGGTGCTCCATCCTGCTGGAGCCATATCACATTCGCTGGAACTTGTGGTTTGCTCGATAAGGATATAAGTTTGCTAAAGTTAACACGACAATGACATGATTTCTAACTATTCCTGCCCAAACATTAACCTTTTCAGGGTATTGCGTATGTTTTTCTCTCATTCAGTGTGGATTTTTTAGACCAGTAGCGACAATTTTGATCATTAGCATGGCCGTGAAGTATAAAACTACACTCATCAGATAACGAAACATGTTATAGTTGGATAACATTGTTATCTAACATTGCCATCAATTGTTTACAAAAATACGTTGTTATATACAAACATTTTCATTAATATCAAATATTAGGAGACCTAGAAAGGGCCTATTTAAAGCACATTTCTTTAAATTAGAAAATCACGCTCTTTTCATTAGTGAACTTTTCTACGAAAATTTGCTAAAATGACAAATATATTTGGTACATACAGACCTGGAGACTACTTCTCTCTACTATGGACAAGTTTCACCAAGTAAGAGCAACAACAATCAATAAATATATTTGGTAAAACACAAAATAGAACAGTTTCCTTTATTTAATATTCCGTGGAATTTTTGAACAGAGTTCTGGTATTGGAGAGGCCTGTAATGGACACGCACCCGATCCTTATTTAGGTATGCCACAAAGATACGTTCTTGGCGCTTCATTGTTTAATATATTTATTAACAATTTATTAACGCAATTTTATATAGGTGCAACTTAAACTTTAAAAGACCGAGGTCGGACATTATGGATGGATGTCGAAACAAAAATGAGAATCATCTCCAAAAACCACAAGAATATTAACAGAGATACGTATTTCGGGAAACAAAAGGTCGCTGCTGCTGAAGTGTTACTGTTTATCTGGTTTTTGGCGTGATTCTGCTTTTTTTAACTTAAAATATATTTACTGTTGTGAGAGATCAGCATGACTACGAGGTGCTCCAGGGAGATCTGAAACGTCCGCAGACGTAGACAAATCTAAATAAACTTTTTAAAGGCAGCACAACACCACCAAATCTTAGTTTTGCTTTCTATCTCATTACAGATACACCAGCCCTAGACCCATCACAATGAACAACCAAGTTATTCAAAGTAATGAGTCATTTTCACTTGTTGGCATTTCTGTGGATCGAAAATTCAATTGGCACCAACATGTCACATCAATTGCAAAAGCGGCTGCTATGAAATTAGGTTTCCCCTTCCGGGCCCGCAAATACTTTTTACCAGCTAATCTCTATACCTTATATGCTTCACAAATAAAGCCAAACCTCCTGCTCCCACATCTGGGGTGCCGCTGCCGCTTCTACACTCGCTATCCTCCATTGAGAAGAAAGCTATACGTCTCATCGGTGACCCTACCCTCGCCCAAAGGCTGCCATCCCTTGCCCACCGACGTGCGTTGGGTGACCTTTCTCTCTCTTTTATAGATATCTGCACGGACACTGCTCAGAGGAGCTTTCTTCCATAGTTCCTCCACCTGCTGCCCCGAACAGATCTACCAGGGGAACAGAGCGAATGCACCCTTTTACTGTCCAGGTCACCAGACATAGAACATCTTGTTATGGCCGCTCTTTTGTCCCGAGGACTTCCAAGTTGTGGAATTCCTTGCCGGCACATGTGTTTCCTTCTCCTCCGAATCTCCAAACCTTCAAGTCCAGAATTAACAAGTTGCCTCTTTCCTCCTTGTAGACACCCACGGTACGATAGTATTTAGGCTGAAGGCCCTCGTGGTGTGTTGTTGAAATATAAAAAAACAATCATCACTCCATTAGCGATTTTTTATATGAAAATTACTTTAAACAAGTTAGCTTCTAAACTAATCCTGGTAACCATTTTTAGACTTCTTAAGTAGGTACCTCGACGATTCTCTGATTCACTAGTATCATATCCCACTGACACAGAAAGCAATAATCAACCTCAAGAGACCTTGTACACCTCCTCGTTTATTATAATACGCCAGGACTGTTGAGTGGATGGGTTGACGTCTCTTCCGCTGAGAAACCGCACCGTTCCATGAATGAAGCATCTGTCATAAGAGTTATTATTATGACCACAAAGTATGACGAAATAAGGAATGTCTACGTGTAAGAATGAAGTTTTTTTTTAAATTAAAATCAATTACCTATTATTTTATGTAAAAAGTATTAGATCATTTGGTTACAATTTTTTTATGTAATATTTCTTGTAAAATAAAATAAATTTGTGACTGTTATTTATGTTTTTATGTGTTTTATACATTTATTATAATAAATGTAAAAAAAAATTATACACAGTGATTCATTTAACTTGTACATTAGAAATCTTTACATATACAGACTGAATAAAATTCTATGCTCATAATTGGGGATCTCGGAAACTATGAGAGATACCACAACCACAACAACAATAACTGCTACTACTACTACTATTACTACTACAACCGCCCGTCATGCCCTTCCCATAAAGCAGTGGGCACACCACAAAGCCTTTGTTACTTTTTGACAATATTTCCCCATGCATTCTGTCTTGACATTCAGACATCTCCGCATATACGCTTCTCTATTGCGAACACTTCTGACCTCTTTCTTCATCAATACTAACATGAAGAGTGCGATTGAATAGATACAAGGCCAAAAGTCTGCAACTGCCAACACCAAACAAACAAAACTCCCCATTGCTAATAAGTATAGTATCCGACACGCAGTCGAAAGCCTTTTATGTGATCTAAAACACGGGCGCAAGCTTAACCACCCTTCTCCAAACTTTCATTAACTGCCTTAATTAGGCTGCTAACTGCTAGCGTTGTTGATTTGTTTCTTTGAAACCGAAATTGTTTGTCAGATAATATATCATTAGTTTTTAGGTAATAGACCATTAGATTATACAAAATAACTTCAAGAACTTTAGCAAAAAGAGGAATAAGTGAAATTGGCCGGTAATTTAGACGATCATTTGGATCACCCTTCTTAAGCAGCGGAATTACTTTAGACAGTTTCAGTAAATCTAGAACGATACTGTTTGATAAGTAATAATTTATGAGTTATAAGGAAAACAATCGCATATATTACACAAATTAAAGTTTTATGTTTAATGATAGCAATATTTCTTGCAATTTGATTTAGTCATTGAATAACATTTAATACCTAAATATAAGTTACCTCTTTAAACGTAAATAATACAGAGTGGCGCATTGAAAACAAAACACACCGATTTGCGTCCAGAGAAATTTTTTTTAAGAAACACTGAATTGTCAATGTCAATTTTAATATTGAGGGGGACATGTTTTGACATAAAACTCAACTATGTCACATCAACCCCTTAAGGGTGGTGATAACAACCCTTATATTTTAAATAGGGAACATGGGTCGAGTGTTACATCGTTTGAAAGCTCTTTATTTTCTGAATTCAGCACACAATTCTTTTTGGAAGTATCAACTCGTTTGAAAATTATTCACAGTTGGAGTTGCAAGAACGTATTTCATTCATTCTGATAAGAAATACACTAATTAGTCAATTTTTCTTTTAAAAAAAGACTAAAAAACAAAACCAAACGTTCAAAAATGTGTATTCAGTTAAGTAAGTGTTCAAATTCTTGACCACCAGCTTCCACACCAAAGTACAAATTTTGTTCAAAACGAGTTCTGACATTCTGGAGCATTTGTGGAGTTATTAGACCGCATTCTTCAACAATGCGTCGTCGTAATTCTTCCAGAGACTCCGGTTCTGTTGCGTAAATTCTACTCTTTAAATGGCCCCATAGAAAGAAGTGTAAAGGGGTTAAATCTGGTGATCTAGCGGGCCACTCGATAGCACCTCTACGCCCAACCCATTGCTCTGGAAGCTCTCTGTTCAAAAACTCCGTAAGACGTTGTGAAAAATGCGGAGGAGCTCCATCTTCTTGAAACACTAATTGATTTTCTTGATAGCGATCACCATTTTCAGCAATGTCAATTAGTAGAGGGTAAACGATATCTTCTAGTAACTCCAAATACGTTTCACTACTCAAATTGCAATCAAGAAAAATTGGTCCGATTAAACGGTCTCCAAAAATGCCAGTCCAGACATTCAATTTCTGTGGAGTTTGAGTGTGGACTTCGTTAAAATTTCTTGGATTATTATTTGCCCAATAACGACAATTATGACGATTGACTGTAGAGTTAAATAAAAACGTACACTCGTGTGAAAAACAGATATTGAACAGAAAGTTCCCGTTATCAGCTATTCGTGCAGTCATAACTTCACAAAATTCCAGCCGCCGATCAAAATCATCTTCATTCAGTTGTTGTACAAGATGAATTTTATACGGGTGAAATTTATTATGCTCCAATATTCGCTGAATAGTTCTTCTTTTGATGCCTGAAACAGTGGCCAATTTTGTCGTGCACAAAGTTGGTTCTGCAGCAATTTGTCCTAAAACTTCAATCTCAGTAGTCTCATTTCTAACCGGAAATTCACGTTCAGGATCCCGTTTTTTGTTGGCTACTGAACCACTTTGTCGAAACTTTGCAACTAACTCCAAAATGTATTTTCTGTTAGCATGTCTGTTCGGATGTGGTTCATGAAACAAATTTGCGGTACGGTTGGCACAGTCATCGTTTTTGAAAAATACTATATAATTTTCAGTACTATCAAGTATCAAACCGACCGATAAACTGAAATCATAAACCGCATTTCTCTCATTCCGATAGGAAATGTTCTGATAGTCAATTTTTTGTTTACAAACCAACAAAACATTGACTATCAGCACATTTCTTATCGGAATGAGTGAAATGCGTTTTTGCATCTTTAACTGTAAATAATTTTTAAACTAGTTGATAAAAATATCAAAAGAATTAGTGTGCTGAATTCAGAAGAGAAAGAGCTTTCAAATGGTGTAACACTCGACCCATGTTCCTTATTTAAAATATAAGGGTTGTTATCACCACGCTTAAGGAGTTGATGTGACAAAGTTGGGTTTTATGTCAATATTAAAATTGACGTGTTTCAGCGTTTAAAAAAAAAACTTTCTCTGGACGCAAATCGGTCTGTTTCGTTTTCAATGCGCCACCCTATATACAAGCTGATTACCAGCATAATTGTTGGTCCGGAACTATTGTACCAGCTTAATTTTCATCTGCCCTCAGGATCATTTAGCCACACATGTACATTTTATGTTCCTGTCCCACGAAAAAATTTACTTAAGTTTTCTCCTCTCCTCATTGTACGTAAAAATTACATGGTTTATAAAAACAAGTATTGATTTGTTTGCTGTTCACGAAGATTAATTTCAGAATGTTTTAAGGATATGCTGTAGTAATTTGTTTTTGTTATTGTTAATGTTGGATGTTTTTAGATGAGTATTTCAGTTGTATTCTCTTTTGGTTTGTGCTTCTTTTTTATGATGTAATTAGTTTTTCCTTGCCATTTAATAGGGCGTTGACTCGTTTGGTAGGTATTGTAATTATGATTATTATTATTATCATCTCCACCCTATAATAAGGATGATGACATAGCTCGATTCATCTAATAGATAAGCAAGTTTGCAACACCAGATAATGTTTTATGTTTCCTGATGAAACTGCAGAAAGAATCACAGGTTTTTAACAATCAATAATCAAAAGCTAAATGATCAGAAACTAGATTATAATAACTGTAACGTTAAAGGAATCGGCTTCACCAGTTTCTATTACTTAACCAATCACGTAATATCGAACAGATTTGCTTGTGGGTGCCGTTTGTATTGTTGAACTAGATAATTCGATCGAGTTTTTAAGGTTACGCAATCCATTGCATGCATATTGTAGATCTCCTCTACAAAATAGCCGACACAAATAAATCGTTCACTAGATCGACCATAATACACTATTCTTCTAGGTTAGTGTAACATCAGTCTATTGTTTCACTGGGTTTAAGTGCCAACTTTGATTCCGATGTGTAGTCAAGTACTGTTCGTCTTTTGTTTCGATACCGATAGCGTAGCATGCTGATTAATCAAATAACCTGAGAAAAGCGAGTCTTAATTCAGGCTGTTGTTTGTGGGGCGACAGCTGTTCTAATTTAATCATAATAACAAATGATTATCTTTATCTATATTAGCGAATTTTCATTAAGAAAAATTCGCTATTAGAGAGGTCACGATGAAAAGCTTTTGAAACAATTTCTTCAGATGAGCGCGAATTAGGGTCCCTAGAACCCAAAACCAAGGTCCGTAAATTGTTTTATATGTTTATATATATATATATATATATATATATATATATATATATATATATATATATATATATATATATATATATATATATATATATATATATATATATATATATATATATATATATATATATATATGTATGTATCCGAGCGATACTTGGCAAAAATCTTGTTTGGGCGGAAACCGAGGTCAAGTTCGTTAATCAGCCTTTATGCTCAAGTTTTTCCGGTGGAAAATCGGGGAAAACTTTAAAAACGCTATATTTTTGGAAGCATAGGAGTAACTGGAATGAGACTTTACGTGTCGGGCATGAAGCCTATCTATAGTATCACGCAAATAAAACGTTAGGTGACGCGTGCCTAGATGGCGCAAGGGGCATCGTGCTTGCCTCCTAAACAGAAGGTTACGCGATCGAATCCAGCTTGATGAATGTATGTTTTTTATGTTTTATTTTGACATTTGGAGAAACAATAGTGCACAGATTTTAAACGTTTTGAAGAAAATCTCATTTTTGTTTAAAACGTCTAAATAAGTTTGTCACCTTTGAGTCTGAAATAAGTTTCTTATTGTTGATACTGAAAAAACCGGTTTGATAAGGTTGACTAAAACGAAATCATACTGGCGATTAATAAGGAAAAATAACTGCCACGTTTATAATTTGCCAGATACTTTACTTTTCTAAATATGAATTAAGTTTCCTTCTGGAAATCTTCTGTATAACTTTAATGAAATTTGTAATACAAGTTACTTTTAAAGAGACTTACACTAGCTACAGATATAGCAAAATTTAGTTCTTTAGCTTAATAGAAAATTGAGTTTTGGGAATTTTTCTCAAATGGAGCTGGAACGCAAGATTGTTTTGATAATAGAGAGATATCGATAGTAACACTTTCGAAAGAATTCTTCACATGTGCGCGTACTGGGACCTCTAAAATCGATCTTCAAGGTCAATGCCGTAAAACAATGGTGTACAATTCTTATAAAAATTCTCTAGTATAACGCACTTGCTGCGTCCCGAAATTTTAAGAATACTATTCCATCCGACTCATCTCTTTCGGAATTGGGAAGAAGTTTGAAATGCCTTGGTTTTCTTCCGGTGATAGAAGCTGTGTAAACCTGTTTCTTTTTTGTTCGACAGTTTTGCAATATTATTAAAATTTATTTATTAATCAATTTTAATTTTTAAAAAAATCATTGAGAGGTATCGATGGTGAGACTTTGCAAATTTTTTTTTCAAATGAGCGCGAACTAGGACCCCTAGAACTCATATTCGGGGTCAGTTTAATTTTTTTATGTTTCAATATATATATATATATATATATATATATATATATATATATATATATATATATATATATATATATATATATATATATATATATATATATATATATATATATATATATATATATATATATATATATATATATATATATATATATATATATATATATATATATATATATATATATATATTTCAACAAAAAGCTAATAAAATAGTTTCCAAATTAAAAAACAATAGTTTTATTACACAAGAAATGGCTAAAAAATTAACAATATATAATCAGACGTGTCCAAAATACTATGGTCTTCCTAAAATTCATAAACCTGTTTTATCTTTAAGGCCAATTATTTCTTCCATAAATTCACCTAATAAATTAGCTATACTAATCACTGAAATTTTAACAAAAGCTTACAATATAAACAATGATTATTACATAAGAGACTCTTTTCAGATTTTGTAAAGGATGTTACAATTCCAGATAATTATGTAATTGTTAGTCTGGATATTGTTTCACTTTTTACTAACATACCACTTCAACTTTTTAAAGATAGCATTGAGAAAAGATGTGTTTCTATTTCTCTAGAAACATCCATTCCGAAAAATACATTTTTTGAAATAGTTGATTTTATTTTTAACTCAAGCTATTTTGTTTTTGAAAACACATATTATAAACAAATTTTTGGAACTCCAATGGGTGCTTGTATCTCTCCAATTATTGCACAATATGTTATAGATGATTTGCTTGAAACATGTATACCAAAATTAAATTTCAATATTCCTTTTTTAAAAAAATGTGTTGATGACATTATTTGTAGTATTCCTCTAAATTCAACAACACACATTTTAGAGGTTTTTAATTCTCACAACCAATATATTAAATTTACATTAGAAGGGGAAACAGATAACAGTGTACCATTCCTAGATACAAAATTAATTAGAACAAACAATAACAACATAATTTTAGATTGGTATATAAAACCAACTAATTCTCAAAGATATATTAATTTTCATTCAGATCATTTATTTAAAACTAAAATTAACATTTTATTAGGTTTAAAAAATAGAATATTAAAGATATGCCATCCTTCTTTCCACGAAAAAAATTTAAGAAAACTTTTTACTATTTTTGTTAACAACTCTTATCCTCCCAAACTACTTAATAAACTTTTATACAATTGTTCAAACAATCACCATTACGATACAAGACAATCTCTACAAACAGTATCAAATTTATCTGACAGACATAACACCCATATAATTTCGAGTTCGGAAACATCTAACTTTTTTTACATATCTATCCCATACATTAAAAGTATTTCCAATAGGTTAAAGTTTATATTTAAAGATGAAACCAATTTTAAAATAACGTTTCGATATTCAAAAACAATTAATAACATTCAGTAAACTCAAAAGTAAGGATGAAATTTCCAAAGTGTCTGGAGTGGTGTATTGTATTTCATGTAATAATTGTAGTTTAAGATACATTGGATAAACAAGCAGAGTCCTTAAAGATAGGTTAACACAGCACAAAAGTGACATACGTTTACAAAAAAAACTTGCGCTCTGTCAGAACATAATCTCGACACTGGCCATAATATAAATTTTAGTAATGTTTCTATTTTACACTGTGAAACCTTAAGTAATAAAAGAATGTGTTTAGAAGAATTTGAAATTACTTTTAACGAAAATTTAATAAACTTAAAGAAAGATAATAATTTTAGAAATCACTACCCCTTTTAAAATTTCCTAGACAAAAACAAAAAACAAATTCAATTAAACAATATTTATATGTCAGTTTGGCATTTATTAGACTTCACTCAAATTCATCAAAAGCTTTTCTTTTTATGTTTGTTATTAGATAAATAGTTTAGTAGAAATCATGTTATATGTAAGTATTTTAAACTTTTATATTTTTTCCAAGTAAATTGTAAACTTTTTTCTTTCCATGTTGTAGCCTTGATAAAGGAATAAATTTTTCCGAAAGCTCGGCCTATAATAAAGAGTTTTATTCTACAACTGACGGCGTTCCCACAATTTTTTGATAAATATATATATATATATATATATACATGTATCCGCGCGATAACTCAAAAAGTTATTAACTGATTTTGATGAAACTTGGCAAGGATCTTTCTTTTATTAATGGCTTGGATGGCTTTGTTAGCTTTGTTAGTGTCGTATTTTATTGCTTTTGTTTCAGTAAATTAAATAAATGATAAATTTACAGATTACTTCCAGCACGCTTTTAAAAAAATTGTTTTCAGGAACATGCTTGGATGCACAAACTATAATAAAAATATCGTGTTCATATCCCCCAAGGAAGTTACGGGACCAGGAGTAAATAGGGGTGCTGGGTGGGGTAGGTAGTAAAAAGGAAATATGAGAAGAAAATGGCTTGAAAGCTGTCTTTTTTACATTTTGAAACCGTATCCCCATTAAACCCTGCCTACCCCGCACAGCACCCCAGGTCCAGTAAGTTCCTTGGGGGGTATGAACAAGAAGTTTTTCTTGTGATTTATGCAACGAGGTGGTTGTATGCACGCGAGAGGGAAAGGAAAATCACCACGACGAAGCAACACGCCCTGTGCCCCCCCACACTTGCGACGAACGGGGGGTGCTTCGTCTGGGGGATTTTCCTTGTCCCTCGTTGCATAAACCACAAGACAAATTTCCTGAGAGCTGCCTTCTGAGAAGTTACCTGCTGTGCAGGGTAGGCTAGGTTTAAGGGGGATGGGGCTTTAAGATGGACACTTTCGCCGGGTTTCTTAAAATGTGTTGTGTTCATTTGGGTTCTCCAAGTGAGCTTATCAGTGCTCATCACAGGTTACAATTTTCACTTATTGAGAAATAAGTGATATACCTGTATACAGTTTCCTGTCTAGACTCATCTCAGTTTGATTATTAGTCGTCTGTTGGGGCATATAAAGAATTATATAAGATTTACGGTCACTACTTCTCAAAACCTAGTTCTTATTCTGACTTCATTTTATTGTTTCAGAAAACCAGCAAATCTCGGTACATATAGAATTTATGCTTCCCTTAAATAAATACCGTTGACGGGTGAAATTTCTGGAAAGGAAACCACTCATCTGTCTCGTCTAAAATTACTTGGCAGCGTCGCTGTCTTGGCAAATTCTCGTCGCGTAGGAGAGTAACTTACGAGTATTTTTAATTCAAGCATATCAGACTAAAAAAGTGTGTTTTGTGTTAGTAAATAAAAATATTTATGTCTCAATAATTAGAGAAACTTCTCTGTTAAGAATTTTCCAATCCAAATTTCTTGTAAATTTTTCCTTGGGTATTTTTAAATGGTGATTTAAAACAAGAACATATTAATCACGGAACATACTTCGTGGCCACGGAACTGCATTTCTGTATAAAGTAATAATTACAAATTAGGAGCATAATTACTCTTTTTTGTTAAACTTTAAGAATCATTTGAATTTTGCTTAAAAGTCAGTCACATATGGGATTAATATACCCATAATGTTTAAGCTTTCTGTAGAGTAAAAATTTTAACACAGTAACTATAAATTATATATCTTTAAAATTTTTGTCGGCGCAAACAATACCATTATATGCTAGATGGGGGAGGCTAGGCTAGGACTATACAGACTAGCCTGCAATGGTATACTGAAGAGCAACCCATGCTGCAGGGGTCACTGCAACATTCAGGAGATCGTGAAGGAGCCCATGCTTGAAATGAGGTCAGACTTCACGACCCCGCGAATCTGCAGGCAAAACAAGTTTACAGTGATAATCCCCGACCGCAAGACATGGCAAGGGGAGACTCCTGGCCTACCACGGGACGCGCGCGTCTGGTTCACGGACGGATCTAGCGGGGAGCGTGGGACGGGGGCAGGCGTTTATTCGGAAGGACCGAGGCTAAGTCACAGTATTTCCCTCGGAGCTCATACAACGGTCTTTCAGGCCAAAATGTACGCCATGTTGCACTGCATGCGAGAGAACAAAATGAGCGGCTACACCAACAAACGGATTATCATAGCCACAGACCTCCAGGCAGTCCGTAAGGCCCTAAGTAGCCAACGGGTAAATTTCGGGCTGGTAAGTGAATGCCGAAACGAGAAAAGTGGCCTGGATGGGCAGAATGTGGTCACCCTCATCTGGGTGTCGGGTCACTCGGGGGTCAAAGGCAATGAGTCTCGCGAAGAGAGGATCAGCCGAACCAGTTATGGGACCAGAACCGGTCCTGGGCGTATCATCAAGTCCTGGGTCAGGTCAAGGACCAGCATAAGGCACACTGGACAGATTGTCTGGGGCTCAGACATGGGAAGACACAAATTGGGGAACCCAGCCCAAAGAGAGCTGTGGAGCTGCTAAATCTTAGCAGGGTACAGCTCAGAAACATAACATGACTCCTGACGGGACACATGGCTGTCACGGAAACACCTGCATAACATGGGGCGGTTCGAGGGGGACCTGGCATGCAGAGTCTGCGGCGAGGGGGAGAAATCAGCCCAGCACATCTTGTGCGAGTGCAATGCTCTGGACCGCAAAACACCACTGATCTACGGACAGCTAAGACTGAAGACAGAGCAATACATAATTTCACCCTACTAATTGCTGTGCTTCCTAAAGATAATACACCAGATAATTTTTAGGAAATTAGAACAAGATATTAGCGAAACCCAATTTGGCTTCAGAAAGGCAATGGGAACAAGAGAAGTCTTGTTTGCCTTTAATGTATTGACTCAAAGATGCATGGACATCAATCAACCGTTGTATGTCTGTTTTCTTGACTACAACAAAGCATTTGATAGAGTCCGCCACAACCACCTTATTCAATTGCTTGAAAGAAAAAATATAGACATGAAAGATAGTAGAATAATAATTAATTTATACTACAACCAGACGGCCAATATCAAAGTGGATAATGAACTCTCAGAAGAAGTAAAAATACAACGTGGTGTAAGGCAAGGATGTGTACTATCGCCACTATTATTTAATCTTTACTCGGAAGAAATCATTCAGAGAGCGCTGGAAGAAACAACAATAGGAGTAAAGGTCAATGGAATACCCATCAACAATATCCGGTATGCAGACGACACCATACTTATTGCCGAAACAATAGAAGATTTACAGAGCTTAGCAGATCAAGTAGTGACGAGTAGCGAGGGGAGCGGATTTACCTTAAATATCAAAAAGGCCAAATTTATGACCATTACAAAATCAGTTCAGCAACAGGAAAACCTATGGATCAACGGAGGACTAGCAGAGAAAGTCAGTAAGTACAGGTACCTGGAAACAACTGTCAATGAAAATAATGAGTACACTGAAGAAATTAAAACAAGAATTGGACAAGCCAGAACCATATTTAACAGAATGAGAAGCGTGTTATGCAGTAGAGATCTTAACTTACAACTTAGAGTCAGAATATTAAGATGCTGGAATCATGGACGTTAAAGAAAGATATAAGTGATCGACTGGAGGCATTCGAGATGTGGTCATATAGAAGGATCTTGAAGATAAGTTGGGTAGACATGGTAACAAATGAGGAGGTACTGGGAAGAATGAGAAAAGAAAAAGAGATATTGAACACAGTTAAAATAATGAAGATTCAATATCTGGGCCACGTGATGAGATGAGATAAATATGTATTGTTGCAGAATATTATGCAGGGAAAGATACGGGGAAAGAGAAACAGAGGAAGAATACGCATTTCCTGGCTAAATAACCTGAGAAAATGGTACAACTGCAGTTCCGTTGAGTTGTTCAAAGTTGCAGCATCAAAAGTGAGAGCAGCCATGATGATAGCCAACCTTCTAAGAGGAGATGTCACTTGAAGAAGACGAATTGCTGTGCAGCTGGTTCAAGGCACAGTGATTTTGGAACGGGTGGAGTAGAAAAGGCAAATGTCTTGCACAATAAGTCAAAGGCTGCGGTGCTATCGGGGCGGCAAAGACGCGGACGAGCCCTAAGGGTGAAAAAAAACTAGGTTTGGACACCTTAATGAGTTTTCCAATGGTAGGCATACCTGAAACAAGAATTCAGACTTTTGCAATAACTTCCAAAGGAACTAAAATTAGTAGTTATACCCAACCTATCAATACCTTGACCTTAGAGCCTCGGTGGTCTAGAGGTAAGAACGTGTGCCTCTGGACCTAAGGGTGCTGGGTTCGATTCCCAAGGTTCCTCTTTCACTTTTTCAGTAGATATTGTGATAAGAAGATAAGATAAGTTGAATAGTTGCACGTCTCGCCCCTCGGAGGGGGCATAAAGCCGTCGGTCCCGTATCCATGCGATGTTGGGCACGTTAAAGATCCATACACTCCTTAAATAAAGGCAAGGGTTCGGCAGCATTTCCAGGATAGTGAGGCGAAACTGCCCCTGCCGTCGGTGATTGGCCATAGTTGCGGAAATAGGCCGACGTTAAATTTTTAAAAATGCATTGACCTTTCAAAAAAAAACTAAAATATAGTGACAAGCCTTAACAGACGTGCTAATGTTCAAAGGTAAACAAAATGCATATGTTGAAGCTTAAACTGTAAAAATTAATTGATTACACTCGAGGAGACAATTAATTATTCTTTTTTTGCACGACATATGAGCACGCATAGCCAACACTGATTGCATAACTTAAATATTAACCGTATGTCAATCATGCAAATGTTCGTAGGTGCCTATCGGTTCCAATAACATATCGGTAAGTACCGTAAGAAGTTATGTAATCAAATATTTAGACAGCGTATAGCGGGTGTTGATCCAATTTTACATATTAAGGTTGCGCAATCATTTGCATACGAACTACGGACTACTGAATCATTTCTGAATAGCTATACGCGACTGCTAATTACAATTAATTGTACGGTTATCTGATTTCTAAAGCTGCGAATAACTCTAGATTGACACCCTGTATAAACAGATTGTTAAAGCTAATGCCTATAAAATGCACTACTCTTTGTTAGGGGTATTTTTTATATCACTTCAGTAGGCAACGGGTGGGTTGGACTAGACAGACTGGCTGTTAGCGGCATTGTTTATATCACTTCAGTAGGTAACGGGTCGGGTTTTTCTTTATACACACCACGAGGGTTTACAGCCTAAATACTATCGTACTGAGGGTGTCAACAAGGAGGAAATAGGCAACTTATTAATTCTGGATTTGAAGGTTTGGAGGTTCGGAGAAAGAAAAACATGTGCCGGCAAGGAATTCCACAACTTGGAAGTCATCGGGACAAAAGAGCGGGCTTAACAAGATGTTCTATGTTTGGTGACCTGGACAGTAAAAGGGTGCACTCGCTATGTTCCCCTGGTAGATCTGTTGGGGGCAGTAGGTGGAGGAACTATGGAAGAAAGCTGCTCTAAGCAATGCCCGTGCATATATATATATATATATATATATATATATATATATATATATATATATATATATATATATATATATATATATATATATATATATATATATATATATATATATATATATATATATATATATATATATATATATATAAGGAAGAAAGAGGTCACCAACGGCACGTCGGTGTGCAAGGGATGGCAGCCTTTGGGTGAGGGTAGGGTTACCGATGAGACGTATAGCTCTCTTCTGAATGAAGTCCAGGATAGCGAGTGTAGAAGCGGCAGCGGCACCCCAGATGTGGCACCAGTATTCGAGGTTTGGCCTTATTTGTGAAGTACATAAGGTATAGAGATTAGCTGGTTAAAAGTATTTGCGAGCCGGAAGAGGAAACCTAATTTCTTAGTAGCCGCTTCTGCAATTGATGTGACATGTTGGTGCCAATTTCGATGTCGAGTCACAGAACTGTCAACAAGTAAAAAGGACTCATTACTTTGAATAACTTGGTTGTTCATTCTGATAGGTCTAGGGCTGGTGTATCTCTTATGAGATAGAAAGCAAGACTGAGATTTGGTGGAGTTGAATTGTACCAGATTTCTACTTCCCCAGTCTAATATTTTTTGGAGATCCACGGAGACAGAACCCTCCATGAGTCTGCGATCCTCATCTAATTGGGCTGAAGAGACAAGCTGAGAATATTGTATATTTGAGTGAAGGGTGCTGTCGTCCGCGTAACTGCGATCTGTGTTGGATGTGCTAGAGAGGAGATCATTAATCTGGAGAAGAAACAAAGTAGGGGCTAAAGCTGAACCTTGAAGAACTCCCATTAATTGGATGCAGTTTAGAGGAATGGCTATCTACGACAACAGAAATGCTCCGGTTGGCGAGCAAATTTGCTTTCCAGGTACAGAGTTTTGGTGGTAGGCCATAGGCCGGAAGTTTGTTAAGCAGCGCTGCGTGCGATGCCTGGTCCAATGTTTTGGATATGTCTAGAGCGACAATCTGGGATTTACCGTGTAGTTCCATAGAGTTGTTCCAAGAATGGGTGACAAAAGAAAGGAAGTCGGCAGTTGATCTGCGCTCACGGAATCCATACTGCCTGTCGTGGATTAGACTGTGATTTTCAAGAAATTTTAGTAATTCGGTGTTTATATACTTTTCCATCACTTTAGAGACAACTGAAAGGAGATAAATAGGCCTGTTTTTGCTAGGAAGCGCTTTGGATCCTTTCTTGGGGACAAGTTGTACTCTATCAGTTTTCCAGTTACTAGGGAATATGCCTCTATTGTAAGATGTTTGAAACAGACGAGTCAGGACAGGAGCAAGTTCTGGTGCGATTTTTTGAGAACAATTGCTGAGATCTCGTCAAGGCCAGAGGCTTACTTGGTATTAAGAGAAGAGAGCATCTTTCGTACCTTTTTAGTTTTTAAAATGATATCCGTCATTTTATACGCAACATTGGGGACTGTTGGTGGTTGAACATTTGGAGGTTGGTTGAGAGTAGAATTGCCGTCGAACAACGAGGCAAAAAGTTCAGCCTTGCCCAAGGCGGAGAAACAATTTCCTCCCCTAAAACAAGAGGTGTAAACGTGCTCTTGCAGAAATTATTCCCAATAGATTTAGCAAGAGTCCAGAAGGGTTTGCTGTCGTTGGAACTTGAGAGGACTTTGTTTTTGATCTGGTTATTAAACGAGTTTTTTGCCTCAGAAAGAATGCGGACATAGCGGTTTCTTGCGTCGTTAAATGCTTGATGGTTTTCTTGACTGGGATTGTGTAGAAGCGTTTTGTGAGCTTTGACCTTTCTGGCCTTGTCACAGGATTTAGAGAACCAGGACTTTTGAGTGGCTGAAGAGATTTTCTGGTTACGTGGAATAAATAATTACATGCCAGTTTGGATAATTTCGGTGACGTATTGTGAGATATCAGAGGGATCAGGATGAGAGAAGCAGACAGACGCCAATGGAAATTAGGTAAATTAATCTCGCATTTCGTCCCAGTTCGCAAAGTTGTAGTGACTGTGTGACCTCGGGTTGCATTGCGCAGGAAGCAGTGACCATGCCGTGGTCTGAGCGACCCAGTGGGGCGGTGACTGATATCTTATAGCAGTCAGGATTTGAGATCCAAGGGTTTGAGCTGTATGTTGGGATGCGAGGAAAGTAAGTAGGTTTCTGAACCATATTGGCTAAAGAATTGCTGACTTCGAAGGCCTCCGCTGCTCTCCCTTGTGGATCGGTTTTTGAAGATCCTAGCCATTCCTTATTATGGTCATTGAAGTTACCAAGAATAGTGACCTCGAAGGAAGGATATTCAGAAATCAGATGGTCGGTTTTTTCAGAAAGGTAGTCGAAGAGCTGGACAAAGTTGTTGTCAGAAGGTGACCGGTAAATGCAACAGATGAATTTAGTTGCAGCCCTGAGAGAGAGTTTAATGAAAAGTATGTCTTTTATTCAGGAGCTCATACCCCGGGAAATAAAGGTGATTAGTGGCTGGTTTGGCACTGATTTGGGTTTCGGTGAGTAAGAGTAGTTGGGGCCTATTACCCTGGAGGAAATGGTGGACGGAGTTCAGGTTAGAATTTAGGCCACATATATTCGAGAAGGATATGTTAAATATTGATGCTGGCGTCCCCTGCAGACCCCTCTCCCAGAGATTCGAATGGAGGGGTATTTGATCTCCGCAACCTTTTGTACAAGGAGGAGCCATCATCATTTTTGTTTATAAGGGAAACCGACTCATACACCATAAACGGAAACGTCCGTTGGGACTTCACCGGCTCCTTGATGTAAGGGGTGGTACCTCATCTGGCGTAAAAAAATTATTTACCATCACGTAAAGGAAAAGTCATCTACCAGCTCGCAGCCTCATCTTATTGTTATGCGTTTGGGAGAACGAGGAGTACCGTGAGTTTCGAAGCTGTTTGCACATATTATTTTGCTTATTTTCAGTTTGCATTGAGCTATGGTATAGAGGTGTGGGGTACCTGTTCTGAGGTGCATAGAGTATTAGTTCTTTAGAAAAGGGCTATTGCATTGATGTGAAATCTTCCTCACAATGCAAGTTGCGATCGTGGTTGACTGAACTTGGCATAATGACTTTTTTTTTCAGTTTATATCTACACTAAACTCAACTTGTCTGACTATACACTTCTGGGCGGTAATCATTGGTATTCGATGAGGAGCACCAATAAACTTGAATATCCAATTCACAGTTCTTCGAGTTATGAATCTAGTCCATATTATATGTCTATTACATGCTTGAATTATATGTCTATTACGAGCTTGAACAAGTTACCCACAGATTTTAGTGCACTCAAAATTAGGGATTTTAGGACACGGCTCAGGTCTGTTCTTATATCGATGGCTTACTACAGGCTCGCTGAATATTTTGGTGACAGCTTGTAGTAGTAGTAGTAGCGGTGGTGGGGGGCCAACGCCAAGCAAGTAGGCCACAATGGGCCCTTTTTGCCAACCCCTGCAACCATGCTCTACTCTTCCTCGGTTCCGTCGCCAAACCGCCTCGACCTCGAGATGAAGGCCGTGACGGTCTTTAATTGGACAGTACTTACCTGATTCCTCTGCAGAGTCCTCGATCCGAACAATTCTGCTCCAAGTCTCCCAAAAGCCTCTAATTCACACAGGACGTTTCTTCATCCTCGCCGCATTCCTGGCAAATGGGATCCCTCACTACGCCTATCAATGTGAAGTGTCTTCTAAGGGCGCAGTGGCCTGTCAGCACCCCAAGGATGTGGCGAAGCGTAGGTCGACTCCTTCCGAGTAGCCAGACAGCTTTGTCTCTGTCCGGCCCCTCCACGAAGTCCCTCGCTTGCCTACAGCCACCAACCGACCCCCAGTGCCTCTCCATTGCTTCCTCGGTCCAACTGTCTAAAGCGACAGAGACCGTCTTCCTACTTATACCTATCGCAGGCTCCGGGCCACAGAACGACCGCCGGGAACCGAGTCTTGCGAGATTATTCGCCACCTCATTCCCCGCTACGCCACAGTGACAGCTTGTAAATTTTGTGTTTGTGATAAGTGCAGCGACATTTCGTTGTTTTTGTATTGTTTTTTTAAACTTAGTTCTGTAAGTTTTATAGATTATTTTATTGTGTGTGACTGACCTTTTATATTTATGATGACTTGGCCTATACAGTTTTTGATTGTCAACTAGCTCAATAAATAAATCTAAATCTACACCTGCCATTTTGCAAAGCCTATACGGATATGCACTTTAGTTTACAGTTTTCTTTAACAAATACAAGTATTACTGGTGGAAGGTCTCGCTCTGTTGAGTATATATGACTTGTTCATAATCTACACAAAAAATATATAATTCTTGTTTATGGTAAGTACTTAGACCACAGTAATAAAAGGAACGATATATTTCCAAGAATTATGGAATAAATTACGAGGCTAATTGTATATTTCCTTTGAACACAAACATCTCGTAATATGAACCAAATACTTTAAATTCCTGCCAAATTGACTGTAAGAACAGCATTGCTAAAGAAATCAGAATAAATAAACATCATCAGAATGTTTAAAATGTCTTATGAAGCGAATGCTACTTTAAAGGATTAAAAAATTTGGTGGTTGCAGAAAAATTAATGGCTTTTTGAGGTACAGGGATGACCGGTGTCGATTATAACGGGTGGTTGAAGTAACAAACCGAGTACCAGTGCCATTTTCTAAAAATTGCCTAAGACGCTTTGACAGACTAAAACAAAAAAAAACGTTCTTTTTCTCTGGTACTTATATCTAATAAATGACACTGCCCTAAAAAACTCTAGACGCAGCTAGTACGTTATGGTAGTGAATTTTCACAAAAATTGTACACTATTAGTAAGATATATTATTAAAAGTAATTCTTTAAATTTAAATGGACCTTGGAGATCGGTTTTAGAGTCCCAGTGAACGATTACTTGAAAAAAATTATATTTTATATGTAGCTACTAAATTAAAATTTGGTCTTAGATATAATATGTAAGTACGGCAAGTGCCTTTAAAAAAATTGAGTTACAAATTTCATTAAAGTTACAAACGTTTTTCAGAAAAAATAAATGATTTACAAAGGGAATGTACCTGTCTAATAATAAAAATATGTAAGTACTGCAAGTGCCTTTAAAAAAATTGTGTTACAAATTTCATTAAAGTTACAAAAGTTTTTCAGAAAATAATTAATTATTCACAAAGGGAATGTACCTGTCAAATTATAAATATGACAGGTATTTTCCATATTAATTGCTTGGATGGTTTTATTTTAGTCAACCCATCCAGTTTATGCAAACAATAAACAACAAAAAAGGTTTTTTATGTTATGGTAGAAACTTTTCGTAAAAATATTTCAAACCCGATAGGTCAACAAATTTCCCATTACGCCAGAATCTTCAATCTTGAACCTTAGTAACACCTATGTAAACGCACGTGGGTAATAAATTAAAGAAAAATAACATATCGAGCTTCGTTTTGTTTTAAAAAACCTTTTTTGTTGTTTATTGTTTGCAAAAACTGGATGGGTTGACTAAAACAAAACAATCCAAATAATTAATAAGGAAAAATACCTGTCATATTTATAATTTGACAGGTACATTCCCTTTGTAAATAACTAATTGTTTTCTGAAAAACTTTTGTAACTTTAATGAAATTTGTAACACAATTTTTTTAAAGACACTTGCAGTACTTACTTATTATATCTAAGACCAAATTTTAATTTAGTAGCTCCATATAAAACATATTTTTTTCTCAATAATCGCTAACTAGGACTCTAAAACTGATCTCAAAGGTCCATTTAAATTTAAAGAATTAGTTTTAATAGTATATCTTACTAACAGTGTACAATTCTTATGTAAATTCACTACTATAACGCACTTGCTGCGTCCCGAAATTTTTGTTATACGAACCAATAAGTATAAATTAGTATTTGTTTCACTTGCCAGGTTATTAAAAATATTGAAGAACACAAATAACGATAAGCATGTGCTACTTACATTTGATCAACAATTGTGTCAGAAACTTTAGGGCCAAATCAAAAGAACACTTTTTAATAACAACTCTAATATAATATGTAGAGATATAATAATAAAGAGCTTTATAACAACAGACGTGGCTAGTCGCTAACACTCCATGTAAGGATGCTTTGCAAAATAAAACCATAAACAATAATAACGAATCTTCGTATGTTTTGAGGTTAGATTGATATTTAAAAGTGAATAGATTTCTGTATTATAATGCTACGGGCGCTGAAGCGTCGGAAATTAGTGCTGAACTTATAGTTTTAAACCATTTCATTGAAGTGAAACTTCTATTTGGTAAATTCTGCAATATAACAAAACATTTGAGTTTTAATAAATGTAAATAACACGTTGAGTGTCTGGCGTTTCGGCGTCGGCAGTCGTCGGTCGGCGGCTCCCGTTTCGCGATGACAGTTGCCCTACCATTCAGCGGTGTAGATTGAGTAAATTAGAATTTATGATAAATCGAATGAGAAATTATTGGTAACTCAACATTTATTAATATTAAGCCACATTTATTGGATGGATTAATTTTTTGACGAACTTTTATTTGTCATGAATAAGTACCAATATGTGTTATTACCATATGTTTTACATTTTAAGATTAAGAACCTCGGTGGTTCAGGGGTAAGAACGTGTGCCTCTGAACCGAAGGGTACTGGGTTCGATCCCAGGGTACTCCTTTCACTTTTTCAGTCAACCGAGGTTCTGGCATTGTATTTGAGCAAGTTAAATCTCTGCACGTTCCGCCCTTCGTAGGGGGCGTAAAGCCGTCGGTCTCGTGTCCATGCGATATTGGGCACGTTAAAGATCCCTACCCTCCTTACAGAAAGGCAGGGGTTCGGCAAAATTTCCAGGATAGTGAGGTGAAACTGCTCCCTGGCGTCGGTGATTGGCCATAGTGGCGGAAATAGTTAAAGAAACAAAACACACACACATTTTAAGATTCAAATGAAATTCTATTAAATCTGACAATCCGGCTCCTTTATATTTAATTGTCAGGTGACTGTTTCTATTTGAATTATCTACTTAAAATGACGCATTTACAGTCTAATTATCCTTGTCAACATTTAACGTGGGAAATTCTGTATGAAATTTGAACTGATATCTTAAACTGTTTAATCATTTATAATTTTGATTTTTTAATAACTCCTGTCCTCGTATGCCATTTAATTTGAAATTTGACTAACAGCTATATTGTAACGTCACCTATATATGTGCAAATTTTCATTCGAAACACTTTAATATTTCAAAAAATATTGCGTTTTCAAAAATGTCTTCACATTTTTTTCTAAGAAAAATTAGACGCACGGCATCCATCTACGAACTCATCCAAGTCATTAACAAAATCAAGGTAATTCCCAAATTTTGTCGAAATCGGTCAAGTAGTTTTTGAGTTAGCGGTTGGATATATATATATATATATATATATATATATATATATATATATATATATATATATATATATATATATATATATATATATATTTATGTGTGTGTGTGTATAAACATATAAAAATTGAAACTGACCCCGGATATGGGTTCTAGAAACCCTAATTCGCGCTCATTTAAAAAAAAATCCAAAAGTCTTACCATCGATATTTCTCTATTAGTAAATTTTCTTAATGAAAATTTACTGAAATGACAAGGAATAAATGGTTAAAATTTAACCTCAGTAACAACGTTTATACAGTAAACATATGTGTAACTCTTTTTGCGTTGTTCTTGCAATTATAGCGCGTTTTTATAACACTTATATCTTGTGGAAGGAAAGAAAAAGACGGAAGTACATTAACTGCTACTGTAATTTTGTAGACTGTGGGAACATCGTGTAAGAACAAAAGCGAATTATAACGTTAATCGCATAACTATAATAGCTAGTATATAATTAATACGTTGTTGTCAAGTTTTAAAATTTTCTAATTATCAAGGAGTTTTTACAATTTAAATTTGAAACTTACAAAGCTGTGAAACAGATGTGACGGGCAAATACTTATGAAATACTAAATACAGATGACCAGACTTATTTTCTGGCTTCACAAATGCCTATTTTTTGCTGTAACCGGTCATCTTGTACGGCATCATCAGGCAGGTGCAAATTGAATTGATTTTTACGCACCTATAACACCCATAAATAAAAATCCGTTGCTACTTTAGGATATTTTCAGCACAGAAGTTCGAGGCAAAGAAAGATGCTGTTACTAATTTTATTGGAAATCTTAAAGTTACAGAATCTCATTCAACCTAAAAAAAAATTTGTAAGGCTTTATTACCGTCGGAACTGAATGTATTTTATATATATATATATATATATATATATATATATATATATATATATATATATATATATATATATATATATATATATATATATATATATATATACAGTGTGGAACAGCCAAATGGAATAAATTCGATAACGGATAAATGAGGACGTGTTGGGAAAAACGCTTGGACACGTCGATTTGTATTTTTAACTGCGCATCTTTTTCAAGAAAAAAAAATTATTTAGGGTGCGTCATGTGACAGTGGCCAATACCAACTTTCTTATTTTAAATACAAGCCCCTGTATATTATAAATTTTTTGGATTCTTCAGAAAATTCTAGACATAATTCATGTACAATGTCCTATACCTATCTTCAACTGTTTCGGAAATATTAAGTATTTTCAGATTTATTACAAAAATTAACATTAAAAATAGAAAATTATTTTATTTCACAAATTCTAATAAGAAATACTGATTATTTCTTAATAATTTAAAAAAACAAAAAAAAAATTAATGTCAATGTAGTAAATGTTCAAAATGCTCGCCACGAACATCTTGGCAACATGCTAATCTGGTATAGAAATGTCTTCTAACATTACTCAACATCTCAGGCGTGACTGATCTAATCGCAAGCGTGATTCGTCTTTTTAAGTCATCTAAGTTGAGGGGCTTAGTTTTGTATACAATACTTTTGACATATCCCCACAAAAAGTAGTCTAATAGCGACAGATCAGGAGATCGTGCTGGCCATTCTATCGATCCGCGCCTCCCTATCCACCGATTTGGAAAAATTTGGTTCAGGTACTGCCGGACATTGATTTGGTAATGGGGCGGTGCTCCATCTTGCTGAAACCATATTTTATTGGCAGGAACTTGTGGGTTTGCTGGATCTTGATATAAGTTTGTCAAAGTTGGCACGACATTATTTTGGAGCAGTTCTAAATATTTATCCCCATTCAAGTTGCCATCAATGAAAAAGGGACCTACGATATGATTTCCAACAATTCCTGCCCAAACATTAACTTTTTCAGGATATTGCGTATGTTCCTCTCTCATCCAATGAGGATTCTCATTAGACCAATAGCGGCAATTTTGACGATTAACATGACCGTGAAGTGTAAATGTGCTCTCATCAGAAAACAAAACATCTTCTAATTGGATCACATTGTTATCTAACATTGCCATCATTTGTTCACAAAAATACGTTCTCCTATCGAAATCGTCCTCCATGAGCTCCTGAGTTGGTATCATTTTATAGGGATGCATTTTACTTTCCTTTAATGTTCGAAAAATTGCTGTGTGGCTAACGTTGAATAGTTGGGCTGCTTGTCGACCAGAAGTAGGTGGGTTTTCTTGAAACTCAAGCGTAATATCCAATTTCGTATCATCACTTACTGCATTGGCAGCTACTTTTTTTATCTGTCTCACATGACCAAGCTCGCGAAACTGCTTTTCTATTTTGCTAATTGTTCCTTGGGATACAGGCGGCAAATTTGGAAATTTTTCGTGAAATAAGCGAGACACTTCCATCTGTGTCCGTGTGTTATCTCCATAACCAATCATTTGTAGAATGGTTATTTTGCGCATTTCTGTTAAATGAACCATTTTTCTGATATTATTACGTACAGTTAACGAAATTCAAACGACAATAGCACTGACACTAATCACTACTGTCATGCAGGCAGACAACAAGTTGCTAAGGCTACGAGTTTTATACGAACAGAAAGAAAACTGTTTTTGTTTTTGTTTCATTTCATATCAGTAAAAAGAAACGCAGGAATGGTTTTTGTTTACTTTCTCATTATCAAGAGCTGAATGGGAAATAAGTATTGAATGCAATGTAGCGAATTTGTGAAATAAAATAATTTTCTATTTTTAATGTTAATTTTTGTAATAAATCTGAAAATACTTAATATTTCCGAAACAGTTGAAGATAGGTATAGAACATTGTACATGAATTATGTCTAGAATTTTCTGAAGAATCCAAAAAATTTATAATATACAGGGGCTTGTATTTAAAATAAGAAAGTTGGTATTGGCCACTGTCACATGACGCACCCTATATAAATTTTTTTTCTTGAAAAAGATGCGCAGTTAAAAATACAAATCGACGTGTCCAAGCGTTTTTCCCAACACACCCTCATTTATCCGTTATCGAATTTATTCCATTTGGCTGTTCCACACTGTATATATAAATCTTCTGTCGATCTTAGCATCAAAGTAAAAACACATTTTTTTAAGATATCTTTGGGAAAGTTTAGTAGTGGATTTGGAAGTCCAGCTACCTAAACCTGTGGCTTTTGCTTTCAAACGACAAATCATCTTAAGATGGCAAAAACCGAGGAAGAAAAATCGAATATAAATACCAAATTAAAATTCCATAAAACATCGTAAAAACAGTTTCGTTTAATGATGAAAGCAGAACCTAATGATACCTGTCTACCATGCTGTTCTGCTCTTCAACAAATTCAAGTGCTTTACAAAGTCATTATTCATTAGTTACTGTGTGCTATTTTGTTTTTCTATTGCATTTATAGTGAAAAAAGTTATTATTATTATTATTAATTCATGAGGCTTTTGCAACTTTTGTAGACAACATACTACCTGGATCCGCACCGAGATGGCGACCCTGTTGTACATCTCACAATGACGAGCGCCTCGCGACAGTAAAAACTCGGTTGAATTGATCATACGCACTTCGCAGAATATTTTAATTAACGAAATAAAAACCTCGCTAACGTGCTGTTTACACACAATCCTCCCAACTGACCTTCCTGACCAGCCCTGACCTCAGTTTGCTAAATCAAAAGCTAAGACAAGAAAAAGGGGGAAGGAAAAGTGCATTATGCGCACATGAGTGGCAGGGGTGATTTTCCTTCCCCTTTTAGCTTTTAATTGGGGAAACTGATGTCAGGGCAGGTCATGAAGGTCAGTTGGAAGGATTGTGTGTAACCAGCATGTCAGGGAGGTATTTTATGAGTGAAGATTGGAACCTGTGGAGAACCCAATTCATCACACAAGAGTTTTTGACCTGACAATCGTTTCGCTAACAAAGTAAGTGTCATCAAGGGGATGAGTAAAGGTAAAGATTCATTTCCATTGACCTAGTAGTCAATGAGTGAAGATTGGAATCTTTGATGAGCACTGATAGTACAATTTGGAGAAGCCAATTCATCACAATACAGTTTTTTGACCAAACGATCGTTTCGCTAACAAAGCTAGCATCATCAAGGGGGTGAGTAAAGGTAAAGATTCAGTTCCGTTGACCTGGTAGTTATAATTCAGTGAGTGATGATTGGAACCTGTGATGAACACTGATAAGTACAATTTCGAGAGTCCAATTCATCACAATAGAGTTTTTTGAATCTTTACCTTTACTTACCCCCTCGATGACGCTACTTTGTTAGCGAAACGACCGTCAGGTCAAAAAACTGTTATTATGATGAATTGCGTTTTCCAAATTGTACTTATCAGTGCTCATCACAGGATCTAATCTTCACTCATTGAATTATGACTACCAGATCAACGTAACTGAATCTTTACCTTTACTTATCTCCTTTATGACGCTAACTTTGTTAGCGAAACGATCGTCGGGTCAAAAAACTGTATTGTGATGAATTGGGTTCTCCAAATTGTACTTATGAGGTTTTTAATTTCGTTACTTAAAATATTCTACAAAGTGCGCATGATAAATGCAACCGAGTTTTTACTATCGCGAGACGATTGTTCCCAATGTTCTAGGAGGCTGGCTATCATAGCCGTATTACTTTATAGGTGTGTTCTCGCTGCAGTTGGTATACCGTACTGACGAGCACTAGAGCGAAATCGGTCTGCGGTTCTAATTATGGTGAGAATACATGTAGCCTTACATACATCGTCCCTTTATTAGGGAATAAATGTGCCAAGGCTGATAATTTACAAAATTGTTAATTGGTTGTACACAGTCTCTATTTTATAACATTTTGTGTTATTTGGAGCTGCCGTTACAACATACTACCTGGTTCTGTACCGAGATGGCGATCCTGTAGTACATCTCACAATGTTCCAGCTACCTACCCTTAACATATTAGTTCATCACTAGCTATTTCCTTAACCGATAACGAAGTTTTAGAGAAAATCCTTTTTGTGTTGTGAGTGTGGCAAGTTAGAGGACGCCGAGCACTTATTGTTGGGTTGTGGAAAAAATGAAAGTGTTATTAATAAATATTTAAATGTGTTGCATAATATACAAGTGCTTGTGCCTCCCTTCAACTTGAAGCATATTTTACAAACAAAAAAGAAAACATTATACCAACTTCTTGTGACAATGCTCAAAGAATTGAAGATTAAGGTGTAAGAATATTTGCGCTGTTATTAATATAAGGTAGATATAGTGTGAGTACATTGTAAATAGTAACATTAGATGGAAACCTAAATGTCATTCCAAATGTGATCCTGCACTATCCGTGGTTCTCTTGTTTGTGTAAAAGTGGCCATGGCAAACCACATGGTCCAATGTGTCCCTGTTTTCCCAAATAATGAATTGAAAAAAAGACATCAAAAAATAAATAAACAAAAAAATATGATAAAAAACAATACAAACAAACAAACAACAAACAACAAACAAGAAAACAAACAGATAACAGAGGAAAAAAAACAAATAATAACAAAAATTAAGGTAGAATAAGGTATAAAAGTATCGTAAGGTAAGATTTTGGCAAAAACAAAAATTAAGCATAATGGAAACTGATTTCTGACTTGGAGTTCCAGGTAAAAAAATTATGATAATGGTGATGATAAATATAAAAATATGGTAACTTGAGCGAATGGCAGTTTGCCCCAGCCAAACCACTAGAATTAAACAAAACAAAAAGATAACGAAGTTTGTAAGTTTGATGAAACCTTACAATTTTATAGCTGATATCCATTACTGCTTTGCGTATCGTTAGTTTTGGGACATGCTGTATGATTTAGTTATCATAATACTTGAGACATATTTTGAAACCAGCAGCTGCAACAGTTGCACATGTTAAATGATAATTCCACAATGATGCGCTGCATTCAATTAAGACTATGCATTTCATCACTTTAAAATGTCACAACAATCTCTCACTTTGATTATTATTATTATTAACGGTAACAAGGTTGCGAATATGCAATACTGTGCTTTTCAATTTTTCGACGTAACTTTCTATATTACTTCCACATCGTCAATGCGTGTGGAAATATGGCATCGGTAACAAAAATTTCGATTTTTTTTCGCTTAAACATCGTAAAAAGTGTCAAAACATATAAAAAAACTCAAAGGCGCAGCAAGTGCGTTATGGTCGTAAATTTTCATTAAAATGTTTTTAATAGCAAATATGTGTGTTTTTTTTTTTCAGAAAGCAGGCATCAAATTTAATTACCAGTATAACATATATAGTAAAAACAATGTGCCATGTTTCATAAAAATAACTTTATTGTTTGAAAACGTACAAAAATTTCCGAAAGTAAACTTAAAATGTAACAAAAGAAATCCGTTCAAATATGAAACACTTAATCAAAATTCGCTACCATAACGCACTTGCTGCGTCCAGAATTTGTTTACTTACAAACATGCATTATATTTCGATGGAAAATGCAAAAACATAAGGCGTTTTCGATTAAAAAAATATTATCTGTATCACCAACGACTTATGGGCCACCTGTGATTGTAGAAATATTTTTTTAAGATGTAGCTCAAGACACCCTATAATTCGCTACCATAACGCACTTACTTCGTCCAAAATTTCTTCTTTTACAAACATGTATTATATTTCGATGGAAAATGTGAAAATGCAATAACATAAGGCGTGTTCGACTAAAAATAAGAACATTTGTATCACCAACGATTTATGGGCCAGCCTGTGATTGTAGAAATAATTTTTTAAGATGTAGCTCAAGACACCCTAATGTATACAATTTTTTTCATATCTTGTAGAATAACGGATATATTGAGATTTATTGATTTTTTACGAAAATTCGACAAAAATTATATACCATTAAACGATAAACTCTATAGCTAAGACTACTGCCAAGCATCAGGAAAAGGGTCTATTTAAAATAAATTTTCTGGAAACACTTTAGTGAAATGAAGGAAAATGACGGTTGAAACCAAGACTTCAGGGTGTGTAAAACATTCTTTTTGAGACATTTTCTTTCCATAGCCCGTATTAGATTCAAGTTCTTTGCCTAAATGTTGCGAATTTTGACGTTTTAAATTGTCACTTTAACGTTTTGAGGAAAACCACAATGTATTTTTCTTTAAATGTCCATAACTTTTTGTCTTTTGATCTAGAGCGCTAAATTTTGGTAGGTGGTTTACCTATAGCGATCTAAAACGATGTACCAAATTTGGTTTCCCTTACTTTGTTACTTTCGGAGATATGAATTTTTTTTTCTAAAGAAAACACAAAATTTTCCGGGAAAACCTCGGCAGATTTTCCTGGCTAACGAATTTATCCAAGCCACTTATAAAAGGAAGGTATTCACCAAATATTGTCAAAATCGGCCCATTATTTTTTGAGTTATCGGTGTGATACACACACACACACACACCCACCCACACACACACACACACATATATATATATATATATATATATATATATATATATATATATATATATATATATATATATATATATATATATATATATATATATATATATATATATATATATATATATATATATATATATATATATAACATATAAAAATCGAAAATGACCCCGGATATGTGTTCTGGGGGGCCTAATTAGCGCTCATTTGAAGAAATTTTTTCAAAATTCAAAAGTCTGGATCTCCTCATTAGTGCATTTTTAAATTCACTAATAGTGGTGCCAATTGACTCATAACATTCACATAGCTGTGATAATCTACTCTGCCACAAAGACATTCTCAGGAAATGAATTTAGGGTCCATAAGTTGACCACACAGAAACTATTTGTATTCCTGTATTCCCATAAACTTCTGAAACGTTACATTACTCGAGTTTTAACGAAAAAATGTCAATTTTCACCAAATCACCCCTCATTTATCCCCTACCTCCTGAAGCGATCTTACCAAAAAAACAATTCGAAGCGCTCCTTTTTTTGGGGTGCTAACTGGACAAATTTGAAGATGGTATCTCAATTCAAAAGTTATAGCGCCTACTAACAGACACACCTCCCCGACCGCGAGGGATGGCGGGGGAAGGCGCCGGGCTTACCATGGGACGCGCTCGTCTGGTTCACGGACGGATCCGGCGGGGAGCGTGGGATGGGAGCAGGCGTTTATTCGGAAGGATCGAGGGTAAGCAGTACCATCTATGGGACCAGAACCGGTTCTGAGCGTGGAGAAGAGCACCGCCAGGAGATCCATTAAGTCCTGGGTGAGAAAGAACACAAGGTGTACTGGGCAGACTGTCCAGGGCTCAGACATGGAAAGTCAGTAATTGACGAACCCAGTTCAAAGAGAGCTGTGGAGCAGCTAAATCTTAGCAGAGGACAGCTCAAGAACATAACAGGACTATTGACGGGACACATGGCCGTCAAGAAACACCTGCATAAAATTGGGTGGTTCGAGGGGGAACTGGCATGCAGACTCTGCGGCGAGGGGGAGGAATCAGCCCAGTACATTTTGTACGAGTGTAAATCTCTGGACCGCAAAAGACAACTGATCTACGGACCGGAGACAGAGCAATATAAAACTTCACCCTACCAATCGCTGTGCAGACTAGTTCAAGGCACAGTGATTTTGGAATAGGTGGAGTATAAAAGACAAAGGGCATGCACAATAAGCTAAAGGCTGCGGTGCTATCGGGGCGGTAAAGACGCGGACGAGCCCTAAGGGAAAAAACATTTTAAAAAAATGTTGATTGAATTTTTGCTTTCTTGTTGTCTCCAATGTATTTTGATGATTTTAGGTCATTCAGGCCTGATTGGCAGGGTATTTTGTGCATAAACGACAATCCCCAAATAAGCTGGGGGACCTGGAGCAAATAGGCTTGCTGGAGGGGGAAGAGCATTAATAAGAGACAATATTGATGCAAAATTAAAAAGTTTGGCCGTAGCAAGTGCGTTGTGATACTGAATTTTCATTAAAATGTTTTAAATAGCAAATATGTGTTTTTTTAAGAAAGCAGGCATCAAATTTGGTTACCAGTATGTAGTAGAAACAATGTACCATATATTATCAAATGTACCATATATTATCAAAATAACATTATCGTTTGAAGATGTACAAAATTGGTTTGAAAATAAACTTTAAACTTTCTTTTCTTACAAACATGCATAATAATTAGGTGGTCGAAATTCGATACATTAAAGGTCGATGCATAACTGGCACGGGGGAATCCGACTATCTAATTAAAGCAAAGCATTGTTGAATTTATTTGGACTGAGCAGATTTGAATAAAAATTCACTACCATAATGCATTTGCTGCGTCCCGAATTTCTTTTCCCACAATTTATAATTATTATTATAATTACGTGGTCGAAATTAGATACATTAAAGGTCAGCTCAGACCTGGCACCGACCGGGGAATTCGACTATTTAATTAAAACATAGCATTGTTTAATCTATTTGAACTGAGCAGATTTTCCTGCCCAACGAAGTTATCCAAGCCACTTGCTAAAGGAAGGTATTCACCAAATTTGATCGTCATGCGCGTCTTACTTTTTGAGTTATCGGTGTGACACCTATATATATATATATATATATATATATATATATATATATATATATATATATATATATATATATATATATATATATATAAAGTCTGAAACCTCGGGTTTGGGTGCCAGTGGTCCTAAATAGCGCTCGTTTGTAGAAATTTTTTCAAAATTGAAAAGTCGCGATCATCGCATTAAAGGGAAAATCAAGAAAATTCACTAAAAAGGCTGCTTATATAAGTCCAACTAGGCTGTTTTGTCGATGTGCCTTTTTGATATCGCCCCCTCAGCACTCTGGTCACTCCGGGTCGCTTAACTTTGGGGTACGGTTGTTTCCACAACATTTTCCTTCTTGCATATCCATACTACGATGGTTTATGGCATGTTTCTGAAAAAAATCAAGAATTCGGTTGGCCCCTAATACGCAGTCCTTATTATCAAAAAACTTCTGGACGCAGCAAGTGCGTTATGGTAGTGAATTTTCATAAAAATGGTTTTAATAGCAAACATGTTTTTTTAAGAAAGCAGGCATCAATCTATATAGTAAAAACAATGTGCCATGTTTCATCAAAATAACTTTATTGTTTGAAAATATACAAAAATTTCCGAAAGTAAACTTAAATTGTTCCCGAAAAAACTGGTTTCCTGGTCAACTTTATAGGTTAATAGCAAATTGAGCTATTCAAATTTGAAGCATTTAATGAAAATTCGCTACTATAACGCACTTGCTGCGTCCCGAATTTCTTTTCTTACAAAGAGGTATTATATTTCGATGGAAAATACAAAGATGCAATAACATAGGGCGTGTTCGATTAAGAAAAAAAGAAAATTTGAATCACCAACGACTTATGGGCCACCCTGTGATTGTGGAAATATTTTTAAGATGTAGCTCAAGACATCCTATAATTAATGTATACCTTTTTTTTCGCAACTTGCATAATAACGAATATATTGAGTTTTAATGATTTTTTACGAAAATTCGACAAAAATTATATACCATTAAACAATAAACTCTATAGCTAAGACTACAGTGACTTGATAGAGACAGTGTGGACATGGGCGATTCGGCCGCCATGTTTTCTCCACATTTAACATTGCGCTTATGGAAGAATAGTAAAAAATTGCAAATAATAATGAATTGGTGCATTTTAGAAGAAAACTGTATAGAACCTTTTCTGCAGAGAATTATTTTTTGCTCATAACAGACTAGTCGTAATGTTTCCTGGTCAGATAGAACACATTACAATTTGCTTTAAAATAATTTGTCTAGTCAATGGATCTGTAGAAACTGTTTATGTTATGAGTTTGGCTACATTGTCGACAGACCGATTTGATGAAGTGACGTTGACGGATTGTCATCAATTGTAAACAAATTTGTATTTAAATAACACCAGAACAATTTGGTAATGAATAATTATATGAATCATTCAACATTACAAAATCATAGTTTATGATCTTTATACAAATAATAATCATTCACAAATTCAAGGAAGAGTAAGAAAATGCAAAAATAATTATAAAACTTTATTCGATGGTCATAAAGGAGTACTCATTAGTTTTGCTAGCATGTAATTTTTTTGAAATTAGCCTTTTACTTACTATTTTAGCCTGAACACAACAAACCTGTTCACTTTTTTTTCAGGTTATGACACGGTAAAATATGCATTACATCTGAACAGTCACTTAACATTTTCTCAACAAAGAATAATTTCAACCTTATATTTTGTGTTTGGACAAAAGAAAACAACTGCCGGAAAATAATTTCCAGTCTTGAAAAAAGTTGAACGTCTTTAACTAAAGTGCTAATTGATTACTGAACAAGCTAAAATAACTTAAAAACTCCTGTACCCACCACTTCGTACAGGTAAATAATGAATGTAATCAAAATCAAACACTTTGTGTTTGGAGAAGTCGGCGGATTTTTTATCACATCAGATCGGTCTGTCGGCAATGCAGCCAACCTTATAACATAAACAGTTTCTATAGATCCATTGACTAGGAAATTTATTTTATAATAATTTTAATGATTCGTATCTAAATAGGAAACATTGCGACTAGTCTATTAGGAGCGAAAAATAATTCTCTACCGAAAATGTTCTATACAGTTTTCTTCTAAAATGCACCAATTCATTATTATTTGCAATTTTTTACTATTCTTCCATAAGCGCAATGTTAAATGTGGAGAAAACATGGCGGCCGAATCGCCCAAAATGATACCACCTAATGGCCACACTGTCTCTATCAAGTCACTGTAGCTAAGACTACTGCCAAGCATCAGAGAAAGGGTCTATTTTAAATGAATTTTCTGGGAATATTTTAGTAAAATGAAGGACAATGACGATTGAAACTAAGACTTCAGGGTTTGTAAAACATTCTTCTTCAGACATTTTCTTTCCATAGCTCATATTAGTTTCAGGTTCATTGCCTAAATATTACCAATTTTGACATTTTAAATCGCGACTTTGACGTTTTGAGGAAAACCCAAATTAATTTTTCTTAAAATGCCTGTAACTTTTTTGTCCTTTAACATACAGAGCTTAATTTTGGTAGGTAACTTACCTATAAGGATCTAAACCCGCGTAGGTAACTTACCTATGATGATGTGAACCCGCTTACCAAATTTGGTTGCCCTTACTTTGTTAATTCCGGAGATAGAAATTTTTTTCGAATGAAAACTCAAAAATTTCCCAGAAAACCTCGTCCGATTTTCCTGGCTAACGGACCTATCCAAGCCATTTACAAAAGAAAGGTATGTGCCAAATTTCATCCAAATCGGCCCATTATTTTTTGAGTTATCCGTGTGATATATATATATATATATATATATATATATATATATATATATATATATATATATATATATATATATATATATATATATATAAACATATAAAAATTGAAACTGACCCCGGATATGGGTTCTAAGGGTCCTAGTTCGCGCTCATTTACAAACATTTTTTCAAAATTCAAAACTCGGGATCTCCCCATTGGTGAATTTGTTCTACGAAAATTCACTAAAACCTTTTGTTTGAACTTTTTTGTTTGAATAACGAAGATACGGAAGGAAAGACAAATGCCTTTCCATTGTCTTTACTAACCCTGTATAACAGTAACAGAGCTGTTTAAAGAACTGGCAACAACGTACAGCTTTACATCTATTCTACATTTCAGGAATCCATGTTACTATGCCAAAATTTGCATTCCGTACTAAACAAATGAGTGCCGTCTTCTTATATTATGAATTATGAGAGAAGAATTTTAATTTCCCGCTTCATTATGCTGATACTATTGGAACTTTACATGTTTATAATTTAACAGTAAAATTCTAACTCAAATGGGTTTGCCTGTATTGAATATATTTTCTGTTTCTTTATTTGTAAACGGATATTATTAGTCAAAGCGATAAAAAGCTGCAAAACAAGAATAACAAGGAATATTATTAATATTTATAGATGGTTTATCCGTCATACGTGTATGGTTAATATAGATGTGAACTTTTGCGGTTGCGATATTGCTTAGATGTTTTTTAGATAACAATTGCTTTTATTTCTTTATAACATATATTAATAGTGAACTGATTATATTACTTCAGAATACTAACTACAACTTTTGATAGACTGAATCACGATATTCTTTTGAGCAAACTGGATAAAATGGGTTTCTCATCGAACCTGCTAAAGTTTATGGGATCCTATCTTCGTGTTCGAGTTAGTGTTGTACATAATCATGGGTGTCAGTCCGTGGGGGTCTTGGTTGGATCGGGTGTTCCTCAGGGATCTGTTCTGGGACCGTTGTTTTTCAATCTATTTATCAATGATATTTCAGATGCCATTGGTATTACACTATGTTCTGTATACACTGTTTACATGACAATGTAAACATTTATTTATAACCAATTGTCAGAACTTAACTATGGCCGGCTAATGTTAAAATCATTCATTTTCGACTTCACTCAAATGTATAAAAAAGCCTGGATGCAGCAAGTGCGTTATGGTAGTGAATTTTCATAGAAATGATCTGGCACAAAATATTTTATTATAACTTTTTTTTCTTGTAACATAGAAATCTTAATTTTGGTGTATAGTTTACTTTTTATATCGTTAACCTACCTACCAAATTTGGTTATCATAGATTTTTTATTTTTTAAGATAAAAATTTTTTTCAAATGAAAACTCAAAATTTTTCCGGAAAACCTTGTCCGATTTTTCTGATTATCGAACTTGTCAAAGCCATTTACAAAAGGAAGCTACATGCCAAATTTTATCAAAATCGCCCTATTATTTTTTGAAATAAAAATTTATTTCGAATAAAAACTCAAAATTTTCCCGGAAACCCTTGTCAGATTTTCCTGACTAACAAACATGTCAAAGCCATTTACAAAGGGAAGGTACATGCCAAATTTTATTGAAATCGGCTTATTACTTTTTGAGATAAGAATTTTTTTCGAATGAAAACTCAAAATTTTCCCGGAAAACCTTGTCCGATTTTCCTGACTAACGAACTTATCCAAGCCATTTACAAAAGAAACGTACATGCCAAATTTTATCAAAATCGGCCCATTATTTTTTGAGTTATCGGTGTGATACATATATATATATATATATATATATATATATATAAATATATATATATATATATATATATATATATATATATATATATATATAAATATATATATATATATATATATATATATATATATATATATATATATATATATATATATATATATATATATATATATATATATATATATAAACATATAAAAATTGAAACTGACCCCGGATATGGGTTCTAGGGGTCCTAGATCGCGCTCATTTGAAGAAATTTTTTCAAAATTCAAAAGTCGAGATCTCCTCATTAGTGAATTTTTTCTAAGAAAATTCACTAAAAGGCTTTTTGCATGTTTGTTATCGCATAATTAGTCCTAGTAAAACTCATGTTATATCCTTGAGAATGAAATAAACTTTTTCAAAAGCTCGGCTTATTAATAAAGAATTATTTTGCAACTGACGGCTTTCCCACAATTTTTTGAGTAAATAACACTATTACCGTCACTAAAACTTATTACTTTATATATTTATATATATATATATATATATATATATATATATATATACATATATATATATATATATATATATATATATATATATATATATATATATATATATATATATATATATATATAAGGTGTCTTGATTATACTTTTAAAAAAATGGGTTTTGAGATAGTGGGGATAGTTCGTACAACATTTTTCATTTTAAGGTCGTGATGCTGAAATACAGGGTGTTAAATTTGTTACGTTTAAAGCGATTTTCCTTAATTATCTTTAAAACGGCTAAAAATAAGATTTTCAAAATGTGTACACGACTAAATAGTAACAGCATGTAAAGAAAAACGCAAAATCCGATTTATTATGTGAAGCGGAGGCGCGCGTGGAGGCACTCTGGGGGTTATAATTTAGAAAGAGATATGTCAAAAGTCAAAATTTTTGAAAATTTCCGACGGTTTTAAAAAACTCAAAGACTAGTACAAAAATAAGGTATGCTGGTAAAAATTCTATAGGATGTGTAGTTTTCGAGGAAAATGGATTTAAAATTCTTTGTTCACTAAGGACGCACTTAGATTTTTAAACTGAAAGTTTACGTTATTATGGATAAAGCAAAAGTTCTCAACAGCAGTTTAAATTGTCAAACAATAGATGGCATATAGTTTTATTAAATAAAAGGGAATAATGAACATTTTTACTTGAGTTAGTGGACACAATGGATTAATATAAAATACTGAACTTTTGCTGTATGCATAGTAACATAAAGTACTTAATGTGAGTACATGTTTCCATAAAATTTACACAAAAACTAAATATACTACGACGGACTTGACAGCCGTCGAGCCCAAGGAACTCTCAAAGAGACGCAAGGTCCTCGTACGGATCCCTGATACCGTCCCGCAGGAGACGGTTATCAGTAGACTGAATATCCAGAACCCTGAACTGGGGACACAACACTAGTCGGTTCTAAGCAGGAAGGCAGAGGAGAAAGGACAGACTCTCGCCTTTTCGATCGACGAGGCGTCTTACAGGGCCCTTGAAGGAACCTCCTTCAAGACATTCTGGGGCGTGGGAAGGGTTAGCTTCCGCCCACTGGGGAAGCAACTGGGGGATAATGGCACTTAGGTTCCTTCAGGTCAACCTCCAACACAGTAGGGTAGCCACGGCCGGACTACTGATGGATCTGAGAAACACAGATGTGGCCTTCATCCAGGAACCGTATTAAGGAGAGATCAATGGACTCGGCGGAGCTGCAGGAAAGCTCCTCTACAGTAGATCCAGCGAGAACCCGAGGACCTGCATTTTTGTCAGGGAAGGGATATAATTTCTGCCTTTAATGAATTTCTGTTCCACGGACCTGGCAACGATCAAAATTCGATGTGGAGGAGCGGATGGGCCGAGAGACATTACTATCGGATAAGCCCACCTGCCAGGGAACAGCACGGACCCTCCTCCACCCGAGAAATTGGAGCAGCTGATGGTGGGTACCAGAGTAGGTTGATGGCAGACCATCATCGGCACGGAGGCGAACGAGCACCATGAGTTGTGGGGAAGCTGGGACACAAACTGTAGGGTTGAGTCATTTTTACAATTCTTTATAAAATTTAATTTAGACATATTGAATAGAGGTAATAAACCAACCTTCGTCATGAAACGGCGTGAGGAAGTTTTAAATCTAACAGTTTCCACCCAGTTTCTGGGTGACTTTGTTAAGAACAGGGCTGTGTCTGGGGAAGTGAGTAGCTCAGACCACAGATAAATCCGGTTTGAAATCGCCAAAGTCGAAAGACAAACGGTATGGTACCGGGACCCCGCAAGGAAGACTGGGAAGACGATATCGCCTATCGTGTTTGAGATAAAAAGGCGATATCGCTTTTATAATGTGATGATAATAATTCTCTGCTTCCTAAGTATACGAAAAACCTCATAAAAACCCTGAATAAGCTTCTTTTTTAATGATTTCAGTCCACTTAGCAAACCAGAGTCTAACAAAATGTAGTTAATTCTGATATCACATTATCATCTCATGTAATTCCTAACAACAATTTGTTTTTCACGCTTGTTGCTGGCGTCACTAATAAATGACACCACAAGCTCAGCTGCACCTGAAGAATTTCTATTTGTCTCTTACATGTTTACATAACTGGCACCACCATTATCTCCGAGACTTGGTTATGTGTACACTAGTACGTTATATAAACATGTACGAGTCCACATTTATCCATATGTTATTAGATTAGAAATTCATTTGTTTCTATATTATGTTCAATAATAGGATCCAGGTAGGCAGGTTTATGTGAAAATGACCATAAGCACGGCGCATGCTGGTTTAACCTTGACTATATTTTAAAATTAAGTGGGTATTAAAATAATGGAAACCGGTATTCAAATTTGGAGACAATGACTTTTAAACTTTCGTGATTATGTATAATTTGTATTTCAGATTTTTTAGAGAAACGAATTCTTTTGTGTTGTCGGGTTTGTAATTTTTAGTGAATTTTCGTAGCAAAAATTCACTAATGGGGAGATGCCGACTTTTGAACTTTTAATTTTTTTTTTTAATGAGTGCGAACTAGGAACCATAAAACCCATATCCGGGGTCAGTTTCAATTTTTATATGTTTATATATATATATATATATATATATATATATATATATATATATATATATATATATATATATATATATATATATATGTTCGTATTACCCCCACTAAGTATTGTTCAGACAGATATATCCCGGATTTTTTTTTAAATCACAGAAAAATGTGCGAATGGCAACCTGCCGCAGCCATATACTGCCCTAAGAACTAGATATATCTAAATATCATTAAAAAAGAAGAATAATTAACCACTTCAGAGAAGATGCTTTATGTGACCCTTGTATAATGAAACACCCCCTTAACTTTTGTCTTTATATCGCGATTTTTTAACGGAATCTCCAGAGATAGACATTAAAGAAGTCTATAGATCCGGTGTAAATTGTTTCCCATGCCATTCGATCACGGCCTACTAAAACTATTTTGATGTCACATCATTTATAAACTTTATTCTTCAACTTTTAGATGTTATTATTGACTTTCATAGTTCCGTCATAATAGTTTTTTTTTATGAAACTTGGTAGGTAACAATTTTGAAGAATAGCGAATCCAACGGCTTACTTGTTTTTTCCATAAACGTTTTTTTATTTTATTTTGACATATAAAAATAGTTTTAGTAGGCCGTGATCGAATGGCATAGGAAACAATTTTCACAATATCTCTAGACTTCTTCCTTTTCTATCTTTTGAAACCTCGTTAAAAGAAATCGCGTTCTAAACACAAGTTACAGGGGTGTTTCCATGTGAGAAGGGTCACACAAATAAACCTCTCTGAAATGGTTAATAATTCTTCTTTTTTGATGACATTTTGGCATATAGCTCCCTTTTTTAAGTCGCTTGGATAAGTTTGTTAGTGAGGAAAATCGGACCAGGTTTTCCCGAAAAATTTTGGCAACCAAATTTGGTAGGTAGGTTTATGATATAAAAAGCAAACTACCTATACACAAAAAAAATCTACCTACAAAATGTAGATTTCTATGTTACAAGAAAAAAAGTTATAAGAAAATATTTGGTGCCATATTATTTCTATGAAAATTCACTACCATAACGCACTTACTGTGTCCAGACTCTTTATTCTGTTGTAATAATGGAGTCCCAACTGATGTATTTAAAGGGAAAACTGTTTATACTGGACCTCAAATCAAAGATTTATCAACTAACTCCATGAAGTTTTACGTAGATACTTGTGTCTTCCATATTTAAAACAAATTTGTGGATTTTAAGATCCACAAAACTTCTTGTGTGTATTTTTTAAGGATATACTTGATTACTGTAAAGATATATCACAGAAATATGCTACTCTAATCCTGATGAAGATATAGATAGTGACCCTTATGTAATACTAGAAAAGTTCACAACAAAGTAGCAAAGAAGGGAGGAAGTATAAAATCTTCACAAAACAAAAGATGGGAAGGAGGGGAAAAGAAGTATAAAATCTTCACAAAACAAAAGATGGGAAGGAGGTGAAAAAGCTTAAGCAAGGATCCAATAAGTAATGCAATAAATATATGCAAAACACAAAGAACAGGGGAAATACAAGAGAAATATAAAGTGTACCAAAACTGAAAAATAGAGAGGAACTGAAAAAGCTTCAAGAAGTAACCAAAAAGTAATTCAAGAATTTGTACAAAGAGCAGGGAAAATACAAAGAGAAAATCTATACAAAGTGAAAGGGGGGGAGGCGCTGAAAGAGCTTAAAGAAGTAACCAAAAAGTAGTGCAAAAATTTATGCAAAATGCAAAGAACGGAGAAAATATGGGCAGAATATAAAAACACAGACTGAAAACTGGAACTGAAAAAGCTTAAAGCAATGTAAGAATAAGAAATATAAGTAAATTATTAAATTATTTGTCAAGGTGTCAAATTTTGGATTGGATAAGGCAAGTATCAACTGTTATTTGTATGCGCATGTTGTATAACTTTAATATATATATATATATATATATATATATATATATATATATATATATATATATATATATATATATATATATATATATATATATATATATATATATATATATAATATATATATATATATATATATATATATATATATATATATATATATATATATATATATATATATAAGTAAATATATATATATATAGGATGTCCCAGTTTATAGTAGCAGGACTTTAACAGTCAATAGAACATATCATTTTAAGACAAAAAGTTCATATAAACATAACCTCTAATTTGCTACAGGGTGTTGACATTAATATTTTTGAACAATCTTTTACAATATCCTTGGAGCGGAGTAAGATATTTGCATACAATTCCGTACACGTTCTATGTATACTGAGGTTGTTATTCGATGGTATTCTTGTTTCAAATGATATACTGGGTGTTACTTTTCGGGGTTCCGTAGACTATTTGAAATACTAGAACTTCTTTCACGTACTCCAATGACCTTTTTCAATATTTCTTTCTCAAAGAACAATCTCTTAGAAACATTTTTGTTTCCCTGTAGTTTTATGCTATCTTGAGCGGTTATCGAAATATTACTAGTTTTTTGAAGCAGTTATATATTTTTTTAAATTTCAACACCCCTGTTAACAGAAAATACATTTTGGAGTTAGTTGCAAAGTTTCGACAAAGTGGTTCAGTAGCCAACAAAAAAAGGGATCCTGAACGTGAATTTCCGGTTGGAAATTAGACTACTGAGATTGAAGTTTTAGGACAAATTACTGCAGACCCAACTTTGAACACGAGAAAATTAGCCACTGTTTCAAACATCAAAAGAAGAAGTATTCAGCGAATATTGAAGCATCATAAATTTCACCCGTATAAAATTCATCTTGTACAACAACTGAATGAAGATGATTTTTATCGGCGGCTGGAGTTTTGTGAAGTTATGAGTGCAAGAATAGCAAATAACGAGAACTTTCTGTTCAATATCTGTTTTTCAGACGAGTGTAGGTTTTTATTAAACTCTACAGTCAATCGTCATAATTGTCGTTATTTGGCAGATAATAATCCAAGAAATTTTTACGAAGTCCATACTCAAACTCCACAGAAATTGAATGTCTGGACTGGAATTTTTAAAGGCCGTTTAATCGGACCAATTTTTCTGATGGCAATTTGAGTGGGGAAACATATTTGGAGTTACTAGAAGATATCGTTTACCCTCTACTAATTGATATTGTTGAAAATGATGATCGCTATCAAGAAAATCAATTAGCGTTTCAACAAGATGGAGCTCCTCCGCATTTTTCACAACGTGTTAGGGAGTTTTTGAACAGATAGTTTTCAGAGCAATGGATTGGGTGCAGAGGTGCTATTGAGTGGCCTCCTAGATCACCGGATTTAACTCCTTGAGACTTCCTTCTATGTGGCCATTTAAGAGTAGAATTTTCTCAACAAAACCGGAGTCTCTGGAAGAATTACGACGACGCATTGTTGAAGAATGCCGTCTAATAACTCCACAAATGCTCCAGAATGTTAGAGCTCGTTTTAAACAAAATTTGTACTTTTGTATGGAAGCTGGTGGTCAACAATTTGTACACTTACTTAACTGAATAAGCATTTTTGAACGTTTGGTTTTGTATTTTAGTTTTTTAGCGAAAAATTGACCAATTAGTGCATTTCTTATCACAATGAATGAAATACGTTCTTGCAACTCCAACTGTTAATAATTTTTAAACGAGTTGATAAAACTTCCATAAAATTAATGTGCTAAATTCAGATAAGAAAGAGCTTTCAAATGATGTAACACTCGACCCATGTTCCCTATTTAAAATATAAGGGTTGTTATTACCACCCTTAAGACGTTGATGTGACAAAGCTGAGTTTTTTGTCGAAACATGTCCCCTTCAATATTAAAATTGACATGTTTCAGCGTTTCTTAAAAAAAATTCTCTGGACGCAAATCGGTCGGTTTCGTTTTCAATGCGCCACCCGCCATATATAAACATTTCAAAATCGAAACTGACCCCGGATATGGGTTCTAGGGGTCCTAGTTTGCGCTCATTTAAAAAAAATTGCAAAGTCTCACCATCGATACCTCTCTATTAGGGATTTTTTTAAAATAAAAATTCACCAAAAGTAATGCATGAAACATTTGTCAAATGCAAATAACAGAGAAAATACTAGAAGAATCTAAAATCTACACAAACTAAAAGATCTGGAGGAGCTAAAAAGGCTTAAAGATGTAACCAACAAGTAATGTAAGAAATATATGCAAATTGCAAAGAACTGTTACTTTATTTATTCATAACTTATTTATGTTTGAACGAGTAACATTTCCAAATATGTATAAGAATTTGAATTCCTATACATTTATTATCAGGACTCATTTCTTTGTGTTTGCGCATAAAGGCAAACCGCTAATTTAATTAAGCCAATTACAAAATCATTCACTGAAATAAACCACAAAGTGCAAGGATATAAAACTTATTTTATTCTATAAACCATTGTGGGCAATAAAATAGCACAAACTAAAATTGACATTACAATTTAATGAAGAAAAACTTTCTATTTTAAAGTCTACATAACAAAGGCAACTATTGTCATCAGTCATTTATTATGAGTCGTCTAAATATTTTATAGACTGTAAATAAAATATTATTTAATTGTCAATAATAAACAAGTTAATGGCCTTAAAAAATCTTACTTCCAGAAGAGAAAGGTAAGATTACATTTCTTGTTGGAAGGCGTTAATCGAGAGGACCTTAAAATTTTAAAGTCCCGAGGTAGCAAGGCGTTATTATAACGAATTTACATTAACATCTTTCAAATTTGAAATAAGCAATTAAGCTGAATTTTCCAATTTCGTATTTTTGTAGAAAAAAATTCACTAAGAAAGAGATGAAGACTTTTAAAACTTTTAATTCAATTTTAATAGCAGATCAAATTGTTTTGCATAACTTGGTGAAACCATTGCATCTTTTTTTTTATTAAAGTTTTGACTTTGAGAACTGGCTTATTCAGTCACTGTCAACCTTCAAAATGACCAAAGATGCATCTGACCCTGCTTTTCACAATGGCAAAACCTGTCTTAAGAATGTTAATCTAACAAGCTCATATACTTTTTTCTTTTATCTCCCTCTACACTTTTACTAAAAATAAATAATAAAATTAAAGCTTACATACATATCCACGCACACATACATATGCATGCACACATCTACGCTACAAGTTGCTGCAGGAGAAACACTGGGACACTTTTCACACCAATCTTGCATATTTAATACAGACATAGATACTTTTTCTGTGGCTTCAGAAACGTTTGCTTCTTCTCTGCAGCAGGTTTCGGTTTTAACGGTAACGTCGGGCAAACTAATTTTCTCTGTGAAGACACAGAAAAAGTGTCTAGGTCTGTATTTCTTGTACTTCAACGTCGATCAATTTCCGCGACGATGGCCAATCACCAACGCCAGGGAGTAGTTTCACTGGAGATTTTGCCGAACCCCTGCCTTTCTGTAAGGAGGGTAGGGATCTTTAACGTGCCCAACGTTAACCCCCTCCGAAGGGCGGAACGTTCAGATATTCAACTTGCTCAAATACAATTCCACAACCTCGATTGATGTTACTTTGTAGAGGTTGTACTGAAAAAGTGAAAGGAGAACTCTGGGAATCGAACCCAGTACCTTTTAGTTCAGACGCACACTTTCTTACCGTTGTACTACCGAGGCTCTAGGTTTGTATTTGTGTGTGTTTTGTTTCTTTAACGTTGGCCTATTTCCGCGACTATGGCCAATCACCGACGCCAGGAAGCAGTTTCACCTCACTATCCTGGAAATTTTGCCGAACCCCTGCCTTTCTGTAGGGAGGATAGGGATCTTTGACGTGCCCAACATCGCATGGACACGGGACCGACGGCTTTACGCCCCCTCCGAAGGGCGAAACGTGCAGACATTCAACTTGCTCATATACAATGCCAGAACCTCCGTTGATGTTAATGTTACAGTATGTACTGAAAAAGTGAAAGGAGTACCCTGGGATCGAACCCAGTACCCTGCGGTTCAGAGGCACACGTTCTTACCCCTGAACCATTGAGGTTATAGGTTTGTATTTAGATCAGATTGTATAATTTTTAATATATTTTATTTGCGAATTGTCTTACACCAAGTTTTGTGCGAATTTTTTTGTAAGAAGAATTTCTTTGGAATTATATTTCGAAAAATATTCACCGAAGTTTTGATGTAACAGGTTATTTAATGAAATTCTAAAAAATATTGTTTTGATGAATTTTCGTGCAAAAAAATGTTTTAGGGAATTTTCGAGTGGAACATTTTATCAAATTTGTACGTAAACTTTTTTTAACCAATTTTTTGGCGAATTATTATTGTGGAAACAAATTTTTTGCGGATTTTTGTAAACAATTCTTTAGCACATTTTTGTAATTTTTTTTACTTATTTTCGTCGAAGGCACTTTTTTAGCGGATTTATATATAAAAAATCACTTATGACGAGATCACGAATTTAAGCGATTCGAAAAAAATTTTTCAGTCATGCGTAAACTAAGACCCATAAGACCGACAGCCAAGGTCAGTTCCAATATTTATGTGTTTATATATATATATATATATATATATATATATATATATATATATATATATATATATATATATATATATATATATATATCTACAGAGAGAGAGAGAGAGTTAGTGAAAAGGTATGAAAAGCCACTTGTATTTCCTGATATTTTCGTTGTTCAAAAAAATAATATTTTTTTGCTACAAACTGGCGATATTCAATTTTTTCTAGCGTAAACAATTTCGTTGCCGTGGCAACTAAACGTTTTTTACCTGGTAAAATGTGATTTTTTTATATTTTTGGAAAGAACGTCTCTTCCTTGAAACGACACAATAAAATTATAATTGGGTCCCATTAGAAAAAAAAAATAAGATTAAGTAACAAAACGAAAATACAATAAAACAGCAATAATTATTATCTAATAAGCACAGTTGGAGAACCCAAATCACCACAACACATTTGGAGAAACCTGTCTCTAGAGACAGAACCTTATGAAAAACTAAACCAGCAAACTAACAACCCGCTACCAAAAATGATTTCGTACGTTAAAAATAGTCTAAAGGGTTATCACTACCTTATATCAAAGTACTTAGGAAGAAAGGTACAAGTTGCAAAACCTAAAGTCACCAAAAATCACTGTCTTTCGAAAATCCATAAACCGGGAAAATCAATGAGACCTATTGCTTCGGCTATCGATTCCCCGACTTACAATCTAGCAAAGTGGTTCACAAATGAGTTTAAAAGCTTGCCCGTCAAACAAAAAAGTTTTTGAGGAACAAAGTTACTTGAATTTATTTATAAAATTAAAGAGGTTAAATTGGCCTTGCACAGGGCGGTAGAAACAATTTCATCCCCTGAAACAAGAGGTGGGAACGAGTTCTCGCAGAAATTATTCCCAATAGATTTAGCAAGAGTCCAGAAGGGTTTGCTGCCGATGGCGATTGAGAGGCCTTTGTTTTTGATGTGGTTATTAAACGAGTTTTTTGCCTCAGAAATAATGCGGACATACCGGTTTCTTGCGTCGTTAAGTGCTTGACGGTTTTCTTGGCTAGGATTGTGTAGAGACGTTTTGTGAGCTTTGACCTTTTCAAGTCTGGCCTTGTCACAGGATTTAGAGAACCAGAGCTTTTGAGTGGCTGAAGAGGTTTTCTGTGTACGTGGAATAAATAATTCCACGCCAGCTTCGATAATTTCCGTGACGTTTTGTGAGATATCAGAGGGGTCAGGATGAGAGAAGCAGACAGACGCCCATGGAAATGAGGAAAAGTAATCTCGCATTTCCTCCCAGTTCGCAGTGTTGTAGTGCCAAGCGATACGTGGGTGTAATGACTGTGTGACTTCGGGTTGCACTGCGCAGGAAGCAGTGACCATGCCGTGTTCTGAGCGACCAAGTGACTGATATCTTATAGCATTCAGGTTTTGTAGTAGGAAGGAGATCCACGGGACTTGAGCTGTGTGTTGGGATGCGAGGAAAGTAAGTAGGTTGCTGAAACATATTGGCTAAGGAATTGCTGACTGCAAAGGCTTCCGCTGCTCTCCCTTGTGGATCGGTTTTTGAAGATTCTAGCCATTCCTTATTATGGACATTGAAGTCACCAAGAATAGTGACCTCGGAGGAAGGATATTCAGAAATCAGATAGTCGGTTTTTTCAGACAGGTAATCAAAGAGCTGGACAAAGTTTTTACCAGAAGGTAACCGGTAAATGCAACAGATGAATTTAGTTGCAACCCTGAGAGAGAGAGAGTTTTATCCATAGTATCTCTTTTCTTACAGCTTCTAAATTGGGGAGTCTGGTGGAGGGTAGATTGCTACGGACCTATGCGCACACGCCTCCGTGCAATCTAAAGGAAGTAAGGAGCTCAAACCCCGGGAAATTAAGGTGATTAGTGGCTGTTTTGGCACTGATTTGGGTTTTGGTGAGGAAGAAGAGTTGGGGCTTATTAGCCCGGAGGAAATATTGGACGGAGTTCAGGTTAGAATTTAGGACACATATATTCGAGAAGGATATGTTAAATCTTGATGCCGGCGCCCCCTGCACACTCCTCTCCCAGAGATCCGAATGGAGAGGTATTTTATCATCGGAATCTTTTGTACAAGGAGGAGCCATCATCATTATTGTTTATAAGGGGAACTGCGGATTACCGGCAACAAACAATGTTTGCAATTGACAGCTACAAATACTGACAATATTTTTAATCAGCAACTTGATAAGAAATTTAATAATGAAGTTTAACCGAAGAAGGTGATTTTTAAGAAAGTTATATCTTCTCACTTGTTTCCCATGGAACCCGATTAAAATTTCATAGTGCCGCATCAAGACAGAGGTGTTATTTCCGAAAACTAAAAAAAAAGCATATTGCTTTCTAAAATTGCCATACCAACGAAATTGTTTACGCTAAGAAGGATCAAATATCTCCAGTTTGTAGCAAAAAATATGTCAAAAGCGTTTGTCAAAAAATTTTGTAAAATAACGAATATCGCAGGAAATACAAGTGCCTTTCCATAATTTTTACTAACCCTGTGTACAATTTTCGTAAAGAAGATCCATAATTAATTTTCTGAAGATTCGCTGCGATAATGCACTTGCTGCGTCCAGACTTTTTTATGTTGTTAGAAAATAGTAAGTATGCAAAAGCTTTTGCCGCCATTGTACGCCAAGTGACATAATCTCGATTTCCCTTATAAGCAAAAATGTTTCGGATCTCCGGGAGAGGTGTGTACAGGGGGCGCCAACATCAAGATTTAACATATCCTTTTCGAATATATGTGGCCTAAATTCTAACCTAAACTCCGTCAACCATTTCCTCCAGGCTAATAGGCCCCAACTCCTCTTCCTCACCGAAACCGAAATCAGTACCAAAACAGCCACTAATCACCTTAATTTCTCGGTGTATGAGCTCATTACTTCCTTTAGATTGCATGAAGGCGTGTGCGCATACGTCCATAGCAATCTACCCTGCACCAGACTCACTACTATGGATAAAACTCTCAGCGTTGCAACTAAATTCATCTGTTGCATTTACCGGTCACCTTCTAACAACAACTTTGTCCAGCTCTTTGATTACCTTTCTGAAAAAACCGACTGATTTCTGAATATTCTTTCTCCGAGGACACTATTCTTGGTGACTTCAATGTCCATAATAAGGAATGGCTAGGATCTTCAAAAACCGATCCACAAGGGAGAGCAGCGGAAGCCTTTGCAGTCAGCAATTCTTTAGCCAATATGGTTCAGCAACCTACTTACTTTCCTCGCATCCCAACACACAGCTCAAATCCCTTGGATCTCCTTCTTACTACAAAACCTGAATGCTATCAAATATCAGTCACCGCCCCCTTGGTCGCTCAGACCACGGCATGGTCACTGCCTCCTGTGCAATGCAACCCGAGGTCACAGTGATCACACCCACGTATCGTTTGGCACTACAACTCCGCAAACCGGACAAAATGCGGGATTATTTTTCCTCACTTCCATGGGCGTCTGTCGGCTTCTCTCATCCTGACTCCTCTAATATCTCACAAAACGTCACCAAAATGATCCAAGCTGGCATGGAATTATTTATTCCACGTACACAGAAAACCTCTTTAGCCACTCAAAAGCCCTGGTTCTCTAAATCCTGTGACAAGGCCAGACTTGAAAAGGTCAAAGCTCACAAAACGCTTCTACACAATCCCAGTCAAGAAAACCGACATGCATTTAACGACGCAAGAAACCGATATGTCCGCATTATTTCTGAGGCAAAAAACTCGTTTAATAACCACATCAAAAACAAAGTCCTCTTAAGCTCCAACGGCGGCAATATATTTAGCAACTCTTGCTAAATATATTGGGAATAATTTCTGCAAGAGCACGTTCCCACCTCTTGTCTCACGGGATGAAATTGTTTCTACCGCCCTGGGTAAGGCTGAACTTTTTGCCTCGTTGTTAGTTGGCAATTCTACTCTCAACCCACCTCCAAATGTTCAACCACCAACAGTCCCCAATGTCGCACAGAAAATGACGGATATCATTTTCAAAACTATAAAGGTACGAAAGATGCTCTCTTCTCTTAATACCAGGAAAGCCTCTGGTCTTGTCGAGATCCCAGCAATTGTTCTCAAAAAATGCGCACCAGAACTTGCTCCTGTCCTGACTCGTCTGTTTCAGATATCTTACAATAAAGGCATATTCCCTAGTAACTGGAAAACTGCTCGAGTACAACCCATCCCCAAGAAAGGATCCAAAGCGCTTCCTAGCAACTACAGGCCTATTTATCTCCCTTCAGTCGTCTCTAAAGTGATGGAAAAGTATATAAACACCGAATTACTAAAATTTCTTGAAAAACACAGTCTAATCCACGATAGGCAGTATGGATTCCGTCAGCGCAGATCGACTGTCGACCTCCTTTCCTTTGTCACCCATTCTTGGAACATCTATGGAACTACATGGTGAATCCGAGATTGTCGCTTTAGACATATCCAAAGCATTCGACCAGGTCTGGCACGCAGCGCTGCTTAATAAACTTCCGGCCTTTGGCCTACCACCAAAACTCTGTACCTGGACAGCAAATTTCCTCTCCAATCGGAGCATTTCTGTTGTCGTGGATGGCGATTCTTCTAAACTGTATCCAATTAATGCAGGAGTTCCTCAAGGTTCAGCTTTAGCCCCTACTTTGTTTCTTCTCTACATCAATGACCTCCTCTCTAGCACATACAACCCAGTCCACAGTTACGCGGACGACAGTACCCTCCACTCAAATATACAATATTCTAAGCCTGTCTCTCTAGCCCAATTAAATGAGGATCCCAGACTCATGGAGGGTTCTGTCTCCGTGGATCTCCAAAATATATTAGACTGGGGAAGTAGAAATCTTGTACAATTCAACCCCACCAAATATCAATCTTGCTCTCTTTCTCATAAGAGATACACCAGCCCTAGACCCATCACAATGAACAACCAAGTTATTTAAAGTAATGAGTCCTTTTCTCTTGTTGGCATTTCTGTGGACCGACATCTCAATTGGCACCAACATTACACATCAATCGCAGAAGCGGCTGCTAAGAAATTAGGTTTCCTCTTCCGGGCCCGTAAATACTTTTCGCCAGCTAATCTCTATACCTTATATACTTCACAAATAAGTCCAAACCTCGAATACTGCTCCCACATCTGGGGTGCCGCTGCCGCTTCTACACTCGCTATCCTGGACACCATTCAGAAGAGAGCTATACGTCTCATCGGTGACCCCAACCTCACCCAAAGGCTGCCATCCCTTGCTCACCGACGTGCCGTGACCTCTCTCTCTCTCTCTCTCTCTCTCTCTCTCTCTCTCTCTCTTTTATAGATATCTACACAGGCACTGCTCAGAGGAGCTCTCTTCCATAGTTCCTCCACCTGCTGCCTCCAACAGATCTACCAGGGGAACAGAGCGGATGCACCCTTTTACTATCCAAGTCACCAGACATAGAACATCATGTTATGCCCTTGCCGGCACATGTTTTTCCTTCTCCTCCGAACCTCCAAACCTTCAAGTCCAGAATTAACAAGTTGCTTCTTTCCTCATTGTCAACACCCACGGTACGATAGTATTTAGGCTGTAAGCCCTCGTGGTGTGTTGTTGAAATAAATAACAATATAAAAATAAGTTAAATACCATCAGCACTCCCCAAAACCCAATTACAAATATATACGAGAATTTTAATATTTATCTCCATAAAAAGTAATCAATCGACGAAAAAATGTTCATTTCCTCAAAATAGCTCACGTAATAGTTTCACGGACCCGTTCGAATAAACCGCAAAGTTCAAGACATTGTAACAATTTTATTCTTGCATTAAAAGTTATTTCACCAATATTCATGCAGTCCAAAGAAACGTTTAACAAATTTAATGGATACAATGTACCATTATTATTATTATTATTATTATTACTATTTAAATACTGTCGGTCAGTCAATAAATTTTAGAAAGTTTCGAGGTTGAATTGCAACCAGATATTGCAGGTCAACTATTCTTAATATTTCCTGAATTAATAATAATATTACCAATTCAGTATAATTATTGGCTTGCTGAATTTTAAATTGTTTTTCTTTAAGATTGGGTACATAATTGGTCACGATATAAGTACCTGATAATCAAAATCACTTAATGTACCATATCTTGATCATGCCACTGTTATTATTATTATTCAAATAATGGTATTATGTCATTAATTATTGTATAAGGGTGTCCTAAATGCAACTAATTAAAATTGTACGGTTCTTCAACAATAACAATTACACTAGTTTACAAGCTTTTTGCTCATCAACTAAGACTAGCCTAATTTTACGACTATGTGAAAACTGGAACCTGTGATGAACACTAATAAGTACACTTGGAGAACCCAAATCACCACAACACATATTTCAGAGACCTTACGATCGTTTCGTTGATCATGTCAACATCTTCAGAGGAAGAAAAATTCTAAAATAAAAAACTAGCTCCCGTGTATTTTTGTTTAATGTACTAATTATTAAAAATAAAAATAATGGCTCGCTTGAATTCGATGTCTATAGGAAGGAAACGGCTACTATTAGTTATATTCCTAACGACTCACATCATACGTTTGCACAAAAAACGGCTAGTTTAAATTTCTTAGTAAATAGATTGATCAAATTTCCGTTAAATAAAAATATATTCAAGGCAGAATTAAAATACATAAAAAATGTGGCGAGATGTAACGGTTACTCGGATGGTTTAATAGACAAATTAGTTAACAAACACAGAACAAAGAAGGTGATATCTGAATGTACGACATTTAAGAAAGATAAAATAGAGGAAAAATTTGTGTTTACCTTATGAACCACGAATCACAAAGGGTTTGGAAACTATTTTTAAGAAAGCCGATTTACATTTGACGTTTTCGACGTAAGTAATTTTAAAAAAATTGTTGGGTAATACGAAAGACAAAGACAAAGTCACTGAAATGTCCGGCCTTTATGAGATTAGTTGCAAAGATTGTGATCTTAAATACGTGGGCCAAACTAGGAGAAACATAGCCACCAGATTTCGTAAACATCTCGCACAGTTACGATATGGTACGGTGGACAAATCATGTGTGGCACAACATATATGGGATAATAATCACCACATTGACAAAGAAAATTTGAAACTTGTCAAAAATGTTAGACATCAAACTATGCTTGATTCATTAGAAAGTATTGTTATATTAAGGTCTATTAAGAACAAAACTTCATTGAATCGTGCGGCACCTTTAATTTCAAGCCCTTTATTTTCTCTTTGCATTTGACCGCTTAAACACTCCTAATTTGTCTGGTAGAATAATAAATTACTGTCAATAACTCGGCCGGTTTATACATATACTAATCTCTATGTTTGTCTCGACTTAAAGACCTGTTCGGTTTGTTGTATCTATGTAGTCAATATAAATACCTTCACGTAGAATTAAAATCAATATAAATATAGTTTTTATGTAGTATTTTAGTTGAATTATTCATCCTTTGTTAGAGTTAACATGGTGAGACAGACACCTGGGTTTTAGTTTTCTATTTATAAAAGATGAGTTGAGTTGATGTTGTTTATCTTACCAGATGTCTTTGTCGGCATGATCCAATATCCACATAGTAAATTTCTAGATCGAAAGGAAAGGTGCTGATTCCTTAAATAACTCGAGTCGTTTTAAACCTATATTAGATAAGGGTCATAAATTTGTCGACCAGAAGATTAAAGCAGGTCTTCGACCTCGTAGTTTCACTGCACAATAAACAAACGATCGTTCTTGGACGACAACTTTACTTCGGACTAGTTCGTTTACCTTGACGCGATATAAATACACTGGAGCTAGTTTTTTATTTTAGAATTTATCTTCCTCTGAAGATTTTGACATTGTCAACGAAACGATCGTAAGGTCTCTGAAATATGTGTTGTGATGATTTGGGTGTTATCCAAGTGTACTTATTAATTTTACCAATTTAAGAGCGCTGAATTAAAAAATAACATTGAAATATTTCCCATCACGTCTATATTTTTCGAGACTGATAACTGAAATACATCTACATTTATCTATATACATACAAGATTCAATAAAAGCAAACAAGCTAAGAACTAAAAATTTGTACAAGATACAATAAAAGCAAACAAACTAAGAACTAAAAAATTTCGGGACGCAGCAAGTGCGTTATAATAGTAAATTTTCATAATAATTGTACACTATTATTATACGGCATATTAGTAAACTTAATAATTTAAACTTACACAGACCTTGAAGATAGATTTTAGAGGTCCTAGTACGTGCACATTTGAAGCATTCTTTCGAAAATGTTACCATTGATATCTCTTTATTTCTGAACGTCACACAATCTGGGATTGACATACTTAAATATTGAATGAAAGGCTTATCCTCCAGACATCAAAATTTATTTCAAATTTCTCTTACTCCCGACGCGTTTCGACACTCCAAGAGGTCATCTTCAGGGGATAAATTTGAACAATTCTAAAAAAATTGAACTCGAAACTAAACAGGAAGGTTCAACAGGTCACAACTTCATCCATTCTGCTAGGGGCCCTACAACACCACATCTGCATATTGCCAGAAAATTGTCTTCAAATACAAAAATCAATGAAAAAGATCGGCGATTTTTAACAACAATGATGATGGGCGGCCATTATGTGAATAATTGTCTTCAAATACAAAAATATTATAATAAATATAAATTCTGTGAATAATAGCTAAGCATTTCATTCAATATTTAAGGATATATCTCTATTATCAAAAAAATTTGTGTAACTCCTTTAGAGAAAAGTGTCCAAAACTAAATTTTTTATGAAGCTAAAGAATTAAGTTGCTATATCTGTAGACAGTGTAAGTCTCTTTAAAATAAACTTGTATTACATTAAAGTTATACAGAAGATTTCCAGAAGGAAACTTAATTCATATTTAGAAAAGTAAAGTATATGCCAAATTATAAACGTAGCAGTTATTTTTCCGTATTAATCGCCAGTATGATTTCATTTTAGTCAACCTAATCAAACCGGTTTTTTCAATATCAACAATAACAAAATTATAATTTCAGACTCAAAGATGACAAACCAATTTAGGCGTTTTGAACAAAAATGAGATCTTGTTCAAAACATATGAAATCTGTGCACTATTATTTCTATTTTCTATTATTTATTATACAACTTCCAAATAGACAACATTCACACTACTTCGTTTACTTCCACTTATTTAAGAAGGGTTTTTTGATTTGCTGAGAGAGGGTACACTAAACTAGACTTAATTATTTCTATGGACTTACTTTCAAAATGGCACAGATATAAATGGTCCCGTACATACCTGAAAGAAAAAATGTAGTCAAATAAAAAAAGTCTGGACGCAGAAAGTGCGTTATGGTAATGAATTTTCATAGAAATGATCTACACTTCCTTATTATATACCTATATATATATATATATATATATATATATATATATATATATATATATATATATATATATATATATATATATATATATATATATATATATATATATATATATATACACTTGTTTGCTGTACTTTCAGTGATTTGTTATTTGGTTACGTGGACTGCAGTTTCAAACCGTCCCGGTTCATCATCAGCACGCTATTGACTATGATCGCTGCTGTGTGGTAAATAGCGTGCTGATGATGAACCGGGACGGTTCGAAACTGCAGTCCACGTAACCAAATAACAAATCACTGAAAGTACAGCAAACAAATAAAGTGTATATTTAAAAGTAAAAGTGATTACAGTGTAGTGCAACATTCCAAAAGATATATATATATATATATATATATATATATATATATATATATATATATATATATATATATATATATATATATATATATATATATGGTTTCATGGGTACTATTTGAAGAAAATTTTCAAATGTTGAGCTTGTCATAAGTGAATTTTTTCTATGAAAATTTGATTAAAAGTGTTTGCAACCAAACTTTAAGGCAAACACCGGAAGAATGTGCTAACCGAGTTGTTTACAAAAATCCGGAAAAAAAATAGTACATACATTAACAAGAAAATGATTAAAAAGTTGTAGGTAAAAAATTCGTTTATATATGTTTCACAAAAATTTCTTTTTGCACGAAAATTCATTAAAACATTATTTTTCACAAATTTCCGGATACGGGATACAGTTTCTAGGGGGTATATTTAGCGTCCATTTGAAGAAATTCGAAGTCGCGACTTTACTTCACGGTTAAGACGTTTAGCTTTTTTAAACAATATTTGTTTGACAATTAAACAATTAATATAATAATAATAAATACAATAAGAAAAATAGATATCAACATAAGTGTGATACTAATAATAAAATATAATACTGCAGCACGCGATGTGCAAAGTACTAAGTGTGGAACAAGAATGGACACCCCGCTTTTTTTGTTGGATACAGGAGGGAGAAATGCCTCATGCAGACCTCATTCACGACACCGTAGTGCCGTGGGATATCGAGTACTGTGAGACTCTTACTCACTAAAACTCCCTTCCTAGAAGTACCGGACCTTAGTCCATACCTTCGTCGGAAAGATTACACACAGTGATGTTTGGGTTTGAATGTTTCCATTCCGTTTTTCCGCGGCGGTGTTAGCGGGTAAGTATAAGCTTTGGACGCTTATGCTTATATGGAAGTTGCTCATCGTAGGCGGTTGTACTACGGAGAAGAGCATTTGGGTGAGAAGCGGCTTTTGCGAACTGAGCTGTGGATAGTTGGGTTATAAACTCAAGTATCGAAGGCATTTCCAGATCAGACTGAATCTGACTGTTTCTGCCAAATCATGGCGCTCCGGTAACCATTCTCAGAATTTTATTCTGGATGATTTGAAGAGTCTTGATGTGTATTGCGGCCGCGGTGGCCCATGCTTGGGATGCATAGGTCAAGGCTGGCCGGATGTCGACTTTGTACATGATCAATTTATTGTTCATGGATAATTTGGAATTTCTGTTTAGAAGTGGGAACAGCTTCGAGATGAACATCGAGGCTTTTCGTCGGGCGTATTGGACATGGGGGCGCCACGTTAAGTGTTTGTCGAGGAAAACCCTGAGGTATTGTCTAATGATACGTGTTTGTGAGGTGTGTTTCTCCTTTTGGAAAATAGGACAGCTGAACATTTATCGGGGTTTGTGGCTAGAAGGGATTTCCTATACCAGCCTTGCAGCTCGATTACGGCGGTCTGTAGTCGTTCGGTTATTATCCTCGGCTGAGTGGAGCTGCTGTCACGTTTAGGGGCGCTGTCGGAATGTATGCGACAAATATATTGTATAGCAGGGGGGAGATAGCAGAATCATGCAGGAGACCAGCCGTGGCTGAATACGTTCTAGATCTGTCTCCCAGATTTTGACCTGGCACTTCCTCTGTTGCAGGTATGACCTGATTAGCCGAATCAGAATGAAAGGATAATTAAATGATAGAAGTTTATTTAGGATGCCCGCATGCCAAACCCTATCGAAGGCTTGAGCAATGTCTAGAAATATTTCACCAGTTGACTTGTTTTTATTAAATCCTTCGGTGATGTTGTCCACCACAAGAAGGACTTGGTGTGTGGTAGAGTGCTGGTGTCTGAAGCCGAATTGCTTATCCGGGAGGATATGATTTTCTGAGGTGAATGAAGCTAGCCTTTTTTGAATCAGTTTTTAGGCGATTTTGCCGATGAGTGGTAGTAGGCTAATGGGCATGTAGTTCTGAGGAACCAGCGGATCTTTGCTGGGTTTCGAGATGTTGATAATATCGGCAAGTTTCCACATGGAAGGAAAGTGTTGAAATCGCAGCATGGCATTCATAATCGTAACTAGGAATACCACGGCTTTGCGGGGAAGGTTTTTCAGGGCTACGTTGGAAGTTCCATCGTATCCCGGAGCTTTCCTATTTTTTAATGATTTGGGAAACTTCTTCGAAAGTTGCGGACTCGATAGTTGTGTCTGGGGTGGCGCGAAGCGCACTCCTGACATAGCGGTGCTTTCTTGCTACGTGCGACAGATCAACGTTGTTATAATTCTGGCTGAATTGCAACTCCAAATGATCTGCGAATGCACTTGCTTTCTCCGCATCCGTGTATACGACACCGTTACGGCCGTGAAGTGGTGATATCGGAAGTTTTTGAGAGCGAAGGGCTTTTGCCAGATGGAATTGTCTTGGGTAGACAGGGTTTGCAGGCGCTCCTCCCGACGATTGTTGCGGAGCTCTTGTAGGGCGGATCGTACTTGTTTGATGAGTCTGTTGGACACCCCGCTGAAGACGAGCTACCTAATTATAATAAAGTCCCTCAGGAGTGACACTATTGCCTTTAGATGTGACTGTTACATTGCTGGCTCAGCTTCTCAAGCTTTGCGGCGTAGTTTCCCATGATGCTATTTAGATCCGCTGACTCTGGTGTATGCATACTCGGTTGCTACAATGTTGTAAATAATAGACCGTTGTTATGGGTTCATCTATCTCGCGATTTCCCCTCGTGCGAGTTTTTTCTACGAAAATCCGCTACTTACATATGCTATAAAACATAACAATCAAGTGTGTATAACTAATGAAATTATACTCATAATATAAATTTTTGTACCAATACAGTAGGTAAATAAACCAGTGAAATTTATTTTCATTGAGGTAAAATAAAAATTCGCAGGCTATAACTATTATAGCGAAACTTCCTCAACTATTTCTAATTATTATTAGAATTTTTCTCACGGTATATGTGTCAGATAGAGCAGCGTTTGAAAACACATTTAACACTAGGTATATATCCTTATAAACTACGTGATCTAGACGAACCTAATCTACATTTACTTAATATTCACGACATTTCATATGTATGTATAGTTAAGTTAGAGCGTGTTAATCTCGTTCTATAAAATGTCGAAATACCTTCGTTGATTTAGATTTAATCGACAGGTCAAAATTACCATTTTACCATCACTTGAGAGTATACGAGTTTTTAACCGCACATATAGTGATTGCGGTAAAATGTCAGTCATATTTGACTTTTATGTTGCCTTTTTGTGAGTAATTACTTTTACATTGTTTAGTTATCTAGGATCAGTATATGATACAGCATCTTTCGTATATGGCGAAATGAAAATGAGAGCGAAAGATCTCTCTGCTTTGAAAGTAGAAATTGTTTTAGATGGGGAACAGTTTGTAAGCTGTACGAGGTCGATCCAGTCTTTTAATAAGTTTCTTCTTCTATTAACTTTTAGTCATATTAAAAGAAGTCTGGACGCAGCAAGTGCGTTATGGAAGTGAATTTTCATTAAAATGTTTTTAATAGCAAAGATGTGTCTAATGCAAGCAGGCATCAATTTGGTTACCGATATAACCTATATAGTAGAAACAATGTACCATATTTTATCAAAGTTACTTATTGTTTGAAAATGTACACAAATTTTCCGAAAATAAACTTAAAATGTTTCCGAGAAAAATAGTTTCCTAGCCAACAAACCTTAGGTTAATAGCAAATTGAGTTATTAAAATTGGAAGGATTTAATGTAATTCGCTGCCAAAACGCACTGACTGCGTCTCCTTTTTTTCGTATGAACATGCATTCGATAAAAATGCAAAAATGCCATAATATACGGATGTTCATGAAAAAAAATTATTCTGGGGATCACCAACGACTTATGGACCAGCCTGTGATTGTCAAAATATTTTTATGATGCGGCTTAAGACCCCTATAATTAACGTAGAAAATTTTTTCACGTATCTTGTATACTAACAATTATATTGAGCTTTACCGTAGAAATGCGTCACCCTGTATATATGTAAACAGATAAAAACTGAAAGTAAACCCAAATATGGATTCCAGGGGGGCCTAGTTTGCGCACATTTGAAGAATATTTTTTTTAATTCAAAAGTCGCGGTCTCCTCAATAACGAATTTTTTCCACGAAAATTAGCTAAACATTATAGACCGTTAAACCATAAACTTAACCAAACCTACAGCCAAAACATCAACTTAACTAAATCTACAGCCAAAGCATCAGAGAAAGCGTCTATTTGAAATGCATTTTCTGTAAACATTTTAGCAAAATGAAGGACAATGATATATATATAATTTTTGTCGAATTTTCGTAAAAAATCAATAAAGCTCAATATATCAATATATCCGTTATTATACAAGATACGAAAATAATTGTATACATTAACTATAGGGTGTCTTAAACTCCATGTTAAAAACTTATTTTTACAATCACAGGCTGGCCCATAAGTCGTGGGTGATACAATTTTTTTTATCGAACAGGCCTTATGTTATTGCATTTTTGCATTTTCCATCGAATATAATGCATGTTTGTAACAAAAGAAATTTGGGAGGCAGCAAGTGCGTTATAGTAGCGAATTTTCGTTAAATGCTTCAAATTTGAATAGTTCAATTTGCTATTAACCTATAAGGTTGACCAAGAAACAGTTTTTTCGGGAACACTTTAAGTTTACTTTCGAAAATTTTTGTACATTTTCAAACAATAAAGTTATTTTGATGACACATGGCACATTGTTTCTACTATATAGGTTATACCGATAACCAAATTTGGTGCCTGCTTTCTTAAAAAAAAACACACCCCACCTCCGGCAACAGAAAATTGTGTGCTCCACGTCATCATATTCTAGACAGTATGGACATCTTGGGTCTTCTGTCAAGTTGAATCGCTGTAGGTATGTCCTGAAGTAGCCGTGGCCTGTCAGCACCTGGGTCAGGAAGTAGTCAGTTTCCCCATGTCCTCGGCTTTTCCAAGTTTCAATATTGGGATCAGAATCGCTATCCATCGGCCCTTAGTCGATGTCTCCCATCGGTCTTGCCACCTGGTAATTGTTGTTTTTCTTGCTTCTTCCTTGTTTTCCTCCCTACGCTCATGCATTAGAAGATCAACAGGCGGCACGCCTGCCACCACTTGAAGTGCCGCCGTGGACATCGTCCTGTATCCGCGTGTCACCCTTAGGAGCATCTTTCTCTGGGCTTTCTCCAACAGATTGGCGTATTTCTGGGTTTCAACCCCTGTGTGCCATATCTCCGTTATATAGAAGAATAGAGAATAAAGAACACCGCACAGGGTTTCTTTCTTTTGACTTTCAGGTTCTCCGATATTTGATTGATATAATATGAGTATTCTTCCAAGAGTCGATGTTCGGCGCTCTGTCTTGCTAATTACAGATTTTACGTGCTCTCCAAAGGTCAAGCACTAATCCAGTACAACTCCCAGATAACTTATGAATGCCTTCGGGGCTATTCGGACTCCGTGCAGTTGAAATGTTAAGTTTCCTCTGTGGGGTTAGAAATGGACAATTGCACTCGCTTGGTTGTTACTCGGGAGCTGGGTTCCAGATGATACCGCCCTGGGTTGAGTGCTGGCGGGTGTCGTGTGTCCAGACGGCCCGGAGGGGGTTGAGATCTCTGACTAGTAGTATACACCCGGAGTTTAAGGCCCCCACTGTGTGCTTAGAAACGGACTCACTTAGGTGGTGCTCGGTAGCAGGACTCGAGGGGATGTTGCTTTGAGGTCTAGCACTGTTGGGTGTCGGGTTAGACGAGCCCGGAAGGGGGGTGGGGGTGTATTGAGCTGAGATCTCTCGCGGTGGATTACAACTGCAGATTGGATGCTGCTCGAGAGCGGGACTTCATGATACCACCTCGAGGCAAACACTGACGGATATCGGACACAGACGCACTCGGAGGGAGGTTATCTCTCCTTGGGCTTCGAAACGGGCAAGCGACTTCACTCAGGTGGCAGTACACTTACAAAACATTCACCCACAAGAAAAGATCGACTCCCGCAAGGAACTGGAATTGATGGGTGAAATTTAAATAATTAGACGTGAGCCACAATAGACCTAAGGTCCCGGTGGAAGAACTGGAATAGCCCACTCACAATGAATCTAATCTAATCTAATCTAATTAGAGCAAAATAGGCATGTGGCTCTAATTATGGTGAGAATACATTTGACCTTACAAAGCAACAAAAAGTTCCACGCTATTTTGTCGCCGCGTCATTTAGGGAAAAAAATTTATGCTTTATGTTTCAAAGAAGCGTTGTGCAATACATCAATTCTGCTATATTTTTGGAATGGTAATTTCAAACTTTACTGAAATATGTTAAAATATACTGGGTGTCCCATTTAACAAAAATATTATTCTGTTTATAACTACAAAAATATAAATTAAAAATCTCGGGACGCAGCAAGTGCGTTATGGGAGCGAATTTTCTTTAAAATATTTTTAATAGCAAATGTCTTTCTTTGGTGAAAGCGGGCATCAAACTTGGTTGCCTATATAGTAGAAACAATGTACCATATTTCATCGAAATAAATTTATTGTTTGAAAATATATAAAGATTTTTCTAAAGTCTACATGCAGCAAATGTGTTATGGAAGTGAAATTCCATAAAAAATGTTTTTAATGGCAAATGCGAGCAGGCATCAATCTTATTATCGGTATAGCCTATGTAGTAGAAACAATATACTATATTTTATCAAAATTATTTATGGTTTGAAAATATACAAAAATTTTCCGAAAATAAACCTAAATCTTGGTTTCCTAACCAACAAAGCTTACGTTAATAGCAAATTGAGTGATTGGGAAGGAAACTGCATACGACGCCGCCGCTTGACTTGTGGTAGGGTTGGGGGTGGCTGCTTCGTCATGCGGATTTTCCTTCCCCCCTCGCGTTCATACAAGCACCCTCGTTGCATAAACGACAAGAAAAATGTCTTGTTCATACCCACCAAGGAAGTTACGGCACCTGGGGGAATAGGGGTGCTATGCGGGGTAGGCAGGGTTTAAGGATGATACGGCTTCAAGATGTGAAAAATACAACTTTCAAGCCCCTTTTTCGCATTTTCTGTCATATTTCCTTTTTAGTAGCTACCCCGCCCAGCACCCCTATTCACTCCTGGTCCCGTAACTTCCTTGGGCGATGTAAACAAGAAATTTTTCTTGGGGTTTGTAAATCCGGGGGGGGAGGAAGGTTTCTGAAAACAGTTTTTTGAAAAGCGTTCGGGCCCTAATCTGCAAATTTACCGAAAATTCGCTACCAAAACCCACTTACTGCGCCCATATTTTTTTCTTATAAACGCATCGTATTTCGATAAAAAATGCAAAAATGCAGTAACAAATTTGTTCTACGAAAATTGGCTAAAAAAATTATAGACCGTTAAACCACAAACTTCACTAAACCTACAAATAAATATCCAAAAAGGCATCAACCTAACTAAACTGACAGCCAAAGCATCAAAGAAAGGGTCTATTTGAAATGGATATTTTGTAAATATTTTAGTTAAATAGGGCAATGACTGTTGAATCTGAAACTTAAGGGTTTGCAGAACACTCTTCTTGCAACATTTTCTTTTTACAATCGGTATTTGTTTCACATTCTTTGCCTAAACATTGCCAATTTTGACGTTTAAAATTACGAGTTTGACGTTTTGAGGAAAACTCCAAAAATTTGTTTATTTAACTGCCCATAACTTCGTTGTCTTTAAAGCGAGAGATCTAGATTTCGGTACAAAGTTCACTCTTTATAATACAAACAAGCGTACCAAATTTGGTTTCCCTTACTTTGTTATTTACGAAGATATGAATTTTTTAGAAAGAAAACACAAACCTGGTCCGATTTTTCTGGCTAACGAACCTATCCAAGCCACTTGCAAAAAGGAAAGCACTCACCAAATTTGATCAAGAACGGTCCATTATTTTTTGAGTTATCGGTCGGATATGTATATATATATATATATATATATATATATATATATATATATATATATATATATATATATATATATATATATAAACACAGATCTCCTCATTAGCGAATTAAAAAAAAATCGCTAAAAATACACCATTTAATTTCACGTAAAAAGGTGATTTGGAAATGTTTCCATTGAAATCAAAAATTTTGAGTAGGGAAAAAGTTATAGCTACTTTTCAAAAATAAACAGTTTCGAAAACGTTCATAGATAGCGATATGTGTTTTTCACCATGTGATGAACATTGAGGCTCAGAGATCGACATCAGTTTTCGCCCATATCGTTTAGAAATGAATGAAAAGTAGATTCCTTAAGAAAACTTTGATAATAGCCATCTAAAACATTCAACAAATCATTAGCATCCTAGAAACATTGCGAAACTGAAGAGGATGGTATGGAAATGAATTTTTCACATCTCTATTGTTTGATGAATGACACGATGATGCAAGAAATTACAGCAAACGAAAACAATAAGCGAATATATCTATGTCGCTAAATACTATGTATTAAAATACAGGGTATAATGAAATCAAACAAAAATGTAATGAATATATTTATGAATGTCGCATGACACAACTCCGTGAACGATAACCCACGTTATACACAACGTGTCGCTGACACGCCCGGCGAAGGAAGCAGGGTTAATTTTACATAACACATGCTTCTTTTTAGATTCTTTCATCACCAAGGTTACTTTTCCTTTTAGAGCGTGCGTGTGAGGTAGTTGTTTTATAATTATTGACAACACATTTTTGAGATGCTTTTAAATAAAATGATGGATCGAGTATTTAGCCATATTTTTTTTTTAAATTGTAGATCAAACCAGTTCAGCAACATGTATGCTATTCATGGTTGTTTTATCTGCCATGAGCTATTGTCTAATATAAGAAACAATATAAAATTATAACGACAAGTTGCTATAGTTAGAAACATAAATTAAATTTAAAAAAAATCTGGACGCAGCAAGTGCGTTATAGAAGTGAATTTTCATTAAAATGTTTTTAATTACAAACATATCGCACTAATGCGAGCAGGCATCAATTTGGTTACCGGTATAACCTATATAGTAGGAACAATGTATCATATTTTATCAAAATAATTATTTGAAAATGTACAAAAATTTTCGGAAAATAAACTTTAAATGCTTCTGAGAAAACTGGTCTTCTAGCCAATGAACCTTAGGTTAATAGCAAATTGAGTTATTGAAATTTGAAACATTTAACGAAAATTCGCAACCAAAACGCCCTTGCTGCGTCCATACAAAAATTTTCCGAAAATACAGTTAAATGTTGGTTTTCTAAATAACAAAACTTACGTTAATAGCAAATGAGTTATTGAAATTTGGAGGATTTAATGAAAATTTGCTACCAAAACGCACTTACTGCGTCCAGATTTTTTCTTACAAACATGCATCATATTTCGACAAAAAATGCTAAAATGCACTAACGAATTTGTTCTACGAAAATTAGCTAAAAATTATAGACCGTTAAACCATAACTTCACTAAACCTATAGCGAAAGCATCAACTTAACTAAACCGACAGCCAAAGCATCAGAGAAAGGGTCTATTTGAAATGAATTTTCTGGGAATATTTTAATAAAATAAAGGACAATGACGATTGAAAATAAGAGTTCAGGGTTTGTAAAATATTATTCTTGGGACATTTTCCTTCCATAGCTCATATTAGTTTCAGGTTCATTGCCTAAATATTACCAATTTTGACGTTTAAAATCGCGACTTTTGACGTTTTGAGGAAAACCCAAATTTATTTTTCTTTAAATGCGTGTAACTTTTTTTTCCTTTAACCTATAGAGTTAAATTTTGGTAGGTAATTTACCTATAATGATATAAACCCGCGTATGGAATTTGGTTGCCCTTACTTTGCTAATTCCGGAGATATAATTTTTTTTTTCGATTTTTTTCGAAAGAAAACACAAAATTTTTCGGGAAAACCTCGGCGGATTTTCCTGGCTAACGAACTTATCCAAGCCACTTGCGAAAGGAAGGTACTCACCAAGTTTTATCAAAATCGCTCCATTATTTTTTAAGTTATAGGTGTGACACATAAATATATAAATATATATATATATATATATATATATATATATATATATATATATATATATATATATATATATATATATATATATATATATATATATATATATATATATATATATATATAAAGTCTGAAACCGACCTCGGATTTGGGTTCCAGGGGTCCTAAATAGCGCTCATTTGAAGAATTTTTTTTAAAATTCGAAAGTCGGGATCTCCCCATTAGTGAATTTTTTTAAAGAAAATTCACTAATAGTTTGGTTGATAAGTTAGTAACATTACATTGGTAGGCTTACATTCGTATGTACACATCCATACTCACACACACACACTCCCATGCGCCCAAATACCCATACATACTAAAATTATATTTTAACTCTGATCATGGCCCATTAAACACATCTTGTGGAAGTCTTTTTCTTAGTCTTCTTGGTTGTAGTGTTGCACCAAGATTGTAATGTACTGCTCCAGGAGATTCAGTTAACTTGTTCAGGAAGTTGATTGCACTTGTTTTTATGAAGTCACTGATCACTGGTATGTTTAATTCGCGATGTATTTGCGTGTTCCTAATGAACCACGGTGCATCGGTGATGATTCGTAGCACTTTGTTCTGGAAGGTTTGTGCCATATTTATTGTTGAATTTGACGCTGTTCCCCATATTGGACTCCTAAAGTGATGGAAAAGTATATAAACACCGAATTACTAAAATTTCTTGAAAAACACGACAGGCAGTATGGATTCCGTTAGCGCAGATGAACTGCCGACCTCCTTTCCTTTGTCACCCATTCTTGGAGCAAGTCGATGGAACTACACGGTGAAGTATTCGACCAGGTCTAGCACGCAGCGCTGCTTAATAAACTTCCGGCCTATGGCCTACCTCCAAAACTCTGTACCTGGACAGCAAATTTCCTCTCCAACCGGAGCATTTTTGTTGTCGTGGATGACCATTCCTCTAAACTGTATCCAATTAATGCAGCAGTCCCTCAAGGTTCAGCTTTAGCCCCTACTTTATTTCTTCACCACATCAATGACCTTCTCTCTAGCACATTCAACCCAGTTCATAGTTCGCGGACGACAGCACCCTCCACTCAAATATACAATATTCTAAGCCTGTCTCTTTAGCCCAATTAGATGAGAATCGCAGACTCATGGAGGGTTCTGTCTCTGTGGATCTCCAAAAAATATTAGACTGGGGAAGTAGAAATCTTGTACAATTCAACTCCACCAAATCTCAGTCTTGCTTTCTATCTCATAAGGGATACACCAGCCCTAGACCCATCACAATGAACAACCAAGTTATTCAAAGTAATGAGTGATTTTCACTTGTTGGCATTTCTGTGGATCGAAATCTCAATTGGCACCAACATGTCACATCAATTGCAGAAGCGGCTACTAAGAAATTAGGTTTCCTCTTCCGGGCTCGCAAATACTTTTCACCAGCTAATCTCTATACCTTATATACTTCACAAATAAGGCTAAACCTCGAATACTGCTCCCACGTCTGAGGTGCCGCTGCCGCTTCTACGCTCGCTATCCTGGACTCCATTCAGAAGAGAGCTATACGTCTTATCGGTGAGCCTACCTTCACCCAAAGGCTGCCATCTCTTGCCTACTAACGTGCCGCTGGTGACCTCTCTCTCTCCCTCTCTCTCTCTCTCTCTTTTATAGATATCTGCACGGGCACTGCTCAGAGGAGCTTTCTTCCATAGTTCCTCCACCTGCTGTCCCTAACAAATCTACCAGGGGAACAGATCGAATGCACCCTTTTACTGTCCAGGTCACCAGACATAAAACATCTTGTTATGCCCGCTCTTTTGTCCCGAGGACTTCCAAGTTGTGGAATTCCTTACCGGCACATGTTATTCCTTCTCATCCGAACCTCCAAACCTTCAAGTCCAGAATTAACAAGCTATCTCTTTCCTCCTTGTCGACACCCACGGTACGATAGTATTTAGGCTGTGAGCCCTCGTGGTGTGTTGTTAAAATTAAAAAAATAAAAGAAGAGCCATATGTGAGAACTGGTCTAAGAATACTTTTGTGGATGAGAGTTCCGCATACAATCTTCAGTGATGATTTTCTGTTTATAATGGAATACAGCATTTTTAGACGTCCATATGCTTGCTGAGTTCTGTTTTTGATATAATGCCTCCAGGTTAAGGTACGATCGTAATGTAGGCCTAAATATTTGACGGATTCGTGTTTGTGATTCCAAGGGATTGCTTTGTTATCTATTTGTAACGGTGGCGGATTTGGTCCTCGTAGGAGCATAAAGATTTTAGCTTGACTCTTTGATGAGTTTATAGTGATTCCCCAGCTCTTGCACCATTTTGTAACTTTGTTTAAGGAATTTTGTAAAAGGTTTCTGGATTCGATTATGCTTTTGTGTTGTGTTGTAGCCATACTAATGGTATAATAAATATTAATTTTTACATAATACAACAGCCAGTAGGCAGCTTTGCAAAATTTCAAATTGATAATTGGCTCCGTAGTTAAAGTTCATTATTGAACGTGTTATTGTTAAAATTAAATGTCATAAACTCAATAATCAATCTTATAAAGTTTGAATCTGATGTGATAGTATTAATTCAATTTGAAATTACGAAGTTATTAGAAAACTACAGTGTATAAACATCGAAATATTCATATCCACGTTATTATCTGGATAAACTTCATCAGGTATAATAGAGCTTGCCGATGGCCAGAGCCGTACTGAGCTGGTAATGGATATACAGACTGTGGGATTTTGAGCCTCGACATCATTGGTAACTGAGAAACCGTAAGAGATGCAAACTTGGTCAAACTAAACAAAAGTTGCACAATTGCAAGTGCAACTCGAAGGTACTTACATATTTCAAAAAAAGTTCCAGAGCCCCCTAGATATAACCAGAATAACAAAATTTGACATTTCTTCCATTCTTCAATATCTCCAAAACCATGCTGCCCTTTAACTTGAATTATGTTATATTTCAAGTTTCAAGTTTATTCGTCCAGAAAAAATACAAATGCAAACAAAAATCCCCTATACGCAACAGAGCCAACTGAACATAGGCTAGCTTACAGGATAAAATCCTATAGAGGTAAACCAGTTACCTGTACATTGATTGGCTCACTAAAAGAAAAAAAGAATAACTAATAAAAATTCGAAGACGCATCAAGTGCCTTATGATAGTGAATTTTCATAAAAATGATCTGGCACAAAATATTTTATTATAACTTTTTTTTCTTGTAACATAGAAATCTAAATTTTGGTGTATAGTTTACTTTTTATATCATAAACGTACCTACAAAATTTGGTTATCATAGAGTTTTTATTTTTTAAGATAAATTTTTTTTTAAATAAAAACTCAAAATTTTTCCGGAAAACCTTGTCCGATTTTTCTGATTAACGAACTTATCAAAGACATTTACAAAAGGAAGGTACATGCCAAATTTTATCAAAATAGACCCATTATTCTTTGAGATAAAATTTTTTTTTGAATGAAAACTCAACATTTTCCCGGAAAACCTCGTCCGATTTTCCTGGCTAACAAACTTATCAAGGCCATATATAAAAGGAAGGTACATGCCAAATTTTATTAAAATCGTCTTATTACTTTTTGAGATAAGAATTTTTTTCGAATGAAAACTCAAAATTTTCCCGGAAAACCTCGTCCGATTTTCCCGACTAACGAACTTATCCAAGCTATTTACAAAAGAAACGTACATGCCAAATTTTATCAAAATCGGCCCATTATTTTTTGAGTTATCGGTGTGATACATATATATATATATATATATATATATATATATATATATATATATATATATATATATATATATATATATATATATATATATATATATATATATATATATATATATATAAATATATATATAGAAAATTCACTTAAAAGTAATAAGTACCGTCAGTGATAGCCAAAATGGAATCATTCAACTCATTATAAAACTTTTCAATCTCTTAATTGTATATTTACCTGTATTTATCGACTTGGGGTCATTTGTCAACATATTAAAACTCTGGACGCAGCAGGTGCGTTATGGTAGTGAATTTTCATAAAAATGTTTTTATTGTAAATATGTGTGTTTCTTTTATTTAGGAAAGCAGGCATCAATTTTGGTTACCAGTATAACCTATATAGTAAAAACAATGTGCCATGTTTCATAAAAATAACTTTATTGTGTGAAAATGTAAAAAAAACCAAAAGTAAACTTAAAGTGTTCCCGGGAAAACTCGTTTCTTGGTCAACCTTATAGGTTAATAGCAAATTGGGCTATTCAAATATGAAGCATTTGATCAAACTTCGCTAGCAAACGCACTTGCTGCATCCATAATTTCTTTTCTTACAAGCATGCATTATATTTCGATGGAAAATGCAAAAATGCAATAACATAAGGCGTGTTTGATTAAAAAGAAAAGAAAATTTGTATCACCAACGACTTATGGGCCACCCTGTGATTGTAGAAATATTTTTTAAGATGTAGCTCAAGACACCCTATAATTAATATATACAAATTTTTTTCATATCTTGTATAATAACGGATATATTGAGGTTTATTGATTTTTTACGAAAATTCGACAAAAATTATATACCATTAAACGATAAACTCTATAGCTAAGACTACTGCCAAGCATCAGAGAAAGGGTCTATTTGATATGAATTTTCTGGAAATATTTTAGCAAAATCAAGGACAATGACGGTTGAAACTAAGACTTAAGGGCTTGTAAAACATCTTCTTGAGACATTTAATTTCCATAGCCTGTATTAGATTCAAGTTATTTGCCTAAATGTTGCCGATTTTGACGTTTTAAATCGCAACTTTGACGTTTTGAGGAAAACCCCAATTTATTTTTCTTTAAATGCCTAGAAGTGCAAAGTTTTTTAATACTTAATTTAATTATTTTTTTCGATTGAATTTTATAATTTTGAAGTATAAAAATCATGTGTCGGAAAATTTAGCAAATATATACTGGGCTGATTAATGGCGAACGTTAGAAAAACAAAAAAATAGATCAGTTGCTGAAAATAAAAAGTAACTTACCACTTTTCCGCATGGTTTACAAAAAACGTTGTCACCATCTACGGAAAGCCCTGAGTGTGGCCGTATCCAGATTGGCAATTTGGAGCACATTTTTTACAGTATAAAAAATAAAAAACAACCCTACACAAACACTGTCTAAAGAGGAAGTAAATTCACTATGCGTGCAACTAAGCACAAGCAGCACAAGCAAACTAAATAAGAGAAGCAAATTATTTCAATTCTAGACACTACTGGCGTGTAAATAAATCAACCCTAATCCCCTTTAATGTCTTCTTACGAGACTTAAGATACGAATATAATTGCCTGGCGGTCAGTCCTTTTAATACATTCTGTAGTTATTGTTGGGAATTCCAGGCACAGTTTTTATGATAGACGTGCGTAAAACCCTAGTTCTTACGAATTTTAGATTTATACAATACCTACAAATTGCATTTTGCTATTTATTTCACGTTGATATAAAGTACAAAGAAAAGAGCGCCATTACCGACAATCCTTCCAAGAATTTGTTTTTATACTCTCACCTACTAGCTACTAGTTTCATTTAGGTACAGCACGTACAAAGCTAGGAGACGGTAAATTCTAAGAACCCAGATGTAACTCACCCTGTCTAGCGCACTCTCTTATATCTGAGTGAAGCGCTAGAACTATACAATACCAGGAATTTGAAATCTCTTTTCCGCCAGCTACATTTGAACGGCCTATATATTTACCTTAGCAGTTTCTTACATTGAAACAAGTATATGGATTTTGTTATATAAGGAAACCCCGAAAAATTGTAAAATATGCAAAGAATGCAAAACATATGCGAATTGCATATAATCAGAGCCCTGCTTATAATGAATTTTCCCCAAATCTCTACCCCCTAACATTGTATTATTATATAGTCGCTCCGTGCTCTTATCCGGACATCCTGGATAATGTGGATGTAGAATATACTTGTGGAAAAGAGAATAGGTAAACTTAGAGAAAACTTATGGAAAACATTATTGATAATGTACGAAAGCTAAAATGCTATAAACAAAGCTTGTTGAGACACAGAGAGTAAAAATACGGGGATTTCAATCTTACGATAGTAACATAAATCACCACAACACATATTTTTAAAGACCTAACGGTCGTTTTACTAACAAAAGGGGCGTCATCACGAAAAAGTCTAAACTACTCACAATTAAACACCTTTTAAAGAAGAAAATTCTTAGAATTTTTCTTCCTCTGATTACGCTAACTTTGTCAGAGAAACGATCGTCAGGTCTTGAAAAGATGTAATGATTTTGGCTCTCCAAGTGTACTTGTCAGTGCCCAACACAGGTACCAATCTTCACTTACGATTATGATTCCAAACCAAATGTATTTCACAGTCAGTGGGCAATCTTCCCTTTCTTTACTAATAGCCATTTAAACGTCCGTATTATATAAAGCTTATCTGTATCACATAAAGCACGTCTCTGCCCCATTGGCACCCATTCAGTGATCCGTCTTCAGTCGATCTAACACACCATGCCAGCCAAGGTTCTTCTAACTGTATTTCGTAACGTCTTCGTCATGTCAACAGACGCTATAACGACTCAACAAACGTTCTTCCTCTCTTTCTCTTCTTTCTTTAACTCTTCTTCATTCTACCTTCTTCATCTAACACATCTAAATTGTCGCTTAAACCTGCAGTTCAGTGAGTCATAACATCCAAAGTCGCCTTTAGACGAGGAAAGAGTATACTGGTATACTGGAGGCGCTCGACACTGTGTTTCTTCTTCAGCGAGATAAGTACCATCATATGTGGGTCAGTCATAACACGGTACTGAAGTAGCACTCTAGACGTGCCCATAAAATAACAGGAAGTTGAAAAAATTAGCGCTGATTTGATTATAGGAGGCAGTGTTTATAGCAGTGTGTGGCACTAGTGGTACAACCTGTGCTTTACCAGTAAATGTTTGTTTTTTTGTAGTGAGGTAGTTTGTAGAATGACTTTGCACATATTCAATGTGGACATGTTGGTTCATTTTGTCGTGCAATTAATGTAGGGCAGTAGATATAACGTTTATTTGATTTAAAACCAGTTTAGAAATAAATGAGGTCTTAATTTAGTTAGGTTCTACAACTAATAAACGAAAATCCCATACACATTTTGGACAGCGGTAACGTTTTTATGACCGTGCCATTCTAGCACGTATTTTGTTTTTTATGAAGCAGTTCATGAAAGGGAATGTGTTTCGAAGAGATCATGAACTTCATTGATGTGCTACAAGATGGGTCTTTACTCGCTTCTTAAATAGTTGCAGATTAAATATCTACAGGGCGGGCATTCCAGACTTAGATTCTCTAGGAAGTAACGAGGATTCGTAACGAAACGTTCGACAGGTGGATTGTTATACACTAAATACTCTTTACTTACCCGATAAAGCCCCCGCGGCAAAAACAGAATGGAAACATTCATACCCAAAAAGTCATTGTGTGTAAATCTTTCCGACGGAGTTATGGACTAAAGTCCGGTACTCCCAGGGAGGGGGTTTTAGTGAGTACAGTCTCACAGTACCTCGATATCCCACGGCACCAACGGGGCCGTGAATGGGGTCTGCATGAGCATTTCCCCCTTCTGTATCAAAAAAAAACTAAATACTCTCATTTGCAACTTAAATAACCAAGAAAGCAATTTTCAAGGTTCAAGGAGCACTGTCGATGGGGCTATTGACATAAGAGGCAAATATCTTCAACTTTTCTCCTGTGGTCTAGAGAAGTAAGATTGACCGTGACAGACGAAACTCATATAAGGCGAACAACTCGTTTCTGAATAGAATCTAGGGAATCTTTGGGACAGCACCATAGACATGACAACCATATATATATATATATATATATATATATATATATATATATATATATATATATATATATATATATATATATATATATATATATAGGGTGGCGCATTGAAAACGAAACAGACCGATTTGCGTCCAGAAATTATTTTTTTAAGAAACGCTGAAACATGTCAATTTTAATATTGAGGGGGACATGTTTTGACATGAAAATCAACTTTATCACATCAACCCCTTAAGGGTGGTGATAACAACCCTTATATTTTAAATAGGGAACATGGGTCGAGTGTTACATCATTTGAAAGCTCTTTCTTTTATGAATTCAGCACACTAATTTTTTGGGAGTTTTATCAACTCGTTTAAAAATTATTCACAGTTGGAGTTGCAGAAACGTATTTCTTTCTTTGTGATAAGAAATGCACTAATTAGTCAATTTTTCGTTAAAAAAAAACTAAAAACAAAACCAAACGTTCAAAAATGTTTATTCAGTTAAATAAGTGTTCAAATTGTTGACGATCAGCTTCCATAAAAAAGTACCAATTTTGTTCAAAACGAGCTCTGACATTCTGGAGCATTTATGGAGTTATTAGACGGCATTATTCAACAATGCGTCGTCGTAATTCTTCCAGAGACTCCGGTTCTCTATCTTGTTGAAACACTAATTGATTTTCTTGATAGCGATCATCATTTTCAACAATGTCAATTAGTATAGGGTAAACTATATCTTCTAGTAACTCCAAATACGTTTCATCACTCAAATTTCCATTAAGAAAAATTGGTCCGATTAGACGGTCTCCAAAAATTCCAGTCCAGACATTCAATTTCTGTGGAGTTTGAGTGTGGACTTCGTGAAAAATTTTTGGATTATTATCTGCCCAATAACGACAATTATGACGATTGACTGTAGAGTTAAATAAAAACGTACACTCGTCTGAAAAACACATATTGAACAGAAAGTTCCCGTTATCAGCTATTCGCAAATTCCACAAAACTCCAGCCGCCGATCAAAATCATCTTCATTCAGTTGTTGTACAAGATGAATTTTATACGGGTGAAATTTATGATGCTTCAATATCCGCTGAATAGTTCTACTTTTGATGTTTGAAACAGTGGCCAATTTTCTCGTGCTCAAAGTTGGGTCTGCGGCAATTTGTCGTAAAACTTCAATCTCAGTAGTCTCATTTCTAACCGGAAATTCACGTTCAGGATCCCGTTTTTTGTTGGCTACTGAACCACTTTGTGGAAACTTTGCAACTAACTCCAAAATGTATTTTCTGTTAACATGTCTGTTCGGATGTTGTTCATTAAACAAATTTGCGGTACGGTTGGCACAGTCATCGTTTTTGAAAAAAGGAGTAATTATTTCAACTCTTTCTTCTACAGAATACACCATTGTGAAATTAATTTTCGGTAATACTATCAAGTATCAAACCAACCGATAACCGCATTTCTCTCATTTCGATAAGAAATGTTCTGATAGTCAATTTTCTGTTTACAAACCAACAAAACATTGACCGTTTTTGCATCTTCAACTGTGAATAATTTTTAAACGAGTTGATAAAACTTCCAAAAAAATTAGTGTGCTGAATTCAGAAAAGAAAGAGCTTTCAAATGATGTAACACTCGACACATGTATTATATAGTACAACCTCCTTAATCCAAAGTAGTAATTGCACTAGTTGTTCCGGATTTTCGAGATTTTTGGACTATATAAAAAAAAGTCTAGACGCAGCAAGTGCGTTACGGTAGTGAATTTTCATTGAAATGTTTTTAATAGCAAATATGTATATTCTTGTCAAGAAAGCCAGCATGAAACTTGGTTACCAGTATAACCCATATAATAGAAACAATGTACCATATTTCATCAAAATAACTTTGTTGTTTGAATATGTAAAAAAAAATTCGAGAATAAACCCAAAATGTTCCCAAAAAAACTGGTTCCTAGCTTCTTTCTGAGGCAAAAACTCGTTTAATAACCACATCAAAAACAAAGTCCTCTCAAGCTCCAACGGCAGCAAACTCTTCTGGACTCTTGCTAAATCTATTGGGAATAATTTCTGCAAGAGCACGTTCCCACCTCTTGTTTCAGGGGATGAAATGGTTTCTACCACCCTGGGCAAGGCTGAACTTTTTGCCTCGTAGATTGTCGGCAATTCTACTCTCAACCCACCTCCAAATGTTAAACCACCAACAGTCCCCAATGTCGCGCATAAAATGACGGATATCATTTTCAAAACTAAAAAGGTACGAAAGATGCTCTCTTCTCTTAATACCAGGAAATCCTCTGGCCTTGACGATATCCCAGCAATTGTTCTCAAAAAATGCGCATCAGAACTTGCTTCTATCCTGACTCGTCTGTTTCAGACATCTTACAATAGAGGCATATTCCCTAGTAACTGCAAAACAGCTCAAGTACAACCCGTCCCCAAGAAAGGATCCAAAGCGCTTCCTATCAATTACGTGCCTATTTCTCTCCTTTCGTCGTCTCTAAAGTGATGGAAAAGTATATAAACACCAAATTACTAAAATTTATTGAAAAACACAGTCTAATCCACGACAGGCAGTATGGATTCCGTCACCGCAGATCAACTGGCGACCTCCTTTCCTTTGTCACCCATTCTGAAAACAAGTCCATGAACCTACACAGTGAATTCCAGAATGTCGCCCTAGACATATCCAAAGCATTCCACCAGGTCTAGCACGCAGCGCCTCTTAATACACTTCCGGCCTATGGCCTACCACCAAAACTCTGTACCTGGACAGCAGATTTCCTCTCCAACCGGAGCATTTCTGTTGTCGTGGATGGCCATTCCTCTAAACTGAATCCAATTAATGCAGGAGTCCCTCAAGGTTCAGCTTTAGCCCCTACTTTGTTCACAATGACCTCCTCCCTAGCACACGCAACCCAGTTCACAGTTACGCAGAAGGTAGCACCCTCCACTCAAATATACAATATTCTAAGCCTGTCTCTTTAGCCCAATTAGATGAGGATCGCAGACTCATGGAGGGTTCTGTCTCCGTGGATCTCCAAAAAATATTATACTGGGGAAGTATAAATCTTGTACAATTTAATCCCACCAAATCTCAGTCTTGCTTTCTATCTCATAAGAGATACACCAGCCCTAAACCCATCACAATGAACAACCAAGTTTTTCAAAGTAATGAGTTCTTTTCACTTGTTGGCATTTCTGTGGATCTAAATCTCAATTGGCACCAACATGTCACATCGATTGAAGAAGCGGCTGCTAAGAAATTAGGTTTCCTCTTCCGGGCTCGCAAATACTTTTCACCAGCTAGTCTTTATACCATATATACTTCACAAATAAGGCCAAACCTCGAATACTGCTCCTACATCTAGGGTGTCGCTGCTGCTTCTACACCCGCTATCCTGGACTCTATTCAGACGAGAGCTATACGTCTCATCGATAACTCTAGTCTCACCCAAAGGCTGCCATCTCTTGCCCACCGACGTGCCGTTGGTGACCTCTCTCTGTTTTATAGATATCTGCACTGGCACTGCTCAGAGGAGGTTTCTTTAATAGTTTCTCCACCTGCTGCCCCCGAAAGATCTATCAGGGAAACAGACCGAATGCACCCTTTACTGTCCAGGTCACCAGACATAGAACATCTTGTTATGCCAGTACTTCTGTCCCGAGGACTTCCAAGTTGTGGAATTTCTTGCCGGCACATGTTTTTCCTTCTCCTCCGAACCTCCAAACTGTCAAGTCCAATATTAACAAGTTGCCTCTTTCCTCCTTGTTGATGCCCACGGTACGATAGTATTTAGGCTGTAAGCCCTCGTGGTGTGTTGTTGAAATATAAAAAAATAGCTGCAGCACTATTTAAGTATGTGTTCTTTAAATAATCTCAGAAAGTAATTAGTTTGGATACTAAAGCTAAATTTATAATTCAGAAACACTTAAAAGTAGCAATTAGAATTAGCGGATCCTAGTGAATAACTCGCATAACTACATGACTAAACAATACTTACAAATCCCCAAAGTTGTATTTTAGGCAACCATAATCCAATTAATTGGTATTGTATAGTCACTCTCATTCATTTAGTGTTTCAACAATTCAATGTTTTTTCTTGCATTTAATGTATTTCTACAATTCCTGTTGTAAAATCGCGTTCTTCATGTGAATATTTTGAGAGTGCTCAATCCGAAAGCATTATTGTAACAAAAGCAGATGTAACAACTAGAATCATTCGTATATAAATCAGTTCGTGAGTATATTGTATAACCAGGGGTCCCACAAATATGAGGTAATTACAATGGGAAGATATTACGCCTTTGTTACATTGTTTGTCTATCTTCATCTCGATAGAAAATAACTTATAATATGTGTCATGAGAATCACTTCCTATTTACAAACCATGCTGGTCTTGTTGCATAATTCTGATTATACAGGAGAATGTTCCAAATAAGAAAATTAATAAGGAAAAAAAAAAGAAAAAAAAAAGAGAAAAAAAGAATATGTTAAATGGTAAGAATATTGTTGTACTCAGCCTAGTTAATTATATTAAAAATAATGGTAGTAATAATAAAAACGACATAATGGTTGGATCCACGATGGAATATTGTATAGAAAAATATGGAAGTGCATGACCTAACGCTCGACCGGAAAATTAACTCGTACAATAGGCTAATGGATAATTATCCGTAGCCAAAAAATCGCGAACAACAACAACGACAAGAAAATTAATGTTTAAATCTCATTATTTTAATATCACTGAATTTTCTTTAAAAATCACTAAATGGAGATCCCGACTTTTGAATTTTGAAAAAAATTCTTCAAATGAGCGCGAACTAGGCACCCTAGAACCTATATCCAGTGTCAGTTTCAATTTATATATATATATATATATATATATATATATATATATATATATATATATATATATATATATATATATATATATATATATATATATATAGTGTCCCAAACTGGATGGGAATATATTGCTATCTCCGTTATTATTAGAGATAGCGAGACGGTTAAATTAGCAATGTTTTGTATAATTTCAGGTTCGTCCCAAATATGACTTGTATTTTGCCCTACCTCTTTTCGTTTTCGAGCTATTTTGAAAAAACAAAATTTGTCGATTTCTTTCTTCTTCAATATCTAAGTAGGTGTTGATCTGACATGTCTAAGACTTGCACATTATCAGGACACTTTTTGCAGCGTAATCTTTCTGTGCTATTCTCCTTTTAATTGTCATTTGTTTTTGAGCTACAGGTATCAACGTTTGTTTTTATTATGTCAGCCATATTGTATTTTTTGCTCATGTGATACACTGTGAAAAGACATTTCCAATGATGTACAACATTCTTGAGAAATCTTGTAATTGCACTGACAATTTTGAGAAAAACTGTTTTGAGGATAGTAGGCTATGAAATCCAATACCAGAAAAGAAATGACAATAAAATAATTTTCAAAAACCAGTATGCCATGGAGTCTAACAATAGACTTCTACTTTTAACATAATTTTCCGTAATGATTCACGATAAAAAAGATAGGAACTTTGAGCACACCAATGAATCGGCCCATTATTACAAATGATATTTTATATTACAACATTATCCTAAAAAAATGTTATAATTCAATTAAATAAGTAAACCCAGTAAATATCTAAATTTACTAACATAACTCAATAAAAAGCAGATAAATGATTTACGAAGATGCCTTTAAAAATTGTTTGATTTTTAAACGTAAGTCAACTTAAGAACAACAGAATAAAGGTCGCTCTGGATATAATACTATCGCGACAATTAAGAATACTATCATTCCAAATTATCTGAATAATTTGAGGTGTATTTAACACGTTGCTTAAAATTTTGTACTAAATAGTTTGTTTCCTGTTTATTTTAAATAGTATTTAACAATATGTTTAGTAATGAAGAATATTTTGACATGTTGGAATGTTATATTCGTTCTAGCCGAAATACTGAGGCAGCTGCAAATTCATATCAAAACGACTACCCAGAAAGACGACAACCAAACACCAAAATATTTCGCAGGATAGTGACCAATCTATTGAACGACGGTAGCTTCCACGCAAAGAAACTACCAATGCCTAGAAATGAAGAAAGAAATAATGCCGTCTTACAGGTTTCAAACGAAAACCCTTCGCAATCTGTTCGGTTTTATGGTGAACAAATTGACATTCCAAAAGGTACGGTATTAAAACATAGTCATTACCATCCATATAAACTTACAATCGTACAAGGCTTAAATGTTGACGATTACCCTAAGCGACTTCAATTCTGCAGATGGTATAAAGGACAATGTCAGCAAGATGAAAATTTTCATTTGAAAATAATATGGACTGATGAATCCAGATTTACAAATTGTGGTGTGTATAATCGCCATAATAGGCATTATTGGGCAAATGAAAATCCCCATCTAAAGGAAGAAAGACGATTGCAAGACAGATTTGGTATTAATGTTTGATGCGGCTTATTAGGTAAAAAACTGTTATTTTTATTTGTAGATTAGACAGTTAATTTTAAAAAACAGCTAACTTCATTGTTAGTCGGTTCTTTTTTGAAAATAATTTAACTGGGGAAAGGTATCTTAATCTTTTGAAAAATGATATCTTACCAACAATTAGAAGACGGTTGTTCAGCTTACAATGCTAGGATCGTCGAAGAAAATAATCAGGAAGAAGTCTTTTTTGTCCTGGCAGTTAAAAAAGCCACATTGGCCTCTTTTTACATTTTGGCTTTTCTTCTGAAAACCACGCTGAGTCGTTTAAGAGTTTTACTCTATCAAATTTTATTTGGATTTAGTATTCACGAGGTTTAAAATATATTACTGTCCTTTGATTTGAGTTTTATTAGTTGATGTAGTCTCAATATTGGTTGGTGGCAGTAATATAGTCTGAGAATATTCAAGATAATCACAGAAGAAAACCAAGTAAGCTGCCGAATTAACATATTTCGGTAAGGTTTATTATTCATACTCATTCTTTCTTTTAACTATTCCATATTTTGTTGGAATTTATAGGCAGATTGGAAGTTAGATATTGGAAACTGTAAATTAGACATGGGAATTGACAAACAGAACCAGAAAAGACAACAAAATAGGTCATAGCAGATAAGAAGTAGGACACAGCAAATAGGAAGATACCCACCAGCCCTAGCCTAGGACGCATTTTTGATAATTGTGACTTTAAATCCCTGGACCCGAAGCTTAGTTAATGTTTCGCTTCCGTTGGCTGTCCGCCTTCTTCACAGAAAACCGAATAAGTAAAAATTTTTCCTTTGCTGATATTTTGTTGTTCAAGAAATCAGTCTCTACAGTTCTCTACTACATTCTCCACAACTAGCAGTATTTCTTTCTATTTTTTAATAATCATTGAGTGTGATTTTAAGAATTTTACAGGTGTTTGAGTAAACCCATTGAGTTTAAAATTAATAAAACCTTTTAAAACAATTTGAGCATTGTAATGTGACTGCGCGCATTCATAATTTCATGATATTGATTTGTAAACCTAAGCTAGTAATATATTGTGAGAATTTATCATATTATCACTTCACTTTATGCCTACTCTAACTATCTAATAACTAATTAAATTTATATTTTATTAATGCTGTGTATTACTACTTTGCAACTTATTGTGTCAAATTTAGACGACTTCTATACTCATGTTTGGTAATTTGCATGAACATACTTAAGTTCTTTAAGGAGTCAGGGGTCTTGAAATTGCCTGGCGCCTTTAAAAATTAAAAACCTGGACCCACTCCCTCCCCACTGAGTAACCGCGGATTTAACTCCTTTAACAGTGTTACTACCATCACATAAAATTTACATGATAACCATCTAAGAGCAAATTATACCGTAACTAGTGGCGTGCTGTCCATGGAAGCAAGGGAAGCATTGCTTCCCTTAAAATAACGACTACATACCTAAACCGCATCATTTATAATCCCTTTTGTATTTTAAATATTAAATTTCAAATTCTAAAACTAATTTAATTATTACAATTTTTATTTCGCAAGCTCACACACAGAATTATTTATTATGCATCATACTGTATTTGTATACACGCTCCTAGCAAGGACGTCGTCCCAGTAAATGCGACCGCCAGCGAACAGCATCAACCTGATACTACAAGTGGTTGCAATAACTTCGGTTAAATACACGTAGTCAGCAGGCAACTTTATAAGAAACCCTAGCTCGACGGGATGTACACGTATTTTTAGAACGTGTTGTACTGGGAAGACCTGTGCACGTACGAAGTGAATGTCTCTGATTATTTCGTAGATATAAGCAGTTGACTAAGTTAAATACATTGGCATTTTATGATTATTAATATGGCTGCAAGTATATCAGCTTTTAACAGCGGCGTCGGTGGGGGTGGGGATTTACAAACTTTACAAACAAGTGGCAATAATAACTGTGATTGTATTGTGTGTTTTTTGATAACCAAAGGATTTTCAGCTTTACCGCTTGCTTAAAAACTTGCTATTATTAATAAAGGTAGGACGAAACCTGCTGTAAAAAACTTAAATCCAGGAATTAAAACATGTACTCGACATTTCAACGCGGAAAAAACTTATAAACAATATGAATGGTTAACGGGTTGTGAAAACAGGAATAAACTGTTTTGTTGGCCTGGTAGTCTATTTGTGACTGAAAAGGGGGTGTGGAATAAAAGTGGGTTTTCCGACTTGAATAATCTACATAAAGTAGTAAAAAAAACATGTCTAAAGCGCATTTACAGACCATTTTAAAATGAAGTGTCTTAGGAAAAACGCGAATTGACAAGCAGATAGAAATTAGTCATCGCCAACACAATGAACTGGTTGATAAAAACAGAAAGATATTAAAACGACTTATTGATGTGTGTTTTCTTTGTCAGCATGAATTGGGTTTCAGGAGTCATGACGAAACAACTACATCTGCAAATAGAGGAAACTTTCAAGACCTAGTTTCTTTAATAGCCAAATACGACATTTATTTAAAAAATCACTTGGAACAGTCTAACGTTTTTCGCGGGACATAATGACTTAATTTCGGCTGCTGCCACTATTATTTTGAACAGAATTGAATCTGAAATTAAACAGACTCGTTTCATTGCTATCGATCTAGATTAAACAACCGATGTAACTAATTTAAGTCAACAATCTGTAGTAATACGCTACGTAAAAATGGATGGGAGTGTACAAGAAAGATTTTTAGGCTTTAAAAATGTGACAGAAGATTGTACCGCAAACGCTCTATATAAAATTGTGCTTAATATTATGAAAGATATTGAGGAGGCTGATAATAAATTGATTGCCCAAAGCTATGATGGGGCTGCTGTTATGGCCGGACATTTAAGAGGTCTTTAAGCTAAAGTGCGGGAAACGTTCTCAAGTGCTCTATTTGTACTCTGCGCTCATAAATTAAATGTAATTTTATCCCAATCTATAAATCATATTAAAGAATGTAAAGTGTTTTTTTTTTGCTACCTTAAGTAGAATGAATTTGATAAGTTCTGGGAAAAGCCACGAAGAAAGCGTCTGCGCACTGATAATGTGGGAGACCTTCAAACTTCTTACCGCTGGCTTTTCTACGAAATCATAGATCAAATTCAGCAGCAAATTAACTGCAGATTTGATCATCTCAGTGACCTAAAATTTCTTGAATTGTGTAATTTTGGAGGAATTAAAGGGATACCTTTCCCAGAAGATTCATTCAAATCATTATTTCACCACTATAGACATTATTTTGTCAAAGCCTTATTACGATCAGAACTTACAGTCATTTATGAAACCGATGTTATTGACACAAAAAGTAACGCGAGTGAACTTTTAACTTTCTTAAAACAATCAAAATTGGAAAATGCATATTCTGAAGTGTTGAAATTATGTGAATTAGTATTAACAATTCCTGCTACTAGTGCATCTTTAGAACGATTTTTTTTACATTGAAACGTATCAAGAGTTTTGTTAGGAATTCAACAGGACAGGAAAGACTTTCCCAAATTTCTATTTTGTCAGTTGAAAATAAACTCGTCCAGTAAATGTCCCAAGTAGGTAGGGCGCCACTCTGGCCAGACAGTGACGTCACATTTCACATCTCGCCTTGTTATGTAACCTGTAAACATTCCAAGGTCAATGACCTTCCAAGGTGATTGACCTGTTATTTCTAGGAAACTTTGGCCAGACAGTGACGTCACATTTCACATCTCGCCTTGTTATGTAACCTGTATTCTAAGGTCAATGACCTGTTATGTCTAGGAAACTTTGGCCAGACAGTGACGTCACATTTCACATCTCGCCTTGTTATGTAACCTGTATTCTAAGGTCAATGACCTGTTATGTCTAGGAAACTTTGGCCAGACAGTGACGTCACATGACTTGGGCCAGACAGTCACATGCAAACATTCCAAAGTGTCTAACCTATTACTTCAAATTATTCTAAGGATATTTTGAAAAAAACCATTTGGAGCAGGTGAGTTTCGAACCCGGGACATTCAGATGGGAGGCAACGATGCTAACCACTGTGCTAAGCAGACGCTTATTAATTTACTGTTTTAGGTTGGTATATATACGACTTTTAATTAAAACAAACCATACATGTAACATACATAAAGTTTTTATTATTATTAGACAATTGAATGATTCACAAAATAAGAATTAATATGTTTTAATATTATATAAATGTGAGCTGGAAGATAAAGCCCTTCTTACATTTAATGAGGGAATATCAAATCTGTAAAAATAACACACAGAGGTCTTTGGCAAACAAAAGAAGGAAGTTCAGAAACAAAATAGACAACAGGTTCAAATAGGAAACCAAAACTTAAATATCGTAGAGACAATAGAGGTCGCTGGCAAAACAAAGAAGGAAGCTCAGAAACAAAATGGACAACAGGTTCAACTCTTAAAAATAGGAACTAGCCTTATGTGTGGGCGGGGCAAGTAGTTGATTTTATTTTGAAAGAGATACAGGTTCGATTCCTGATATATGCTCCTGGATATGGTAGCGTCAAACAAATACAAAGAGGTACTGAATAACTAAACAGTTAGAAACAATGGTTGGTTACAGGTTCAATTCCTTTCTAACCCCAAGTGTTTAGTGTCATGTTACTCGTCTAAGTAAGCAGAATTAAAAAATGGCGATTAAAATAAGATAAAAAACTTAAAACCCTTATCGCGGAAGATCCGTGAGATGTACGATAGAACCAATACATGCACGGTGTTAAGGAGGTCAAATCAAAGTGGAATATACAATAAAATGATCACTTCCGGTCTAAACTTTAAATCCTTATATCTTTTGAAGGGAAAGTGATAGAAATGAACTATCTTCAAAAATATATCGTATCATAACAAGCTCTACAAGAAAATGGGATAAAAAACTTTAAACCCTTATCGCGGAAGATCCGTGAGATGTACGATAGAACCAATACATGCACGGTGTTAAGGAGGCCAAACCAAATTGGAATATACAATAAAATGGCCACTTCCGGTCTAAACTTTAAATCCTTATATCTTTTGAACGGAAAGTGATAGAAAGGAACCGACTTCAAAAATGATGTTTCGTAACAAGGCCTACAAGAAACTGAGATAAAAAACTTCAAACCCTTATCGCGGAAGATCGGTGAGATGTACGCTGAAACCAATACATGCACGGTGTTAAGGAGGCCAAACTAAATTGGAATATACAATAAAATGACCACTTCCGGTCTAAATTTTAAATCGTTATATCTTTTGAACGGAAAGTGATAGAAATGAACTGACTTCAAAAATGTATGTTTCGTAACAAGGTCTACAAGAAACTGAGATAAAAAACTTAAAACCCTTATCGCGGAAGATCCGTGAGATGTACGAACCAACACATGCACGGTGTTAAGGAGGCCAAATCAAATTGGAATATACAATAAAATGGCCACTTCCGGTCTAAACTTTAAATCCTTATATCTTTTGAACGGAAAGTGATAGAAAGGAACCGACTTCAAAAATGATGTTTCGTAACAAGGCCTACAAGAAACTGAGATAAAAAACTTCAAACCCTTATCGCGGAAGATCGGTGAGATGTACGATACAACCAATACATGCACGGTGTTCAGCAAAGCAAACTCTAATAGCATATTCAATAAAAATGTTACTTCCGGTCTAAACTTTAAATCCTTATATCTTTTCAACGGAAAGTGATAGAAAGGAACCGACTTCAAAAATGTATGTTTCGTAACAAGGTCTACAAGAAACTGAGATAAAAAACTTCAAACCCTTATCGCGGAAGATCGGTGAGATGTACGATACAACCAATACATGCACGGTGTTCAGCAAAGCAAACTCTAATAGCATATTCAATAAAAATGTTACTTTCGGTAGACACTTCCGGTATAGCCAGTCTTAGAGCTACATACATGTGTGACACATCAAAATAATCGTCTTGTTGAACAGAAGAAATATAATATTTAAGTAAGTCAGAACAAGCTGTGTTAACACCTAAAAACAACACACTCTCTTAGACTTAATGAAGTTACTTTCAGAGAAAATTTCCACCATACCATAAAGAACAGTATTCAATAGCGTATTTAAATGTTGACTACATCAAGTGATGCGTACTACAGACAAATTTTAGTACACCCTCTTAGACTTATTGAAGTTGACGGCACAGGCAGCTGTCAAGCGTACCTAACAAACCAAAGTAAATATGTCTTGAAGAACAGTCTTCAATTACCCTAAACCAACACATCTCTATCATTTCAGAGTAATCTTAGCCATGTGACCAGTTAAACTAAATGTCTTGAAGTGTAGCTTTTATGTTTATGAGATATAAAATAAGAAAACCAAAGAGTTAATTGTCTATTAAAACAACAAGCAGAAGGGGTTGACTTGGTACCTACAGCTGCTACATACTTGGTAAAAATGGGTGCCACTAGCATTTCAGAGTAATTTTAATCACACAACACTCTAACTAATTGTCTTGAGATGTGGCTTTATGTGTTAATGGGTGGAAATAACAAAACTAAAGAGTTGATTGTCTATTATAACTGTCAGCTAAAGAAGCATTTAGGTAGCCGGAATACCGATATCCTAAATATTTCAAGAGTAATCTTAGTCATACAACACTCTTAACTAACTGTCTTGAGATGTGGCTTTATGTGTCATTGGTTGGAAAATAAGAAAACTAAAGAGTTGATTGCCTATTACAACAGTCAGCTGAAGGAACATTTGGGTTATCGGAATACCGATATGCCAAATGTTCCAACCGAAGGAGCCCACTTAGAGACATCTCCAGGGGCTCGGAATACCGATGCCCTAGAAGTGTCGGAAGCAACATTTCAATTACCAACAACCGCTAAATACTTGTTGGACTTTAGTATGTTTGATATTAAATTCGATTTTGCTACATAACCATTCATTTTTATGAAAAACTCAACAATTTTTATTTCTGCGTAAGCGAATTTAATCAGAAATATAGAACCAATCTTCAAGGAACCGAAGTAAAATGATAAGAATATTAAGAACAAACATTCCGATACCGAAGTGATCCTAAACACACCATATGATGCAAATTCTGTAAATCTCTTTAACAGAAGAAAAACAGAAGTGAAACACCGTAAGACAAATAGAACCGACGTACATAACAGATGTGTCTGAGGAGAAACGTATTCAGAACCCTATTGAGTTTACTAAGTTTTAAGTATACGAACATAACAGTCTATGTACCAACCAACCAACCAACCAACCAACTGTTTTTGAGGTGTACCCATTATGTATGTATGTATGTAATTTAATTTTCGATAGTGTAAAATAAAATTAAAAAGTGTGATATATGATAAAATAAGAAAACTAAAGAGTTGACTGCCTATTACAACGGTCAGCTGAAGAAACAATTAGGTAGCCAGAATACCGATACCCTAAATATTTCAACCGAAGGAGTTCACTTAGAGTCACATCTAGGGGGCCGGAATACCGGCCCCCTAGATGTGCCGGAAGCAACATCTCAAGTAACACCTAGAACTGCAACATACTTGGTAAAAATGGGTGGAGCTCAGATTGTAAACGACTTGATAGGTGGTACATATGTTTGCAAAGATTTCATTCTATAGTCCATGATGTCGATCCCGAAGACAGAGTGGGGTTTACCTTTAGCTCGGAGGGGTTCGACAAGGGGGCTGCTCACTTGCCTTTCAGAAAAGCAAAGAATGTTGTTTTCGAAGACATTTGGTTCCTACTGAGTAAGATATACCAGAGTAAAGGACCTGGTTTTCGTTCTAATAGTTTTCGAATGACGATGACTCAAGTGAAAACCGCTAAGCCTTTAATACATGTCAATTAAATATCTTAACTCATCATTACCATCATATATTCAGACACTTGTACGTAGCATGCAAGCCTTCAATATAAACACGTATCAATTCAATCTCTTAATCCATTATTAACATCATAGGTTCAGAGGGGTCCACTTGTAGATAGCTTGCTATCTCTACGCCCCTCAACGTTGGTTGGTTGGTTGGGTGGTTGGTTAGTTGGTTGGTTGCACTTTTCATAGAAATGATTGGATATCCAACAGGCTAAATTTAGAATGAAATCTTTGCAAACATATGTACCACCTATCAAGTCGTTTACAATCTGAGCTTCACCCATTTTTACCAAGTATGTTGCAGTTCTAGGTGTTACTTGAGATGTTGCTTCCGGCACATCTAGGGGGCCGGTATTCCGGCCCCCTAGATGTGACTCTAAGTGAACTCCTTCGGTTGAAATATTTAGGGTATCGGTATTCTGGCTACCTAATTGTTTCTTCAGCTGACCGTTGTAATAGGCAGTCAACTCTTTAGTTTTCTTATTTTATCATATATCACACTTTTTAATTTTATTTTACACTATCGAAAATTAAATTACATACATACATACATAATGGGTACACCTCAAAAACAGTTGGTTGGTTGGTTGGTTGGTTGGTACATAGACTGTTATGTTCGTATACTTAAAACTTAGTAAACTCAATAGGGTTCTGAATACGTTTCTCCTCAGACACATCTGTTATGTACGTCGGTTCTATTTGTCTTACGGTGTTTCACTTCTGTTTTTCTTCTGTTAAAGAGATTTGCAGAATTTGCATCATATGGTGTGTTTAGGATCACTTCGGTATCGGAATGTTTGTTCTTAATATTCTTATCATTTTACTTCGGTTCCTTGAAGATTGGTTCTATATTTCTGATTAAATTCGCTTACGCAGAAATAAAAATTGTTGAGTTTTTCATAAAAATGAATGGTTATGTAGCAAAATCGAATTTAATATCAAACATACTAAAGTCCAACAAGTATTTAGCGGTTGTTGGTGTTAATTGAAATGTTGCTTCCGACACTTCTAGGGCATCGGTATTCCGAGCCCCTGGAGATGTCTCTAAGTGGGCTCCTTCGGTTGGAACATTTGGCATATCGGTATTCCGATAACCCAAATGTTCCTTCAGCTGACTGTTGTAATAGGCAATCAACTCTTTAGTTTTCTTATTTTCCAACCAATGACACATAAAGCCACATCTCAAGACAGTTAGTTAAGAGTGTTGTATGACTAAGATTACTCTTGAAATATTTAGGATATCGGTATTCCGGCTACCTAAATGCTTCTTTAGCTGACAGTTGTAATAGACAATCAACTCTTTAGTTTTGTTATTTCCACCCATTAACACATAAAGCCACATCTCAAGACAATTAGTTAGAGTGTTGTGTGATTAAAATTACTCTGAAATGCTAGTGGCACCCATTTTTACCAAGTATGTAGCAGCTGTAGGTACCAAGTCAACCCCTTCTGCTTGTTGTTTTAATAGACAATTAACTCTTTGGTTTTCTTATTTTATATCTCATAAACATAAAAGCTACACTTCAAGACATTTAGTTTAACTGGTCACATGGCTAAGATTACTCTGAAATGATAGAGATGTGTTGGTTTAGGGTAATTGAAGACTGTTCTTCAAGACATATTTACTTTGGTTTGTTAGGTACGCTTGACAGCTGCCTGTGCCGTCAACTTCAATAAGTCTAAGAGGGTGTACTAAAATTTGTCTGTAGTACGCATCACTTGATGTAGTCAACATTTAAATACGCTATTGAATACTGTTCTTTATGGTATGGTGGAAATTTTCTCTGAAAGTAACTTCATTAAGTCTAAGAGAGTGTGTTGTTTTTAGGTGTTAACACAGCTTGTTCTGACTTACTTAAATATTATATTTCTTCTGTTCAACAAGACGATTATTTTGATGTGTCACACATGTATGTAGCTCTAAGACTGGCTATACCGGAAGTGTCTACCGAAAGTAACATTTTTATTGAATATGCTATTAGAGTTTGCTTTGCTGAACACCGTGCATGTATTGGTTGTATCGTACATCTCACCGATCTTCCGCGATAAGGGTTTGAAGTTTTTTATCTCAGTTTCTTGTAGACCTTGTTACGAAACATACATTTTTGAAGTCGGTTCCTTTCTATCACTTTCCGTTGAAAAGATATAAGGATTTAAAGTTTAGACCGGAAGTAACATTTTTATTGAATATGCTATTAGAGTTTGCTTTGCTGAACACCGTGCATGTATTGGTTGTATCGTACATCTCACCGATCTTCCGCGATAAGGGTTTGAAGTTTTTTATCTCAGTTTCTTGTAGAGCTTGTTATGAAACGATATATTTTTGAAGTCGGTTCCTTTCTATCACTTTCCGTTCAAAAGATATAAGGATTTAAAGTTTAGACCGGAAGTGGCCATTTTATTGTATATTCCAATTTGATTTGGCCTCCTTAACACCGTGCATGTGTTGGTTCTATCGTACATCTCACGGATCTTGCGCGATAAGGGTTTTAAGTTTTTTATCTCAGTTTCTTGTAGACCTTGTTACGAAACATACATTTTTGAAGTCAGTTCATTTCTATCACTTTCCGTTCAAAAGATATAACGATTTAAAATTTAGACCGGAAGTGGTCATTTTATTGTATATTCCAATTTAGTTTGGCCTCCTTAACACCGTGCATGTATTGGTTTCAGCGTACATCTCACCGATCTTCCGCGATAAGGGTTTGAAGTTTTTTATCTCAGTTTCTTGTAGGCCTTGTTACGAAACATCATTTTTGAAGTCGGTTCCTTTCTATCACTTTCCGTTCAAAAGATATAAGGATTTAAAGTTTAGACCGGAAGTGGCCATTTTATTGTATATTCCAATTTGGTTTGGCCTCCTTAACACCGTGCATGTATTGGTTCTATCGTACATCTCACGGATCTTCCGCGATAAGGGTTTAAAGTTTTTTATCTCATTTTCTTGTAGAGCTTGTTATGATACGATATATTTTTGAAGATAGTTCATTTCTATCACTTTCCCTTCAAAAGATATAAGGATTTAAAGTTTAGACCGGAAGTGATCATTTTATTGTATATTCCACTTTGATTTGACCTCCTTAACACCGTGCATGTATTGGTTCTATCGTACATCTCACGGATCTTCCGCGATAAGGGTTTTAAGTTTTTTATCTTATTTTAATCGCCATTTTTTAATTCTGCTTACTTAGACGAGTAACATGACACTAAACACTTGGGGTTAGAAAGGAATTGAACCTGTAACCAACCATTGTTTCTAACTGTTTAGTTATTCAGTACCTCTTTGTATTTGTTTGACGCTACCATATCCAGGAGCATATATCAGGAATCGAACCTGTATCTCTTTCAAAATAAAATCAACTACTTGCCGCGCCCACACATAAGGCTAGTTCCTATTTTTAAGAGTTGAACCTGTTGTCCATTTTGTTTCTGAGCTTCCTTCTTTGTTTTGCCAGCGACCTCTATTGTCTCTACGATATTTAAGTTTTGGTTTCCTATTTGAACCTGTTGTCTATTTTGTTTCTGAACTTCCTTCTTTTGTTTGCCAACGACCTCTGTGTGTTATTTTTACAGATTTGATATTCCCTCATTAAATGTAAGAAGGGCTTTATCTTCCAGCTCACATTTATATAATATTAAAACATATTAATTCTTATTTTGTGAATCATTCAATTGTCTAATAATAATAAAAACTTTATGTATGTTACATGTATGGTTTGTTTTAATTAAAAGTCGTATATATACCAGCCTAAAACAGTAAATTAATAAGCGTCTGCTTAGCACAGTGGTTAGCATAGTTGCCTCCCATCTGAATGTCCCGGGTTCGAAACTCACCTGCTCCAAATGGTTTTTTTCAAAATATCCTTAGAATAATTTGAAGTAATAGGTTAGACACTTTGGAATGTTTGCATGTGACTGTCTGGCCCAAGTCATGTGACGTCACTGTCTGGCCAAAGTTTCCTAGACATAACAGGTCATTGACCTTAGAATACAGGTTACATAACAAGGCGAGATGTGAAATGTGACGTCACTGTCTGGCCAAAGTTTCCTAGACATAACAGGTCATTGACCTTAGAATACAGGTTACATAACAAGGCGAGATGTGAAATGTGACGTCACTGTCTGGCCAAAGTTTCCTAGAAATAACAGGTCAATCACCTTGGAAGGTCATTGACCTTGGAATGTTTACAGGTTACATAACAAGGCGAGATGTGAAATGTGACGTCACTGTCTGGCCAGAGTGGCGCCCTACCTACTGTCCCAGAATCCACAGTTTTATGACGACATTATTAAAATTTGCCAAAAACGACAGAAGAATTGAGTTACACTATAAATAGGTAAGTTGCTGAGAATTGCTTGTTCAATATGTAATACTGGTAGCTTATCGTAGCTTAAAGAGGTCAAGTTTCCACATTGCATTTAGCTTACTCCCTAAAATCTGAACGTTTTATTAAAGCCTTCCCCTAGAAAATAAAGTATAGCAGATTCAACAATAGATTCATTCATTGTCTGTCATCAAGGAATGTATCACTGCTTTAAATTAAAAATTTAAATAACAATACCTCCTCATTTGTCCGTCTGTAATAAAAGTATCACTATTCAGTGTTCGACTTACACCTGAACAACAATGGATTCTTTCAACCAAAACATCAATGAAACTGTCATCGGTGTCAAGTAAAGACGAAGACACAGTATTATACAAGGGTTACTTACATATTTTATTACATTTTTTAGGTGAAAGTTCAGCCTTATAAGGAAGGTTAGATAAACGCACAAACTTCAACTTTGAAAATTGGGCAACAAAAAAACAACAAATCATGTGAACAACCTGAAACTAATACGGCTTATGTCAAAATAAATGCCTTGAGAAATGTGTGGTATAAAGCCTTAAGTTTCGGCTTCAGCAGTCATTGTCCTTCATTTTAATCAAACATTTTCAGAAAATGAGCAGCAAATAGACCCTTTCTCTGATGCTTTGGCAGTAGTTTCAATTATAGGGTTATAATACATGAAGAAAAACTTTGTATCTCTTTTTAAGCACATTCGCGAACGGGGCAGTGCATAATATTTTATCTTTGTTTTCATAATAATTTTGGTATTGGATTTTTCTTAAGAAAATTCACTAATAGAAGGAAATCGCGACTTTTGCATTTGGAAAAAATTTCTTCAAACAACCGCGAGCTGGTCCCCACATTTCCATATATATATATATATATATATATATATATATATATATATATATATATATATATATATATATATATATATATATATATATATCTTTTGGAATGTTGCACTACACTGTAATCAATTTTAAATATACGTTTTATTTGTTTCCTGTACCTTTGGTTTTTTATTTGTTTACGTGGACTGCATTTTCGAACCGTCCTGGTTCATCATCAGCACGCTACTGACTATGATCGTTCCTGTGTGGTTTATGTCTGAAATTGTACGTGACGTCTGCGCGTTAAGCTTCTATTGGTCGGTTTACTGTTCTCTGATTGGTTGTGTTTGCGGACTGTGTCGAGTGTATCGGTTTAAACTTTTGATTATTGTGGTTTGATAATGTGTCTATTTGTATGGCTTTTATTGGACAAATTATTAAACCACAATAATCATAACAGGAGACCTGTTGTGTTTCTGAGCTGTCCTCTGCTAAAATTTAGCAGTTCCACAGCTCTCTATGAACTGGGTTCGTTAATTATTGACTTTCCATGTCTGAGCCCTGGACAGTCTGCCCAGTACACCTTGTGTTGGTTTCTGACCCAGGACTTAATGGCTCCCCTGTCAGTGCTCTTTCTCACCCCCAGAGCCCGTTCTGGTCCCATAAATGGTTCTGCTGGCCCTCTCTTCGCGAGACTGTCGGCTTCTTCATTGCCTTTGACCCCCGAGTGACCCAGCACCCAGATGAGGGTCACCACCTTCTGCCCAGCCAGGTCGCTCGTCTCGTCTCGACACTCACTCACCAGCCAGGAATTTTCCCGTGGCTACTTAGTGCCTTAAGGGCTGTCTGTGGCTATGAGGATCCGCTTACTGGTGTAGCCCCTCCTCTTGTTCTCCCGCACACAATGCAGGTTGGCGTACATTTCGGCCTGAAACACCGTTGCATGGGCTCCGATGGAAATACTTCCTTCCGAGTAAACACCTGCCCCCGTCCCACGCTCCCCGCCGGATCCGTCCGTGAACCAGACGAGCGTCCAGTGTTATGCCCGGCGTCTCCTCCCGCCATGCCTCGCGGTCGGGGATTTCCACTGTAAAGTTGTTTTCCCTGCAGATTCGCGGGCTTGCGTAGTCTGACCTCATTTCAAGCATGGGCCCCTTTACGATCTCCTGAATTTTGCAGAGGCCCTGAAGCCTGGGTTGATCTTCAGTCTACCATTGCAGGCTAGTCTGTATAGTCCTAGCCTAGCCTCCCCCATAATAACTAAGTGAGGGGGGGCAGATCCAGCAGCACTTCCATGGCGGCTGCTGGGGTTGAAAACATGGCCCCTGTGATGCCTAGGCAAGCCATCCTTTGGATCTTGCCTAGTTTTTGTTTGGCACTGGATTGTGTCACCTTAGGCCACCAGACCAGTGTCGCGTATGTTAACGATGGTCTGACCACCCTTGTGTACGGCCAGTGGGCTATACTAGGTCTTAGTCCCCACGTTTTTCCATATAGCCGCCTAGTGACGGCCAAGGTCATGACTACCTTTCGCAGTATTTTTCCAGTGTGACCATTCGAGGTTAGCTTAGAGGCCAATAGGACCCCAATATATTTTACCTCCCTGGCCATTGGAATGCTCCTACCGTATAGAGTGAGAGTTCTGTGGCTGTTGTACTTCTTCCTCCTCGTAAACGGCACGACGGTTGCTTTCTCGGGGCTCACCCCGAGCCCTTGACAACCGTCCACCCTTCCACCACTTTCAGTGCAGTTTGCATGCGCTCCCACACAGACTGTGTGACCTTTCCTGGGGCTATGATGACAATGTCGTCCGCATAGCCATGTACCAACATTTTCTACTTGCGTCATAAAGCTGTTTGTCGATAATTATATCTTGACAGGCGTGTAAATAGCTTGGGGAGGTTCGTTGGCCAGGAAAATCGGACCAATTTTTTCTGGAACATTTTAAGTTTATTTCCGGAAGATGTTTGTTCTTTTTGAAACAACAAAGCTATTTTAATGAAATGTGGCACATTGTTTGTACTATATAGATTATAGTCCCAACCATATGTCCGTTTAAAAACAACACATATTTAAAAACATTTTTACGAAAACTCGCTACCATAACGCACTTGATGCGTCCAGACTTTTTTGTCTGTAATAACCTGAAAAATAGCGGCATACCTGAGCACAGACGTAGATTTTCTCTATGTATAAAATAAGTAATCACAAAATTAACTTTCAAATGATCTTTCTTGAAAACAGAATATTTATTTTGTATAAGAAATGCACAAAACATAGGTCTGACCTACTTTTTTGTCTGTAATAACCAGAAAATATCGACATTCCTGAACACATACATAGATACTGTGAGAAATATGTGGGTAAAACTTCCAATACCCAATAGAAGTGATCAATAGGTCGAATCTTTAACTTTCTTCTCATATACATCTATCACGCACTCTCGATGGCAGCAATATGTATAGCTTGTTTGGTTATTATGGCAACAGTATCTCTTGGAGAGCATCTAGAGAGACCACCGGTACTTTCACCTATCTCTACCGATACAGTACAGATCTAGCTGGAATGCTTAACTAGTTACCCTTTCTAAATAATTACTATCTCTATTTATACGAGGGATCTTATACAAGTCCTTGTTAGATGAAAATACGGTTGTGGCAGCATCACGGGAATGGGTGAAATTAATAAAACTCGGGACGCAGCAAGTGCGTTATGGTAGTGAATTTTTATTAAATGCTTCAAATTTAAATAACTCAATTTTCTATAAACTTAGAGAGTTTAATTGTAATACGTAGTAAGGTCTTTCCTAAGGCAAGATATCCAGAAAATTTCATTAAAATATTTTCGGAGAAAAAAATTTTTTCGAAAGAAAATTTAAAATTTGAATAACCCAATTTTCTCTTAACTTAGAAAGTTGAATTTTGGTACGTAATAAGATCTCCCGTGAGGCAATATACATACTAAATTTCATTAAAACAGCTTTGTTACTTTCGGAGAAAAAATTTTTTTCGAAAGAAAACTCAAAATTTTCCCGGAAAACCCCGTCAGATTTTTCTGACTAACGAACTCATCCAAGCCATTAATAAAAGAAAGGTACTTGCCAAGTTTCATCTAAATCTGTTAATTATTTTTTGAGTTAGCGGTTGGATACATATATATATATATATATATATATATATATATATATATATATATATATATATATATATATATATTTTGATATGGTTAATAAAGGGGGCCACATATACATATATACACAAACACAAACAACAACTTACCTTTGGTGTATGCAATGTTTTTGCACTGTAAGGCAGGGAGAAACTAAATTTTACAGATATATATGTGTTAAAAGGAGGCAAGGCAGGTGTAAATGTATGACCAGTTTAATTAGATAGTTTAAGGTATTATTGTTTGATAGCTGTTATGTAATTTAAGATGTTATTGTTAGAATTAAGGATATTGTTAGCTTTAAGAATAGTAAGATGTCAAAATTTGAGTGTTAAATTGTAAGAAATGTCATGTCATAACCTATGTTTAAGTCAGCTGTTTTTTATTTAGGCCAGACGTCAAACTGACACTAAAATTATAGTTAGGTTAATTATTCTCTCATTGACTAACAACAATCAGAAGTATGTATGTATCCGAGGAGATGATAAAAAACGATTATTGTGTTAAAATTTGTTAGGATATTTTATTTGAAGCAGGCAGATAACAGTTTTTTGATTAGTGACGCTGGTTACGGATGAAAAATAATAAACAGAGGGAAAAAATTTGATAAAAGTATCAGATTGGAAATTTTTGAGATAAAAAAGGATTGAGATTAGTATTAAATTATTAGACGGGGACATTTTTATTAAAAGATTAGATAGATTGAAATTTTTTGATATTAAAAAGGGATTGAAATATTTTTATAAAAGTTAAAACGAGAAGGAGGTACATTTTTGAAGAGAAGTAAACAATCAAAAGGAGTCACAACACGGAAGCTCAGAAACAGACCAGATAAACTGTGAGTAAAGTAAATAAATATTTACATTTATTGTGCGACATATCCCCAGCTTCAAAAAGAATAGTAAATAACTCGCAAAATTGTGATACATCAAACGAAAGTAGAGAGGTCTCATCGTAAAAAAAAAAAAAAAAAAAAAAACAACCATCTTGGTTTGCATTTCACACACCAAGGGCTAGAAAAACCAGTAACCATACCCAGCCAGTGAAGGGACTCGTCCATTGACTGCACGTAGTACTAAGGCATTGTATAAATCATACAAACGTCAATAGGTGCCGTTACCGTTTGGCTTTAGGAAGTGCGTGAGAGTCATAAATATAAGTGGTCTTAAAAATTTAAAACAAATCATACTGATCAGTTTTTTTATTTTTTTTATTGGCATTGTTAAAAAAAAATAAACAAAGAACTCTAAATTAAACAAAAAAAATACATTGAAAATAGTAAGTAACATTAGAATTTTGTCATTTATTCTTTAAGTGTAATAAATATTAAGTTTGGTGATCATTTGAAACCTTTGCCTTATTTTGTTTTCTTTTACACATATATGAGTATTTGGAAGGAAAGAACTGAAATTAGATAGGGCAGAATATTTCGAAATTACAAAAAAATAAAAAAATAAACCAAAGGGGACTTGAACTCACTTGCTTACTAAGCACCCTGAGGTGAGAGGCAGTTCATATATGTGATTGGTTGTTTTCTGTGTGTTAAACAGGTAAAAAAAATTAAAAATACATTGAGAACATCCAGGTGTAAGTTACATACACAAATACATATGTTTCATAATAACAACATTTACAACACATTTCACTAAACTTTACAGGAAAATAAAAGTTAAAAGCTAAGATACCTAAAATATAACTAAAAAACTAAATATATATATATATATATATGTGTGTATATGTGTATATATATATATATATATATATATATATATATATATATATATATATATATATATATATATATATATGTATATATGTGTATATATATATCAATTCTATATATTAAATTAAATTTAAAATCCATAGCTTATTACATTTTTTTTTTGAAATTCAATAACAATTGGCACTAAACGAAAGGGCTTCGAAAGTCTGTGCAGCAAATAACTTACTATATCAATATATATATATATATATATATATATATATATATATATATATATATATATATATATATATATATATATATATATATATATATATATATATAAATTGAAACTGACCCCGGATATGGGTTCTAGGGGTCCTAGTTCGCACTCATTTGAAAGAATTTTTGCAAAGTCTCACCATCGATACCTCTCTATTAGTGAATTTTTTTAAATAAAAATTCACTAAAATGACAGAATGGAACACTGTGATATTGTTAACTAGTGAAATCGTGTAAAGATTTAAATTTACGCTAATAATCTCCACATTGAGTCGCTGAACCGCATGGAATAAGATTCCAAGGGTTTTAATCTTGCACCTTTAATATTTTTACAGTGCGAGTGTAACTCACAAATTTCGTAACCCCATTCTGGGGAAAAATTGACTTTTTTTGTTGTTGTCATCCGGTGTATATCTTCATGGCGAATGTCATAGTTGGTCATATATAATAATAATAATAATAATAATAATAATAATAATAATAATAATAATAATAACAATATAAATTTATTTTCCTTCATTACAAAAAATAAACAGTTCATTCGTTGCAATTAGTTAGGTACATGAACAGAGGAAAACCACTAGGTTGCGATCAAGCAAGCAGAAGATCTTTCTGCCCCCCGGACTAATTCGCTTACCTAGGTATCTTACATTTAATATTTTAGCAATTCTTTAACCTAGCCTAAAAACTTAACTAGACTAATATCTTAACCGGAAAGTCATAATATCTCCCAAATTATTCCCGATTACAAAAAAAAAAGAAAAATGATCAAGTACCATTTACTGTGTACTATACAGGCAATCAAACAAATGCTTCTTAAACTGTTCAATTTTTAGCCTCTTAAGTTCATTTGGTATCGTATTATAAAGCTTTGGAACATTGTAACTATTCGATCTTTCAAAAAGAGAGGTTTTATGTTGAGGAGGAGTTATGTAATCACGGTTGCGGATATTTATGTTGTGTATGTCAGTCCTGAAGCGGATTTTATCGTACAAATAGGCAGGTTTTTTATTAAAAACAACCTGATGGTAGAAGCACAGCGTATTTAACTTCAGTCTGTTACCCATATCAAGCCACTTTAATTCACTTAATTTATGTGATACATGTTGCCTACGCCGCAACCCAAAAATATACCTGAGACACGAGTTTTGTATTTTCTGTACTCTGGGATAGTACAGTGGTGCAGCATACAAAAAGTGCGACAAGACCAACGTGTCACATAGCATCGCTTTCGTTTCAACAGATAAATAATTTCTATAGGGATACATTAGTTTTAAAACAGCATATAATCTTCTCAAGTATTTTGAAATCTGACTAGTAAACATAAAGTTATTTTCAAAAGTAACTCCCTAATTACTAGCACTCTCAACGATAGGTATTACGACGTTATTTATTTCCACAACAAAATTCTCAGCTATTTCAGTTACAGATGATTTATTTCCAAATAGTAGCACTTTAGATTTGGATGGATTCAGAAACAAAGAATGTTCCATCGAAAACTGCGTCAAGTTCGCCAGATCACAATTGATCTTGGTCTCCGCCGCACGAACCTTTGCCCTTTCGAACGACAGATATAGCTAGGTCTCATCGGCATGCATATGAAACTGACAATGTTGAAGTTTACGAAACGTGTTGCTCGTATAGATACTAAATAATAGGGGACCAAGAATTGACCCTTGTGGAACACCGACACTAATTAAACGTATCTGCGAGTAATTGCCGTCTATTTTCACAGACTGTGTTCGACCCTCCAGGTAATTAGAAATGAGGTCCAGTGCAGTCGTTTTCAGACCAATGAAATGTAAAATAGAAACAAGTAAATTATGGTTAATAGGATCAGATGCCTTAGTAAAATCCAGCAGTACTAGAGCCGTTACTCTGTCACTGTCTGAAGACTCCAAGATATCATCCGAAACCCTTACCAAGGCCGTCGTACAACTGTGCAATTGTCTGAAGCCAGACTGATGCGACGGCAAAATGGGATACCGATCTAAGTGCGAATTTAGTTGTTGATAGATTACATGTTCGAAAATCTTCGAAAGAATAGGTAATATACTAATGGAACGTAGATCCCTGGGAGTCTCTGGGTTTGGAATCTTAGGAAAAGGAATGATATAGGCCTGCTTCCACTGTGATGGTAAGACACCAGTTGCAATGCATGTGTTTATTATATGAGTAATATAAGGAATAACTTGTGGGCAACAGTACCTTATCATTATCAAACTGATAGTGTTCGTGCCCACTGCTCTAGTTTTTATTTTGTCTATAATCCGTAAGATTTCGTTATCATCTACTAAATTAAATTCAAAGCAAGGTGTCATGCCATTGAGTGTATTTCTGGAATAGTACTCAATCAACTGAGAGCCATCATTAGTTGACCTAGGTACATTATTAATAAAATAATCATTAATATTATCGGCATTTTAGTGAATTTTCGTAGAAAAAATTCACTAATGGGGAGATCCCGACTTTTGAATTTTAAAAATTTTTTTACAAATGAGCGCGATCTAGGACCCCTAGAACCCATATCCGGGGTCAGTTTCAATTTTTATATGTTTATATATGTATATATATATATATATATATATATATATATATATATATATATATATATATATATATATATATATATATATATATATATATATGTATGTGGAATGACATTTGTCAAACTAAAGTAATTTTTATCTCCTATAAATTTAAAAAATTTGGTGAAAATATGGGTTGCTTGGAGGGAATAGCAGTTAGAAAGACATTATGGAATAGCAGAGATGTATGGTAAATGAAGGTGATGGTTGAAGTGTTAGAAGATGCGAAATAGAAGAGAAAAAAGAATTTAAGTTTGGTACGTCAAAATCTGAAGTTTATTGAATTTGTTGTAGGACTGTCAAACTATTTAGGATCCAATCTTTTAAATTATGTTATATGATACACCACAAGTCGCATAAGACTTATTGTATTAACATAATGTATAATTTTTGCCAATAAACAATAATAATAATAATAATATATATATATATATATATATATATATATATATATATATATATATATATATATATATATATATAATAATATATATATATATATATATATATATATATATATATATATATATATATATATATATATATATATATATATATATATATACATATATGTATCACACCGATAACTCAAAAAATAATAAGCCGATTTTGATAAAATTTGGCATGTACCTTTCTTTTGTGAATGGCTTGGATAAGTTCGTTAGTCAGGAAAATCGGATGAGGTTTTCCGGGAAAATTTTGAGTTTTCATTCGGAAAAAATTCTTATCTCAAAAAGTAATAAGCCGATTTTAATAAAATTTGGTATGTACCTTTCTTTTGTAAATGGCTTTGACAAGTTCGTTAGTCAAGAAAATAGAAGAGAAAAAAGAATTTAAGTTTGGTACGTCAAAATCTGAAGTTTATTGAATTTGTTGTAGGACTGTCAAACTATTTAGGATCCAATCTTTTAAATTATGTTATATGATACACCACAAGTCGCATAAGACTTATTGTATTAACATAATGTATAATTTTTGCCAATAAACAATAATAATAATAATAATAATAATATATATATATATATATATATATATATATATATATATATATATATATATATATATATACATATATGTATCACACCGATAACTCAAAAAATAATAAGCCGATTTTGATAAAATTTGGCATGTACCTTTCTTTTGTGAATGGCTTGGATAAGTTCGTTAGTCAGGAAAATCGGATGAGGTTTTCCGGGAAAATTTTGAGTTTTCATTCGAAAAAAATTCTTATCTCAAAAAGTAATAAGCCGATTTTAATAAAATTTGGTATGTACCTTTCTTTTGTAAATGGCTTTGACAAGTTCGTTAGTCAAGAAAATCAGATGAGGTTTTCCGGCAAAATTTTGAGTTTTCATTTGAAAAAAATTCTTATCTCAAAAAGTAATAAGCCGATTTTAATAGAATTTGGCATGTACCTTTCCTTATGTAAATGGCTTTGACAAGTTTGTTAGTCAGGAAAATCGGAGGAGGTTTTCCGGGAAAATTTTGAGTTTTCATTTTAAAAAAATTATCTTAAAAAATAAAAAATCTATGGTAACCAAATTTGGTAGGTAGGTTTACGATATAAAAAGTAAACTATACACCAAAATTTAGATTTCCATGCTACAAGAAAAAAAAGTTATAATAAAATATTTTGTGCCAGATCATTTCTATGAAAATTCACTACCATAACGCACTTGCTGCGTCCAGGCTTTTTTAAATGGGTTGGTAGGTTTGCATGACCCCTGCCACCAATATCAAGTCTTCGCTGTTCGTGCCACATTGTCCTTGTATCAGCATTTCTAAATTTATAGCGAAAGTAGGTTTTTTTCATTTTTAATTGCCACCTCAGTATAGTTTCTCAGTCGTTTATAGTAGTCCCAGTGGGATGGCAGTTTGGTGCTTTTGAATCTATCCTTAGCCTTATTACGAAGCGATATCAACAGCCTAATATTATCAATAATCCACGGTTTCTTGGGTTTTGTAATCTTTGATTTCTTTAAGGGCGCATGTGTATTAAATAAATTAACAATGCATTTGTTAAGAAAGTAAACTTTCTGATCTACATTGGCAATACTATGAATCTGATAAAAAGGAATAGATATCAAATCACTGGCAAAATTATCCATGTTAAAACGACTAAAGTCCCTATACTCTACAAAAAACGGTTCAAATTTACAGCTCATGTCGATGACACAGTATACCAGATATATAAACAGGGATCTCCTCGTTAGTGAATTTTTCGTTTTACTTAAGATAAAAGCATTTTAAAACAATTGTATTACTGACTTCATTTTGTCTACGGTATCAACTATGTACAAAATCGCTACCATAACCTACTTACTGCAACAAACCTTTTATAAATTTCTTCTTGCAGTGACTTCGTTGTGTGCCAATATCTAGTCTCAATTTGTGTCAGATTTAAATGGACTATCTTACATAAATTTAACACAAGATCAACTTTCACATTATTATTTGTTCATTAACACCCGTGTATCAACCAAAAAAGAACGTATCACGCTTTTTACAAGTCTTCACCTGTCTACAATTATCACGAGTACCTCTTGTTCTCATTCCCATATAATTATCTAATAATTTAACTTCTACAAGAATATCACGCTTTAAAACATCTTACTTTCCTATAATAGTTTTTGAAAAAATACCAACTTATTTACACCAAGATATAGGCACAATCGTTTTCTTCAAGCGGTTGGTCTAAACATACTATTGCTTTTTAATAGGCGGGCAATGTTCCTTGGTCTAAAGGTTCTTTAACAACTCTACAGATAAGATGAGATAGGTGGTATAATGTTTGATGAAACGTCTACGAATTGCAAATACTTTATAGATTTACTCATAAACTAAAGCAATTCCAAATTTGCTGTTTCCAAAGAAGCGCAATGTTCTGTGGTCTCAAGATTGTTCTAGGGTATTTTCGGGTAAAATGAAGTAGGTAAAAAAGGGCATGCATTTGATTAGCAAGGTTTAGTGAGACGTTTACTACTTTTGAAAAGTTTAGAGATTTACGCATATATTAAAAAAAACTTCAAATTAATTTTTCCGAAGATGGGCAATGTTCTGTGATATAAATGTCTGTAGGGTATTTTGTGACATAAATGTTTGTAGGGTATACTGAGGTAAAATGACCTAGGTGGTACAAGGAATGCGTTAGACTTACAAAGTTTGATGAAGTATTTACTATTTTTGAGTATTTTGCAATTTACTTACGAATTAAATACATTTTAATATAGTTTTTCTAAAGGCAGGCAATGTTTTGTGGTCTAAAGGTTCTTCTAACGCGTTCTCGGGTAAAATAAAGTAGGTGGTACAAGGCTAGACTTGCAAGATTTAATAAAATGTTTACTGTAAATTTTCTTAAAAGAAATTCACTCATGGGGAGATCCCGACTTTTAAATTTGGAAAAACTTTTTTCAAATGAGCGCGAACCCATATCCAGGGTCAGTTTCAATTTTTATATGTTTGTATATATATATATATATATATATATATATATATATATATATATATATATATATATATATATATATATATATATATATATATATATATATATATATTTCAACAACACACCACGAGGGCTTACAGTCTAAATATTATTGTACCGTGGGTGTCGATAAGGAGGAAAGAGGCAAAGGAGAGAAATAGGCATGTAGTTGCTAGGAAGCGTTTTGAATCCTTTCTTGGGGACGAGTTGTACTCGAGCAGTTTTCCAGTTACTAGGGAATTGGCCTCTATTGTAAGATGTCTGAAACAGACGAGTCAGGACAGGAGTAAGTTCTGGTGGTGGTGCGGACATAGCGGTTTCTTGCGTGGTTAAATGCTTGACGGTTTTCTTTACTGGGATTGTGTGGAAGCGTTTTGTGAGCATTGGCCTTTTCAAGTCTGGCCTTGTCACACGATTTAGAGAACCAGGGCTTTTGAGTGGCTGAAGAGGTTTTCTGTGTACGTGGAATTAATAATACCATGCCAGCTTGGATAATTTCGGTGACGTTTTGTGAGATATCAGACGGGTCAGGATGAGACAAGCAGACAGACGCCCATGGAAATGAGGAAAAGTAATCCCGCGTTTCGTCCCAGTTCGCGGAGTTGTAGTGCCAAAAGATGCATGGGTGTGATGTCTGTGTGACCTCGGGTTGCATTGCGCAGGAAGCAGTGACCATGCCGTCGCCTGGGCGACCAAGGGGGGCAGTGACTGATGTCTTATAGCATTCAGGTTTTGTAGTAAAAAGAAGATCGAAGGGATTTGAGCTGTATGTTGGGATGCGAGGAAAGTAAGTAGGTTGCTGAACCATATTTTTTAAGGAACTGCTGACTGCAAAGGCCTCCGCTGCTCTCCCTTGTGGATCGATTTTTGAAGATCTTAGCCATTCCTTATTATGGATATTGAAGTCACCAAGAATAGTGACCTCGGAGGAAGTATATTCAGAAACCAGATGGTCGGTTTTTTCAGAAAGGTAGTCGAAGAGCTGGACAAAGTTGTTGTTAGAAGGTGACCGGTAAATGCAACAGATGAATTTAGTTGCAGGCCTGAGAGAGAGAGTTTCATCCAAAGTATGTCTTTTCTTTCAGCTTCTAAATTGGGAAGTCTGGTGCAGGGTAGATTGCTACGGACGTATGCGCACACGCCTCCATGGGATCTAAAGGAAGTAATGAGCTCATACCCCCGGAAATTAAGGCGATTAGTGGCTGTTTTGGCACCGATTTTGGGTTTCGGTGAGGAAGAGGAGTTGGGGCCTGTTAGCCTAAAGGAAATGGTGGACGGAGTTCAGGTTAGAATTTAGGCCACATGTATTCGAGAAGGATATGTTAAATGTCGGCGCCCCCTGCACATCCATCTCCCGGAGATCTGAATGGAGGGGTACTTTATCTCTGGAAGCTTTTGTACAAAGAGGAGCCATCATAATTTTTGTTTGGGACTTCATCGGCCCTTTGATATAAGGGGTGGTACCTCCTCGCGGGTGAAAAAATCCTTTACAATCATGTAAATGAAAAGTCCACTACCACCTGCCACTAAGTTAAATGAAGTAGGTGATACAAGGCATACATAAGACTTGCAAGGTTTAATAAAACGTTTAGTAATTTCAAGTATTTTATAGATTTACTCATGAATTAAAGATATCTTAAATTTGCTTTTTCTAAAGACAAGCAATGTTTTGTGGTCTAAAAGTTCTTCTAGTATATCTAGGTAAAATGAAGTAGGTGGAACAAGGCACATATTTCCAAGGTGCGATAAAACGTTTGCTAACTTCAAATATTTTATACATTTACTCATAAATTAAAGATATTTTAAATTTGTTTTTCGTAAAGACAGGCAATGTTTGTGGTCCAAAGGTTCCTCTACTGTGTCTTTCGGTAAAATGAAGTAGATGGTACAAGGCATACATAACACTTGCAGGGTTTAATAAAACGTTTACTTATTTGAATATTTTATAGGTTCGCTAATGAATTAGAAATTTCAAATTTGCTTTTTCTAAAGATGAAGAATGTTATGTGGTCTGAAGGCTCTTCTAGTTTATCGTTAGATAAAATAAAGGGAGTTGTACAAGGTATGCATAAGACTTACATGGTTTGATAAGACATTTTTTAATCTCGAAGTATTTTATAGAATATTTTAATATTTCTATGTTGGAATGATATCTGATATGTGGTCTGCAGTTAGAAGAATTAAAAATGCTACTGTCAATTCAAGAACCCCGCAAATTAGTATAGAAACTGCAGAGCAACTTCTTGCTAAAATGGCTCCCTGCACGGCACCACAAAAAATCCCCAAAACCTTATACAGAGAAGAAAATACCCTGTTGTCAGAATTTACAATGAACGAACTAGAAATCAGCCTTAAGCAAAGCAACAATACAGCTCCCGGAAAAGATCAGGTGCACTACTCGATGCTATCAAACTTAGGCAGAACATCTAAGCGAGTTTTGCTACAACTAATAAATTATATATGGACGTCTGATAACATCCCGGCAGATTGGAAAACATACTTACTAGTAATGGTGTTGAAACCAAGTAAAGATCCCACTCAATTTCAGTCATATCGTGCCCTAAGCTTGGCCTCTTGCGTATTCAAAACCTTCGAACGAATGCTAAAAAGAAGACTGGAACACTGGCTTGAAAGTAAGAAAAAATTGCCTACTACACAATTTGGATTTAGAAAAGGCTTTTCATCAGTCGCAAATGTGAGTCATTTGGTGTGCGATATCAACATCTCATTTTCCAATAAAAAGTCAGCAGTTGCAACCTTTTTGGATATTAGAAATGCATATGATGCTGTTAACTTAAACATTTTACACAAAAAAATGATAAAGGTTGGCTTGCCAGATACTTTAGCCAACAAAATTATATCGCTTTACGAAGATAAAAAACTATACGTACAGACAGGTCAGACCATTGTGGGCCCTAGAACCACCAATGTAGGTATCCCACAAGGGAGTATTTTATCTCCACTGTTGTACTTAATATATACTGAAGATCTACAGAAGTGGGTTGATGACGTGGAGATACTACAGTTTGCGGATGACATTTGCGTTTATACATATAACTGTGAGATAGAAGACGGCATAGACAAGCTAAATAGATCAATGACTAACCTAATAAATTGGACAAATAATAACGGATTGGACTTATCTGAGTCCAAATCAAAAGTGTGTATCTTCACCAGAAAGAGAAGACCATTACCTAAGACCATAACTCTCGCTGATATGAAACTTGAAGTAGTACCTGTAATAAATTATTTAGGGATGCTGATGGACACCAAACTTCTATGGAAAAAACACATTGAAAAAATAAGATGTAAAACAGAAAAAGCAATGAATATCTTGAGATCCGTTTGCCATAGCAAATGGGGCGCAGACCCAGAAACGTCTCTTTTACTGTACAGATCATATATAAGGTCAATTATAGACTATGGGTGTTGCCTATATAACCAAGCAAGTCAAGTGCATTTAAACAAGCTTAATGTTTTACAGAATAAAGCGCTCAAAATTAGTCTCGGAGTATTAAGAAGCACACCTACAAACAACCTACTGGCGGAAGCATGCGAACCACCTCTGCAAAGAAGAAGAGAATACTTAACATCAAAGTTTGTAACGAAACTTTTATCAAAAGACAGTCCTATCGTAACAAAACTCCATCAGCTATTCTTAATGACATTGACCTGCACCTTCTGGAAAAAGAAAAAAAACCCACTAATGATAGACATCTATGAACATCTTATCCCTTTCAGAAACGATATATGGTCAAATAAAGTAGATCCATACTATCAGATAGAACCTTCCAACATCGGGGTACAGGTTGCTTATACTGAAGATTATACAAACTTTCCCGCACCGATAAGAAACACCATGTTCAAATACGATTTAAATCAGATACTGAATAAGTCGTACCACATATACACTGACGCGTCGAAAAGCGAAGAGGGAACTGGATGTGCTTTTTATGATCCACAGAAGCAAATTGCAGAAAAGTTTAAACTTAATCCCATATTTACCATATTTACCTCAGAAATTATAGCAATTCATAAAGCAGTCCAGTATACTGATACAATAGAAAACAGTGAGATACTAATCATTTCTGACAGCAAAAGTGTTCTTCAAGCCATTTATAGCGGTTCCCACAAAAGAAGCAAAAACAATTATCTCATAACGCAAACAATAAATGCCATAAAACATTCAAGAGCACAGGGTAAAAATATTGTACTGGTGTGGACAAAAGTACATTCTGGCATACAGGGAAACGAAATAGTGGATAATCTGGCCAAGCAAGCGACAAACGACGGAATTACCGAAACATACAAAATCCCAGTGCAAGATCTCTGGGTGTATCTCCGCAAACAATCACATCAAAAATGGGAAGAGGAATACCAACAAAATACAAAAGGATTATGTTATAAGCAAATACAACCAACACTACCGGTGAAGCCATGGTTTGCTAAATTAAATTATAAAAAAAGGGAAATTTCCATTATGTGCAGATTACGCTTTAATCATATAATGGTACCTGTATACATGCATAAAATAGCCTTAAGGAACGACCCACTTTGTCAGTGTGGAGAGCTGGGGAGCACTCAGCACATGCTACTGGAGTGCAGTTTAAAAAAACATGAAATAAATGAATTCTGTAATCAAGTGCATGCTTGGGCGGGTGTTGATTGCCCCTTTAGCTTGCCACAGTTGCTACAAACAAAGCAAAAAAACATATACGATTGGTTGTTAAAACACATAAAAAAAATTAAGCTAGAACCTTAACGTGATGAAAACACGCGGTATCTGTAAAGATAGGCATAGAAATAGTAGTCGTATATGTTTGGATATTTAAGTATTTGAATATGTGGGTCGGTTATAGATGTAAGTGTGTGTGTGTAAATATATATATGTATGGGTATATATAGTTGAGAGATAAGACATACTATATAAATTAACAATAATTTGGTTTTACGGACAGTATATGTGTAATAATCATTTGTTAGTCATTTAAGTAAATATTGTAAAGAAACATTTGTAAAGCTTAGTTTTAAGATCCTTTGTATCTCCCATTTGTTTATACCTTTTTTCAAACCGTGGCCCAGTCTGTGTGTGTTTTGTGAGCCTTGAAGGGTCCCTAGGTGATTCGTGTCCCCGTGTATTCCCGACTGAGATGAAAAAAAAAAGAAGAAAAAAAAATTAAAAAAAAAAATAAATAAATAAAAAAAAACTGAAAAAAAGGAAAAAAAGGAAAAAAAGACCGATTAGAAATAAAAACTGGAAAAAAAAGGAAAAAATACCAATTAGAAGAAAAAAAAGGAAACAAAAAAGAAAGAAAAAAAAAAGAAAAAAAATATATATAAAAAAAGAAAAAAAGAAAAAAAAAGAGAAAAAAAAAAGAATGAATATGTTAAATGGTAAGAATATTGTTGTACTCAGCCTAGTTAATTATATTAAAAATAAGGGTAGTAATAATAAAAACTACATAATGGTTGGAGCCACGATGGACCATTGTATAGAAAAATACGGACCTAACGCTCGAAAAATAAATCGGACAATGGGCTAATGGATAATTATCCGCAGCCAAGAAAAGCGCGAACAACAACAATATGTTGGAATGAGTAATATTTGGCAAAAGTGTCAGGATAGTGGATTAAAATTTTCCCCTGGCATCGGTGATTAGCTATAGTCGTGAAAATGTACCGAAATATAAGAAAAACGAATAAAATCCATAATACAAAATATCCCTATAGTGTAGATTAAATTTTTCCTCGTATAAATCAATTTTGTAAAGTGAATATCGAGCTGTAAAATCGAAATAGTTCGAGTAATTTTCCACGCCTGGTTGAGGAAGTTATTAGATGGTATCTCACATACACAGCATCGAGATTGTGAAGATGATGATGACGATGATCGTGATAGTGATGCAACATTTTTATACATTCCAGAGAAAGTCTTCTATTACCCATCGCCTACCAATTGCTAATGTTCATAACATACACCAGTGTTGCCAAATGTTATTGCGAATGTTATTACTTAATGTTATTTGACTGGTAATACAGCCCACTGCTGTATAATATCTTCTAAATGAAACATATATGAAGAGGTCTTCTTTCTGGTTTAATAGATACAGAAGACTTTAGATCGGTGGTTCCAAATCTTATTTGCCCTACCGCCTTCTTTTCATAAAACAAATTGCTCAAGGCCCTTCGTGGAAGTCTAGCTTTGTTAAGCGAACAAACAGAAAGCGCTAGAACTGATCTATTCACTATTAATTATTCGACTAAAACTATAAAATATATGTCAGCTCTAACGTTTCAGCAACATATAGTTATATTCTTTCGCTTTGTCTTCAAAATGTGCCTAAACTGCAGACCTCTTCGTCATCACTGAAATCGGGCCCGCGGAGATTCTTTTTCAAATTTCCAAACAGATAGTGGTCACTGGGGGCCGTATCTGGACTATACAAAGCGTGATCAATTTGCTCGAAACCGCGTCATGAACTGCGGCTTGTGTAGCAGTGTACACGGATGCATTGTCATGGAGCAAATGCATGCCTCTGGTCAGTTTTCCACATCTTTTCTCCCGAATATTTTGTCGTAATTTATGCAGGAGTGTTTCATAATATGCTCTGTTGACTGTGGCGTTGCGTTCTTTTAAGTCTATAAGATGAACACCTTCACAATCTCAAAAAATCGCAGCCATCACTTTTCTTGTCGACTAACAGACCTTGAACTTTCTTGGCGGTGCTTCTCCTTTACGTTTCCATTCCATCGACTCCCTTTTTCACAAAGAATCATAGTAGAGAACCATAGTTTTATCCCCTGTGACAAGTGACAAAACGTCCACAGGGTTTACTCCAGAGGGCCGAAAAGGATCGACCACATTCAACACAACGTTGGCGCTGAAATGCTGACAGATGTTTAGGGACCCATGTTGCACTAACTTTATGTATGCCCAAATGTTCGTGGATGATTCGGCGAGCGCTTGTATCTGAAACTCTCGACATTTTTGATAATTTATTTCACTTTCAACCGTCGGTCGCTTAAAATGAGATCCTCAACAAGGGCAATCTGGTTGTCTGTCTCCAGTTCCACCATCCTTTGCGTTCTTGCGTCATCTTACAAGGATTCATGCCCTATTCGAAGCATTTTTGATCAATATTTTACTACAGAATCAGAAGGATAATTTTGCCCAGAAAGAAAGAACACACGAACTTGCGCATTTTGCGAAACAGCATGGGACATAATAAAATTCAGCTAATGTGCATAATAATACACGAAATCGGCCAGTGGATGTTTTTAGCGATTTTTTTTTAATTCGCTAATGAGGAGATCTGTATATATATATATATATATATATATATATATATATATATATATATATATATATATATATATATATATATATATATATAATATCCAACCGATAACTCAAAAAATAATGGACCAATCTTGATCAAATTTGGTGAGTACCTTCCTTTTGCAAGTGGCTTGGACAAGTTCGTTAGCTAGGAAAATCTGACCTGGTTTTCCCGGAAATTTTTGTGTTTTCTTTCTAAGGGCAACCAAATTTGGTACGCGCGTTTGTATTATAAAGAGTAAACTCTGTACCAAAATTTAGGTCTCTAGCTTTAAAGACAAAGTTATGGGCAGTTAAAGAAAAAAAATTTGGAGTTTTCCACAAAACGTCAAACTCGCAATTTTAAACGTCAAAATTGTCAATGTTTAGGCAAAGAACGTGAAACAAATACGGATTGTGAAAAGAAAATGTTGCAAGAAGAGTGTTCTGCAAACCGTTAGGTTTCAGATTCAACCGTCACTGCCCTTCATTTTACTAAAATATTTACAGAAACTTCATGTCAAATAGGCCCTTTCTCTGATGCTTTGGCTGTCGGTTTAGTTAAGTTGATGCTTTCGCTGTAGGTTTAGTGAAGTTTATGGTTTAACGGTCTCTAATTTTTTTTAGCTAATTTTCGTAGAACAAATTCCTTGATGGATTTTTGCATTTTGTATTGAAATATGATGCGTTTGTAAGAAAAAAATCTGGACGCAGTAAGTGCGTTTTGGTAGCGAATTTTCGGTGAATTTGCGGTTTAGCTCCCGAACGCTTTTCAAAAAACTGTTTTCAGAAACGTGCCTAGCTCTACCCCCCCCCCCCCCGGATCCACAAACCCCAGGAAAAATTTCTTGTTCACACTCCCCAAGGAAGTTACGGCACCAGGAGTGAGTGGGGGTGTATAATTCTTTTTAGCACATTTTTGTAGAACAAATTCGTTAATGCATTTTTGCATTATTTATCGAAATATGATGCGTTTGTAGGAAAAAATCTGGACACAGTAAGTGGGTTTTGGTAGCGAATTTTCGGTAAATTTGCAGTTTAGGTCCCGAACGCTTTTCACAAAACTGTTTTCAGAAACCTGCCTAGGGCCCACCCTGAATCCACAAACCCCAAGAAAAATTTCTGGTTCACACCCCCCAAGGAAGTTACGGTACCAGGAGTGAGTAGGGGTGCTGGGCGGGGTAAGTAGCAAAAAGGAAATATGAGCAGAAAATTCGAATAAAACGGGCTTGAAAGCTGTCTTCTTCACATCTTGAAGCCACATCCCCCTTGAACCCTGCTACCGCTCACAGCACCGCTATCCGTAACTTCCTTGGAAGACATTTTTCTTGTGGTTTATGCAGCAAGGGTGGTTGTATGCACGTGATGAGGAAGGAAATTCCCCACGACGGAGCAGCCACCCCCCAACCCCCAACCCCCTCCCCTGCTACAAGTCAAACGGGGGGGTGTCTTCTTCGTCGTAAGCATTTTTCTTCCCACCTCGTGTGCGTACAACCACCCTCGTTGCATAAACTACAAGAAAAACTTCTTGTTCATACCCCCGAAGCAAGTTACGTGACCTGGGGCAAATGGACGTGCTGTGTGGGATAGGTAGGATTTAATGGGGATATGGCTTCAAATAGACAGCTTTCAAGCAGTTTTCTTCGCATTTTCTGCTCATATTTCCTTTTTACTACCTACCCCGCCTAGCACCCCTATTCACTCCCAGTCCAGTAACTTCCTTTGGGGGGTGAACAAGAAATTTTTCTTGTGGTTTGTGCATCCAGGTGGGGTGCTAGTAATGTTTCTGGAAACAATTTTTTTAAAAGCGTTCGGGAGCTAATCTGCAAATTTACCGAATTTTCATTAAATCCTTCAAATTTCAATAACTCAATTTGCTATTAACGTAAGCTTTGTTTGTTAGAAAACCAACATTTAAGTTTATTTTTTGAAAATTTGTGTATATTTTCAAACCATAAGTAATTTTGATAAAATATAGTAGATTGTTTCTACTACATAGGCTATCCCGGTAATCAGATTGATGCCTGCTCGCATTTGCTATTAAAAACATTTTTATGGAAATTCACTTCCATAACACACTTGCTGCATCCAGACTTTTGAAAAATGTTTATATATTTTCAAACAAAAAATTTATTTCGATGAAATATGGTACATTGTTTCTACTATATAGGCAACCAAGTTTGATGCCTGTTTTCATCAAAGAAAGACATTTACTATTACTAATAAATTTTTTTAATTCGCTACCATAACGCACTTGCTGCGTCCAGACTTTTTTAAATTTTTGTATGGGCAGTGCTGCCCACTCATTGCGGGTGCACCATCGTAAGCTTGAGCAATTAATTTACTGCGATTGTTTTTTAACAGGGAATCAATTACAGAACGAATACAATAACTCAAAGACTGAACATCGTGCGTTGCAGGATTTATGAATCCCCAAAATCGCTCAACAGGAAATCCTTCATGTACGTACCGTAAAATAAAAACCAGCTGATATTTTGAGGCCACGTATGTAGTTTCGTCTGCCATAACAGCTAAGTTATTTGACTGAATGATTTCTTTAGTAGTTTTGTCCATACATACTTCAAGCATAAACTCCAGAAGATCATTCTGTATGTCTTTTGAGGTATCTTTAAAAACAGTAGAATGCTCCAGATAATGCGGTGTCCAGATCGGCAATGAAATTTATGAACCCATGAAATACACCAGGGTTATTCAATTCTTTGAGGTAGAATGCATGGAGGCGTGTGCGCGTACGTCAGTAGCAATCTACCCTGCACCAAACTCCCCAATTTAGAAGCTGGAAGAAAAGACATACTATGGATAAAACTCTCTCTCAGGGCTGCAACTAAATTCATCTGTTGCATTTACCGGTCACCTTCTGACAACAACTTTGTCCAGCTCTTTGACTACCTTTCTGAAAAAAAAACGATCATCTGATTTCTGAATATCCTTCCTCCGAGGTCACTATTCTTGGTGATTTCAATGTCAATAAAAAGGAATGGCTAGGATCTTCAAAAACCGATCCACAAGGAAGAGCAGCGGAGGCCTTTGCAGTCAGCAATTCTTTAGCCAATATGGTTGAGCAACCTACTTACTTTCCTCGCATCCCAACACACAGCTCTAATCCCTTGGATCTCCTTCTTACTACAAATATTGACTGCTATAAGATATCAGTCACCGCCCCCTGGGTCGCTCAGACCACGGCATGGTCACTGCTTCCTGTGTAATGCAACCAGAGGTCACACAGTCATCACACCTACGTATCGTTTGGCACTACAACTCCGCGAACTGGGACGAATGGCGAGATTACTTTTCCTCATTTCCATGGGCGTCTGTCTGCTTTTCTCATCCTGACCCCTCTGATATCTCACAAAACGTCACCTAAGTTATCCAAGCTGGCATGGAATTATTTATTTCACGTACACAGAAAACGTCTGCAGCCACTCAAAAGCCCTGGTTCTCTAAATCCTGTGACAAGGCCAGACTTGAAAAGGTCAAAGCTCACACAACGCTTCTACATAATCCCAGTCAAGAAAACCGTCAAGCATTTAACGACGCAAGAAACCGATATGTCCGCATTCTTTATGAGGCAAAAAACTCGTTTAATAACCACATCAAAAACAAAGTCCTCTTAAGCTCCAGCGGCAGCAAACCGTTCTGGACGCTAGCTAAATCTATTGGGAATAATTTCTGCAGGAGCACGTTCCCACCGCTGGTCTCGCGGGATGAAATTGTTTCTACCGCCCTGGGCAAGTCTGAACTTTTTGCCTCGTTGTTCGCCGGCAATTCTACTCTCAACCCACCTACAAATGTTCAACCACCAACAGTCCCCAATGTCGCGCATAAAATGACGTATATCACTTTCAAAATTAAAAAGGTACGAAAGATGCTCTCTTCTCTTAATACCAGGAAAGCCTCTGGCCTTGACGAGATCCCAGCAATTGTTTCCAAAAAATGCGCACCAGAACTTGCTCCTGTCCTGACTCGTCTGTTTCAGACATCTTACAATAGAGGCATATTCCCTAGTAACTGAAAAACTGCTCGAGTACAACCCGTCCCCAAGAAAGGATCCAAAGCGCTTCCTAGCAACTACATGCCTATTTCTCTGCTTTCAGTCGTCTCTAAAGTGATGGAAAAGTATATAAACACCGAATTAGTAAATTTTTTTGAAAAACACAGTCTAATCCACGACATGCAGTATGGATTCCGTCAGCGTAGGTCAACTGCCGGCCTTTCCTTTGTCACTCATTCTTGGAACAAGTCTAGGGAACTACACGGTGAACATCAGATTATCGCTATAGACATATCCAAAGCATTCGACCAGGTCTGGCACGCAGCGCTGCTTAATAAACTACCGGCCTATGTCCTACCACCAAAACTCTGTACGTGGACAGTAAATTTTCTCTCCAACCGGAGCATTTCTGTTGTCGTGGATGGCCATTCCTCTAAACTGTATCCAATTAATGCAGGAGTTCCTCAAGGTTCAGCTTTAGCCTCTACTTTATTTCTTCTCCACATCAATGACCTCCTCTCTAGCACATCCAACCCAGTTCACAGTTACGCGGACGACAGCATCCTCCACTCAAATATACAATATTCTAAGCATGCCTCTCTAGCCCAATTAGATGAGGATCGCAGACTCATGGAGGGTTCTGTCTCTGTGGATCTCCAAAAAATATTAGACAGGGGAAGTAGAAATCTTGTACAATTCAACCCCACCAAATCGCAGTCTTGCTTTCTTTCTCATAAGAGATACACCAGCCCTAGACCCATCACAATAAACAACCAAGTTATTCAAAGTAATGAGTCCTTTTCACTTGTTAGCATTTCTGTGGATCTAAATCTCAATTGGCACCAACATGTCACATCAATTGCAAAAGCGGCTGCTAAGAAATTAGGTTTCCTCTTCCGGGAACGCAAAAACTTTTCACCAGCTAATCTCTATACCTGATATACTTTACAAATAAGACCAATCCTCGAATACTGCTCCCACATGTGGGGTGTTGCTGCCGCCTCTACACTCGCTATCCTGAACTCCATTCAGAAGAGAGCTATACGTCTCATCGGTGACCCCACCCTCACCCAAATGCTGCCATCCCTTGCCCACCGACGTGCCGTTGGTGACCTCTATCTCTCTCTCTTTTATAGATATCTGCACGGGCACTGCTCAGAGGAGCTTTCTTCCATAGTTCCTCCACCTGCTGCCCCCAACAGATCTACCAGGGGAACAAAGTGAATGCATCCTTTTACTGTCCAGGTCACCAGACATAGAACATCTTGTTATGCCCGCTCTTTTATCCCGAGGACTTCCAAGTTATGGAATTCCTTGCCGGCACATATTTTTCCTTCTCCCCCGAACCTCCAAACCTTCAAGTCCAGAATTAACAAGTTGCCTCTTTTCTCCTTGTCCACACCCACGGTACGATAGTTTTTAGGCTGCAAGCCCTCGTGGTGTGTTGTTGAAATAAAAAATAAATAAAAAAAAGAAGACATTTTCGAGTAATGAATTTAGTAACTCAATTTTCGTGACTTCTGACATCCTGATAAACAAGTGTCAGTTATAAGAAAACTAATTGACATAAAACCCATTTTAGTTTTTTCCAAGGCTAATAAGACTTAAACCAATGGCTTGCCAAATTTTGACACGCTGCGATACCCACCCTCCTACATCTATGTTAGGCCGGCAAATTTGGGCGCTTACCTCGTAATTTAATTTTGAACTTTGGACTGGGATATGTGTGGTTAGATCGTAATATTTTTACACCACAAATCTACCGCTGCTCCGTGTCTCAATACTTTTTGACCACGCTATATCGTATTATAACAGATGAGGAGATAGATGTCTGTTCTTGTTGCTTCATAAATATTTTTCTATTCGCATCTAATTGAATATTACTTGATGCACCTAATAATAGAGATTGCACGTTCAGTGCCAGTACGATTGATTTGCACCTAGTTAATTCCATCAGGTTCTTATGCTACCATCTGGTTCCGATGGTTCCATTAGGTTAAGTATTCATCAAGATGAGAGAGAAGAACCATTGTATGATAATACACACGCCATTAACCATAATACACAGCTGATGGTAATGTATGAACTAATGTGTGTTATTTAATAAGTAGTATTATTTCTATTTATACGTCAATCTGGAGTGAATTGAAAGCGTTACGTGTCCAGTGTAATAACATTGATAAAATATAAGGAATATTTTAGCTATGTGTACTGTAGGTGCGTTGTACAGATACGTTTTTGGCGTAACTTGTATGACACAATTCAGCTATTACGAGATCCGACTTTAAGACAACAGCATCCTTCACAGTATCACGTTTACTATGGAGAAGGAGGAGGAATCGGCAAAATCGAAATGGAAGTTACGACAGGGGTTGAGCAAGGCTCGCTGCTGACGCCATTGCCGTGGAATATTCTCTACGATGGGGTGTTGGAGAGGGTCGACAGACGGAGCAATGTCCATTGCGATCTGGCCTTGGTCGTGACAGCAGAGAATGAAGAAGAGCTAACCCACAGAGTAAACGAATCGTTAGCAAGCACGGCCTGGAATTGGCGCCACAGAAACGGGAGGCGGTCATCTTAAAAGGACCAAGAAAGAGGACCCATGTCGACTTTCAAATCGGAAATAAGAAAGTAACACCGTCGAAAGCATTGCGCTAATTGGGAGTTTGGTTCAATGAAAATAATACATTCGCAGAACACATAAAAAATCTGTACACAAAGCGGAGGAACGAGCATCCGTGCTGGCCAGAATAATGCCCAACATCAGAGGCCCTAGGAGCTGCGAGAAAAGTGTGCTGTGCGGGGTGGTATACTCAACTCTATTGTACGATTATCTAGTCTGGTATGCAGCACTCAACAGGAAAAAATACAAGCTCATGATGCAGAAGCCACAACGGCGAATACTTTTAAGAACGACGAGCGCATACAGAACTCTATCGGCAAAGGCGCTGCAGGTCATAGCGGGACACCTGCCCATCGAACTTCTCGCCAAGGAAACATACTTCCTTTATAGGGAGAATGTGGAACAAAGGCGGCAAGCAAGGGCAGTTGTAAGGAAAGACTTAATACAAGAGTGGCAAAGAGCATGGGATAAGAATTAGGGCAAGCCCAGTGGATCCCTGATATCGATATGTGGCTGAACTGCCAACATCGTAACATTGACTACCATATAACACATATCTTAACTGGCCCCGGAGATTTGGAGCATATACATACAAGATAAAGTCAATAGCACGCAATGCAGGTACTGTGGGGAACGAGACACAGCGGAACACACACTGTTTAACTGTATCCGTTGGGAAAGAGAACGGCAAGAAGCATACACAGAAATAGGTGAGGTACAGCTCACGGTAGAAAATCTATCGCCAGTAATAACTGCCCAGAAGACGATATATGAACGAGTGAGGAAGCTAACACGGTCCATTATGCGGAAGAAATAGGAAAAATGAGCAGCATTAACTTGTCTATTGTGTCTCTATTGAACGGATGAGGTTAGCGAACTACTTTAATCTCCTACTTGACCAATTTATGAGTTTTTATCTAATCTAAAGGATAATAGGCTAAAAATGAAAGGTGCGGCGTTATTTAAGGAAGCTTGCGTTCTTTCTTGATCTATAACTTCACTGTGTGAATACTGGAGCCTGTGATGAGCACCGATAAATACATCTGGAGACAAACTAATAACTGCCGCATATCTTTTTTAAGGCATAAAGACCGTTTCGCCCACAACGTTAACTTAATCAGAGAATGAGTATTCTTACTAAAATACTACAGCAACAAGTATTTATATTGATGTCTTAGATAAAGAAGAATACTAAATGGGATTTTAAAGTCAAGGGCACAACGTAGTGCCTTGTATCAGTATAAACCGGACGAGGCTATTGGACATACTCTATTATCCTGTCCGACAAATTAGAAGTGTTTAGCTGGTCAAATACAAAGTGAAAATAAAGGGCTTGAAAGCAAAGGTGCCGCGTGGTTCAATGACGTTTTGTTCTTAGTTGATCTGGAAATATATATGCTTTCATATGCGTCAAGCATAATTTGATATCTAACATTTCTGACAAGTTTCAAATTTTCCTTGTCAGTGTGGTGATTATTATCCCATATATGTTGTGCCACACATGATTTGTCTATGGTACCATATCGTAGATGTGCCAGATGTTCACGAAATCTGGTAGCTATGTTTCTCTTGGTCTGACCCACGTATTTATTTTTACACTACACTGTAATCACTTTTAAATATACACTTTTGTGATTGTGATTTATTTGCTTACGTGGACTGCAGTTTCGAACCATCCCGGTTCATCGTCAGCACGCTACTGACTATGATCGTTCCTGTGTAGTCTATGTCTGAGATTGTATGTGACGTCTGCTCGTTGAGCTTCTATTGGTCGGTTTACTGTTCTCTGGTTGTTTGTGTTTTTGGACTGTCTCGAGTGTATCGGTTTCCAGTTTTGATAATTGCGGTTTGATAATTTGTCTATTTGTATGGCTTTTATTAAGTTTTGTTTAAATGTTTGTTTTTGGAATTGCTCTGGGATTAATTGTTTCTTATTGTTTGTTTATTGAATGTAGTATTGTTCCCAGATTTCAATTTTTTGTGGTCTTTAATATGTTTTATTAGTTGTAATTGATTGATATCTGGTTTTTGGTGTTTTCTGTTGTGAATGTGTGTAGCTACGTTTGATTTTTAGCTAGGTATGTAGATTTTATCTAATGCTGTTATATGTTCCTTGAATATTTTTTGTCATTCCTATCTATTTTTTATTGCATGTGTTACATTCTATTATATATATATATATATATATATATATATATATATATATATATATATATATATATATATATATATATATATATATATAATCACACCGATAACTCAAAAAATAATGGGCCGACTTTGATGAAGTTTGGTTGGTACCTTCCTTTTGTAGGTGGCTTGGACAAGTTCGTTAGCCAGGAAAATTGGACTGGTTTTCCGGGAAAATTTTGGGTTTCCTTTAGGAACATTTTGTACCTCCCAAAATAACAAATCTGTGACAGCCAAATTTGGCACATACCATTCTACGATCAAACTTACCCTACGTGCCGAAATTCAAATATCTAGATTTAAAAAAAGTGATAGGCATTGAAAGAAAAAAAAATGGGTGCCACTGGTGGTCAAAGGAAAGCACAAGAAAATAATATTTTGTGTGATTAACAAAACCAATTAAATATTACATACAACGGTTAAGTTTTCTTGACGCAAAAGGGTCAAGAAGTAGCAAAAAAATATTTTGAAAATTTTATAATTTTTCTTCTTATAACGTCAAAGCCGCGATTTGAAACGTCAAAATTTCCAATTTTCAGACAAATAATCTGGGACAAATACGGATTGTGTGCAAGAAATGTAATAAATGTGTTTTACCAAGCCTTAAGTTTCAGCTTCAACCTTCATTGTCCTTTATTTTCCTAAAATATTATCGGAAAATCCATTTCAAATAGACCCTATTTCTGATGCTTTGGCAGTAGTTTCAGCTATAGAGTTTATGGTTTAATAGTATATATTTTAGGATATGTTCGTAGACTTATGAACTTTGAAAAGATTTTTTCAAATGAGAACGAACTAGAGCCCCTAAAACCCATATACAGGGCAAGTTTCAGTTTCTGTCTGTTTACACATATACAGGGTGACGCATTTATACGGTAAAACGCAATATTTTTGTTTATATACTAGATACAAGCAAAAATTGTATACGTTAATTACAAGTGTTTTAAGCTGCATCTTATACATTATTTTGATAATCACAGGGTGGTCCATAAGTCGTTGGTGATACATACTTTCTTTTTTTAATAGAACCCCCTTTATGTTATTTCATGCTTGCATTTTCCATTGAATTATAATGCACGTTTTTTAGGAAAAAATGGATATCGTTTAGCGTTTTTGAGTTATTTCAATTGTTTTGTAAGTTTTCTTGTTATTGGCACATTGCACAAACACATATCACAAATTGTAAAAAGGCGTTTATACCAATAAGGAGCTGAGCCCTATGGAAATGACGCATTCAGAGAGCTTTTTGTTTGTATTACTCGTCGAAGAAATCGAGCTGCCGTATACAGACACTCTCAATTAGTGGCTGAATTTGAAAATTTTTCGCAGAAATCTTTTGAGTGTTTTCGTAGAAATCATTTCTTGTAACATTTTTGTGAGATGTTGGTCATTAATAATAAATATTTAGTAAGTTATTGTAAATAAAAGTTGTCGAATTTTTGTGAAAAATACAATAGAGTGTAACATTACTAAAGGCAATTTCGGCCAAAAAAAATGATGATTTATGTAAAAGAAATTTTTGCAAAATTTCATAAAAACAATTTCTACTTGGGTCATAAAGCTGTTTGTCAATAATTATATCTTGACAGGTGTGTAAATAGCTTACAGAGGTTCGTTGGCCAGGAAAATCGGACCAGTTTTTTCCGAAACATTTTAGGTTTATTTTCGGAAAATCTTTGTACTTTTTGAAACAACAAAGCTATTTTAATGAAATATGGTACATTGTTAGTGCTATATATGTTATACTGCCAACCAAATGTCCTTTTAAAAACAGTACATAATTGACATTAAAAACATTCTTACGAAAATTTGATACCATATCGCACTTGCTGCGTCCAGACTGTTTTTTATTGTTTTGAAATTATTCTTTTAGAAGTGATCATAAAAAAATCAATTCCACTTACGAAAAAGAAACATGAGTAATCCAGCTTTTCAAAGTCTGTAAATGTGACACATACCAGATTATTTAACGGCAACATAGTAAAAATAAAAACACGCCTATGACGATCCGACTCAATCTAAACAAACAAGGTAAACTATAAGCTTTGAAGCAGGTTCAGAACTCTGCATCACTTTTGTGACCCCAATAAACACCAACATACCAGTGCGAGTGCCGTTGCCATGGCAACCGTCTCATGCAAGCGTCCCGAAACAGACGCAGCATTTGTATACGAAATAATCTGGCTCACTCAGTCCGTAGTTGCTTGTTGCTTGATACTGCAGTAGTCTGTGGTCCGTAATACGTAAGCGCTACGCCTTGGGGCATGTACACATTCAATTCGGTGCTCAGGGGCGGGCTTGCGAATTATATCGTACCATAAATTACTATAAAAATACATTAACAACTGCGGGGCGATGTAACGAGACATTTTTATGTGGTTGTACCAAATGAATTTGAGAGAATGAAAAAAAATTAAATTATGGTGGATTTTGAATAAAAAAGTTTAGCTCAACCGAAAGGTATAGGTGACGCAACGCTTCACCTGCGTCATTTGACGAGCCGCCACTGGAATGGCCCACGAGATCGTACACCCCTAGATTATTTTCATATGGTACTTTAAAGTCCAGGGTATACGTCAACAAACCACAAAATTACGCTGAACTGCAAAATCCCATTACAGATTAAATGGGCTGTCAGCGTAAATTTGTATGTTATGGCGAGAATATTTGGAATCTACATTATAGAAAATTATTTCATTGGAAGCGAAGATAACGATAATTTATTTGTTATATGATACAGTTAATTTTATATCATTATTATTGTTTCTTATGTGTTTTAAGATAGAAGTTTTTATAAACGTCTTCTCCTGGTCGAGAGTTTAGTTTCTTGGTGTATATTCCTGGTACATACAAACTTACATAAGAAAAGCAGTTATTGCATAATTACAAGATGTGGAACTGATAATATATACTCTCGATTGTGAGTAAAATGCTGTTATAATGGGACATTTAACAGGTGTATAGACGCGGAACCCTTCCGCACAAATAAAAAACTCGATTGGCTTTTATTATTACTTCTTTATTACCTGAACGGTCAACTATCGCCTTACTCGTGCTCGAGTATTCTTTTAAATTTTACATAAGTTTAGTTTTTGTCGCAATTTTCTAAGCTGGTTATATCTGACATGACTTACGTATAACCTAACAGCTAACGAGCTATATTTTTGTATTTTTATGAGCTTTATGTATTTATAAATAATTAGTTCTAGTTTAATTATACAGTGCGCGCCAAATGTATGGACCGGGACTTATAAAATCTAAAGTAAGCGGCCAAAAAAAATTGAAATTTGATATGCGCATATTGGACGTATTTTCGCATATTATGACGTAATTTCCAAGTATTCACCCCTTTTTATTACAGAATATACAGGGTGTATGTATTTTTTTAATGGTAACATGGCTAGTATTTGTCAATGCCTGAAAGTACAATATGTTCTGCTTCTAAGAGTGTATCACAAGATGGGGGTTGCATAAGAAAAAATTACAGAAAAAAATTAATATGAAGTAAGACACGAATACGAAATGGACAATAACTATCCATATTTTCCCCTAATATTTTAACTTTTAAAATTTTTGTTGTTTTCTACAAACATTAATTGTTAGGGTATAAAAACAAAAAACTAAGTTTCCAAATTTTTATTTTCATCAAAACATACATAAATGTAAAAAAACTAAATCATCTCTAGTTAGTTTGAAACAATCGCATCAGATAATTTTTATACCAAATGTTCGAAATGTTGGCCTTCTGCTGCAACACAATGTCAAAAAAAATGTAATGAATTTTTTTAAAAATTTGCTCGTTGGTATTAATATCACGTATTTCCTCGGAAATTCGATTTTTCAAATCATCAAGATCATTTGGCTTACTTTTGTAAACCTGGTCTTGAGGTATCCCCACAAGAAAAAATCTAACGGAGTTAGATCTGGTGATCTAGCCGGCCACTCCAACGGACCTCTTCTACCAGTCCATCGTCCAGGAAATATATCATTTAATAATTCACGCAAATTTCTCGCATAATGTGGTGGTGCACCGTCTTGTTGGAACCAAATTATTTCGTGAATGTTTCCATTGTTTCCTGGATATAATCTTGCAAGAAATTGTAGTATGAAGTTATTTAGAAGTGATAAAAATTTGTCGCCATTTAAATTTCCATCTATAAACAAAGGCCCAACAATATGTCGCTCAATAATGCCACACCAAACATTAACGTTTTGAGGGTGTTGAGTATGACTTTCCCCCATCCAGTGAGGATTATTATCGGACCAATACCTACAGTTTTGACTATTGACAGTTCCATTTAAACAGAACATTGCCTCATCGGAGAAACAAATTTTTTAAACAAACTGGCGATCATTTACACACCTATCCATTATGACACCACAAAATTCTGACCTTCTATCAAAATCATCATCAGATAATTCCTGCACAAGTTGAATTTTATAGGGATTGTATTTTTATTTTTTCAACACCCTACGAACCGACGTTTGCGAGATCTCAAGATCTCAGACAACTTGCCTAGTTGAGACATAGGGAGATTCGGCAATAGCCAATAATGTATCTAGCTGTTTCTCCTCAGTTGTTGCAGATTTTGGTCTACCTAATTTTGGTTTTGTTTAACAATGCCCGTCTCTTAAAATCTCTGGATAGTTTTGCCCACACTTCTCCTACTAATAGGGAGTCTTTCGGGATACAATTCATTAAATATCTGACAAACCTCCTCGTGAGGTCTTTGTCTATCTCCATACCCTCGTATAATTAAAATTTGTATTCTCTGCTTTCCACTTAATTAATCCATATCTTATACGACAAAATGAAAAATTACTTCAGAAACACTCAAATATTACTTGACCAATAAAGGCGGAAGCACACGCTGTCAGCTTGACTGTGACAGTAACATATAATTGTTATTATCTTATTAAGGTGAAATAATTTATAATTTATATACCATCCTCAGTAAGACAAAAAACGGGACAATGTACAAGCAGATAAGCTTGACATTTATTAAGACTATTCGACCAGTTTGTATTCGTGTGTTACTTTACTTAAATATTACTTGACCAATAAAGGCGGAAGCACTCGTCAACTTGACTGTGACATTAAATTAAAATTTTTAATATCTTATTAAGGTAAAAAAATATAATTTATAAACCAAATCCAGTAAGACAAAAAACGGAACATTGTGCAAGCTGATAAGCTTGTAATTTATTAAGACCAGTCCACCAGTTCGTATTCGTGTGTTACTTTATATTTCATTTATTTTCTGGTATAAAAGACAAAAACGGGACAATGAAGAAAAAAGTACAAGCTGATGAGGTTGGAATTTATTAAGACGAGTCGAGCAGTTCGTATTCTTGTCTTACTTCACATTTTATTTTTTTCTGTAATTTTTCCTATGCAATCCCCATCTTGTGATACATTGTTAGAAGCAGAAACAATTACTGTATATATAGTATATATCATCCTGTGCTTTTAGACAGAAAATTTAGCATAATATAGTATAAATGTAAACAAAATCAAGTCAAGTCTCTATAAAAATGATTTTACAATAGTTGCTTTTATCTTTAAACTTAAGCATAAGACCGAAACAGTCGTTGAATGTGTTTCAATGGCAATTCTACTCATTCTATAATTAGTTGTTACATATACTTTTAACATATGTAATATCCCGGGCATGAAGCTGATGTCAAGTATCATGTAAACAAAACGTTAGTGTTAAATACACCTCAAATTGTTCAGATAATTAAAAATAGCAGTATTCTTAATTGTCGCGATAGTGTTATATCCATAGTAACCTTTCTTCTGTTGTTTTTTCAGTTGACTTACGTTTAAAAATCAAACAATTTTCAAAGGCGTCTTTGTAAAACGTTAATCTGCTTTTTATTGAGTTCTGTTAGTAAATTTAGTTATTTACTAGCTTTACCTATTTAATTAAATTATAACAATTTTTTAAAATAACGTAATGTAAAATATCATTTGTAATAATGGGCCGATTCAATGGTGTGCTCAAAGTTCCTATTATTTTATCGTAAATCATTACGGAAAATTATGTTAAAAGTAGAAGTCTATTGTTAAAATCCATGGCCTACTGCTTTCTGAACACTTTTTTTTGTCATTTGTTTTCTGGTATTGGATTTCATAGCCTACTATCCTCAAAACGGTTTTTCTCGAAATTGTCAGTGCAATTATAAGATTTCTCAAGAATGTTGTACATCATTAGAAAGCTCTTTCCACAGGCTATCACATGAGCAAAAAATCCAATATGACTGCCATAATAAAAACAAACGTTGATACCTGTAGCTCAAAAACAAATGACAATCCGAAGTTGAGAATAGCACAAAAAGATTACGCTGTACAAAGTGTCCTGATAATGTGGAAGTCCTAGACATGTCAGATCAACGCCTACTTAGATATTGAAGAAAAAATAAACCGAAATTTTTTTTTTCAAAATAACTCGAAAACAAAAAGAGGCAGGGCAAAATACAGGTCATATTTGAAACGAGCATAAAATTCTACAAAACATTGCTAATTTAACCGTCTCCCTATCTCTAATAATAACGGAGATAGCAATACACTCCCAGTGGGACACACTGTATATATGTATACATATAAAAATTGAAACTGATCCCGGATGTGGGTTCTAGGGGTCCTAGTTCGCTCTCATTTATAGAAATCTTTTCAAAATTCAAAAGTCGGGACCTTCCCATTAGTAAATTATTTCTACGCAAATTCTCTAAAAAGACATATTTGCTACTAAAAACATTTTAAGGAAAATTCGCTACCATAACGCATTTGTTGTAAATGTTAGTTTTATCATCCATCGTTACATTCCCACGTAAGAATCTAAGCTAATAACAGATGATAAAATAGAAGACAGCCTATAATTTAATGTTCAGTTTGCTTATAACTGATGTAACTGTATCGATTCTGTGTAAATGTTACAAGACATCGCAAGAAATCAAATATTAGTTCAACGTTGAACACAGAAGAACGTGCCGCTTATAAAATAAACAAAAAAGTCGACAACTGCAATCACAACTGCAAGTGTACCGTACGTTAGGCCTTGGGGGAAGTTCCAGCAACAAGCAGATGTTATGTACTAAACGGATCAGCTCTCGCACCTGTTTTATTTGGCAAATATTTGTGATAGTCAAATAACATTTTATTAGTGAATTTGCGTAGACAAAAATTCACTAATGAGATCTCGACTTATGATTTTCAAAAAAAATTCTTTAAATAAGCGCGAACTGGGCCCACTGGGACATATATCCGGGTCGCATTTTTCTATATGCCATATGTGATCGCGAATCGGGTAATGCCGAGCATAGGGTTTTAAACAATACATGCGATCGCAAAAAGCTCGAGCTAAATAGCACGTGATTTAGCTGTGGCCACATCGGGGCCGTCATCCTTCTTTTTAGTGAATTTTTCTTTTAAAAAAATCACTAATAGAGAGGTATCCACAGTAAGACTTTGCAATTTTTTTTTCAAATGAGGGCGAACTAGGACCCCTAGAACAACAAAATTTTTTCTCCGAAAATTACAAATATATAATAATGAAATTTTGTGCATATATATCCTTGGGAAAGACCTTACTACATACCAAAACTCAACTTTCTAAGATTATAGGAAATTGAGTTATTCATATTTTGACATTTCTTTCGAAACAAAATTTTTCTCCAAAAATTACAAAGCTATTTTAATAAAATTTGGACCTTGCCACATACCAACATTCAACGGCCTAAGTTTATATAAAATTGAGTTATTCAAATTTGATGAAAAATTTACTACCATAACGCACTTGCTGCGTCCCGAACTTTTTACTCTTTCAGAAAAATATATACTTTTTGACAAACATAACATGAAGATAAGTACACTTGGAGAACCCAAATCACCACAAAACATTTTAAGAACCCTGACGATCGTTTCAGTAACCAAGTTGCCGTCACCAGAGGGTGAAACATTCAGAAACAGAATGATATGAGGATTAAAGAAAGGATTAAACTTTAGGAATGAAGTAAATAACATTTCTTCTATATAGATTATATTAGATTAGATGTATTGTGAGTGGGCTATTCCAGTCCCTCCACCGCGACCTTAGGTCTATTGTGGCTCACGTCTAATTATATAAATTTCACCCATCAACTCCAGCTCGCTGCGGGAGTCGATCTTTTCTTGAGGGTGAGAGTTTGTTTGGCAGGTGTACTGCCATCTGAGTGAAGTCGCTTGCCTGTTTCGAAGCTCAAAGAGAGATAACCTCTCTCCGATTTCGTCTGCACCCGACATCCGTCAGTGTTTGCCTCTAGGCGGTATCATGAAGTCCCGCTCTCCAGCAGCATCCAATCTCCCATTGTAATCCACCCCTGGAGATCTCAGCTCCCCCAGGCTCGTCTAAACCCGACACCCAACATCCCATCGAGTCCCGCTCCCGAGCATCGCCCAAGCGAGGCCGTCCGTCCGTTTCGTAGCACACAGTGAGGCCCTAAACTCCTGGTGTATACCACTCATCAGAGATCACAGCTCCCTCCGGGTCATCTGGACACATGACACCCGCCAGCGCTCAACCCAGGGCGGTATCATCTGGAACCCCGATAACAACCAAGCGACGCCAATTGTCCATTTCTAAGCCCACGGTGGAGGCGTCAAAATCTTGGTGCATATCACTCCCCAGAGATCTCTGCCTCTCTCGAGGCTGTACTGTACCAGACCCCCGCCAGTGTTTAATTGACTCGAGGCGGTATCATGAAGTCCCGCCCTCGAGAGCATCCAAGCAGGGTCGTTAGCCCGTTTCATAACTCACTGAGTAGGCCTAAGTCTCAAAGTGTAATCCAACCGTAGAGATCTCAGCCCTCCTCCGGGTTCGTTCAGACTCGATACCCGCCAGCGTTTACTTAAATTTCACCCAACAAATCGAACTTCCTGCAGGAGACGATATTTGTGAGGTAAAACTTTGTTTGACAGATGTACTGCCATTTGATCGAAGTCGCTTGCCCGTTTTAAAGCTCAAAGAGAGATCACCTCTCTCCGAGTTCGTCAGGACCAGACATCCGTCAATTTTTGACTCGAAGCAGTATCATGATGTCCCGCATCCAAGCAGCATTCAAGTGAGGTCCTTTGTCCGTATCGAAGCTCACAGAAGAGGTCTCAATATCTAGTTGTAATCCACCCCTAAAGAACTCAGCTCTCCTCCGGGTTCGTCTAGACTCGACACCTACCAGTGTTAGAGTCAAGGCGACATCCCATCGAGTCCCGCTCCCGAGAATCACCCAAGCGAGGCCGTCGGTCCATTTCGAAGCACACAGTAGGGGCCTTAAACTCCGGGTGTATACCACTGATCAGAGAGATCTCAACCTCCTCCCGGTCGTCTGGATATACGACACCCGCCAGAACTCAACCCAAGGTGGTATCATCTGGAACTCCGCTCCCGAATAACAACCATGCGAGGTCAACTGTCCTTTTCTAACTCCAGAGTGGAGGTCTCAAAATCCGGGTGCTCATCACTCTCCAGAGATATCCGCCTTCCTCCAGGACCACCTATACAAGACCCCGCGCTAGTATTTGACTCCGATTAGTCGCCTCTTACGACAGGCAAGAGTTACCTTGGGCCTATTCTATTAGTTAGTCCCCGGACCCACAGGGGAGTTCTTCTATATAAAGCAATTTTGTTTTACACATATCTCTAACTAACTAATATTGTTCCTAAACGTCAAAATGTTTGAGGTTGACATCTTTGGGTGAGCTGAATAAAAAGACTTTTTCTTTCCAATTTTTTTTTTTTTTTTTTTGGAAAGAAAAAGTCTTTTTATTCAGCTCACCCAAAGACATCTCTAACTACATGGAAGGTACTTTGCGTTAACACGTGCTATTTTAGCCCGTGATTTTCGCTATCGCAAGTGTCGTTTAGAACCCCATGCTCAGCGTAACCCGATTCTTGATCACATGTGGCACCCGGGGTTACTTTCAAATTTTTTTCAGCCCTAGGTGGTCAGATGGTTGGGCCGTGTCGTCCTATTCATCTATCTGCAAACATATTTTTAAGTGTTCTGCTCACTTCTTCACTGCTATGAGGTGTAACACCATCGTGTTGGAACCAACAGCTCATCATGTCTTGCGGGGGATCGTCTAGAAAATCGCTAACTATTGTTCTGAGTGTTTCAATATACCGTTGACTAGTTAAAGCTCCATCACAGATGTGATAGCACAGCTTGTCATCATTCTTTTTTTTTATTTCAACAACACACTACGAGGGCTCACAGCCTAAATACTATCGTACCGTGGGTGTCGACAAGGAAGAAACAGGCAACTTGTTAATTCTGGACTTAAAGGTTTGGAGGTTCGGAGGAGTAGGGAAAATATGTGCCGGCAAGGAGTTCCACAACTTGGAAGTCCTCGGGACAAAAGAGCGGGCATAACAAGATATTCTATGTCTGGTAACCTGGACAGTAAAAGGGTGCATTCGCTCTGTTCCCCTGGTAGATCTGTTGGGGCAGCAGGTGGAGGAACTATGGAAGAAAACTCCACTGAGCAGTGCCCGTGTAGTTATCTATAAAAGAGAGAGAGAGATCACCAACGGCACGCCGGTGGGCAAGGGATGGCAGCATTTGGGTGAGGGTAGGGTCACCGAGATATCCTGGTCTCCATCTTCTGAATTGAGTCCAGGATAGCGAGTGCAGAAGCGGCAGCGGCACCCCAGATGTGGGAGCAGTATTCGAGGTTTGGCTTTATTTGTGAAGTATATATTAGCTGGTGTAAAGTATTTGCGAGACCGAAAGAGGAAACCTAATTTCTTAGCAGCCGCTTCTGCAATTTATGTGACAGGTTGGTGCCAATTGAGATTTCGATCCACAGAAATGCCAACAAGTGAAAATGACTCATTACTTTGAACAACTTGGTTGTTGATTGTGATGGGTCTAGGGTTGGTGTATCTCTTATAAGAAATAAAGCAAGACTGAGATTTGGTGGGGTTGAATTGTACAAGATTTCTATTTCCCCAGTCTAATATTTTTTGGAGATCCACGGAGACAGAACCCTCCATGAGTCTGCGATCCTCATCTAATTGGGCTAAAGAGACAGGCCTAGAATATTGTATATTTGAATGGAGGGTGCTGTCGTCCGCGTAGCTGTGAACTGGGTTAGATGTGCCAGAGAGGAGGCCATTGATGTGGAGAAGAAACAAAGTAGGGGCCAAAGCTGAACCTTGAGGGACGCCTGCATTAATTGGATACAGTTTAGAGAAATGGCCATCCACGACAACAGAAATGCTCCGGTTGGAGAGGAAATTTGCTGTCTAGGTACAGAGTTTTGGTGGTAGGCCATAGGCCGGAAGTTTATTAAGCAGCACTGCGTGCGAGACCTGGTCGAATGCTTTGGATATGTCTAGAGCGACAATCTGGGATTCACCGTGTAGTTCCCTAGACATGTTCCAAGAATGGGTGACAAAGGAAAGGAGGTCGGCAGTTGATCTGTGCTGACGGAATCCACAGTGCCTGTCGTGGATTAGAGTGTGTTTTTCAGGAAATTTTAGTAATTCGGTGTTTATATACTTTTTCATTACTTTAGAGACGACTGTAAGGAGAGAAATAGGCCTGTAGTTGCTAGGAAGCGCTTTGAATCCTTTCTTGGGGACAGGTTGTACTCGAGCAGTTTTCCAGTTACTAGGGAATAGGCCTCTATTTTTTAGAACAATTGCTGGGATCTCATCAAGGCCAGAGGCTTGCCTGGTGTTAAGAGAACTGGGGACTGTTGGTAGTTGAACATTTGGAGGTGGGTTGAGAGTATAATTGCCGGTGAACAACGACGCAAAAAGTTCAGCCTTGCCCAGGGCGGTAGAAACAATTTCATGCCCTGAAACAAGAGGTGGGAACGTGCTCGTGCAGAAATTATTCCCAATAGATTTAGCAAGAGTCCAGAAGGGTTTGTTGCCGTTGGAGCTTGAGAAGATTTTGTTTTTTATGTGGTTATTAAACGAGTTTTTTGCCTTAGAAAGAATGCGGACATAGCGGTTTTTTGCGTCGTTAAATGCTCATCATACTGAACACATTGAGCTGTACTGATTTTGGAAGTTTCTTAGTCTTTTCATTTGAGGATTTTTAGTTGGCCAAATATGTGCATTTTGTTTATTCAATTATATTACCTTCTCGGGATAACTTTGACTCATCTACCCAAATCATTATTTTTAAAAAAGTGGGATCATCATGTATACTTGTATCTTGTATTTCTTCGGAAAAATTGTAATATTTTGTTGCACGAATCTATTGCTTCTTTGTGACCAATAAGTACACTTGGAGAACCCAAATCACCACAACACGTTTTAAAAGACTTGACGATCGTTTCACTAACCAAGTTAGCGTCATCAGAGGATGAAACATCCTCTGGTTAATGAAACGATCGTCAGGTCTTTTAAAATGTGTTGTGGTGATTTGGGTTCTCCAAGTGTACTTATCAGTGCTCATCACAGATTCCAATCTTCACTTAGTTCTTTGTGACCATTTCTCCTGGACCACCCTGTATGTATAAATCGCGTATACTTGCTGATTAAATTTTACATCTTCGCGAAATCGTATCTTTTAAGAAGCAAGTCACTTGTAATATAACGACTGGACTGATTCTCATGACAAATTTTCACAGACTGATGATAATAAGAAGCCAGTATTCCACTTTCATTCTGCCTTTATCTATTAATAATTAAAAGTCATTCCAAATTAATAAGCAACTACTGAAAAGATCCGTTCACAAAAAGAACATTAAAATTAACATTTAACTACTGAAAATATGAAGAAAAAAAACTGTAGGTTCACATCTCGAACAGTAAAAGTCCTAGCCACAAGAAAAGAAGGCGATTTGTTAAGCCGATTAAGGTGATTAAATTCACGGTGAGTTAATGTTATTATAAGAATAGAGATGGAAATTTAAAACTGATCTTTAAAATTAAATAATAAGACGCCACGCTCCGAGGATTGCTCAGGATATGGATCACGGTTTCTTGGCTTCATGTTGTGTGCAATTATTGAGATGAATTTCCTAGCGTTTTGCCGTTCTATGCAGAAATTAATGTAAACTGTATACGAAGAAATTATATGAATAATCAACATAGTTATGAAAAACAAGAGAGAATTATAATTTCTGAACGTCAAAGAGTTGTTGTCCATGCATTGGCATATCGTGATCTCGAAAACATTTTTCTTTAATATTTCAACAACACACCACGAGGGCTCACAGCCTAAATACTATCGTACCGTGGGTGTCGACAAGGAGGAAAGAGGCAACTTGGTAATTCTGGACTTGAAGGTTTGGAGGTTCGTAGGAGAAGAAAAAACATGTGCCGGCAAGAAATTCCACAACTTGGAAGTCCTTGACACAAAAGAGCGGGCATAACAAGATGGTCTATGTCTGGTGACCTGGACAGTAAAATGGTGCATTCGCTCTGTTCCCCTGGTAGATCTGTTCAGGGCAGCAGGTGGAGGAACTATGGAAGAAAGCTGCTCTGAGCAGTTCCCGTGCAGATATCTATAAAAGAGAGAGAGAGAGAGAGAGAGAGAGAGAGACCTCACCAACGGCACGTCGGTGGGCAAGAGATGGCAGCCGTTGATGGAGTCCAGGATAGCGACTATAGAAGCGGCAGCCGAGATGTGGGAGCAATATTCGAGGTTTGACCTTATTTGTGAAGTATATAATATATAAAGATTAGCTGGTGAAAGGTATTTGCGAGCTGGGGGGAGAAAACCTAATTTCTTAGCAGCCGCTTTTGCAATTGATGTGACATGTTGGTGCCAATTGAGATTTCAATCCACAGAAATGCCAACAAGTGAAAAGGACTCATTACTTTGAATAACTTGGTTGTTCATTGTGATGGGTCTAGGGCTGGTGTATCTCTTATTTGTGAAGTATATAATATATAAAGATTAGCTGGTGAAAGGTATTTGCGAGCCGGGGGGAGAAAACCTAATTTCTTAGCAGCCGCTTCTGCAATTGATGTGACATGTTGGTGCCAATTGAGATTTCGATCCACAGAAATGCCAACAAGTGAAAAGGACTCATTACTTTGAATAACGTGGTTGTTCATTGTGATGGGTCTAGGGCTGGTGTATCTCTTATGAGATAGAAAGCAAGACTGAGATTTGGTGGAATTGAATTTTACAAGATTTCTACTTCCCGAGTCTAATATTTTTTGGGATGCACAGGCACAGAACCCTCCATGAGTCTGAGATCCTCATGTAATTGGGCTAAAGAGACAGGCTTAGAATATTGTATATTTGAGTGGAGGGTGCTGTCGTCCGCGTAACTGTGAATTGGATTGGATGTGCTAGAGAGGTCATTGATGTGGAGAAGAAACAAAGTAGGGGCTAAAGCTGAACCTTGAGGGACTCCTACATTAATGGGATACAGTTTAGAGGAATGGCCATCCATGACAACAGAAATGCTCCGGTTGGAGAGGAAATTTGCTGTCCAGATACAGACTTTTGGTGGTAGACCATGGGCCGGAAGTTTATTAAGCAGCGCTGTGTGCCAGACCTGGTCGAATGCTTTGGATATGTCTAGAGCGACAATCTGGGATTCACCGTGTAGTTCCATAGACTTGCTACAAGAATGGATGACAAAGGAAAGGAGGTCGGCAGTTGATCTGCGCTGACGGAATCAATACTGCCTGTCGTGGAATAAACCGTGTTTTTCAAGAAATTTTAGTAATTCGGTGTTTATATACT